>JALAZF010000596.1:0-1200000 GCA_022829125.1 Lathyrus tuberosus
AATTGGATAATACTCAATAGTCATGCATACAATTAATTTTCCACTTCATTGGCCATTATCTATAGAATGCATATTTTATTTTTAATCATCATTAGTGTGAGACGAAACCAGAGATTTTATGTTGTGGGGGCGTTATATTAATTTATGAATTTTAACATAATATATCTATTGCTTTCTAAGATAAAAAAAATATATATATGGTATTTATTTTTGACATATATTTTAAAAAAAATATTTAATAACTTAATTTTTTTATTTGGATAATTTTTAACCGATTTTACTATCAACAAAAATATTTATTTATATATTATTATGTAATTAACTAATAATGGTATGAGTAGTTATTTGTGATCTTGCATCTTAGTATTAAATTAAAATATATAAAATAATTCTAAAAAAATTAGTGAAAAATTAATTTGAAATTAATTACAAAACTAATTTTACTATATTTTAGTTTTATATTAAACTTTTAAAATAAAAAACTTATAAATATATTGAAGGTTCTAAACAAGAATATTACCATATAAGATTATCCTCTCAATATACTATTTGTAGACAAATACTATATTTTTATTAATTATTATATAAATATATAAAGATAATATTTAAGTATTTTTTAAAAACTTAGTGGGGGCACATGCCCCCATACTCACCATAATAGCTCTGTCAACGTCAATGTCAATAGTTGAATTTATATTATTATTGTTTATTTAGAATTAAATAATTCATTTCAAATTTATATGTGTATCTAAATACGTTTTATATCATATCAAATTATATAATACTCAATATTTGTGTAAACATCTAATTTTCCATTTCACGGATTATTATCATCACAATACCTATTTTATTTTTAACGTTATTGAGAGACAAAACCTTATTTCTAAATGTCAAAATTTTTTTTTTCTTTCTCCATCTCACGACTTTTTAATTATTTTTTTTACAGTTATTTAATACAATCGAGTTCTATGATTATTGTTCATTCTATAATTAAATAACGTATTTCAAATTTAAATAAATATTTAAATACATTTTATATCGTATTAAAATATATTTATCCTAATTTATTTCTTATAAAATAAACACATCTTTTTTCTTCTATTTGTATCTTCTTTTTTCTCTTACTAATTAATAGATCAAATCTATTCTATTTATCTCATTTATCTCATTTTCTATTTTTTTTTCTTCTCACATTGTCATTACAACCAACACTTTCTCTTTACACACCAGAGGAAGAGTAACAAAAAATGAATATATTTTTTTAAAATTATAAAAAACTTGAAAATTAACAAATCTTTTAACGTTATTTTAAAAATTTACGGAAAATATTTTATTATAAACTATACAATGACAAATGTGGGTGATATATATATATATATATATATATATCTATATATATATATTATAATATTATATAATATATATATATAAATAAAATTGTGAAGAGTGGACAAATGAATACAACACACCATTAAAAAAGTATAGAATGAAAAATAATTAAAAAAAAAATAAAAACGTAAACTATTATTATCTTAAAATTTACTCTACAATTAAACATCCCTTATTATTATACAGGGACATTTAGAAACAACAGATAAAAAAAAACACGCACATATTCAGTAAGTAATAAACTTAACCGCCTAATATCACTAATACAATGATTAATTCAACAATATACATTATATTTTAGTAGCCCCACAATTAGAATGGATGTTAATATTTTCTAGTTTGAGAACCAAAGATGAGAAAGGGTCAATGTGTAGTGAAAATATCAATAATTTGCTTGAGGGAGTTAATAGGCGGTGTATTATACTGTCTTGGACTTCGTCCTTAACTAAGGAAGGAGTCCATTTTCGAGTGTAATCGGCTTAGTTTGGATTAATTTTTGGTTTAAATATTGTCCGAATCGATGATATTTCCATCGATTTGGTTTGCTTTGATTTTTATTGTTTTTCAAAAATGGAAACCTAATTGGTTTGGTTAGATTCGGTTGATCAATTTACATTGTTTTTTTGTCAAACATTATATTATTTGTGTATTATTCGCTATCATGTTTTTAGGTGTATTATTTTGCTTTTATTTTTCTAAATAATACATTTCATATAATATATTTATCTATTGCATGCTCTACTTTTCAAAAAAATTTATAGGTTATATTTAATCATATAAAGTATTATCAAATAAAACACAACAATAACAAAAAAATTGTTGCAATACATAGAATTAGCATGCTTTAGACCTAAAACACATATCAATACTATTTGTAATAATACTAGAAAGAATTTCATATATATATATATATATAATATATATATATATATATATATATAATATATATATATATATATATATATATATATATATATATATATATATTATTTTGATAAAAGAGATGAAAACTAATAAAGAGAACTTGAAACACAAAGAAGGAGATCGAAACACAGAAGAGCGAAGATGGTGAGAGCAATAGTGATGACGATTAGCGAGAGTAACACTCCAGAGAGAACACATTTTTGTGACTTAGGGTTTCTACTTTATATTTTTGGAGTTTGGCTGATGACTATGTGTTTTGGTAAAAGAAATGAAGTATAAACAAAAGTCGAGAAAGGTTGAGCCTGTGCAAAATTTAAATTTAATAATGAGATGAATAAAAGATTAATTGTGTAACTTAGTTACAATCATCAATTCGGTTCATCGATTTGGCGGTTCCTAAAAACTAAAACCGAGGACTGAACCAAACCACCTTGGTTTTTATCGATTTGGTTTGGTTTTTATACTGAACCAATTTTTTTTTTTCGATTTGCTTTGGTTTGGATTGCGGTTTAATTGGTTTTTTTTGATCCGCTTACACCCTTAAGTCCATTTTAATGTGTTTTGTCTGCTCGTGAAATACAAGAATGTTGGCAATATGGATGACAAATCTGTTATCGCAAAATAGTGCTATAAGGTTCAGGTGTTGTATGCATAAGCAATGGAGTAAGAATAACAACCATTGGGCTTCAGATACATCATTTTCTAAAGCACAATACTCGGCTTCTAACGATGATCGTTAAGCCACCAGTTATTTGTTTGATTTTCCAGTAAATAAGGGACAAACCCAAGTAGAAAAAGAATTCGAATATGGATATCCGTGTTTCATAACAAGCCCCCAATATGAATAAACAAAATCTTTGAGGTTTATTGGAAAATTGTATTCGAAAAGGTGTCCCTTTGTTGGTGTTTACTTGATATATCTCAGTATATGTATTGCGGCCAACACGTGAATGTCAGTGAGCTTTAAGAGGAATTGACTTAATATGCAAACAACAAAGATTATGTTAGAACTATAATAAGTTAAATATATAATCTTACTTATCAAACTTTTAAATGTTGTAGAATTCTCTAATTAGGTGCCATAATTTATGTGGATTTTGATGCTTGATTACATCGGTGTGGATGCTGGTTTAACACCAAGAATGGATGTTTCTTAGAGTAGATCAAAGTTTTATTTCCTTTGGCATAAAAATACCAATTCTAGACATGGCTATATCAAGTCCGAGATAAATACTTGAGATTTCCCAAGTCTTTTATGCTGAATTTTGTGTATAGGACATATATGATGTTGTTTAGTTCATCTGCATTGTTTCCTATAACCAGTAAATAATAAATATACACAAGTTTATAGTAAAATTTTGTGAGTTAGATTTAGTAAAAAAATAATAGTCAGATTTAGATTGACTACACCCAAGTTTAAGAAGAGTGGTGGTAGCTTGTAATTCTACATGTCTATTTGTTTACTTCTTACATACTTTAATTCATTCATTCATTTCTAAGCTGCTGTATGCTGTTTGTTTATGCATTTAAAAACTTTTAAAGTGAAACATTCTAACTACGTGCATTTAAAAACTTTTAAAGATCATGTTTACAATGGTCACGTAGTTGTATTGTTGTGTAATTTTATGTTTAATTCCACATATTTGTTGCATTTGCCATGTCTATCTTCGTATGTATGAAAATTATCCTCAGTTGTTGTATATTCATCTTAGTTATGTTTAGCTCATTTGTTTCTACGGATTATCAGTTGTGCTGCTGATTATTTTGAGTTTAGGCTCATTATCATCTATCTCTTCCTGATCTTGTCAAAAGGGAAGAAGTTGTAATGTGAGTCTAGATTTAATTTATGAATTTTATGTTGTTCGTGATTTTGTGCAATGTTTTAGGGGGAACACAAGCAAATGGAGGAAAACATTGATCACACTTTGCTTCTGCTTAAAGTCGACTCAATTTCAATTGCAAGATTTTCAAACATAAAAAAGGGGGAGACTGAAGTTGCAATGTCTCTGCCTCATGAATTTAATATTTTGATTGCTTGTTTTTTTATAAATAAAAGTGTCTGATTATAGTTTAAGAAATATGCTTCAAGTTAATTTGTTGAATTTTTGGATCAAGAACTATATTTGAGAATGGTTCAAGACATGACAATGTTAGAATCTCAAAAACACTTTACATTTTGAAAAAATTGAGATTTCTGGAGGTTTGATTTGAATCACACTCTTACTTGACTTGAATCAGGATTACAAAGGGCTCATGGATTATTTTCAAGTTACCATGATTCAAATCACAACATCCTTGATTTGAATCACATCGCTTTAACTCAAATCGTAACAGTGCTTGATTCAAATCAGACTGAACTGAAATTTCCTTGGTTTTTCTTCTTGAAATCTAATTTGAATCACTGTTTCAAATCACAAAATTGTTGACTAAAATCATACAAATGGGTTCTCATATGTTCTTTGATCTTGATTAAAATCACTTGATCTTTGGACTCGAATTATTAATCTTGCTTATGACTCAAATCATACACCAATTCACACATTTTTGTGCTAGATCTTCAACACATATAAAAGTTTTTCATTTAAAACCTCTCACAATGTTGGAAAATATACACTTTCACTAATGATTTGAATTTTTCACACACACTTGTTCACTCATTTTTAAAAGGATTTTGAATATTTTTTTGACTGTTTTGAATATAAATTTATTTCATCTTCTACCTCATTCTCTTTTGAGATTTGAAATTGTTTAAAATATTATGTTACTATGTTTAACGTTTCTTTGAAGTTTTCTTTAGAATTCAGAGGTTTGCAAAGTATGTGTGGTTGTGGCAAGTTTTGACAAGTCCATCAGAAAAGAAGGAGGTTATTCTCTCTAGAATTACTTTGGCAGTGTTGTGTGGAAGCTTATGGATAATGTGGAAGTTCTTCTCAATCTTCGGACAAACCAACGCTCAAGATATCAGTATGACCTGTCATACCCTAATTTTTACCCCTAAGATTCCACCTATCATATCATTTTAATTTCATCAAAATCACAAATATGATGCCCTCCTAACCCCCTCCTTGGGTTTGGCTTTTGTAGGAGACCACCAAGCACCCATTGTGTTTCTTTTTGCCTTTATGTTTGTTCATGTTTACTAAACTTATTCAAAATACAAAATATGTGTTGTTTCCTTTCTTTATTGTGCAAGGTAGGAGACTTACAATAAAAGAATCAAGCATGGTTGCTAGATTAGGGTTTTGGTTCCCTAAGTCAAAGTTATGGTCAACAAATGGTCCAAAAAGCTTTTTTCTTCAAGGCATGACCTATAATTTTAAGCCATCTTCATGTCAAGCTTCATTCAACATCATATGATCAAGAGAGGTTCAATTTTGATGCATAAATTCAAGGATGATTCAAGTATGGCTCATGTATTTATTTCCATGCCATTTTCATCCAATTCATAAAGTAATCATCAAGGTTCTTCAAAGGATAGTCAATCTTGCTTCATTTGGTGTTCAAGTAATTACTATTAAGCCTTTGGATGCCAGAAAACTCAAGAAAATTCATGTTGGTACATAGTTGGTTGGCCTAAAGTCAAGTATGACATGCATTTTGGTCCAAACCCCATAACTCTCTCATTTCTCAATATTTTTGAGATCATACTTGAGCCAAATGTCACTGATGTCTTCTACAATTTTGATTCAAGGGTCAAGACTCAATTCATCATCTAAGTCCATCCATTTTTGAAGTTGCTCAAAGGCCACGTGTGCACAAAACTAGGTCCATGACATGTTTGACCAAATGCCAGACCTATTTTTTAGTGCCACAACCTCAACTTTAAACTCATGCCATTTTCACATCAAGCATCCTTTTGAGTTTGTTCTTTTTGCATTATATTATCCTCCATGAGCAGATCATTTGGCCTGAAGATAATCACAAAACGCGCAAGTGGATTCTATTTGGCCTAAGCATGAACATGGTGACTTGATCTTGTATTTGTGGTACACGACCCGTAATTAGAAATGACCTAAATTCACTTGGGACCACCTAGCACATGTGCAAACTTGTTTATCATGATCAAACTCATCTAGTACAACACAAAACGACTTGAAATTTCCCCAAACTCATGCATTTCGTGCCAATTTTTCACACGGTTTGGATCTAGAATTTTCTCAACTTGGTTCACACGTTTGGGATCTCAGTTGGCACGTATTGTGAGCTCATTAATTCTCCTATAAATAGAGAATTATTTTGCCTTCTTTTCCAAGCTTGGACATCCACAAAAACTCCGCCATTTTCACTCTCCAAAAGCTCCAAAAACTAGAAACCTTTGCTTCGTTTTGAGATTGTTTTAACTTCAACTCTTTGCCCTTAATCCTTCACCTGCCTCCTCTGAAGCTAACTGAAGCATTACCGTGGCTTGAAACCTTCTACAACCTTCAACTCAATTCCATCATTGTTAACCTCTGAAGCTTCAACTAAAAAGGTAGCTACGAGTTAAATTCTTGAGCAAACGAGTTACCAATTTCTTCGTCTTGATTCACTAGTTGAAAGCCCTCTCTTACCTTTGATTTATTTTTCATATTAGTCATTTAATTTTACTTTGAAGAACTAGGGTTCTTCATGTTTTTGAGCAAATTATCTCTACTCAGAGCAAATCAATTGCTCTGATGTAGAGAGACATGAACGATGAATGAAGTAGAAGCTTGCACGTTTGGTGTTTGAGCTTAAAACTTCAAGTTCATGAACCTGTAAAAATCAAAGGCCGAAGGTTGAAGACGATGCTCTTCGCGTGTTTTCATGGGAAAAGTTTGAATTCAACCAACCAGAACGCGCCACATAGCTAACTGTTGTATTTGAATTTCCTTTTCTTTTTATTCATTTCATTTAATTTCTATTTTCTTTCAAAATTCATAAAATATAGCTCCAAAATGATTTTTCACTCCAATTTTTTTTCATAAATTTCTAAAAATATTTTCCATCACATATTTCTTCAGATTTTTAAAAGGATTTTTAGCATTTATAGTTATTTTTTCTTTTAATTTCCTTTCAACAATTTATTTTCAAATATTTTGAAACATTTTTAATCCCAACTTTTGAGATCTCATTACTTATAGTATTTGTGATTTTCTCAATTTTTTGGGACATTTATTTGATGTTTTGATGCCTCTTTGGTATTTTCTCTTTATTTTCCATTTTAAAAGATTTTAAAATTGTTTTTAATTGTCATTTTTTTATTATTTTGGTCCATTTGGTGCTTTAACATTTTGTTGACTTTGGATTATTTGTGATTGATTGATGCTTCATCTTGTTTAATTGGACTTTGGATTGATGCTTTGATGATTTGAACTTTCTTTATTTCAAATATATCATTAAATGATCATTTGATCATTTTTGATACTTTGGATTGATGATTAGTTTATCTCAAGGTATCATGAAGATGATTGATTGAAGTTGATGATGGATATTCCTCATTGCCATTGTAGTCGATGATCTCTCTCTCTCTCTCTCTCTCTCTCTCTCTCCCTTTCTTCTTGTTTTGTTTTGACTTGTATTACATTGTTTTAGGAGGATGACTTTGTGTCATTTCTCTAACATGTATGACACAGAAATTGTTATTGACTAGCCTCAGATAGTTGTGACTTCTACATAAGTCCAATTACGATTACTTAACATAGCGCTAAATTTGTCCCGAATTGGTTTAAAACTCATTAACACTAACATTAACCAATATCAATTGTGCTAACATTTACTTTATGCACTTTACATTAATGCAATTTATTTTATGCCATTTATTTTTTATGCAATTTATTTTCATGTCATTTACATTTCAGTATTTACATTCAAGCATCTTTATGTTTTTTTATGCCTCATCTCTTGCTTTTTTCCTTTTCTTTATCTTCAATAACACAAAAACATGATAAAATGGCAAAACCCTAAAAGAAAACTTTAATCATTTAGACTTTGTGTTACTATCCTGTGCTTGAGGAGACCTTGGACTATTGGACTTAGATCTAGGACTTCTTTCCCTTTGCTTGGAGTGATTCTTCTTAGACTTTGGGATTCATCTGATACATTTGGTATAAATTCAAGACTTGGATGCTTTCTTTGTGGCTCTGCGACTTCATTACTTATCTGTTTCTTCTTTGATATTCATATGTGCCTGTGCTTGCTCATCTCGTGGCTACAATCCAAAGGGAAAGGAATGCTGGTTTTGACCTATGTCAAATGCTTGCCTCTTCTTGTGGTTAGTTCACTTGAACACACAAAGGCTTTCTCTTGGGCTACCTGACAATGAGACCTTTTATTTTATGTTATTTACTTTATGCTTTAGGATAGTCTCTTCATATCCTCCCACTTCTTCAATTTTCAAAACTTCTCTCTATTTCAAAAAACTTCTTATTTTCAAACTTCACACCTTTTCTTAATAAACCTTGACTTTGTCAAGTGATCCATAAAATCCTTTCTTAATAAATGCTACAACACTTAAGCATATTCAAACATTTTTCAAAACCTCTAAAAAACACAAAGGTCATCAAATTTATTTTTGTGCCTTTGTGCACCTTTTTCTTTTAAGAGCATTTTTTCAGAAAGATTAGATATGAGTCTATTCTTGCAGTGATGCAAACCACTATACATCTACAAGATGCTGAGAGATGATTGGAATTTTCCACTTGAATGTTGAGATGTACTTGTGATAAAGTCCAAGTAAAGTTCTCCATATCAATATTGATGCAAATGCTCATTTCCTCATATTTGTGGATAGTAAGTTGAGTTTTCCACTCGAATACGACAAAATATCTTCTCACTTAAAATCAATAAAAAAACAACATAGCCTTTTTTAAACAGATAAGAAAATGGTTCCAGTGGAGTACCACAGATGTGAGGGGGTGCTAATACCTTCCCCTTGCATAACCAAACCCCGTATCCAGATCTCTATTTTTAGCTTTTTTAGCTTTGTGTGGGTTTTGTTCGACCTTTTCCTTTCCCCCTTTGGAAACAATAAAGTTCGGTGGTGACTCTTGATTTTCTGAGTTAAGTTAATCAATAGCTTAATCTCAAAATTTTCCCTCCGCGACAGGACCGAGTAAAGATCACTTCAGAATGGACACTTTGGAGCATAATTGTTTAGGCTGGAAGATTCAAGATGATTTCGAGTAATGATTTTGCAAGAACTCAGTTTGGATACTTGTTGGCTGGGAATTTCGCGCAAAACTTTGTTTAAGTGTGATAAGCAAAAGAAGTGTTTCTTAAGTTATTTTGAATTCGACAGGAACATGAGTAAAAGTCTTGGTAGAAGTGGTCCTTGTAAGAAGGATACGCTGGATAAAGACTTAGAAATATTTTCTGAGTTTAGATAGCCACTTCGACGGAGGCAATGTTGAAGGTTGCGTTCAACGAAGAGTTTGAATTTTGAATAAGGACAATAACTAACTTTTGTCCTTATCCGTTTCTCAAAAGTGACGCGTGTAAGGATGTGGCGAATTGGAGACATGCAAGCGAAATGTGTCATTTTCTGGAGAAATGACCGTTGATAGCGGTTATTTTCGACGCATTATAAATGAGTCATAGTGTATAGGATTTTGTGTCTTCAATCATTGTACAAATACTCACAATTTACTCAAAGTATCTAAGTGTATTGAGAAAAGAGTTTTACTGAGAATGTACGTGTGAAACACCATATTTTTCATTTTAATTGAAGTTATTTTTTAGTTTATCAATTACTCTTTCCATTGTAATTTATTTTGAAGTTTTCATTGCAATTTCCTTACAAATTCTGCATTCTATTTTTAAACTTTCAAACTTTAAACAACATTCTTTAATCATGAACATTGTCTAAGTGTTCATAGACTTCTAGAAATTGTTTTAAACAAAAGCACATGTCCTAGGATTCACTGGTTGATCATGTAAGTAAACCATTTTAGGAGACCAGCGGTTATTTACCAATTTTCACGGTAAACAAATTGGCACGCCCAGTGGGATAGCGCTAGTGTTTAAAAACATTTTTTCTTTCTAAAATGTTTTGCATAAGCTCTTCATTTTATTATCTCTCCAACTTCGTTGCATGAGACTTAGGAGTGGTAGAATAGCCACAAACAACGAAGAAAGACCAAGGAGAAGATACGTAAGGAGGATGGTGAATCAAAATCCACCAAATAATCAAAATCCACCAAATAATGGAGAACCACCCCTTTGTCTTCAATAGGGGGAAATACGGTTCTAGCATCTGTATCTGAACCTGTACCATCCATGGCAAGTACGGCGCCTGTGCAGTCGATTGTCCAAAATGGACCTAATTTTTCTTATGTAGGGACAGAGGGTCCACCAGTGACCCCCCCTCCAGTGGGGAATAGTTTATTCAGGCCCTATGTGCCTCGGTTTTCAATGCCTCTAACTAGTTGCGAACAAACTTATGGCATGCCAACTTCAGTGATGGCAAGTTTGCATAATACAACATCAATGTTCACAGACCCAGTGGTGAAAGTCACTTCGCCACTACAAGGATCTGGTTCAGGTATTAACAATGTGGGTCGAATGAGCCAACCCTTAGGGATGGGATTTCCCACCCAAATGCCTAACATCACCAATAATTCTGCAACGGTGATAAGGCAACAAATGGACGAAAGCAATCACAAAATGGTCTAAATGCTTGCCCAACAAATGGGCGTGATATTTAACCCTTTAATCCAGAACACTACCCAAACAAACCAACAATTGGCAGCGCAAATGACGCGTATTGCTGATTTATTTGGTGTTCCACAACCCCCTCGACACCGTCAAAGGGAATGGATGATAGAAAATTAGGGGGCAGCCTTGGAAGAAGACCCCACTATTAACCAAATCCAATGAAATGTACCCCAGACGAATGTGATAAATCAGGGAGTAGGAGTCGAACCACCTAGGATCGAACCTCCTAGGCTTGAACAACAAATTCCAAGGGAAAGGGAACCAAGGGTAGTGATGGTGAATAGGAACCAAAATGCTGATGAAGTCATAAATCAGGTTTGACGTGATGATATGGCTGCAAAAAATAATTTAGAAGCCATGGTTGAAATAATTATGGCGCGGAATGGGTAAATATTGGCCTCCATAGGCCTAATTACACATCACCATTGTCCGAGTACATTCTGCAATCAGAACTACGCCTAGGTGCAAAGTCACCAAGTTTACTAAGTTTTCTGGGGACACTAGTGAGTCCACTGTCGAACACGTGGCTAGATACCTAATCGAGGAAGCGGAAATTGCCAATAACGAGAATCTAAGAATGAAATATTTCCCAAGTTCCCTTACGAAGAATGCCTTTACATGGTTCACCATATTACCAGTAAATTTAATTCATAATTAGACTCAATTAGAAAGATTGTTCCATGAGCAGTTCTACACGGGACAGTCGAAGATCAGTTTGAAGGAATTGGCCAATATCAAACAAAAATTCTCTGAGCCAATAGATGATTACTTGAATAGGTTCTGTTTGCTTAAGGCCAGATGTTTTACATAAGTGCCTGAGCATGAGTTAGTCGAAATGGCCGCTGGTGGCCTTGACTATTCCATTAGGAAGATACTGGATACCCAATACCTGAGAGACACGGATCAGTTGGCTGATAGAGTTTGACAGGTAGAACGCCTTAAGGCTGAGAAAACCAGGGCAAATAAGAATAACAAAAAGGAAAGGGTAGCCTACGTCGAATTTGATGAAGATGAACAAGAAACAAATAGTGATCATTTTTTCGACGAGAGCGAAATTGACCCCTGCTGAACTGAAGCAAGGACCACCTTATTCTTGTAAAGTCCTAACACCTTCGAATGGAAAAAATCCAGTCATACTAGAGAAGAGTGATAGATTCCCTAAGAAAACATACACCTTCGACGTCACCAAGTGTGACGAGATTTTTAATTTATTAGTTAAAGATAGCCAGATGATAGTGCCTCCTCACGCTAAAACACCTCCTTTAGAACAAAGGAAAAAGAGATATTTATGTAAATATCATAATTTCTTGGGCCATAAAACTTCGCAATGTTTTCTTTTCAGGGATCTTGTTCAGAACGCTATCAAAGAAGGAAGGCTCAAGTTCGGACATAAGGCAAAATCACAAATGAGGATTGATTCTGATCCTCTTCCAGTGGCGGATGCTGTAACACCCCACTTTCCCATTTTATAAAAATAAAAGTAATACAGATAAAATCAGAGTTTTCAACTTTTACAAGTAGGATGCTACACCAAATAAAATCAACAATAAAACTCCTTTGTATTAGATGAAGTAAAATAGCGGAATAATCATTTCATAAGTTCACGTCACACTTACCAAAATACTCCAAAACTCCACATAAACTCGTGGTCCTCAAAATATTGAATTCAAAAGAGATACGTAACAAAATTCAATGAAGAATAACAATCAATGAAATCCCCAAAATTCCCGTGTTACGTATCAGAGCGACTCCTACGACTCGAACAGGCAACACACACTCCAAGTAACTCAAGTACCTGGATTATCTGTACTTTCGAAGAAGCACAAACACAACAACAACAAAGGGGTGAGAACTACATTTAATAATAAACGAAAAATAACACATGATAAGAGTAGTTGCTCACACATAATCATACAATCACATAAGCACGACCTACTTGTCACTTTCAATCATAATTCAATCAACATAAAATAATAATGCAATGCGACTCAACAATAGACACAATGCATGTGGTACCAAAAATCACCATGGTTCATTCAATCGAACCCGGATAAATCACATACACCTCTACTTGGCAATGATTTATCCTACCACACTCCACATTGGAGTTCAGATGAATCACATACACTCCTCCTGAGCAATGATCCATCACCACTGACACACCATGAATGCATGACATCAATATGCATATAATTCATGTATAATCACACTCATACATTTCCACGATCCTCCTGATTACAATCAATACATAACACCACAGAAAACACCTCACACGACGCTAATTAGCTGATTACTAATTAATTCACCAAAATTATTAAATTAATTATTTTTATCACCAATCCTACATTTTTAAAGGTCTGACATCTATCCCCAACCTCTCAAACCAAAAGAAACAACTTCGGACGCGAAAACGGGAAAGAAATCGCGAAACGGCAAAATTCTGCACTCTCACTGGCCATACGCGTATTGCCCTGGGCCATACGCGTATTTCCCATCTCGCTCGCCCATCCATACGCGTATTGCCCCACTTGATACGTATATGGGCAAAGACCTGTTTTTCCATCAAAATTCCACTTCAGATCTCGTTATGCGTAATGCCAAGCTTCCATACGCGTACTGTTACGCTTACGGGCAGAGGGCCGTGCCAAGCCTCCTTTTGGCCCTCCCATACGCGTATTGACCATAGCCATACGCGTATTGCCCTACCTGATACGCGTATGGCCAGATCTATTACGCAAATGCGATTTCCCCACACCAGTCTGGGTTCTGCTACATGATCCTCACTTTTCCACTCCAATTCAGTCATAAACTTGTTTCTACACTAGTTTTAGGTCCTATTCTTCATCTTACTTCTTTTACCTATCATTACTAGTCAAATTTACGGTTCTTGGATCTAATCTCGTTCACTCAACATGCACAAAACTCAGACCTGTAACATTCATATTCATACAGTAACAACAACACCAAAATATCAAACAATCAGAACTACAATGATTCGATTCACACAATTTTCATCACAGATTCACATATGCATAACATAATCATAATGCAGCATAAATTCATACGAATTCCTACGGGGTTAAGGACTCTCCACTACCCTCTAATGATTACATTGCCAATATTAAACCCATTCTCCCCCCTTACCTCGAATTTCTTGATCAAATTCCTGTGAAATTGATGAAGATGGGTGCCCTAGCTCTTCCTTGTTCTTCCTTCTCTAACTCTTTCTTTTCCAAAATCTGATTATGGCTAACTCTCCCACTAACCCTCACTAATCCCAACTTAATTACTAAACTGCCCCTTAATTCATCCATTAGCCCATTATTAAATTAATTAAATCATATTTTAATTTAAAATAATAATAGTATTAATAATAATAATAAGGATAATAATAATAATAATAATAATATTACTAATAAAATAAGTTCCATATTACTATTAATGGATACACCCCCACCTTATCACTATTAACATTACCCCTTCGTACTCAGACCCCCCCCCCCCCCAAACAAGGCCAAACAATTGAAATAAAACACGACGATTAAATAATTTAAATTGGGGTGTTACAGATGCGCATTATTCTGAGCCATCCATGATCAATATGGTGGAAGTATCTGAGGACTACGCCAACGAAGCTATGATGGTCGAAGTCATTGAGGTCTTCAACAAGGAAACCACTGAAGGTTTCATTCAAGGAGCTACTGAAGGCTTCGCCAAAGGAGTCACTGAGGACTTCAACAAGGAAACCACTGAGGGTTCCAGCCAAATGATCATAACACATGAAACTGCTGAGGGTTTCATACAGATTAACAAAATGACTAAGGCCACTGAGGGCCTTAGAGTCAAATTTCAGGATTTGGATATCACTGAAGATGCCAACTTAGGGGTTAACATGGTTGAGGTAACCTAGAAAACTGCAATAGAGGTTGATGAACAAAGCCTCGGGCAAGAGGAATATGTCAAAGTGGCCTATCCCAAGCAGAATGAGAGCCTGGTCAAATTCCTTCACATATGCCGAAGGAAAAAAATCTGAAGTAATGATGTGCCCAAGGTGCAACTCAGTCTTTGAGAGGAAGGCTGCATAAAACATGGAGGGAGTTCGGCGAGCCAAAAATAGGAACAACTGGAGAGACACTCGTGACCGCTTTGCTTTTGACAAGAGAGGAGTACCCAGGAAGTAGGAGCAAGGAGGACAAGGACTTCGTGGCAACAAACCAGCCACATTCAAGCCTACTGCTGACGTCCCTAGGGCCAAGTGGGTCAAGCCTGTCGAAAGGAGGGAGCAAGGCCAAAAAAATGGCAAAACTTTGAAGTAGAAAGAGGTTCCTCACTGGCGTATCGTAAAGAATTCCTAGCCTTAAAGCAATTAGCGTGGCGCTCTGAAAATTATAAGGGGAAAAAACCTATGACCAAGTCTCAATGGAGGAGACAACAGAGAAGAAGAAAAGATGAAAGAGAGGCTGTAGAAAAAGCAAAGGCTGAATCTAGCAGTAACGTACCCCTCAAGCAGGACAAGAGCAAAGAAAAGAAGCCTGTCGAAAGGAAACTGTTTGCTTCCCAGAAGGAGGTTATGAGAGAGAAGTCTGACAAAGCAGCAGAAGATGACATGCTGATGGATGACTTCGACTCAGGTTCTGAGCCATCATTGGATATCGTGTGTAACATGGTGTCTGTATTACCTAGGGAATACGACCAAGTTACGGAGATAGAGGAACATGAGGATGCAACTGAACTGGAAATGGCCAAACACAGGCCAATTTGCTATTACATATTAAACAATGGTTGTGTGGAAGAACATAACACATTTTTCGAAAGGCCTGATGAAACGATGAAGAACCATTTGAAGCCCCTGTTTATTCTGGACAAAATAGAAAATGTTGGAGTGAATAAGATATTAGTTGATGGCGCAACAATGGTGAATTTAATGACACATTACATATTGAAAAGAATTGGAAAAGATGACACTGACTCCAAACCTCACAACATGGTTCTGTCGAACTATGGAGGGAGAATGGGTACTCTAATGAGGGTGATCCAAGTGGATCTCACAATTGGAACCATTACAAGGCCAGCTATGTTCATGGTCATAGTGTCGAAGGCCAACTACAATCTACTTCTGGGACGAGAATGGATCCATGGATTGGCACAGTCCCTTCTTCACTACACCAAAGCATTTCAATCTGGCGAAGCGATGGGATAGTGGAAAATATAGAGGCGGACTAAATTTCTACATGGCAGGAGACAACCAGGTGGACAGGAGGCACTTCGATAAGAACCTGGACCATATTGCACCTTGCAAACCTGAAGGGTTCGACTTTATACCCACTGACAATGCATTCTGTTCCCTTTACCTGCACCCCACCCATGGATTTCAATGGGATAGGGAAGTAATAGGTGAGGAGGATTTTAGATTTGGAACAAAAGGAATCCAACCAACAGGTTGGGGAAGCGAATTCGATGATGATGGCTGAGTCACGACATTAGAAAAGATTTCGGCTTACATAGCCGAAAACAAATTAAAAGCAGCCCTAGAGGGTGAAGTATAATACATGGCTGTCGAAGCCAAAAAGAATGAAGAGCACTTAAGAGGTCTGGGTAAGGACTTTGATCCAGAACCACCAGATAAGGATCTCCATCTATGATGACGAGCCTTTGGGTTTCAAAAAGGATCCGCTGGCGAACAACATAAAGATGCTAGCACAAGATCCTCTGGAAGAGATCGACTTGGCAGAGGGGGCAATAAAAAGGCCAACATACATCAGCACCAACATTAGCCCACAACTCAAGATTGAAGTAATCCAACTGCTGAAGGAGTTTAAGGACTGCTTCGCGTGGGATTATGATGAGATGCTTGGTTTAAGTAGAGATCTGGTCAAACTAAAGTTTCCCATAAAGCCTGGAAAGAATCCTATCAAGCAGACTCCAAGGCCTTTCACACCTGAAGTTCTGTCGAAGATCAAGGAAGAGGTCGAAAGGCTTCTCAGATGCAAATTCGTTCATACGACCAGGTATGTCGAATGGATTGCTAATATCGTACCAGTCATTAAGAAAAATGGCACTTTGAGGGTTTGTATTGATTTCAGATATTTGAACGCTGCAACCCTAAAAGATGAATATCCAATGCCTGTGGCGGGAATGTTAGTCGATTCTGGTGTAGGACACGAGTATCTTAGTATGCTTGACGGGTATTCTAGATATAACCAAATCTTCATTGCTGAAGAAGATGTGTCAAAAACGGCATTTCGATGCCCCGGAGCCTTAGGCACTTTCGATTGGGTAGTGATGCCTTTTGGCCTAAAAAATGCTGGGGCAACTTATCAAAGAGCAATGAATTCTATATTTCATGCATTTATTGAAACTTTCATGCAAATTTATATTGATGACATTGTGGTTAAGTCTGTTTCAGGAAAAAGTCATATTGACCATCTTCGACAGTCATTCGAGAGAATGAGGAAGTATGGTCTAAAGATGAATCCTCTTAAGTTTGATTTTTGTGTGTAGGCTGGGGATTTTCTAGGATTTGTGGTCATAAGAAAGGAATCAAAATTAACCAGAACAAAACCAAGGCAATCATGGAGGCAAAAGCGCCATCAACGAAGAAGGAGTTGCAGTCGTTACTAGGAAAGATAAACTTCTTAAGGAGGTTCATCTTAAACTTAAGTGGCAAGACTCAAGCCTTCTCACCTCTACTTCGACTCAAGAAGGAAGGTTTTGAATAGGGGCAAGCACAACAAGAGGCTTTCGACAAGATTAAAGACTACCTTGCTCATCCTCCAATTCTAGCACCTCCTTATAGAAATAGAAGTATGAGATTGTACATATCTGCATCTGATACGACTTTAGAGAGAATGTTGGCTCAAGAGGATGAAAATGGAGTCAAAAGAGCCATTTACTACCTTAGTAGAGTCTTAAATGATGCATAAACTAGATATAGTATAGTCGAAAAGTTATTTCTATGTCTATACTTCTCATGTACAAAGTTAAAGAATTATATAAAGCCAGTTGATGTTTACGTTTCATCTCACTTTGACATTATTAAACATATGTTATCTAAACAAATTTTACATAGTCGAATGGGTAAATGGGCACTGGTCTTAACTGAGTACTCTTTAACTTACATGACTTTAAAGGCTGTTAAGGGACAAGTGGTAGCAGACTTTATAGTCAACCACTCTATAGTCGAAGACTCCCTAAACTATCTGGAGCTCGAACCTTGGAAGTTATACTTTGATGGTTCCAGTAAAAAAGATGGAACATGTGTGGGAATATTAATTATTTCTCCTAACGAAATTCAAGTACTGGGTCGAAGGCATTTGCTCAAACAATGAGGCTGAATATGAGGCCTTGATAACCGGTGTTGCGGTGAGAATCAGATAACAAGCTATTAATTAACTTGCATCACATTTCTTTGAATTCACCACCGACTTTGATTTATCCAAAGGAAAGGTTCAAGATCGACAAAACCTAAAGGGGGGAGATCTAAGGTTCGGGGGTTGGTTATACTAAGGGAAGGTATTAGCACCCTTAATATCTGTAGTACTCTACAAGAACCTCTTGTTTAGTTTGTGTTATGTTATGTTTGCTTGCTAAAGAAATCTGCTAAGGGTAAAGGTAAAGACCTGAGGGTATGTACAATAAGTTTGCTCGCCAAGACGTCGCATCTTGTGCCTACATATCTGACTAAAGAATCAGAGCAACCGTAGTTCACCTAACTAAGGGTGAATTTGAGGAACCATTGACTATGGCCAAAGTTCCAAGGGGGAATGAGTATGAGCTCATGTAGAGTTTAAGAAACTCTCTAAGTCTAAGTTGTGATGGGGAAAGTGAATACTCAAAGTGATGAGTCTCACATAGAGTTTAAAAATTCTAACTTAATTTTAAGTTGTAAGATTGAATGGCTATGAGGCCAAAAGGAAAGTACTCTATGACTTTGAGGTCAAAGAGAAGGTGGCCATGACTATGAGGTCAAGGCTGATATCCTATGACTATGAGGTCAAGGAGGGAGGTGGCTATGACTATGAGGTCAAGGGTTGATTATGAGATATCTATGACTTTGAAGTCAATAGAAAGACTTTCCTTTGGAAGGAGGGGGATAACAGTTTTTTTATGAAACAAGAAGTTTGTAAGGATACTTACATGAAGATGCAACATTAAATAACAAAGTATTAAAGTGGAACGAAGTTTACAATGCCATACAAGGTTAGAACCAAATACATTAGGCATCACTAGGTCAAAATGAACAAGATAACATGATAAAATAATCAAAGAAGTAAAGAGCATTCCTAATAGAAACCCTAAAAGGCCTTCCACTTCCAACATGAATAAGTACCTCAAAAATATTGATTTTCACCAATTTATTTTTATGTTAAAAAAATAGACACAATAAAGAGTAATTTGCAAAAAGAATGGGCAAAAAAGGATAAAAAATGATCAAGTTATGAATTGTTGAAGTTAGAGCATGAACCATGAAAAAAAAACAAGATAACATGTGATAAAAAGAAATAGGAAGGGCTCCCCATGGGTATTGAACCCGTGTCCATGGGGATGCTGCCCAAAACACTTGCCAACCATGCCATTTGCGCGTGTTTAACATGTATGGGCAATGCTATAATATATGCGAAACAAATTTGTTTTGGAAAATTAAAACAAAAGGACTGGGGCGAGGGGGATTCGAACCCCAGTCCTCATGGTCAAATGGCGTGTATATGCTCTTGCCACTGGGGTGGCTCTTACATCTGGTAATAAACACCATTCCATAAATACTTAATCCTGGGCAGGCGAAAAATGCCACAATCAATGAAACATGAAGCACAAAACTAAGAGATACCAAAACTTGGCTGCAATTACCCATGTTTAAAGCTAACAAACCAGAATTTTAACAAGGTTAAGCACATACAAACTTCTTACCAATCATGCAACAAATCATCAATTCATCACAATGACTGATAATACTAAACAACAATAGCTTCAAACCAAATCCACGAGTGAGAATCCAAGCCATCCACATTATGCATATTGAATGAATAAAGAAACTGCTACTGCCATTGTACTCACTTGAAACAAACTACATGTTATCTTGATCAAGAATGCAGGAAAGATAAACATGCTTTATACACATGTCCATTCATCTTGGAAAGAATAAGCTACTTAATTAGAATGTGATGAGCATGGCTGGGTGTTGTCAACATGGAGGAATGAACATGAGGGTTTAGCTATTAAAAGAAACAAACAAGGATTTGACAGTCATAAGTGCAAGCAGTAGAAAAGAATATGTTAACTCAAGGGTTGAAGTTCACCAGCATCCTCTAATCCATACATAGCAGTAGGTAAGTTCAAAATAGTGGAGGCAAGTAAGTGCATGAACCTCAAGACAAACTTGAAACAAGTATGCTCATCAAAAATCATTTATCAACAAAAGTATGTTTAACAACCATAGAAATGAAGTAGAGGTCATAGGGATGCAACATAGTATGAGTTCAAAATGCAGTTCATCAATTGGCAGTGAGCAAGCAAAATCAGAACAAAGACATATATGTAATATTTCAAATGATAAGCAACTTAAGAAAAAGCACACCCTAATGACTAAGGATCATCTAAACCCAACAGATGCATTTTTAGGCAAGGCAAGCATGTGGACCTGAGAGAAGAACCTAGTGACAACAGCTTATTCAAACATTAGTGTTCAGGCCAGACAGTCATACATTCATGGTATAGTGAAAGCATATAGCGAAGGCATATCAGAATAGGGTCAAAATCATGAGGGAACCAAGGAACACTAGTGCAAATTTGTGAGCCTGGACCTGTCATGGCAATAATATGATCATGGCATGACATGAGCAAAGATACATCATTAAGGTTTGTCAATTATTCATGCCACTCCAAACATTTTAACCACACTATGGCATCTTAAACACACAATTTTAACATGAAATATGGATGCATCAGAATTATGATAATGTATTGTCATGGAATGTATTTGTCAGTGGCATGCAAATCAAACAGCAGTTAGACATATAGGAACAAACTTGAGTCAGGACAGTGCAGGGTGAACTCAGGGAAATAACTATGCACATGGTTATATAGCAGGTTAACATGGACATTTAACAAGGATGACAAGAATGAAGTTAAAATGTTCAGAATGAGGGATCAGTTACAAAGTATTGCTCTAACAGGTAACAACTCCCTTGTCCCTCAAACTCATTAAGGGCATAATCAAACAGAAATAGAGATAATGAAAAATGAAAAGAGTAGTACATGGTATAAGCCAAAGGTACAATCAAAACTGATGCAAAGGGTAAACAAAACAAACCAGATGGTACAACACATATATCTTAGATACATAGCATATCATGAGTTAGGATTTGAACACAATAGCATGATGAACATAAAATGACATTTTTACACAAAACAAAACCTCAAGAGAGTATCCCTTCCATACAACAGTTTTAGCATACAAAACCAACATGTCATGATATAGTATATAACACAACAGACTGTGAAATGTTGACAGACACATGGTTAGATACCAAAACAACAACTCAACACAAAGGAACAGTATCAAATTCTCATTCTTAATGACAAGTTTAGCAGTTATGAACATGACTAGCACACATATCTTGAACCAATATCATACCAGTAGGTTGCACACAACAAGTTGAATCACAAAGCATGGTAACAGTTTCATAACTTGCACACACTTTGGACAAGCATATCAAAAGCTACATCTTGAATAAGTCAAGTAGCATATGAACTAAACCAATTCACCACACATTTAGTGCAGGCCACACATATAAAATACAATAGTTATCACATGTTTCTGTATTATGTTGACATAGAAGGGACAAAAATGGTTCCATAATAGTTTTGACAACACAAGGCTACAAATATCCAGTTATCAATAGAGAGGTCAGTTCAACAAAACTTACCAAGTGGAATATGTCCATTGCAACTTCAAGTGTGTGCTGACCTTTCTTCTTAGCAAGGACTTCAATGCAAGCCTCCTCCTTTTCCTCACTTGTAAAGCTCAGACTTAAATATTTTTAGAGTGTTTTGTGAACAATCTTGGTGTTAAACGAAGAAAAGAAGCCTGCTATTTATAGGGAGAACAATGAGACTCCAAGGCATGGTCACATTTACACATTATGCCAACATTACCCTTTTCCCTTCGTGAGAAATCTTACTTGCTGAACACATATCTTCCAAAATCTCTGAACATCTGAACCAAGCTGGTGAGAAGTGATTGGTGAGAGGCTCAAGGAATAAACAATACTTTCTTGCTTTGTAAAGTTTCTCTTTCCTCCTCCCACTTGCACAACTATGGCAAAAACCAATATTTTAATGCTAACCAAGTTGAAGTTCATGGCCAAGCTTGGATTAAGGTTAAACTCAACATTAGAACTCAGAAACAAGTGGTTTGGTGATTAGAGTAGGGTTTGAGTCATTACACAAAAGTTGGTTTCTTGGGTTTTAAGGAATGAAACCTCCAACTTTGAAGCTTTGAAACTCCCAGCTCACTCAATGGATTGAGGAGTTCTAGTACTTTTTGGAAAGCCCTCAATGTCCTCTACAACTTTCATGTTGGACCCAAGTTCTGAATCACAAGGGAACTTAGTGAAAAATGAGGTTAAAGTCAGCTGGTTAATAAGGCAAAAAGTGTTGAAATTTCTCTGTCCTTGGGCAGTTTAGCTTCTAAGTCTCATAACTCACAAGCCATGCATTTTTTTGGAGAAAAGTCATATTTAACACTTTGAAGTTCATGGAAAGAGCTTCCATTTGGGCTTTGAGTCACTCTATTTGGGTGTGTGGTTTGGAAGTTATGACCATTTCAATTTTGCACCAGAGGGGAAATTTCCACCTATGAAAAGTTTTATGAACCAAACCTTGCTTCCTTTGCAAGAAAACTCTTGAGACTTGATTTCTCATACCCTAAATCATCAATGAGACATACTATGATGAATTGAGGCCTTGGAGATTCCCTTTTGGATCAAAATCTCAAAGATTAGGGTTTCAGTCAAAACCCTAATTTCAACTGTGAATGCACTGGGATAATCTCTGATGATATTGCTTCTTCCATCATATCTAAAGCTCATAGATGGTCCTTAGGGATGTCTACTATCTCATAGAGTCATGTCCTAGGGTTTGAGAACAACTCTTGGTCAAGATCAAGGACCAAGATCCACTTGTCTTAACAAAAACCCTAATTTGGGGGCAAGGTGAAACTGTGGCTCAAACTACTATTGATGAGAGCCAAATGACCTTGAATTATTGTTGAATGAGACCTATTGAATGTAGCTAAACTCAAATGGTTGATGAACCAATCAAATCTTGACTTAACATGGTAAAATTCTTCAGTGATTCCTCAGGTTAAAACCCTAATTCCACCTTTTGGTCTGGTGATCCTTTGTTGACTTGACTTGATTCAAAGTCTTGAGATCTTGGTTCCAATCAAATGGTGAGTCTTTGTGATGATTGTATGGAGCCAGATAATACCTTAGGAGGCCTTGAATCTCTCTGTGTAAACCCTAATTTTCAAATATTAAGAGAAACAACTACAAGATATGGGTTAGCTAAACAATGCATATATGATTGATCCTAAATGTCTATGCAAGATGTTATGACATCTAAGAGGTAAAATTTGGGGTACAACAGCTAGACTTGAAATCTATTTGGAATTGGGGGCAACTCGAGTCGAAATAATGGGTGACTCAGAGTTGGTGATAAAAGAGTCACAAAGGAATATAAATGTGTCAAAGAGAATCTTATAACGTACTTTGTAATGGCCAATAGACTATTACGAAGGTTAGAAATTATAAGCATTCGACACATACCTTGACTTGAGAACCAAGAGGTAAATGACTTGGCCCAAATTGCTTCCGGGTATAAATTTTCAAAAGAAAAATTGCAAGATACAATCGAAGTTAGAGGAAGATTTGTGTCAACCAGGTTATCCCCATCTGATTTGGAAATGACAAAGCTAGGTTATGCTGATAAAGAGAATTTTGAGATACTGATTATAGATAGTTTGACACACGAAGATTGGAGAAAGCCAATAGTACAACACCTAGAAAATCCAACAATATCTGTCGAACGACAAGTCAAGTATCGTACTTTAAGTTATATTCTTATGGGGAACTAATTATTTAAAAAGACGCCTGAAAGAGTCTTGCTCAAATACCTTAGTGAGTCTGAGGCATACTTAGCTCTCTCCAGTATCCATAGTGGGGCATGTGGGGCACATCAGGTGGGTCTTAAAATGAAATGATTGTTGTTTCGACAAGGGATGTATTGGCCTACCATGTTTAAGGATTGTATTGAATTCACCAAAGGATGCCAAGAATGTCAAATACATGCAGGTATTCAACATGTGTCTGCAAGCGAATTACATTATATAGTGAAGCCTTGGCCCTTCAGAGGGTGGGATTTGGATTTAGTTAGAGAAATTCGACCAACATCATCTAAAATTCAAAAATACATTCTATTATGGATAGATTATTTCACTAAGTGGATTAAGGCTATACCATTGGTGAATGTTGACCAGGAGGCAGTGATCGAATTCATCCAAAAGCATATCATTTATAGGTTTGGAATCCCAGAGACCATTACAACTGATCAAGGATCAGTTTTCAATGGTCGAAAGGTTCAGGAGTTTGCTAAAGAATTGGGGTTCAAACTATTGACATCCACGCCATATTATGCTCGCAAATGGTGAAGTCGAAGCAGCACATAAGGCAGTGATTGTCCTAATCAAGAAACATGTGGGGAAAACCCCAAGGAATTGGCATAAGACATTGGACCAGATTTTATGGGCATGTTGAACCTCCCATAAAGAAGCTACAAGCACTACACCTTTTCGACTCACATATGGTCACAATGCAGTTTTACCATTCGAAATTTACCTACAGTCAACTAGAATTCAAAGATGACATGAAATCCCATATGAGTCTTACTGGAACATGATGTTGGATGGATTAGTTGATCTGGACGAAGAAAGATGAAAAGCCTTAGAATTATTAAAGAGGCAGAAGAAAAGAGTAGAGAAATCATACAACAAAAAGGTTAAAGTTAAGATGTTTTCGACTGGAGACCTAGTTTGGAAAGTAATCCTACCCATGGATAAAAAAGATAGAACATTGGGTAAATGGTCCCCTAAGTGGGAAGGACCTTTTCAAATTATCCAAGTTTTTTCTAACGGTGCATATGAAATTGAAGAATTATCTGAGGATCGAAGAATCTTGAGAGTGAATGGAAAATATTTGAAAAAATATAAGTCTGCACTTCAAGAAATAAAAATAACAAGAGAATAATTCATTCATAACAGTCGAAGCCAATATGGTAAGTTGAGATACATAAATTGGCAAGATGGCTAAGTCATTACAAGATGCCACAAAGGGCATAAAATCATTACATAAAAAAATCAAATTCTTTGAAGACTAGAGTTCAATAATTGCAACTAAGTCAAAAGGGAAGGGAAGCCTTCATCTTCTGGTACTTCGACTTCTGAAGTTTCAGGCGTCGTTCGTAAACAAATTTGCTGGAAGTAAGGCCATCAATTTCTTTTCCCAGCTTCTGTGCCCTTTCAACATGGTGCATGCCAACCTGGATTTCCTTGGCCAATTCGTCTTGATCAAGCTTGTGAAGTTCATCTTTATGCTTTTTGGCCTTGATAATCTTGGCTTGTAGTTCTTTTATCTGCTGCTCCCAAGCTTCGATATTTTTGTTGTAGACTTCAACCTCTTTCCTGTTTTGCTCAGAGCCCTTTTCCAATTTTGCAACTTTTGCAGTATATTTAGTGGCAGCATCCCACTCAACTGCTTAGGTCACTGATTTGTTCTTGATTTTGTTCGAAGCCTTCTTTATTCGATTAAGGTCTGCTACAATTTGATCAAATAACAGTCCCAAGTCCATAATGACGTCTGCAACTTCTGGAGAAACTATCAAAACATCTACTTGTTTCAGGAGGTCTTTGATCGCAAAGCAAGCAGAAGTGTCAGCCTCCAAGAGTTGGAACATATCAGTGTCGAAGGCTTTTTCTTTAATTTTGACCCGCAAGTCATCACCAAGTTTGCCTATGATTGGTCACCTGACCCAGTTAAAGTGCTAGCGCTCTTCTCAGTCGAACTTCCCATGGCACTGATCATAGCTTTAAGATATTCCAATGGTCTGCGTTACTTTAGTGATTCTAGCTCCTCGTGGTAGAGTGTAGCAGTAGTTCCAGTCAAAAGTGCAGAGGTCTCTTTGGTAACATCAAGATTTGGATTAACCTTGGGATTGTCTTCTTGTTGCTGATTGTTTTCTTCATTTTCATTATTATCTTCTTTTTCTTCATCTTCTTCCTCATGAAGTTCCGTGTCGTAGTCAAACATGGAATGATCCTCTTCCTCTTCCTCTTCACCATCTGCGCCACCAGCACCCTATTTTGCATTAATTAGAGAGCCATGCTCAGATTTATCTTCGACATTTCCTTTTGCAGTTGGCATCTTCGTATCACCTTCCACATCAATCAAGGCATCATTTTCTGGTGGAGTCTTGTCATTTTCTAAATCACTCGTTTTAGAATGTTCCGTGGTGACTTTTGGTGGCGAATCCTTTGGCTGTTCTTCCTTAGGAGATGTTGGATGATAGAAGGGTTTACTTATAGGGTGATAGGAAGGATCACTGCTGCTTGTGGGGAGAATTTGTTTGATGATAGGTTGCTCTGTGTCAACTGCAACACCCTGAAAAAATCAAATAGGGGTAAGTCGAAGATAAGTAAAAAGGAATTAGCAACTCAAGAGATTAAGGTAGAATTGTTTACCTTAGGACCCTCAACCCCATGTCTAGATTAACATCGGCTTTGACGACTTTGGGCGTGAGAGGCTTCTTCATAGGAGCCTTAATAACTTTTGGTTTAGGTTAGGAACTGGCATCAGAAATTTTTTCCTGCTTGTTCTTCTTTTTTGGTTGTTTAGAGGTGTCTGGAGAGAGGTCTTCATCATCTGATTCGATCACCTGGACCTCAAGCTCTTTTTGTTTCCTTTTCTTGGGTATTGGTGGTGGTATTCGACTACCCCAGAAAGGAAATATACCTTAAATGATAAAATATGAAGACAATATATGGAAAAATAATAATAATCACAAAGTAAACCTTCGCTATTGTCTTAGTGGTTTTGTCTTCGCCCTTGTCTTCGACGACATCCTTCTTTGTGGTAGCAGGTTTCTTGGTAGGAATCCTCATAGCTGCAAGAAAATCAATACAATTATTACAAGTAAAAAAGAAAAATGAATAAATAAAGAATTGATAAAATAGGTGAGTCGAAAAACCTCCCATTTCACACCTTCGTATATTGGAGACTCTACGCGAACGTGTTATAGTCCAATATGAAGGTGTCCTTTGAAACTGTCTAGAGTATGCTTAGTCGGAACCACCCGCTTGGCATGTTTTTAAGATTCTTGACGAAGGATAAAATCCCCACAGACGAACCAGTCTGGAAATGGAAGACTAAAAGCATACCAAATTCAGCACTTTGTAGTCGAGGAAATTTTGGGGGATACATGTTAAAAGCTAGTTCGTACCGTTGTCCAGGTTTAACGTACGAAGGTAGTTTTAAATCCTCCAGTTTCTTTGTAAATTTCTATTTCGAGGTAACTGCTGCTTCATGAATGGTTCGACTAAGATCATCAGGTCTATAGGTAATTTCAAAGTATTTTTGGAATCCTTGGATTTCTTTGATGTGAGTCGAAGTACCTTTCTTGACTCTTTCCTACACAAAGGCAAAAGCATGAGTTAGGTGCTGAGTGAAAGCAGGGATGTTGAAAACTTATGTGGTGTAATAATCCTTCCACCAAGTATCAAATTCTTTGGTGCAAAGGAATGATGTTTTAAAGGCAACGGGAGTAAACTGCGCGATGCTAGTGTATCGAGTCAATCCCTTGTTACATTGGGCTTCAGTGTGAATCATGTTGTAGAGAGTCAGGTTGTTCTTCTTGGCAAAGAGTGGTTTTGGTTTAATGTGAATAAGACCAAACTGTCGTGAGACAAGATTGGGTTGATAGCTGAGGAGAGTAAATTGAAGTCTTGAAGGTCTAAGTCTTGTAGCCAACGACCTAGGGGTGAGGAATTCCTCCCATATGGCAAGGGATTATGCTTCTTGGTCCTTTGACGGAGCATGAAATCTTCTTGTAAACCATTCAGGGCCAACCTTTCTATCAGCAAAGGGAGCCATGCTTGGTGTGAAGTTGTAGCGCTTGGTAAACATAATCACATAACCAGTGAAGGTCTATTGAAGATTCAACCCTTCGTCACTAGGAGTTAGTAAAGCAAGTCGCGTTCCTTCGACCCTCTTGTTCTTTATCTCGTTAGCTTCAGCGTTTATGGGGTTGCGAACAGGTAAAGATGCTTCGAAAGTAGCATTCAATCATAATTGTAGCAGCCGGAAGAGCCCAGAGAGAAGCAAGTTTCCTTTGGACTTAATGGTCTTAAAAGATGTGACGCCTTCCCCTAAGGACTCATAGAGGTTAGCCAGGATCATCTCGCTGAGATAAAGGTCATGTCCAACATGTAGTTGGTTCTCCATTGTTAGATATCTCTTTGCCACTTGAAGGGATCTCGAGCAAAACACGCAGTGAGATAGCCATAGAGCAAGGAAGGTAATGTGCTCTTGGTCATAGACTTCGTCAGATTCCTTGTCGTTATAATATGCAATATAGGTTGTGAAGGCAGCTTTATTGGTGTCGAAACCTATAGAGTCCTCAGCCAGGAAGTTTGGGTCATAGGTTTCCCCAACTGGTTTCATCCTAGTGATGGCAACAACTTCAAAAAGGATGGGTTTCATCATTCCACATGGAAGGTGGAAGTTATTATGGGTGCTATCCCATAAATACAAAGAAGCAACTAGCATAGATTGACAATAGCCAGGTCTTACTTTCGAAAGTTGAATCATGCCGAAGATACCCATCTTTTTTCAGACTTGGGATTTTGCTTTTTCTATTTTCTCTAGACAGGCTAGGTAATTTGAAGGATCCTTAAATAAGGGGCATGATCGAAATACCCTAAAGATATTATTCATATATTCTAGATTTATGGGTTCTTTAGAGGCTTCAGTCGAAGGTGAGCCTTGGTTATCAGCTTTCAGTTTTTCATCAACTTCTATTTCTTTGCTAGTCCTAGGTATTTTTCCATTAGCTATGGGTTTGTAGTGAAGGTGTGAAAAATACACAAGAAGAGGGGTTGAATTGTGTTTTGCAAAAGTTAGATTTAATTCTGAATCAGATTTCAAATTCTAAAACTGAATTCAGAATCTGATAAGGTGCAGGGGAAGTAAAGGCAGAAGTAAACTAAAATAGCAAAGAACACACATTAGTTATCCTGATTCCTCTCCTAAGTGAGAGTACTCCAATCCCCTTGCCAAGCAAGATATTTTCCACTAAAATCAACCGGATTACACTTGCTTATACACACTTGTATAAGACTTTTTCTTTTTGCTCCGACCACTGTCCAAGACTTCCCACGCTTAGAGCTCGTGTCTAAGACTTCACTTTTCTCAATTAGCTCCTGACCGAGACTTCTCTTGCTTAGACCACCTGCCTAAGACTTCACCTTGCTTAGAGCTTGTGTCTAAGACTTTTAACTTGCTTAGAGCTCGTGTCTAAGACTTTAACCTTGCTTAGAGCTCGTGTCTAAGACTTTAATCTAAGCAGCCAGTTTAGAGAAGGAATAACTTACAAAAGATAAACACTTGATAAAATATCAGAGATGTTCAAATAATACAACACACTATTACAAAGATTCTTAATCAACACAAGAGTAAAAACTCTTAATAGACTCAGCTTTTCTGAAAGTAGTGCATGTATGTCTTAGTTGTATTTGTAGCGTTATTTCTTGATTAATCTTCAAATCTTCATCTCATTTTTATAGCCAAGGAAAATAAAGACGTTGGAGATCTTCAACGGGTACAAACATAACCAAATCTTCTAGTACATCTTCTTTTCCAATGAAGCAAGTGTTAGGACTTTCATTCACAAGAGTATCCTTGAAACAAGGCCTTTGTCCAGAGGATACAACTCTGATTCAAGTACAACACAACCTGTAGAAGATAATGTCAATACATCTTGAGTCCCATGTTAGCAGAACTTATATGACATTACTCCGCATCAGAGGCAGCATAGCACGCTTCCGAGCTGAAGTGTACTAGCAACAACTTTTCTGATCAGACGTCCTTGAAAGATTGTGACCAGAACCGAACTAAAGTCATTTCAGTGTCAGAACTAGTTCCATCAAGTAAATATAATTCTGCACACACAAACTAGCTAGTTAAAGATCCTAATTGTTTTTTTCAAATACTTTGTTGTCATCAAAACCTTGAAGGATTCATGGCATGAACCAAACTTGTTTCAACAATCTCCCCCTTTTTGATGATGATGACATTAAGTATTTTAAGAACAATCAGAAGTAAAAATAAATTACTCAGCAACTTTCAGAGTCTGAGGTTTGTAAGCTCCCCCTGAGTCAAACAACCTAAGAGATAAGGTTTGTAAGCTCCCCCTGAGTCCTGTCTGTAAAGTCTAGGAGTTGAGGTTTGTAAGCTCTTCTCCACAGAGAATAATAAATCTACCCCAAGGGTGAGATTTTCAAAACTCCTCCTAATTAGGATTTCTAACCATATTTTGAACCATTATTAGCCCTAAAATACTCAATCCATTCTCCCCCTTTGTCATCAATCAAAAAGAGAAGAGAAGAAAAAAGACTTTAAAAAGAATAACAGTTTATTATTTTTTATTTTTAGAGAAAGTCATTCTGACCTCTGTACTCTAGGCCTTAGAATGTTCACCATAAAATGGTACCAGACTTCTGCGATAGGAGAAAGAGTAGAATAACTTTCAAACGAGCTTTTGTTACAATAGATGATATGTAAATCACTTTCTGAGCTGTTATAATAGACATAATCAGACAATCATTTTGCTCATTCTGATGAATATGAGCATTGACCCAAAAGGTCTTTCACAAAATTTGAAATAAATTGTGAAGGATTCATCGTCGTCAATTCATTAACAAAGAGCTGTAAATTTCCTTTTAGAAAGTCTAGATCAAAAAACATTCTTCTTTAGTGAACTATGAGGACATTTTGAAGAAGAAATATTAAGATGAAGAATTGAATTCACAGAAATATATTATGTAGAAGTCAATCTATGAAAAGAAAAACAACTTAGTAACATATCACATAAAATGCTAGAATTTAAGCAAGTATGTAATAAAATTTTGGACGACTTTAAGTATGAACAAAAACAAGTTAAAATCTTTGTCAGAACACTCACCTTTTAATGAACCAAACTTTTAGAGTAGATTCAGAAAATCAGAGTATTAAAACAAAGATTTTATTTTATCAGAACTTAAGAATTAGTCAAATAGTTAACTCAAAGCACATAGCAAAGAGTTAACTTATCACTGTATGCTTTAAATAAAGAAGTCAAGGAAGAAAGATATCTTGTGACCCCTATTCAAACTTAAAGACCATACTTTAAGAAACTATCAGATGCAATTCAACTGACTACTAACAGATTCCAACGTACACTCCAATACACCATTTAGAGAACAAGCATTTATTCAGTGACATAAACCATATTTAAATTTTTCTTGATGAAATCAAATTGATTGATGGCCAGGGGTTTTGTAAATATATCAGCCCATTGATGTTTAGAATCAATGAACTGAATATCTATTACACCCTTCTGAACATAAATCCTTATAAAGTGATATTTGATTTCAATATTCTTGGTTCTAGAATGCTGAATTGGATTCTTTGTTAGACAGATAGCAGCAGTATTATCACAAAAGATTGGAATTTTGTTTCCAAGAATCTGATAGTCTTCAAGTTGATATTTCATCCAGAGTAGTTGAGTGCAGCAATTAGCAGCTGAGATGTATTCTGCTTTTGCTGTGGACAAATAAACAATTGCATATCTTCTACTACCCCAAGAGATAAGGTTTTCACCTAAAAATTGTCAGGAACCACTAGTGGACTTCCTTTCAATTCTATCTCCAGCATAGTCAGCATCACAGAATCCAACCAGTTTATAATATGAGGACTTTTTATAAAGAATTCCAAGATTTAATGTTCCTTTCAGATGCCTAAAGATTCTCTTAATAGCAGTTAAGTGAGTCTCCCTAGGATCTGCTAGGAACCTTGCGCATAAACATACACGAACAAGATATCAAGTCTAGAAGCAGTGAGATAGAGTAAGGAACCTATCATACCTCGATATTTGGTTGGATCCACTTTGGAACTGCACTCTTCAGCACCAAGGGTACATGTAGGATGAATAAGAGTTGACAAGACTTTGCAATCATCAAGATTAAAATTTTTCAAAAGCTCTTTTGTATACTTAGACTAGTGAATGTAAATACCTTCAAACCTCTGATTGATCTGAATGCCAAGAAAGTGTTTTAATTCACCCGTCATGCTCATCTCAAATTTAGCCTGCATAATCTTGGAAAACTCTTGACAAAGAGATGCATTAGTGGAACCAAAAATTATGTCATCAACATAAATTTGAACAATCAAGATTTCTTCCTTCAAAAGTGTAGTGTCAACCTTTCCTTTAACAAAACCCTTTTTAAGCAAAAAATTGCTCAATCTTTAATACTAAGCTCTTGGAGCTTGTTTAAGACCATAAAGTGATTTTTTAAGCTTGTAGACATGATTTGGATGATTTAAATCAATAAATCCTAGAGGTTGTTTGACATACACTTCTTCAGTAATGACTCCATTCAGAAAAGCACTTTTCATGTTTATTTGATAGAGAATTATGTCATGGTTGATGGCATACGAGAGAACTAGTCTTATGTCTTCTAACCTTGTAACAGGAGCAAAGGTTTCAAAGAAGTCTATTCCCTCCTACTGACTATAGCCTTGAGCCACAAGTCTAGCTTTATTTCTAACAACTTCACCAAGTTCGTCAAGTTTGTTTCTGAAGACCCAATTGGTTCCAATGGTGTTTTTCTCTTGTGGTCTTGGAACAAGATCCCACACATCATTTCTTTGAAACTGATTGAGTTCATCTTGCATAGCCAAGATCCAACCATTATCAGTTAAGGCATCATCAACAGAAGAAGGTTCAATTAGTGAAATAAGTTTGATCATTGAGTGATCATTTCTGAAGGTAAATCTGGTTCTCAATGGTTCTTCCTTATTACCAATGACCAGTTCTTCTGGATGAGATATTTTATACTTAAATGATCTTTTAGGTTGAACAGAGGCTTCCGAGCCATTGTGAGCAATCACTGAATCAGTAGAAGAAGAACCAGTTGGAGTAACTTCAGTTTCTGCAGCTTCTGGTATAGCTTCCGATAGTGACAGATTCTGGACCATTATTCACTATATCTTTTTCTTTAGGGACATATACCACGAATTGTTCTTCATGATTCTGAAATCGCAGAGAAATCATTTTGAACCATATACTCTAACTTGTTATGGTCAGGTAAACTACCTTCATATTTAACGTGCATAGACTCTTCAACCATTTTGGTTTCAGAGTTGTACACTCTGTATGCTTTTGAGCGTTCAGAGTATCCTAAAAATACACCCTTTTGAGCTTTAGCATCAAATTTCTTTAGGTAGACCTTGTTATTCAGGATGTAACAGGTACATCCGAATTGATGAAAATAAGAGATACTAGGTCTTCTACCTTTAAATAATTCATAAGATGTTTTATTCAGAATTGGTCTGATATAAATACGGTTCTGAATATAACAAGCAGTGTTAACAGCTTCTGCCCACATGTACTTAGGGAGTTTATTTTCATGAATTATCGTCCTTGCCATTTCTTGCAGAGATCTGTTCTTTCTCTCAACAACTCCATTTTGCTGTGCAGTTCTGGGAGAAGAGAACTCATGTATAATTCCATATTTTTCAAAAAAGGATTCAAATGATTCATTTTCAAACTCACCCATGGTCACTTCTTACCTTTAGATTTCAATTCTTTCTCAGATTCTACTTGATTGCAGAAGGTGCTAAACACTTCATATGTTTCGTCTTTGGATTTGAGAAACTTCACCCAAGTCCATATGCTAAAATCATCAACTATGACCAAACCATATTTCTTTCCATTGATTGAAGCAGTCCCAATAGGACCAAATAAATCAATGTGAAGCAATTCCAAGGGTCTAGAGGAAGAGACAATGTTTTCATTTTTAAAAGAAGTTTTTACGATCTTTCCAACTTGACATACTCCACAAAGAGTATCTGAGTGATAATCAATATTTGGTAGCCCTTTCACAAGTTTTAGCTTAGAAAGTTTAGAGATTAATCTCCAATTAGCATGACCTAACCTTTTGTGCCAGACCCATTTTTCATCACTCATTGTCATTAGGCAAATGACCCTTTGAACAACCAATTCAGAAATATTGATTTTATAAACATTCCCTTTTCTTTTCCGTTTGAATACGATAACTTTATCAGAATTGACAACAGAACATAAGTCCTTTTCAAACAATACCTTGCAACCATCATCATATAAATGGCTTATACTAAGTAGATTATGTTTTAGGCCATCTGCAAGCCATACCTTATTAATGATAGTTTGAGAATTACCTATGGTACCTGTTCCGATGATTCTTCCCTTCTGGCAACCTCCAAAACCCATATTTCCTTCCTCTTTCAGATTCAGGGTTTGGAATATATGCCTTTCTCCTGTCATATGTCGTGAGCAACCACTGTCCAAGTACCAGGATTGGCATTGCATCTGCTCCTTTGGGCATATCTGCAGCAAAAATTATTTGAGATTAAGGTACCTATACACGTACGGGTCCTTTCGGGTTAGTTTCAACAGATTTTCTCCTATTTTGTCCCTTTTCTTTGTGAGAAGGTTTAACTTTCCTCCTATCATTTTGCTTCAAAAAGTTTTGACAGGAGTTATTCTTAACCTTATCAGCAGATTTGAACTTATCCTGTGATTCAGAAGTTTTGAACTTTGATATCATCAGATTATCTGATTTATCAGATTCTGCTATAGCAATGCCTTTAAAATTCAGATCAATAGGTTCAGTTGAATTCATTGCTTTAGTAGCAGGGACAAAATGGTTACTTAACATAGTTTGAGCAATACTGGATGAATATAAATTTTGAACCACTTTTGAAGAGTCATTAGCACTAGAGCAACCTTCATCATATCCCAGTCCTTCCTTATTATTTTTTCCAACTCCATAAATCATAGGTGCAAGTTTGGTACGATCAATGCCAAATGTAATAAATTTATGAAACACATGATCATGTTTACCCAGAGGTGAACATTCAGTTTGAGATACAATAACTTCTTTTAATTCTTCTCTTAAAATGGAGTTATCTCTTCTAAGGATCGTAATCTGACTAGTTTGATTTTTACAATGATCTAGAAGATTGTTAGCACAAAAAATAAAGTTAGAGTAAGAGAATACCTCATCTTTATTTTTAGACTCAGATAGAAGTTCTTCTTCAGATGAGTGTGCCATTAGTGCTAAATTAGCATTATCTTCCTTTTCTAACTCTTCTTCATCTAGTTCTTCCCATGTTGCCATGAAATTATTTTTGAACCTGTTTCTGAAATTATCCTTTTGATAACTTCCTTTTCTCTGGATGTCCTTTAGAGGTTCAGGATAATCAATTTTGAAATGTCATGGTTTGTTGCAATTGTAGCAGATTCTGTCTTTATCTTTGAGGTTGATCCTCTTGTTGTTTTTATAGAATCTTCTGCTCCTACTGGCCATTTGCTGAATTCCTCTGATGAAGCATGCCATATTTTTGTCATTAGATCTTCCATCAGATTCTTCTTCAGACGATTCATGATCTTTACCATTTTTTGAAGATCTTCTGGTCTTGTCACCAGATTTTTCAGAGGCAGATCTCAATGCGAGAGATTTAAACCTTTTAGAAGTTTCATCTCCAGTGATTTCCATCTCATGACTTTGAAGATTGCTGATTAGACTTTCAAGGGACAATGTATTCAAATCTTTAGCTTCCTGAATAGCTGTTACTTTAGGTCTAAAATTCTGAGACTTCTCAGAATTTTCTTCACATGATCAGCTGTTGAGTAGCTTTTGTTAAACTCTTGAAGGCTTGAGACAAGAACCTGAAACCTGGAGAACATGGTTTCAATATCCTCGTCTTCCTTCATTTTGAATAACTCATACTTTTGTATCAACAAGCCAGCTTTGGCTGCTTTGACTTATTGATTTCCTTGATAAGTAGAACACAACGATTTAAAGATAGTCTTAGCAGTAGACTTATCAATGATCTTTAAATACTCAGCATGTGGAAGTGCATCAACCAGAATACCTCTGACTCTGTGATGTTTCCTGTAGATTTTATTTTGAGCTAGAGTCATGCTTTTCTGTCAGCAACCATACCAACACTGTCTACAGGAAGGTCAATACCATCCTCAAGAATATCCCATAGCTCATTATCGAGTCTAATGATATATGTGTACATCTTACTTTTCCACCATTCAAATTCAGTAGAATCACCACTGAATACAGGAGGTTTAGCAGTATAATGATTTCTCTCAGAGCTATTGTAATCATAGGGAATCCCCCTTGAGGTACTAGAATTAGTAACCTCAGCATCCATATTTTTCTTGTTGGATCTTTTACTGTACCATTGTTAAGTGTTACGTACAAACCTTGCTCTGATACCAATTGAAGGTGAGAAAAATACACAAGAAGGGGGGGGGGGGGTTGAATTGTGTTTTGCAAAAGTTATATTTACTTTTGAACCAGAGTTCAAATTCTAAAACTGAATTTAGAATCTGATAAGGTGCAGTGGAAATAAAGGCAGAAGTAAAGTAAAATAGCAAAGAATACACAGTAGTTATCATGGTTCCTCTCCCAACTGAGAGTACTCCAGTCCCCTTGCCAAGCAAGATATTTTCCACTAAAATCAACTGGATTGCCCTTTCTTATACACACTTGTATAAGAATTTTTCTTTTTGCTCAGACCACTGTCAAAGACTTCCCACGCTTAGAGCTCGTGTCTAAGACTTCACTTTGCTCAATCAGCTCCTGACCGAGACTTCTCTTGCTTAGACCACCTGCCTAAGACTTCACCTTACTTAGAGCTCGTGTCTAAGACTTTTACCTTGCTTAGAGCTCGTTTCTAAGACTTTAACCTTGCTTAGAGCCCTTGTCTAAGACTTTAACCTTGCTTAGAGCTCGTGTCTAAGACTTTAATCTAAACAACTAGTTTAGAGAAGGAATAACTTACAAAAGATAAACACTTGATAAAATATCAGAGATGTTCAATTAATACAACACACTATTACAAAGATTATTAATCAACATAAGAGTAAAAACTTTTAATAGACTCAGATTTTCTGAAAGTAGTGCGTGTATGTCTTAGTTGTATTTGCAGCGTTATTTCTTGATTAATCTTCAAATCTTCAGCTCTTTTTTATAGCCAAGGAAAATAAAGACGTTGGAGATCTTCAACGGCTACAAACAGAACCAAATCTTCTAGTACATCTTCTATTCCAATGAAGCAAGTGTTGGGATTTTCAGTCATAAGAGTATCCTTGAAACAAGGCATTTGTCCAGAGGATACAATTCTGATTCAAGTACAACACAACCTGTAGAAGATAATGTCAATACATCTTGAGTCGCGTGTTAGTAGAACTCATATGATATTACTCAACATCAGAGGAGACATAACATGCTTCTGAGATGGAGTGTACTAGCAACAACTTTTCTGATCAGACGTCCTTGAAAAATTGTGACTAGAAACGAACCAAAGCTATTTCAGTGTCAGAACTAGTTCCATCAAGTAAATATAATTCTGCACACACAAACTGGCTAGTTAGAGATCCTAATTATTTTTTCAAATACTTTGTTATCATCAAAACCTTGGAGGATTTATGGCATGAACCAAACTTGTTTCAACATGTAGCGATGGTATGTTGGGAAAAATTCCTTAAGCCTAGCAGGGTTAGCAGAAGGGTCTGAAAGGGGACCTAACATAGCATGCGTTTTACCAGAAACAGAGATATGGATTAATACCTGAGATTGATAGATTCTTCTCTTTTCTTCTTCAATAGGAGGTTCAAGTATGTACTGTTGCTTACCCACCACTGTTGGGCCCAAGATCTTGTGAATTAGAGCAAGTTCAGATGATTTCTTTGATTCTTTTGTGGCTTTTGTTTAATCTTTGGAAGCTTTGGTGGAAGACGCCATTGATGCAACAAAGGTTGAAGGAAAATGGTTTGCGTTTGTGAAAGATAAAAAGTTGAAGAGAAAGTTTGTTCTTGCTAAAAGAGATTCAGAAGATGGAAAAGTTGGAAAAATGGTAGTGTTCACTATTTATAGTTTGATGGAGTGAAGCAGTTCATTTCACGCATTAATGGTTGAAGAGATAGTGGGACACATGCCAGTCGAAGAGCAAGTGATGAGGCAGTGGCAGTTGACTAGCCTATGATTTCCTAGAACCTAGGAGCATGATGATTATAATGAAGATTCACGCATGGGTTTGAGAAGACGTTTGGGTAAAGTGTTAGTTCTTGTATTGGCTGGAATTTTGGTAAAACAAAGTTGAACAATGTTGATGTCATATGTCTGATGTCATAACATTGGTTCCTAACATTAGCTGTTGCAGGGTTGAAGTTTTATATGCTGATGTTATAAGTGATGTCTTGACATCACTATATCAGAACATCAGATTGTGATGTTTTAGGGCTGTGCATGTTAGTGTGTTTTGAGGAGATCTGTTAGAGAGATTGGATGCGAATTTCTTGGAAAAGAAATTTTCAATCAGATAATTTTGCAGATCTTGGAGCATATCATGGAACTAACATTAAGGCTGGTTTGAAGAGATTTAAAAATATTTGAAGATCAAAATCTGTTTTAAATTCTGGTTTTAAAACAAATCAAATCAGATATTTTTGGAGGAGATCCAAGCCCAAGTCAGAATTATATAAAAGCAGCCTCAACCCTTGTTGGTAGAGAACGAAGAAAGAGAGCTAAAGACTGAGTGTCATTTGTGTCTTCGTGTGTGTTTTGTAAACCATTCGTGTGTGAATTGGTGTTACTATTTTTGAGTGTGTTGTTCTTGATCAAAGCTGTTAAGCAGAATCAAGGTGGGTGGTTAATTTGTAATCATTGGATTGTATCACTGAGGTGATTTAGGGAGTGAGTGGTTTCTCATACCTAAGTGGTTTCTTAGGTAGAAGTGTCATTGGGTAGTGATTAAGTTAGGTAGATGTCAACTGGGATTGTTGAGTATATAATTTGATACTACTAATAGTGAACTTCCTCCCTGGCTTGGAAGCCCCTAGACGTAGGTAGTTAAACCGAACTAGGTGAACAATTCATTGTGTTGTTACTGTTGCTTTTACCTTGTTCATATAGCAGAGTGTGTTGTTGTGACATCGCACTTAACATCACACATCTGATACCAGAATTTCAATTGGTATCAGAGCAGGCATCCTGCTCTGCATCTGGGTGAGATCTAGGGCTGATACTTTCTGGTGCAATGGACAAGGAGACTGGTGGATTTGTGAATAGACCCCCTATTCTAGATGGCTCAAATTATGACTATTGGAAACCTTGTATGGTTACTTTCTTGAAGTCATTAGACAGCAGAGCCTGGAAGGCTATTGTGAAAGAATGGAAACATCATGTTATTGTTGAAAAGGATGAGAATGGAAAGGAAGTAGAGGGTAGCTCAAAACTGAAACCTGAAGAAGAATGGACCAAGGAAGAAGATAAGCTTGCCCTTGGAAATTCTAAAGCCTTGAATGCCATATTCAATGGTGTTGATAAGAACATCTTCAGATTGGTCAACACTTGTGAAGTAGATAAGGAAGCATGGGATATCTTGAAGACTACTCATGAAGAAACCTCCAAAGTCAAGATGTCAAGACTTCAACTTTTGACAACAAAGTTTGAAAATCTGAAGATGAAGGAGGATGAGACTATCCATGATTTCCACATGAACATCCTTGACCTGTCAAATGCTTCTAGTGCCCTAGGAGAGAGGATGACTGAAGAGACGCTGGTGAGGAAAATTCTTAGATCTCTTCCCAAGAGATATAAAATGAAGGTGACAGCTATAGAAGAAGCCCAAGACATCAGCAAGATGAGGGTTGATGAGTTAATAGGTTCTCTTCAAACCTTTGAATTAGGAATGGAAGAGGAACTTGAAAAGAAAATCAAAAGTATAGCGTTGGTATCCAGTTCTGAAGATTCTAAGAAAGAGAAGGGTGCTGAGTCTCAGGAGGAGCTGTCCCAGGCCATTGTTTTGCTGGGAAGACAGTTTAACAAGGTTATGAAGAGGATAAATAGGAGTTATAATCCTAATGTCAAGCACATCACATCTGACACCAACAGATCAGGAGATCAGGGGAAGAAAACTAGAGATGAAGAAAAGTCCAATAATGACAAGGGAGTCCAATGCTATGAGTGTGAAGGGTATGGTCATGTCAAGAAGGAATGTCCTACTTATCTCAAAAAGCAGAAAATGGGGTTATCTGCTTCCTGGTCTGATAGTGAGAGTGAATCTGAAGAAGAATCAGCTAAGCTTGTTAGAGCTATGATTGGGGTTTGTGAGTTAGATGATGATTCGTGTGATGATGAGGTTACTTATGAAAAGCTTGTTGCCTCGTATAAAGAACTATGCATGAGAAGTGAACAAGTGTGTATTGAAGGAGAGAAGCTGAAGAAAACCATAGTGCAGTTAGAGGCTGAAAAGACTGAACTTGAAAATGAAGTCAGTATGCTTAACTCTAAATTGGATTCTATGACCAAAACTGTCAGAATGTTGAACAATGGTACTGATGCTCTAGACAACATTCTCAATATTGGGAAAATTGCTGGAGACAAAAGTGGTTTGGGATTCAACAATGTTGCAGCTTCTGATGATGTTATTACCAGTTCCAAACCAGTGATGTTAAAACAGATGTTTAAACATCCTGACAGGATTCCTTCTAGGAAGAAATTCAGGCTTTGGAGATGTCATCACTGTGGGCGTTTTGGACACATAAAGGCCTACTGTTATAAGCTACATGGGTATCCTCAGAAGGCACATCAGTATACTTCCACACAGAAGTTTCCCATAGGTAATCAGGCCTTAAATTCTAAGAAGCAATGGATTCCAAAAGGTAAAGTTACCAGCTTAATAGCTCACACTTCTCTTAGGGTTTCTACCAAAGAAGACTGGTACTTTGATAGTGGGTGTTCAAGACACATGACATGAGTTAAAAATTTGTTGATAGATGTTAAGCTTCAGTCTTCAGGTCATGTTACATTTGGTGATGGTGTCAAAGGAGAAATCAAGGGGATGGGAAAGCTGAATTATGCTGGTGCTCCTAGACTGAGTGATATTCTACTTGTCAAAGGGTTGACAGCAAATTTGATCAGTATTAGTCAACTTTGTGATCAAGGATTCAATGTAGACTTTACAAAATCTGAGTGCAAAGTCACAAATGAGAAAGGAGAAGTCATCATGAAGGGTGTTAGGTCTAAGGACAACTGTTATCTATGGGTGCAACAAGACTCAAGTACCTCAACATGTGTGTTTGCTAGAGATGATGAAGTCAAAATTTGGCATCAAAAGTTGGGACATCTTCATCTGAAGGGAATAAAGAGAATAATATCTTCAGAAGCTGTCAGAGGAATTCCTAAACTCAATATTGAAGAGGGAAGAGTTTGTGGAGATTGTTAAATAGGGAAGCAGACCAAGATGTCACATCAGAAGCTTCAACATAACACCACCTCCAAAGTTTTGGAACTTCTTCATATGGACTTGATGGGAACTATGCAGGTAGAAAGTCTAGGAGGGAAGAAGTATGCTTATGTTGTTGTAGATGGCTATTCTAGGTACACCTAAGTGAGCTTCATTAAAGACAAATCAGAGGTGTTTGATGTTTTTAAAGATCTTTGTCAAAGACTCTAAAGGGAAAAGGAGATTAATGTTATTAGAATAAGGAGTGATCATGGAAGAGAGTTTGAAAATAGTAAGTTTGCTGAATATTGTTCTGCTGAAGGCATAAGTCATGAGTTATCTTCTCCAATTACTCCTCAGCAAAATAGAGTTGTTGAAAGGAAGAATAGAACTATTCAAGAGTCTGCTAGGGCAATGATTTATGCCAAAAAGCTTCCTTACCATTTCTAGGCTGAAGCCATGAACATTGCTTGCTATATTCACAACATAGTTACTTTGAGAAGGGGCACTTCAGCTACTCTGTATGAACTGTGGAAAGGAAGAAAGCTAAATGTGAAGTACTTTCATGTTTTTGTAAGTAAATGTTACATTTTGTCAGATCGTGAACAGAGGAGAAAATTGGATCCTAAAAGTGATAAGGGAATCTTTCTAGGATACTCTACAAATAGTAGAGCTTACAGGGTGTTCAACTCCAGAACAAAGGTTATGATGGAGTCTATAAATGTGGTGATTGATGACATTGATGAGCAGGAAGATGCTGATGTCCTGGATGATGTTGAAACATCAGTTGAAGAAGTCACAGAAGAAACTGAAGACAGAAGTGAGTCTCCCAGTCATGTTGATGCTGAGCCTGAACCTGAATAACCTAATAAAGAACCATCTATTAGAGTGCTAAAGGACCACCCAAGGGAGCTTATCATAGGTGATCTTAAATCAGGGGTTAGCACTAGATCAAGAGAGGTTGTGTCAAATTCGTGTTTTGTTTCTAAAATTGAGCCCAAGAATGTCAAAGAAGCCTTGACTGATGAGTTTTGGATTAATGCCATGCATGAAGAGCTGGAATAATTCAAAAGGAATAAAGTGTGGGATCTTGTACCAAGGCCTGATGGAGTTAATGTGATTGGCACCAAGTGGATTTACAAGAATAAATCTGATGAACAAGGAGTGGTCACCAGAAACAAGGCCAGATTAGTTGCTCAGGGATACACTCAGGTTGAAGGAATTGATTATGATGAAACCTTTGCTCCTGTGGCAAGACTGGAATCTATCAGATTACTCTTAGGGGTGGCTTGTAATTTCAAATTCAAGCTTTTTCAGATGGATGTTAAGAGTGCCTTTTTGAATGGTTACTTAAATGAAGAAGTGTATGTTGATCAACCAAAAGGATTTATTGATCCAACATTTCCTGACCATGTTTACAAACTAAGGAAAGCTCTCTATGGTTTGAAGCAAGCACCAAGAGCTTGGTATGAAAGGCTTACTGAATTCCTGGCTGTGAATGGCTACAAAAAAGGAGGGATTGACAAGACCTTGTTTGTTAAAGAGGAAGGAGGAAAACTGATGATAGTTCAAATATATGTTGATGACATAGTATTTGGTGGGATGTCAAATGCAATGGTGAAACATTTTGTGGAACAGATGCAGTCTGAGTTTGAAATGAGTCTTGTTGGAGAGCTCAACTATTTTCTTGGTCTATAAGTTAGACAAATGGAGGACTCCATATTCATTTCTCAGAGCAAGTATGCAAAGAACATAGTGAAGAAGTTTGGTCTAGAGAATGCTAATCATAAGAGGACACCTGCTCCTACTCATTTAAAGTTGTCCAAGGATGAACATGGTGTTAGTGTGGATCAAAGTTTATATAGAAGCATGATTGGAAGTCTATTGTATCTCACAGCTAGCAGACCTGATATTTCTTTTGCTGTTGGAGTTTGTGCCAGATATCAAGCTGAGCCTAAAGTTAGTCACTTGAATCAGGTGAAGAGGATTCTGAAATATGTGAATGGGACTAGTGACTATGGAATGCTTTACAGTCATGGATCAGGCACTAAGTTATGTGGTTTCTATGATGCTGATTGGACAGGGAGTGCTGATGATAGAAAAAGTACTTCAGGAGGTTGCTTCTTCTTAGGGAATAATCTAATATCATGGTTTAGTAAAAAGAAGAACTGTGTGTCTCTTTCTACTGCTGAAGTTGAGTACATAGCAGCAGGGAGTAGTTGTTCTCAACTTGTTTGGATGAAGCAGATGTTAGCAGAATACAATGTCAAGCAAGATGTCATGACATTGTACTGTGATAATTTGAGTGCTATCAATATCTCTAAGAATCCTATTCAACATAGTAGAACTGAGCATATTGATATAAGGCATCATTTTATAAGAGATTTGGTTGAGGACAAAGTAGTTGCTTTGGAACATGTTGCTACAGATAAACAATTAGCTGACATTTTTACTAAAGCCTTAGATGCAAATCAATTTGAAAGTTTAAGAAGCAAACTGTGAATTTGCATTTATGAGGATTAGGTGTGCTGGAAGGAGTATTTGTGCAGTTGTGATTTTGCGTATGTTTAATGAAAACAACATTTTATTCAACTGCTGAAAGCATACAAGATTGGATTTTAGTACATCAAAAGCAATATATATATATAAGATCTAAAGATTATCCCAACCCCCTGCATCAAGAAAAGTTTTCCAATCTTCACCCCATTCATCATCAGAAGCATGGAGTTGCACTGGAGGTTTCTTGATGGTTTTTATCTCTGATGGTTTTCTTGTTCTTGTTGCTCCTGAAGAAGTTCCAACGACTTTCCTTGTTGGGTTCTTGTTCTTCAGTGGATCTGGTGTATTGTCCTCATGCATGTGTTGCTTTCCTGCATCTTTGTTTGACTGACTCATTCTTGTGTGGTGTCTGGTGCTGTTAGAAGGAAGAAGGCTTGAATTTTATAGTACTATAAGAATCCATTGGTTGTATCGCCTGACCAGTCAAAGTTTTTGGATATTGTGCTCCTTGGGAAGCTTGCTTTTGACCATGTCTTAATGGATGTCAGATCTTTGTGTTTAGTGTAGATGTTGTCAAATTGTGGCTAAAAAGGGGGAGAGGTTAGCCTATGTGTTGCCTAGTTGTCTGATATGGTTCTAGGCTTGAGGGGGGAGTGTGCAGCTGGTATGATGGTTCTTGTTTTGAGGGGGAGTTTAACTTTGTACAGTTTGATTGTGGTTGCTGCTAGTATGAAGTTTTTCTGCTGCAGGTACCTCTGATGATGGCAGAGATTATTTTAGCCAAAATTAGCCAAAAGGGGAGATTGTTAGTTCTTGTATTGGCTGGAATTTTGGTAAAACAAAGTTGAACAATGTTGATGTCATATGTCTGATGTCATAACATTGGTTCCTAACATTAGCTGTTGCAGGGTTGGAGTTTTATATGCTGATGTTATAAGTGATGTCTTGACATCACTATATCAGAACATCAGAACATCAGATTGTGATGTTTTAGGGCTGTGCGTGTTAGTGTGTTTTGAGGAGATCTGTTAGAGAGATTGGATGCAAATTTCTTGGAAAAGAAATTTTCAATCAGATAATTTTGCAGTTCTTGGAGCAGATCATGGAACTAACATTAGGGCTGGTTTAAAGAGATTTAAAAAGATTTGAAGATCAAAATCTGTTTTAAATTCTGGTTTTAAAACAAATCAAATCAGATATTTTTGGAGGAGATCCAAGCCCAAGTCAGAATTATATAAAAGCAACCTCAACCCTTGTTGGTAGAAAACGAAGAAAGAGAGCTAAAGACTGAGTGTCATTTGTGTCTTCGTGTGTGTTTTGTAAACCATTCGGGTGTGAATTGGTGTTACTATTTTTGAGTGTGTTGTTCTTGATCAAAGCTGTTAAGCAGAATCAAGGTGGGTGGTTAATTTGTAATCATTGGATTGTATCACTGAGGTGATTTAGGGAGTGAGTGGTTTCTCATACCTAAGTGGTTTCTTAGGTAGAAGTGTCATTGGGTAGTGATTAAGTTAGGTAGATGTCAACTGGGATTGTTAAGTCTATAATTTGATACTACTAATAGTGAACTTCCTCCCTGGCTTGGAAGCCCCCAGACGTAGGTAGTTAAACCGAACTGGGTGAACAATTCATTGTGTTGTTACTGTTGCTTTTACCTTGTTCATATAGCAGAGTGTGTTGTTGTGACATCGCACTTAACATCACACATCTGATACCAAAATTTCATAAAGTGTCATGATAACTATGATGTTATTGCAGACAAAGAGTTTGTAGCGTCGAAAGAAGATTTTAAAAGATGCATTTTTCTCCATTTTAGTCGAAAACAACATTTTTGGGGGGCAATTTGTTGCCTGGGAATTTCGACACCAAGCTTTGTTTAAGTGTGATACGCAAAAGAAGTGTTTCTTAAGTTATTTTGGAATTCGACAGGAGCATGAGTAAATGTCTTGGTCGAAGAGGTCCTTGTAAGAAGGATACGCTGGATAAAGACTTAGAAATATTTTCTGAGTTTAGATTGCCACTTCGACGGAGGCAATGCTGAAGGTTGCATTCGACGAAGAGTTTGAATTTTGAATAAGGAAGATAACTAAATTTTGTCCCTATTCGTTTCTCAAAAGTGACACATGTAAGGCTGTGGAGAATTGGAGACATGCATGCGAAACATGTCATTTTCTGGAGAAATGATCGTTGATAGTGGTTATTTTCGACGCATTATAAATATGAGTCTCAGTGTATAGGATTTTGTGTGTTCAATCATTGCACAAATACTCACAATTTACTCAAAGCATCTAAGTGAATTGAGAAAATAGTTTTACTGAGAATGTACGTGTGAAACACCATCTTTTTCATTTTAATTGAAGCTATTTTTTAGTTTATCAATTACTCTTTCTATTTCCATTTATTTTGAAGTTTTCATTGCAATTGCCTTATAAATTCTGCATTCTATTTTTAAACTTTCAAACTTTAAACAACATTCTTTAATCATGAACATTGTCGAAGTGTTCATAGACTTCCAGAAATTGTTTTAAACAAAAGCACATGTCCTAGGATTCACTGGTTGATCCTGTAAGTAAACCATTTTTGGAGACCAACGGTTGTTTACCATTTTTCACGGTAAACAATACTGTGTACAAGTGCTGGTTGTAAATGTGTCACATGCAAGTATACATGTATGTTTAATAGTAGTAAGTGATAAGAAGTAAGGATATCGTACCCACAGGGAGTGAATGTTACGTAGGTTGATTTTGTAAATAACTATCTTTTGGATTTAAGCATGAGCGTGGATAAAAATAATAGATGGATGTCACAAGTTCAATCTCTCCTCTGCAGACCAGATCTATAAATAATGCAAGGTGTGAGTGAAATAATATAAAGAGAGTGTATGTTGAGCTATGCTCCATTAATGTTAATGATGTAACTTATGTGTTCATGATTTATAGTATCGTTACCTGAAAGGTCAGAGTGATCTAGAGGTGTATTTCTACAATCATCAAATCAGGCATTAGTGCGGCAAGGGAACAAATCTATAAGTCACACTTATAACCCTACAATACGCCCATTATATTTTGATATCCCTTATAGTTGTAGTTCCTTATATCTAAGTGAAATAATCAAGAGAATATCTCTATCCTACTCTTTTCAACTACTTTCATTATGAAATCCACATGTTTTTGGATCTCTCACCATAACAAGTTGTTATCTTTTTCTAAGTTGATCACTCAAAAAATCATATTTATAAGCAAGTTAACACATAATAAAACAAGGCACTAAATAACACTTCACTTAACATAAAAACATCATAAAATAAACTTCCCATTGCTGAACATACAAAAGGTTTAGCTCATGGTGAGCTAAGTACTATCATACCCCAAATTTTGACCACTAAGATTTACCATCATTGTGAAAATCATCATCACAATATGGATGAACCATCATGCCTCATCAGTCTCCTCAAGGATTGTTGAGCATTCACTACAATCAAAGATTAGGGTTTCAAGCCCTCTCAGAGCTTTTAGACAAAGGATCAATCAAGGAATGACATGATCTTTAACTTGGCTAACCTCTCAAACACCCACAAAGGATCAATAAGACTCCCACATTAATAATCAAGCACAAAGTTGTAGCATTCCAAGTGGATTAAGCCTCAAGATCGTCAGTGTCACCAAATTAGGGTTTTGGTCGACCAGGGCCTCCAGATGGAATTTTCCTCTGGGCATGAGCCAATGCTTCAAAGCACAACCTAAGATACCCCAAGGGACCTTATGGACCCCATCATCAAGTCAATTTAGCCTCAGGGGATGCATTGAAAAAAATCAGGAATTAGGGTTTCTTGACCTAATTCACCCCTAAGTTGACTTCAGGGACAAAACATGAGCCAAGACCTCAAGACATGATTTGAGGGTCTCTAACATACCACATTTATCCATTTGCAATAATGGATTGGTCCAAAAAGTCTGATTCACAAGTTTCAATTTCATCTGGATCACAATTAGGGTTTCGAGAGAAAAGTCAATTGTATCTTTGACTTTTGACCCATGCATGCTCCCAAACCTTGGGACATGATTCAATACACCCTATAACACCCATAGAACATGTCCATCAAGGTTGATTTAGGTCAAGGACTTGATTTCATCAAGGATCGCACAGTTTGGAATTCATCTGATAAAAAGTCAACTATGCACAAAAGTCAAGCTTTGACTTTTTGAGATTTTTCACAATTATGGTTCTTTGACCCTAAAATGATGTTAATGTGTGATTGGAATCATCATTCATCAAGAAAAATAAGAAAAGTGGGATAACTTGCAAAAGGGGTAACCATAAAAACTTAGAAATTTTCTAAGTTATGGAACAAAGTGGCTAGGGTACCAACTTTGGAGGATCATATCTCCTAAAACACAAGGCCACTTTTCCCCATTCAAAGCTAGATTTATAGCTCTCATGGCCCTCTAAAAAAGCTTCAACTACACCTCACTCCAATTCATTGTGGATTCTGAGTTATGATTGGGTCAAAATGACTAAAAACATGAAGGTACCACTTTTCCAACACTTAGACAAAATTCTGTCCAAGACAGATTTTGTTGAAAACACCAAAACTTGTGAGATTTTTTCACATAGTTGCAAGCTGAATCAATTCCAAAGCTAAACGTCAATGTTGTTGCATATGTTGCTAAGAATTCAAAGAGCTTATCAGCATGAATTGATTCAACTTGAGCCAAGAGAAGTCCATGCCCAAAGCCATGTTGCTGCAGCTGTTTTGGAAAAATCAGTTTGCACTTTTGCTTGCTTTACACGATTTATGATTCAAGACCAAGGATCTCTATGTCACAGTCATCCAATCTGATCCTAATCCAACTGATCCAACTGTTAAAGTTAAGTCAAAAAGCTAAGGGATCTTCCAACTTGAGATTAATGCATTTTGGCACATTATGCCTTGAATTCAAAGGCATTTATGTGAAATAGGGCACTTTCAACAAAGCCACTCTTCTCAGTCAAGTTCTTTGATTAAACAACAATTAAAACATCTGAAGAATGTGAATTTGGTTAAGACATAGCCCTGCTTTGGGAAAGGCTAGGTTGCCTTGCATGAGAAGAAATGCCACCAAGCCAAAGCCTTTGAATTTGATCTGATCCAGCAGCCATTCACTATTCCTCCAAGACAATAGTTGATCACCTATAAATAGAGGTTCCAATGGATCATTCAAATCACCCCAAAGCAACTTACAACATTGCTTTATCTCATTCTCTCTTAAGTGCCAAATTTCTTTGTTTTTGAGCAACCACCATCGGGTTTTGAGTTGCAGCCTTAAGCAATTCATTCCAATTGCTCAAACACATCACATATGATGTATATGAGGTGTTCAAACACTTAAACCACCTCTGTAACACCTTTAGCTCGAAATCACTCTTCAACCAAGCCATTATGCCTCAATTCTGCAGTTGGATTCCTCCAACTTGATCCAAAGAGTTTCAAAATGTTCCAAGGCTTGCAATCCACTCAACAACATCCATTGAAGCTGTAGGGATCATCAAACCACTTCTGGAACACTATCTATGCAGAGTTCCATTTCAGCTTGCATCAAGGTAAGCCTCAAAACTACATCTTCATGATCCATGCATATTTCCTCGCATGATATTTTTGCCAATTGCTTGCCATCATATGTTGAGTGTTTCCCCTAAAAAAATTTGATCATAACCCTCACAACCTTGTCTGCACGATTGCTTATGCAAAATTAGGGTTCATACACTCATATTAATATAACTGGTTGCACATTAAAAATAAATGAAATAAAAAATTGCCATCATGTTTCTTGTTAAAAAACACACGAGTTTGGTGTTTGAATCGTGTCAAATGGTTGAGAGATGAGTGAGATAGGGTGCTTCATGCACGAGCTCGAGGAAGAGGATGGCCATGGCGCCATTCTTCAGGTTTTCCAACCAAGTTCTCTATATATTTTTCATTTGCCATACTATATTTGAATTGGCATTGCGCCCCAGTGGTTGATCAGCTGGTTTGTGTGAATTGGAAAGCGAGAGGTCTGGGGTTCGAATCCCCCTCGCCCCAGACCTCTTTTTTATCACTTTTTCCTATTTTCTTATTTTTCATATTATTTTGTTAATGATTTGAAAAATTAAAAACTCCCTCAATTTTAATTATTTTTGATTGGTTCTTTTTGTAAAAAATCACAAAAATGTTGAAATATTTTATTCCACAAAAAATTAGATTTATATTATTTATTTAATATAATTAGTATTTTTGTGAATAAATTCATTTTTATTGTTTTTTTAACATTTTAAAATGAATATTCATCTTGAAAACTCAAAACCAAATGAGCTTTAATTCATCTTGTGATTAAAACATCCTTTTTTCAAACCTTAACCAAAGATCATAAGTTGTTTATTAGAACTTATTTGGTATTTGTATCATTTTAATTAATTTTCTTTGAATAATTACTTTAAAAATGATGAAATTAGGGTTTTGTTGATTTTCACCCTAACAAACTTTTTTCAAACACTCATGGGCCTCTAATAGAGTGTAAGACCCAAGCCTTTTTGTAAATAAACCAATTTTGGGCCTCACTTATTGTATAAGTCCCTCTGTGTATTTTCAAAACAACGACACGATCGACGCCTTTTCATAAAAACCCTGGGCCTCTCCTCGAGCTGTAAGCCCCACCACTTGTATAAAAATAAATCATTGGACCTCTAATAGAGTGTAAGACCTAACCCCCTCTTTTAACCAAAACCATTTTTTGCCTCAGTCATTGTATAAGTCCCCTCGCGTTAAAAGAAAAATCTCGGCGCGATCGCCAGTGCAAAAATAAACTCTGGGCCTACCCTCGTGTTGTAAGTCCCATTTCTTTTCCTTAAAAATACTTTTTGGGACTCTTGAGAGAGTGTAAGACCCCTCCCTTTGTACAGAAAAACTTTCTTGGGCCTCACTTATTTTATAAGTCCCTCTGTACAAATTCAAAATAACGGTACGATCACTGATAAAACCTTGGGCCTCTCCTTGAGCTGTAAGCCCCAACTTTCTTTTCAAAGCACTTTCTCCTTTGATTTTGAAATATACTGCTGTTTTCAATTTTTCTTTGTTGAACAATTAACGAAACAGCATGAAAGCTCTACAACCGAGTAAGTGTTTATCCGCTTTCATTTACCGCTTTCATATATATACAACTGTATTGTGGGGCTGTTTCACTGTAAGTCTTCTTTTACCTCCTTTTATACTATGTAATACTAGTATAGCTATTTAGAGTTTTCCCCGGAAACTACGTCTAGCACTATAAAGCCCCGTTGGTCACTCTTAAATACAAAGTAAAACTAGATCCCCCATAGGATTCCAGATACAGTCTTCCCTCCTCTTGGGGTTAAACAATATGGAACAAAGAGAAATGCAGTATTCTCGGTGAACCTTTTCTCAGACTGTAACTCTAGAAATTGTCAAAGGAATTCTACTCCCCAGAGTTGATCTATTCTCAGTGAATGGCATCTCTTGAATTCTTCAAACCCGAAACTCTCACTAAATGATCTATTCTCTGTGAATGGCATTTCTTGAACTTTCCTGGCTTAGGACCCACAGGCTTCTTAAAAGCATCCCCGCCTCCTCTTGGGCGTTGTACAAGGACCCTTCGGCTTCTTAGAAGTTTTCACATCCTCCTCTTAGGCTTCGTAAAATGATTATTCCTTCGCGAAGATAGCCTCCTCCTGGGCTTCGTACAAATTGTCCCTTCGGCTTCTTAAAAGTTTTTCTCGCCTTCTCTTGGGCTTTGTACAAATTGTCCCGACGACCTCTTAAAGGTATAGGAACATAAATTAGTCATCTTAATAGAAAGGTTTTTCAAAAGAGTCTAGATCTTCCTCCTGTAAACGTACTTCCTCTTGGACATAGTACAGAAGATAAAACCCCGGACTTGGACAGTATAAGCCCGTTTAGTCTCAAAGACATTCTCAAGCACTGCAGAAACCCTGGTCATTTTGGACAAATCTCTAGAAGAACCTAAATCTGGTCTCTCCCATGAGAGTTCCCCACACTTGGACCTGCCTAAGGATCTCAATAATCCTCCGCAGTAAGACAGCCTCCTCTTGGGCTTTATACAAATGATTCTCCCCAGCGGAGCTGACCCTTTCACACTCTCTTGTTGAGTATAAAAGACTCTTTGGTTGAGTCAAACAAACTTTAGCCTCTATCTCGGGCTTCGTACGAGATACAAAAACACTCTCTTGTTGAGTATAAAAGACTCCCTTGTTGAGTCAATCCCTTTTAGCCTCCATCTCGGGCTTCATACGAGACAACAAAACACTCTCTTATTGAGTATAAAAGACTCTCTTGTTGAGTCCATCCCTTTTTAGCCTCTGTCTTAGGCTTTATACAGGACAAATTAAAGCACTCTCTTGTTGAGTCAGTCACTTTTTAGTACTCTCTTGTTGAGTCACCGCTTTTAGCCTCTATCTCGGGCTTCGTACGAGACAAATAATAAACACCCTTTTGTTGGGTCAATAACCTCCTCTTAGGCTTTGTATAAAGAAATCACCTGTTGAATCAATCAGCCTCTTAGCATCAAAACATGCTTTGCTCACAGCATACAAACCTCAACCACCCCTCCTTAGAGATGAAAAATTCCCTCTCAGTCAGGACCCCTTTTAGTTTCACATCTTGGGCTTTGAACAAGATACAAATAGACTCTTCAGCTTCACGTTTTGGGCTTTGAACAAGACACCAAAGCAACCTTTTTCCTCCCATAGAATAGGAGGAACTACGATCGCTCTGATTTCCTTGTTTCGTTAAACGGGAATACGTAGGCATAAGATTGTAAAAATCTTAGCGAGCACACTAATAAAAAACACCCTAAATCCCATACTCTCATATATCAATCAATCTGGAGCAGTATCCTAACCAAAAGCCTCGTCAATGATACCGCCACTTGTGTACTTAAGTTAATAACCCTTAGAGAGACCCCCCTTTTGATAGCATCTGTAAACTAACAGTTTTGACTGTTTAACCTTAGTGTGCAAGCAAGGTTAATTGGAGACATCTATTTCCCTTCCTTAATCAGCTCAATAGGATAAAAAATGAATCGAACTATAGTACCAAAGCGACAGTGATTCGAAACCACAAAAATCGCGCTACAGAAGAGTGGCGACCAGAGTGGGAGAAATTCTTTCTTGCTTCTCTTAGGGTAAATCCTTGGGTTCACAAGGTATCACCGAATGGAGATTTCACTGGGGAATGCCATTATTGCTAGGATCTGTCCTCACTAGGATCTTAGGTCGAAACCTTTAAAGTTGGGAAGGTGCCACAGAATGGCGACTCCGCCGGGGAGCCATTTCCTGTTAAGATTATAGGATTCGTAGCTCTTAAAAGGTCTAGGATGAGTAAGACAAATATATATACTGCTTTTCCTAATTGATATCTGTGTTTATTTTTATGCTAATGGGAATGCGTGTGATGCCGCATATGGAAAGATTGAGTATACACCTAGGATACATCACCTCATTTTGTAGTGCGGAAGCTATCAGAAATAGTTGTCACACGATACTACCCTCATCTGAGATTACTCTAAGACATATCACCTAGCACGGTTCCCGGCCCGCTGATGTTATCTCAAGAGGAATCAATGATTTTGAGATACAGGTACAAAAATCACCAGTATAAAACCTTTGGGGATGGGTAGAGCCTTGACTTCATGACACCGACCCTTTGACCCCATGTTTTTTCTATGTTTTTGTGTGTTGCATTCATGCATTCATTTAAAAAAAACATTAAACAAAAAAAAATATTCTCTTCTAGTCTCTCTTTTTCAAATTAAACAAAGACAATGATTTCAAATGGCAGAGAAGAAGATTGCGCTCATGGATTTTGGTAGAAGGAAAACTCATAAGTATACCTTCAAGGTTCCAAAACTAGAGAATTTGAGAGGGTTAGCAAGGATGATCAATAACCCTGATGCGTTCAGAGCCAAGTATGGAGGACTGCTGTCTCTGTTAAGGGTCCATGTAATTTAGGGAATCCTGGCTACACTCATTCAGTTCTATGATCCGGTCTATCATTGTTTCACATTTCCAGACTACCAGCTAGTACCAACACTGGAGGAATACTCTCACCTGATTGATCTATCCATTACTGATCAAGCTCCCTTTTCTGGACCGGAAGAAATTCCAAAGGATCAGACCATAGCAAGAGCTATCTATTTGGACGAGTCAGAAGTCAGGACTCACATGACCACTAAGGGTGGAATCCCGGGTTTACCAACCAAGTTTCTGGTAAAGAAGACCGTGTACTTCGCTAGTATTGGGAACGTGACTTCTTTCGAAAGCATCTTTGTTCTGCTCACCTATGGGTTATTTCTGTTCCCCAACATTGATAACTTCGTCGATATCAACGCCATTAAGGTTTTTCTCATTGGAAACCCTGTACCAACCTTGCTCGCAGATGCGTATCATTCTGTACACTTAGGGAACTTGTACAACGGAGGAATGATCCTATGCTATGTACCCCTGCTATATAAATGGTTCACATCACACTTACCTAAGTCTGCTGCGTTTTGGGATCATAAGAGTGCCTTACGTTGGTCGCAGAAAATCATGTCTCTTACCAACTCTGACATAGATTGGTACAATCGAATCTATGACGGGATCAGGATCATTGACCGTTGTGGAAATTTCCCTAACGTACCTCTCATAGGGACTAAAGGGGGAATCAATTATCATCCAGTTTTAGTTCGTCATCAATTTGGTTACCCGATGAGGCATGTCCCGCGTAATGCTCATCTGGAAGGTCTTTTCTTCAAGGAAGGAGAAAACGACTGAGCACTAAAGACGGAAATAGTGCACACTTGGAAACATGTCCATAGGAAAGGACGAGAGTCTCTAGGAAAACCAGATTGTGTCTCGGTGGAACCTTATCTCCACTGGGTACAAACTAGAGCTCTCAAGCTAAAGATGCCTTACCCTCGTCACGGAGTTCTTCCGCCAAAGCAATTTGTCATGTACTTCATGTCGGATACGGAAAAACTTCAGGTTACTCTCAACAAAGTTCAATAGGAGAGGAGGTCTTGGAAGAACAAGTACCGCATTCTCAATGTGGAGTGTAACAAGTTACAACAACTGTTGAAAGAAAATGATGCTCTAATCAAGATTTTAGAGCAACATGCTGTGGAAAATCAGGATAACCAAAGGAACTTGCTCGCTCCTTTCACTTGGCAGAGAAATGACAACCCGACAACGGCCCAAGAGCCCCGGTCAAAGAAAAGGAAAGTACCCGAATCAGCACCTGAGCTCTCCTCAGAGAGGACTCAGGATCCATTAGCTTAGGTTTCCTTTTACAACACTTTGTAATCTACTGTATTTCCATTTCCGCAATCTTTGAATTCAATAAAATGGGGTTTCCCCACTGTTTGATATTTGCAATCCAATTGTTGAAGTTTATTTTGATTAAACCAAAAAATAATTAATATAATCATTGCATTCATCATTCTCGCATAACACATTCTTCTTACCTATGAATCTCACGTTTTTATCTCGATTCTGAAGTCAAACTGTCTCATTCGTACAATACTCGGGCCAATCGTCAGAAAAAGATGGATAATCTCGAGGAAGAGAACAGAGAGTTGAGAAAAGAGATCGACGCTCTGAAGGAAGACTTGAGAAAGCTTCACAGTGACATGCAAGCTCTGGCAGAAGCTCAGATGCAACAAAAAAGGATTGTGATCTCAGAGATCACATCTACAACCATAGTGGAGAAATATGATCCTAGGTATAAAATGCCGAAAGATCGTCCCTGGGGCATGCCTATTAACTATATCCCGAAAGGATATGTTCCATCGATCACTGAAGATCAGGGAACCGCAACAGAAACCGCTGGGCCTGAAGGTTACAAACTTCGGGAAAGCGAAGATGCCAGGGGCATAATGATAACTCCTAAAGGTTACAAACTTCGGGAAGCGCCAAGATTCACTGCCGTAGTAACGGTACCCCCCACCCGTGGTGCACACTGTCCCGGAAGGACAGATCCCACAGATACCTTCTATTGGAAACACAAGTATGGATGACAGAATAAAGAAATTTCAGGAGCAATTCCTAGAGTAGACTCATGGTCTCATCTGAAGGGATGTTGACTTTTGTGTGCCTTGTTCAAAGCCCAAGGTTGAAGCTAAAAGAAACTGACTCCACTGGGGAGAGTTTTATCTGTCTTGTACAAAGCCCAAGATTGAGGCTGACTGAGGAAAATCTTATATGAATCCTAAGAGGAGGCTATCTCTGCTGAGGATTATTGAAATCCAAGAGCAGGTCCAAATTGTGTTGGGGAAACCAAAAGGTTTACTCTTGTTGAGAAACAGGGAAGAGTTGGAGTATCAGATGCCATGAGGTTCTAATTCCACTGGGGATTTGTTGATGGTTGATTGACCCTGGTTGGAGATTTTTAAGGTGAAGTTTAAACCTTGTTGGGGGTCTTAAGTTTAGTTTAGAGTTTGAAAACCTATGGTGGTTTTAACTCTGCTGGAGATTAGTATATTGATGAAATGATCAGGGTTCTTCCTATGCTTTTAGGAAACTTGAGGGTTTCTTGGTGAGATCCAAGAGGAAATGAGACTTTCCAAGTCTTACTTGTATGCAGCCCAAGAGGAGGCTGAGACTGTCCAAGTCTCTCAAAGAAATGGTAGGCTCTAGTGTAGAGAGAGATCTTTGTATGATGCCCAAGAGAAGGTTGTGGTTATAAGGGATGAAAATCAACCCTATGATGGTATGATGTTCTGGAATTTTTTACTCTCCTGAGGGTTGAACTAGTAGAGATGACTAATTTATATCCTATACTTGTAGGAGGCCTTTGGGTCCTTGTACTAAGCCCAAGAGGAGGCTGAGGAACTTCTAAGAAGCCTGGGGGTCCTTGTACTAAGCCCAAGAGGAGGCTGGGGATGCTTTTAGGAAGCCTGTGGGTCCAACCCTAAGAAAAGTTCAAGAAAGGTTTCACCAGGAATTAATCATTTCTCTGTTGAACAATTCTAAGGTTTGAAGAAATTCAAAAAAGGTTTCACCGAGAATTAATCCTCTATGGGGAAATGAATTTCTTGTACAAATATATATTTCTAAGTTTTGACAGTCTTGAGAAAAGTTTCACCGGGAATAATGCCTTTCTCTGTTCCATATTGGATAAGCCCAAGAGGAGGCAAGACTGTATAGGGAATTTCCTATGAGGGAACTAGTTTTGACTATGTTGAAAAGTAACCTCTGGTTTGACCTAAACATAGACCTAACTGCAGGGGAAACTCTAAGCAAGATATGCACAAGTATATACAGAGAATTATATTGACAGATGTATATAAACAAATATGCATTGAAAAAGATATGGGGACTTACCTTCTTAGAAGAAGCCCAAGCATAATGTGATCTGTTGTATTTACTACAACTGTATTCCCTCTTTTAGGGTTTCAAGAAATTGAAGAAAGTTTTGAAAAAAAACAATGAATTTGAATTTGAATTAAAAGAAAGTTGTTAAAAAAGGATTTTTTTTGGGGCTTATAGCTCAAGGAGAGGCCCAGATGACTTATTTGATAACATTGATCGCACTGCAATATCGACAGACGTTGTGGGACTTATACTACAGCAGAGGCCCAAAATTGTTTTTGTACAAAAAGGGATTGGGTCTTACACTCTATTAGAGGCCCAAAAGTGTTTGTGAAAAAAGAAAAATGGGGCTTATACTCAAGGAGAGGCTCAAAATTATTTAAAAAGGCGACGATCACGCCTTGATTTTGAAAACCACTGAGGGACTTATACAATGACTGAGGCCCAATTTTTTTTTTATTTTTTACAAAGGGGATGGGACTTACACTCTATTAGAGGCCCAAAAGTGTTTAAAAATAAGAAAGATGGGACTTACAACTCAAGGGGAGACCCAAATGACATTGGTTTAAAAGGCGACGATCGCGTCACGACTTTGGAAAACACGGTGGGACTTATACAATGACTGAGGCCCAACATCATTTATGTGTGACAAGGGATGGGTCTTACACTCTATTAGAGACCCAAAAGTGTTTATGTGAAGTTTGAAAAATCAAAATTTAGAGAAAACCCTAATTTGAATTTAAAAGTATAATTTTCAAAGGAAATTAAATAAAAAGTGATATAAAATATTAAATATATTCAAAAACAAGTTGTCAACTGTGAAAAATATTGTGAAAAATCATGTTTAATCACATGAAATCTTGAAATTCAATTAAATTTGAAAATTTAAGGTGGAAATTTCATTTAAAAATTGTTAGTTCTTGTGATTGGCTGAAATTTTGGTAAAACAATGTTAATGTCATGGTTGATGTTGCAACATGAGCCTCTAAACATTATCGTTTGTTTGGTTAACATTCTGGTTTGTGAAAATTGTTGAAGAGTTAAAGTGCTGAAGAGTGATGTCACATACGATGTCTTGACATCACTATACCAGAACATTAAAACATCAGGTTGTGATGTTTTTAGGGCTGCGCGTGTTAATGAGATATTCTACTGAAGAGAATCAGAGATTGCAGGCGAATATCATGGGGTAGATATATTCTGTTGCAATCAGTTATGAAGAAGATTAGTTTGTTGCTAATTTAATGCAAAAAGATATGAAGAATAATTAGAGTTAATTATGAAGAGCTGATTGAAGATTTAATTGAAGATCTATTTTGTAGCAGAATCTTTTGCAGATTTGTAGCAGAAGATTTGCTGTGATTTGAAGGCCCAAATCCAGTTGGGAAAAAGTTATAAATAGAATGCTAGTAATCTAGAATCGGCACGGGTCCAAGATGTAGATCATTAGGGCTTTGTCTAAGTGAACCACTCGGGTTGTGAGATGGTCACTGTGTTCTTACTCAGAAACCTGTAGGTAATGAGTATTGTATTATTCTTGGAGGAAGCTTTGAAGCAACTCCAAGGTGTGTCATGGAAGTGTGTCTTCTACTTTTCTGTGGTTGAAAAGTTGTTGGTAATCAAGCTGTTGATGCAGTGGCGGAGTTGTTGACTGCTAGACATCATTGCGATGATTGGGAGTGAGATGGAGTCTCTTATCTAGGGAGAACTTAGATAGAAGGGTCACTGGGTAGTGATTAAAATTAGGTAGATTGTCAACTGGTTTGTTGAGTCTGTAATTTGATACTACTAATAGTGGACTTCCTTCCTGGCTTGGTATGCCCCCAGATGTAGGTTGTTTGAACCGAACTGGGTGAACAATCCCTGTGTACAATTCTGTGCTTTTATTGTCTTGTTCATGTTGCAGATATTGATGTTGTGACATCACACTTAACATCACATATCTGGTACCAGAATTTCAAAAATGTTTAAAAACAAATAAAATGAAATTATTTAAAAAAATTCAAGCTATATTAAATAAATAATATAAATGTGATTTTTTTGTAAAATAAAATATTTCAACATTTTTGTGAATTTTTCAAAAAAGAACCAATCAAAAATGATAAAAATTGTGAGATAAATTAATTTTTGAAATCATTTAATAAAAATATCAAATATTCAAAAATTCAAAATTTTGAAAATGGCGCCAAGGCCATCTTCTTCTTCCTCGTGTGTACCCGCCATGGCCATTTTTCAAAACCTCACATATCTCTCTCAATACATAATGGTTTTGACTTTTGTAAACACGAAAGTTGCGTATTTTTGAACAAGGATTCCAATGATGTAAATTAATTGCATTTATATTAAGTGTGGAGTGAGAAATCAGAAGATGAACTCAAGAACCCTAATTTCTGCAAGAACACTATGAAATCCTATACACCAAAGCTACAAAAGCAATTAATTGAGGGGAATCACTCTACATAAGTGCAGAAACATTTTTGTAACTTGAAAACACATTTATGATGCATGAATCATAAAGTTTGAGAGTGTCAGGCTTACCTCTGCAAGAGGAAATCGAATCCTCAGTTGTAGGTGTTACAAATGTTTTGTGATGATCTGGACAGCTTCAATGGACCTAATATAAGGTGTTTGGAAGCTTGGAATGGATTGAATGCACCTGGTTCTTGTTGTGGTACCTCAACTGCAAGTAGTCCAAAAAGCTTGAGCAAATGGGGGGTGACTTTGTGATTCTGGTATTCCAGGTATGTTTTGAGGTTATGGATCACTTATATATTATATATGTGAGGTGTTGCATGGTTGGTTTTGATGGAATTGATCCCTATTTGAAAATTCGATAGTTACTTCAAGAAGAAGCAAAATCTGGTTTTCGGAATGTGATTTGGAGGAAAGCATGTATTGCTATGCTTTGGTGTACTTGAATTGATCAGAAAGAACCTCTATTTATAGTAGAGCAACTTTGTTTTGGGAGCAATAGTGTTTGGAGGCTGGATCACTCCAATATCCATTGAACTTTGTCATGTAGCAAAAGTCTCCTCTAGCCATTGACTTGGGTCAATCTTGCAGGCCTATGGTCTTCTGATGCTTGAGTTTATCTTGACTCATTTGCAATGTTGTGGACTGATACATGCCATCTCAATGCATCCATTCAATGCCTCATGACAAGTTTGAAGTTTTTGGATTTGAACTTTGAATGTCACATGCCTAAAGGATTGGATTTTGGACTTGGTGGCCTTGTGATCAGATTCTTCATCATTCAAGATGATTTTGGACAGAAATGAAATGATGCAAGTGTCTAAAATTGGCTCAAGAAATCGTGGGAACCAAGTTATGTACCAATGCCTTTGTGTGGGCAGGGTGAAAAATGCCATTTTTGGAGGCTTATAACTCTTTGCTCAAGTTGAACCATGGGAGGCTCTTGTACTTTTTGGAAAGCCCCAATAACATACTTCAACTTTGATGTCCAACTTTGGTCTTGAATCACCTTGGATCATGATGAAAAATGGCCTCAAAGTTGGTGAAAATGCAAAACAAATTCTGTCCAAAATTTTAGCAAGTGTTGGAAAAAAGGCCATTTTCACATTTTTGTGATTTTGATCAATCCATAACTCAAAATCCACGAGGATTTGGAATATGATGTAGTTGACAATATTCAAGTATGTAATGAGAGCTTTCATTTGAGCTTTGGATGGAAGAAAAAGGTTGCTTGGATCACAAGTTATGGCCTTGCAAAGTTGGGTATAAATCACTTTTTTCCATAACTTAATGAAATTTCAAGTTTCTTATGGTTGCCTCTTTTGCAAGTAACCCCACTTTTCTTGATTTTTCTTGATGGATGATGATCAAAACTATAAGTTAACATTGTTTTTGACTCAAGGAAGCCTTGTTTGTCAAGAAATTCAAAAAGTCAAACTTGGTTTTTGGCACAGTTGACTTTTTGTCAGATGAATTTCAAACTTTGTGATCCTCTATGAAATCAAGTCCTTGACCTAATTCAAACCTAATGGATGGATTCCATAGGTGTTTTAGAGTGTTTTGAATCATGTCCCAAGGCTTGGGATCATGTATTGGTCAAAAGTCAAAGATATAGTTGACTTTTCATCAGGAAACCCTAATTGGTCCAGATGGATTTGAATCCTCGATTGCATATGAACCAAGTTCTTTGAATCAATCCAATCTTGTAAATGGACCAATATGATGTATTAGAGGTCTTCAAAACACTTCTTGAGGTCTTGGCTCATGTCTTGCTCCAAAAGTCAACTTAGGGGTGAATTAGGTCAAGAAACCCTAATTCCTGATTTTTGATGAATGCATCCCCTGAGGCTATTTTGAACTTGTGATTGGGTCCATGAGGTCCCTTTGAGCTTCTTAGATCATGTTTTGAAGTATTAGCCCATGCCCAGATGAAGATATCTCCCTGGAGGCCTTGGTCGACCAAAACCCTAATTTGGTGACACTGATGATCTTGAGGCTTGATCCACCTAAAATGTTGCACTCTTGTGCTTAATTCTTGATGTGGGAGACCTCGTGATCCTTAATGAATGTTTGATAGGCTTGACAAGTTGAGGATCATGTCCATTCTTGATTGATCCTTTGTCTGAGCACTCTGAGAGGGTCCAAAACCCTAATTCTTGATTGTAGTGAATACTCAACAATCTTTGAGAGGATTGATGGGGTATGAATGTATATCCATATTGTGGTAATGATTTACACAATGATGGGAAATCTTGTGATCAAAATTTGGGGTATGACAGTCGCGACGGCCAAATCATCGCCACCCTTTAAATGACCGCGTTGCTTAGCTCTGAACAACCCCAACACAAATGCAACACAAGATGGATGGAGACCGGCCAAAAATTAGGTAAGAAAACATTTTTTGAATTTCACCTTCTATGACTTGTTTAGGAATTTGTTGTTGCAAGCTGTTGTTGTTGATTGGGTTTGAAGAGTGAGGATGATTAGTGAAGAATGAAGGCTTGAGTGATAAATATTTGAGGGAGGTTTGTGTTTGTAGGTTGATGTTGGAGAATGAATTTTAACAGAGGTTTCTTGGCTTTATGGAGCTTGATCAATGAAGGAGAGTTGAGGTGTTATTTATAGAGGAGTGAGGTTTGGAATTTGTGAAATTTGTTTACCATTTTGTGAATTTGCGTTTTGAAATTGTTGTTTGTCGTTTGGAAGATTCGTTTTGCAGGTCGTGTATTCTACGTTTTGAAAAGTTTGTTGCGTTGTGCGTGACGTTTGTGGGACAGGCTTGGATATTTTTCATTTTTACATGATTTGGTTAGCTTGGCTTACGTTGTTTTTGCTCTTGGAAGCGGCTGAAGGTAGCAGGAAGTTTGCCTTGTGTTTATATGCTTGGATCACTGCAGGTTTGTTTTGGTAGCTTAGATATTTGTAGCTCATGGCTTTTGTATTTCGTGGTTATGTTCCACGTGAATTTGTTGCGACTCTTTTGATTTGTTTTACACAGGTCTATAGTAGCTCATGTGGGGTCGTGGATGAAGTATCAGCTTATTATATTGGTTGTGTTATATTGAAGTTTCAAGTGCCTCGTGCTTTTCCCGCCTTAGCTTGGGTTTTGCAACTTGGAAGTATGTAGTAATAGTTAGCAGCTAGCTTGGATTTCGTGAATTGTGCATCAGCTTCATGTGGCAATTGGTTTTCTTCTCATTTTTTGGCATTTATTTGGTTATATTGAAAATGTATCATGGGCTTTTGGTTGTAAATGGATGATGGGCTCATTTGTAAATTTATGATCCAATGCATTCTTTTGTAAAGTTTTTGTATAAGACTTGGAATAAGTAGGGGTGTGCATGGTTTTTAAACCAAACCAAATTAAATCAAATATATGGATCAGTTTGGTTTTTAAAACCACTTTGACAAAACTGGTTTATTTTTCTAAAACCGGTTTGTTTGGATCGGTTTGGTTAATAACCGGTTTGCGCCAACAAACCAGTTTTTATTTAGAACAATTTTAAAACCAAATTTTCCTCAAATTTGTTTCAACTAAAACTCAATTTTCAATTCAACAACTTATTATTCACTCCATCCAACTGTTTTTTTAAATCAATAATCATTCGTCGGCGATGAATCCTTGAATCTCGACCGAAACATTTCCTAAAATTACATAGCTCAATAAAAATGAATAGAAATAATAAGTAATAATTATGAAACAAAACTACTAAGAAATTGAATTTTTTTTTTTTAATTTTCAATCAAGAAAAACAAAATTGAGTAATTCCAGAAGCAAAGTTTTAATACAAGTTATACTTCAACAGTTGGAAAAACAAAATGAATAGAATTTAATTTGAAAATTCATTTTGTCACTTATGACCATGAAACAAGACAAAGCAAATAATACACTATGTTTGAAAAGTGGATTAACCATTTATGTATTGGTTTTCAAAAGTGGATACTGATTTTTTATGGTTTTAGTAAAATGGATATGGACTAGTTTTTAAACCAAATAATATGGACTTTTAAAATCGGTGCACCATATTTTTAAAATTGGTTCTTGTAAACCAGTTTTTTTGCACACCCCTAGGAATAAGAATATGGGCTTTGCTATGTAGATGTATGGGCTTTTTCTAATTTGAATTTTGTGATGTAATGGACTCTTAAATTTCATGAGCTTTTATTGGACTTTTGTTGAACTTTTGGAAATTGGCTATTGAATTTGCACCTCCACATTGATTCTTGAATTCTATGCTTGAGAACTTGGCCATAAAACTCCTTGAACTTGATTATTTACTTAAAAGATCATGACAATTACACTTGAATCTTATAAAAAAATCTCACAAAACCAAGATTCCACCCTTCTTGGATTTTCACTTGAATTGAAATAAAACTTGAATTGATCCTTGAAAATTGATCATGAATTCCTCTTGGACCTGAAATGAATCAGAACTTTGAATCAAAATGAATCCACCACTGAATCAATCCTTGAACTTTTCCACTTGTACTTTGAGAAACCAAAGCCTTTAATATGAAACTCCTTAAACAAGAAAAATGACTTAAAGTCATAGGATTATGAGTTGAGATATGAACCTCAATACACTGCATAGAACCCTAACTGAAAATGATATGGATTCTAATGATCTCCAGCCATGAAGCAAAATGAACTTGACATAACCTTGATAACTTGAGAATGAAGCACACTACTTGTTTGACCAAGATTAGGTCAAAATTCCACTGAATTTCAACCATCACTGTACACATGCTTGGGACAAGAAAAATGAAAGGGTAAGACAAAATTGGGGTATGATAGGTCGGCCGAGGAAAGATACCTTACTATGGTTTCTTATTAGTGGCTGATTTGAGTTGAATGAACTCAAGTTTACATGTTTTCCATACAATGCGAGAATTCCCCCAATAAGATAAAGAACCGAGTGGACCCATAAGATAAAGAACCCAGTGAGGTTATTATCTCACCCAATTATTGATGTTATTTTATAGGTAGTTCTTTACAGGTGAAAGGTAAGGAAAAGATGGTTTGATGTCCTTGGCGACTTTATATTTTGGATGATGATCTGCTGTGTAGAAATCTATTTTGAGATCATTCAAGAATGATCTAGTTCCTAGTTTCATTTTAGGCACCTTTGTATATATTATGCCTTATTTGTATATTATTTTTGGGGCATGTATATGTGTACACGGTTGTCGATAGGCTCTTGTGTGTTTCAGTACCTAACTTACACTATGTATAATATGTATTCTAGACATGTATTATATGTGGGTGTTATAACTGGTATCAGAGCAGGTCGAATCCTCGACCCAACCGTGAAATATCATAAGTTATTTTTTCTGCCTCATTTGTGTATTATCCTTATTATTCTCGATTTCATATTTATACCATTGAGCCCGATCAAATTAATTCTATTTGAATGACATTTAGGATCCTGGTTGGAAGACGCAGAGGTCTTGTTAGGGCTAGAACTCAGAATTCGAATCCAAATCTAGTAGTTGGGAATGATGGAGTACAATGGTCTCAGTTCGTGCAACAGATGCAGCTGATGAAGCAACAATTGAATGGTGGTCTTCACCCCCATGTGATTCCACAAGAGGTTGCAGGTGGTAATTTCTAGGATTTTTTTTGTATGAATCTTCCTGAATTTCATGGTGGATGATCGCGACTTTATGAGTCGAATGGGGTTACTAACTGCAAGCGCACAGTCTATCGCGTAGTTTTAAAAAGATATCGATCCCACAAGGACTGATAATCAAACTAGTGCTATCAGAATGTTACTATGTTTAGCTAAGACTAATATTTCTAAGGGAAGTAAGGCGACAGAAAATAAATCTAAGAGTACTAACTTTTGATAAAAATAATCAATAACGAGATATCAGTATGTAACGCATTAATCGTCTGGAATTGAATAAGTCATCGGTGCAGGTTTAAATGTCAAATTACTTTTCAGTAGAAAATATTCATTTAAAAGACCTCATCTCACACTCTCGTGTTTGTTGATTCAGACTATACCGTTAAATCAGAATGAGCGCTCTCGCTGTATCATTTGCATTTAAAAATACTTTTTGAAAATAAACAAGTCCTAATCGATTCTAAAGTGCTTCTGCTGTGTTTAAAATCAATGCCTAGTTTCAGCTATCTGGTTAAACTCTCAAACTCTCGTTTATCTTGACTTCAACCTTAAATGTCTTTTTACTTTCGTAAGAAAAACTACTTGATAAAATAAGAAACCTCGGCCTAAAAACTAATTTGTAGAAATATGGCACCGATTATTATTTAATCCCAAGTGGATAATTTGTTTACATACTGATACCAAATATTTAGCCAGACATGATTTGAATGAAAAACATACTAGCAATACATATATAACTACTATTTATCATGCTGTGAAATAATAACAGAATAAAGCATATAATAAAACCTGGAATTGAAATAGCTTGCAATGAATCCTTGATACAAACTTGAAGTAATCCAACACAGTGCTTACAAGAAGAAATAATGAAAAACGGAAGTGCAGAAAATGCAGAAAAATAACAAAAGCTAATAACTCTTTAATTTAGAAAATGCAGAAAAACTGATTTGCTCTCTCTCCAAAATTTTCCGACCCTTTCAATGGAGGTCTTCAGTTCAATTTATAGGGCTTGGCAGTTGAGAAAATATCGTGTGAATCGTGTGGAAGTTGCTGAGAAAATTATGCAATGGACGGTTGAAAACCTAGAAATAATAGGAAGGTGGTGAGACTATTATTTTTCTTTTTCTCCTCAAAAATAGGTGGCGGGCGCCACCTCTTCCCTTCACCAAAATGTGGCTTGCGCCACTTCTTCAGCATGTGGTGGGCGCCACTCCTTAGGTGTGGCTTGCGCCACCCTTTGTTGAGTGGTGGGCCCACCCTATATTTTTTTTTTCTTTTCTTTCCTCTTTCTTTTTCTTTCCTTGCATTTTCTTTCCATTTTACTTCTTCCAATCATTTTCTTTCCTCTTCATTTCTTTTCTCTAAATTTCTTCAATAATTATTTATTTTCCGTTAAATCCCGGTTCGACTCGAGTGCCTGAAAACATAAACAAATATGGGTAGAATAAAACATAAATCGGGAAAAACCAATTAAAAACACAATATAAATTCATGCATGTCAAGTCAAATACACGATATAATTTCGCGTTATCAAACTCCCCCACACTTGAACCTTTGCTTGTCCTCAAGCAAATGAAACATCTAAACACGGGTTTGAAACAAAAACATGACACAGATCATACAATGATGCTAAGCCTTGTCAGAAAGATAGGTACTAAATATCAACACCAAGGATACCGTAATGACACAAAATTACATCATGTAATAAAAAACTCCCACCTTATATAGACAGATCTGAATCATGGTATTATAACTCGACCTATTCTCTTTCACCTCTTTTTCATTCTCGCGCAATCACATTAAGCCCGTTATCCACGCACGCTCATGGTAAGTAAACCTGTTAGTGTTCAGTGATCTCATTTTCCAAATCTTTTGCAAAAAATTTTCTTTTAGTTTCGAATTTTCAGAGTCCGATCCGTTGGGCTAAATGGTCGGGCGAGGACCACCTAACTTAGAGGGAACATGTCTTTTATTCTCCTTTTCTATTAACTCATTTAATTCCCTTTTTGAGATCGAACACATATTTGCTTCAGTTTATTACTTAGTTTGTGCCTTAGGATGGTGCTGACTGCTAGTATAAACTAATCAAGAGGTTATTTTAAAATTTCAGGCCTCGGCATAATAAGTACTCAGATTCATTTGTATATTCGGGGGTTCAAGGTGTTAAAACAATACCGATTTTATTAACACTTTCCCAAGTCTTCCTAACTTAGCCTTCTAAGCTTTTAAAGTGCCATGTCATGTATCAAACCAAAATAATTTTTTTTGTTATGGCTCAAGAAAGTTGGGAGAATCTAAGTAATAGCAGAAACTATGTGTAGAGACTCGACAACACATGAATTTCTTTTATTGAAGGGGAAATAAGCATGAACAATTTTAAATCTACCTAGAAAAGCGGTAAATAAACAAAATAATTTAAATGAAAAGCGATAAAACTTTCTCCCCCACACTTAAATTGAGCATTGTCCCCAATGCAACAACGTAAGGTGAAAAAGGAAGGAGAAACCTGGAAAAAAAAACGGCCTGCTAGCGGCCTCTTCCTCGAGTCCGTGCTCGTCTGGTGTTTCTGGTTTGATGTTCTGAAGCACCCAGATCCTGATGTTGTTCATGTGCTTGAACATTCATACCGGCCATCCCTTGGATCAGCTCTGCCATGTCGTCCTGGCCTCGCTGCATTCGTTGTAAAACCTGGATCATCTCTGCTTGTTGGTTGTACATCTGGGTTTGCTGAGCCATCATTTGAGCTTGCTGAGCTGCGATGCTTTGTATGGTTTGGTCGCGGAGTGCGTTTGCTTCACTCTGTCTCATCACCTCAGCGTATATGCTTTCTAGATTTCTGAATGGTTCTTCCTCTCGTCTCCTAGGCCTGCGTCTGGATGATGTACCTGCAACAAAATTAGAGGAGGAGGGTGCGGTGTGTGCTTGTGCGTTAGTTTCATCCCCGCCAGCAGCAACATTCTCAGGAATGTGCGCGGGGCCTGGGTTATCAGTATAACAATAGTTTTCCTCTCGCTGCACATCTGTGCGACTTGGGTTAGGAAGTGTAAAATTTGGGAAAACTTTATTGTCAATCAGCAGATCATATATACCGTCTTCTCTTTTCTTAAACAGCTTCATACGTTCAGTCATTTTCAAATCAATGGTAAGAGAAGGAAGTGGTGTTAAGGCTGCGAGATGGGCTTCGAGCCCAAGGGCTCGAGCTATAGTTGTTATTAGACGCCGAATGTGATAGAACCTTTGTTCGCGGCGGTAATGGAGCACATATGGTTAAACATGAACGAAATATGGTTTATTCGGCGGTCTGCAAAGGTGCTAAGTAAATAGAAAAACTCCTTCTCGTTTACTTTGTTTGAATTAGACCGGCCGAAAATTGTAGTGGCCAATAGTTGGCGAAAATAACGAAAAGCCGGGTTTTGAATGAGAGTGGCCTTATTTCCTTCACAACTTTGCGTATGAGTGCCCGTTAGACCTCTCCAAAGACACTTGTAACTGTGAACCCAGTCAGATCCACACGGGATACTATACCATACATTGTCTCCTACTGGGAAATTTAGTTTAGCGGCCAGTTCATCAAAAGTGAAATTAAATTCAATATTAAACATTCGAAACTGGACCGTCCCTTCGGGGTCATAAATAAGAGAGCTAAGAAATTCTAAGGTAAGCGAGACATAGACGGGGTCTCTATTAGACAAAAATTGTTTCAAATTTACTCTTTTCAATAAAAAGTCTACGCTTTCGGTAAGTCCTAAAACTTCTAAACAATTAGTATCCGCATACCTTGTTGGCTCGATCTCGCGTTGTCTAAGCGACTGGAGAAGAGCTGCTTGGTTTTGATCTCTGCAAAGTAATGTAAACCCTTGTACTGTTGCTGTTGGTTCCATTTTCTGAATATGGTGCAGTGCAAAACTCACAGAACTTTTTAGTGTGTTTATGAAGAGGAATGGTTATTTGCGAGTGAGTGGCTGAGCAGTGTAGTTATCAGTTTAAATAGAGGAAAGTGTGAAATAGTTGCAGATTAGTGTGGAATAAATTGGTCAAAGGAAGGCCATGTGCTCTGCATGCATTGTACGTGGGGAACGAGTGTCCCACATGCGCATGCATGTAAACATGCAGAGGTTGAATTATAGGTGGCGGGGGCCACAAAGTACAAAGTGGCGGAAGCCACATGTTTGTGGAGTGGCGGGAGCCACGTGATTTTAAGAAGTGGCGAAAGCCACATGAAAGGAAGGTGGCGAGAGCCACAAGGCCAAGGGTGGCGGGGGCCACATTAAATCCTATTAAATTTTTTTGTTAGTTTTTCGTTTTTTAACTTCACCTTCCATACGTCAACTTCCACACTTCACATGCAGATTCCTTCAATTTTGTTTCTTTTCTGCATATGATAATTTTCTGCGTGTGATAAGATTTGTCATGCGAGCAGGCTACTAATATATTTATCAAGACCATGCGTGCCCTTACTTTGATCAACATTTACTAATGTAGCAGAGTGATGATAGATGATACAGCAAACATATGAATAATGAAACAGCAGAAAAATCAATGAAATAGCAGTCAGATTCACATGCTTGAACTGAATCAAAAAATAAATGCAACCAAAGCAAAACAATAAATGTAGCCAAAGCAAACCAACATACTGAAAGCAATTGAAACTTGAAACTTTAGTCAATTTAAACCAAAATACATTGAACCCAAGTGCAACTGAAATGAAAAATTTGTAACAGTAAAAATTAAATTACGGAATTGGAAAAACTGAATTGAATTACGGAAATGAGAAAAACTGAATGAAAAGTTAGCTTCCGTCTCCCACACTTAGAATTAACTGTGTCCTCACTGTTAAATGCAGAAGCTCGGATGTGCAGCAAATACTGCCCTAACCACGTTGATTTGGATTATTAGCAAGTCCTCTAGAAAATAGTTGCTGATGAAAATGATCCAATTGTTCTACCACTATATCCATAAATCCATGAAATTCAGTGCGAATAGTGGTGAATTCTGTTTGAAGATCAGTCACTCGGTTTTCCAAGGCTGTTATGGCAGTAGTGAAATCAATTGGTGGAGGAGGAGCTATAAGAGCTATAGTAGGAGTGTGAGATTCAGCATCAGAAATATAGTCTGCATCAAATTCATAAATCTGTGGTGTATCAGGTGGTGATGGTGGAGCAGGAAGTGGGTCGGTCAAGTCATAAAACCAATTGTTTCTATTGTGGACACTGGTGTGCTCATGGTTAGGTAAAGTGAAAAGACGGACGACCTCATTATTAATTAGGTAGTCAAAGGTATCCGGCCCGAGGTTTCCTATGATACGGCGGTTAAAGTAGAAGTTAAGGTTCATAGGTCGGAAGGTACCAAGAGGGTTAAACCTGATCAGAGGCTGCCTCAGTCCTATGGCATTTGCTATCATAGTGACTAAACCTCCTACTATGATAGGGGTTCGAGCATCCAGTATAAGACTCACCAAATTAGTGATCATAAAGGTAGCACCATTTACTGGGCGGCCCTGTGAAGCACAATACAAAATATAAAGCTCAGTTCTGGATACAGAGGTGTCATTTTCTTCCTTACCGAAAATGGTATGGGCTAGGATTTTGTGAAAATACCGGATGGCTGGGTTGTGGATACTCTCAGAAAACATGCCAAAGGGTTCAGGATTATAATTACCAGTTATGTTTCCCCAAAAGTAGTTCAAGTCAAGGTCAAGGAACACTTCATCTTGGTATGCGGTAATCACATCAGGTCCACTAGGAAATCCTAGGAGTTCAGCAAGTTCTCTATGGTTATAGGTATAGTCATTATCAAACAGTCTAAAAGTAACCAGCCCTCTATGGAATCCGTAGCCATGGTTAGGTATGTGAGTAAGGGAGCTAAGGAACTCAAGTGTCAGCCTACGATAAGAAGTAAACCTTCGTCTGATAGAAGCAGTCTCCCACCCCAGCTGGCTAAACAGAAACAGGATGCTGTCTCTGATACCTAACTCAGCCATGGTAGGTCCATCATAGTAAATAGTCAAAGCCATATCTCTCTGAGCTAACATCTCAAATCTCCTCCTCTGAGCTCTGCCTCTGAAAACAATGTTCATGTAATCTACTTGTTGCATCTTGAAAGTTAGTTACTAACTAAGCTAAGTTAGCCTGTAAGTAAGTAGAGAATCATGCAAAGTTAGTGACGAACATGTTAATTATGGCATTAAGAAATGGGGAGAAGGAGAGGAAACAAAACAAAAATGCAATAAAAAATAAGAACTAAACGAGAAATAAAAGAAAATCAAATAAAATAAAATAAAATAAAATAGAAAGGAAATAAAATAAAACTTTAAAACTCGGGTTTTTTTAAAAAAAAATACGTGGGTTGCCTCCCACCAAGCGCTGTTTTTAACGTCTTAAGCCTGACATAGTTCTAGTGCAAAGTCAGTTGTCAGAGTGAACGGGCAGCTCTAGGAGCTTTAGACTAGCTGAGTAATCTCTATTTTCTACGCAGTGATAATGTTTTAAACGTTGTCCGTTTACTATAAATGGTTGGCTAGATCTACTTTTTATTTCTACGGCACCACTTGGGAAAACCTTACTTATTATGAAGGGTCCTGACCATCTAGATCTAAGTTTTCCTGGAAAGAGTTTAAGGCATGAATTAAACAGGAGCACTACGTCGCCTTCATTAAATTTTTTACGGGAAATGCGTTTGTCATGCCATTTTTTAGTTCTTTCTTTATATATCCTAGCATTCTCGTATGCGTCTAGTCGAAGTTCTTCTAGTTCGTGAATGTCTAAGATTCTTTTCTCACCTGCGGCATTATGGTCTAAGTTGAGGGTCTTAATGGCCCAGTAAGCTTTGTGCTCTAATTCTACAGGGAGATGGCATGATTTTCCGTAGACTAACTTAAAAGGTGTGGTTCCTATCGGGGTTTTATAAGCTGTCCTATATGCTCACAGAGCTTCGTGTAATTTCGATGACCAGTCTTTTCTAGAGGTTGCAACAGTCTTTTCTAAGATTTGTTTGATTTCTCTGTTCGAGACTTCAACTTGTCCACTTGTTTGTGGATGATACGGTGTTGCTACACGGTGTCGGACTCCATACTTCAGTAGAAGTTTTTCAAATATCTTAGATATAAAATGGGAGCCTACGTCACTGATGACAAGTCTGGGCACACCGAATCTAGGGAAGATTATGTTCTTGAAAAGCTTGATTACTACTCGTGTGTCATTTGTTGGAGAAGCTACAACCTCGATCCATTTTGAAACGTAATCAACAGCAACGAGTATATACTTATTACCAAAAGAAGATGGGAATGGTCCCATGAAGTCAATCCCCCACACATCAAAAACTTCCACTTCTAAAATACCCTTTTGTGGCATCTCATCGTGTCTGGAGATGTTACCGGTGCGTTGGCACCTGTCGCAGTTTAATATCGCGATATGGACATCTTTCCATAGATTAGGCCAGAATAGGCCAGATTGTAAGATCTTAGCGCAAGTTTTTGAAGTGTTTGCGTGTCCGCCATAAGGAGCAGAGTGACAATGTGAGATTATGTTTTCTATTTCATCTTCGGGTACACATCGACGGAAAATTCCATCGGCACCCCTCTTAAAAAGTAGGGGCTCATCCCAATAATATTGTTTAAGGTCATGAAAGAATTTCTTCTTTTGTTGGTAAGTTAGATCTGGTGGAAGTACCCCAGCAGCTAGGTAGTTAACAAAGTCAGCATACCATGGCAGTGTTGTGTTCGTTTGAATTTCTTCCACTAATTCCTTTGGTCTGGTATCGTTCAAGGTTAATTCAGACATATTGTTTTCCAATTGGGATATCAGTCGCTCATATGGGAAGTCATCATTAATAGGCACTTGCTCAGGCTTAATACCTTCAATTCTTGATAAATGGTCTGCGACTACATTTTCGGTGCCCTTTTTATCCTTTATCTCTAGGTCGAATTCTTGTAAGAGTAGGATCCATCTTAAAAGTCTAGGTTTGGCATCTTTCTTACTTAATAGGTATCTTATCGCAGCATGATCGACATAGATAATGATTTTCGCTCCTACCAAGTAGGATCGGAATTTATCCAGAGCGAACACGATAGCTAGGAGTTCCTTTTCAGTGGTGGCGTAGTTCATTTGGGCAGGATCTAAGGTTCTACTTGCATAGTAAATTGCATGGAGCTTTCTGTCCTTTCTTTGTCCTAAGACCGCACCTACGACATAGTCACTCGCATCACACATGATTTCAAATGGTAATCTCCAATCAGGTGGTTGCATGATAGGTGCGGTAACGAGAGCCGTTTTTAATTGCTCAAACGCTTTTAGGCATTTCTCATCGAAGATAAATTCAGCGTCTTTCATTAATAAACCTGTCAGTGGTTTGGTAATTTTCGAGAAATCTTTAATGAATCGTCGGTAGAAACCCGCGTGTCCTAAGAAACTTCTTATTTCTCGTACGGATTTTGGAGGTTGAAGGTTTTCTATAATCTCTATCTTTGCTTTATCAACTTCAATCCCTCTATCAGATACTACGTGTCCAAGCACGATTCCTTGATTGACCATAAAATGGCATTTCTCCCAGTTTAGTACGAGATTGACTTTTACACATCTTTCAAGTACCATTTCTAGGTTCGATAGACATCCTTCAAAACTCTGCCCACAAACAGAAAAATCGTCCATAAACACTTCCATAATGTCGTCTATAAAGTCAGCGAAAATCGACATCATGCATCTTTGGAATGTTACGGGAGCGTTACATAGTCCAAACGGCATTCGTCGGTAAGCAAATGTACCATAGGGACATGTAAAAGTTGTCTTTTCTTGGTCATCAGGATGAATAGGGATTTGGAAGAATCCTGAATAACCGTCTAAATAGCAGAAGTAAGAATGTTTTGCCAATCGTTCCAACATTTGGTCAATGAATGGTAATGGAAAATGATCTTTACGAGTAGCTTTGTTCAATTTTCTATAATCGATACACATCCTACTTCCAGTTATGACTCTTTGCGTTATAGATTCACCTTTTGAGTTCTTAACAACTGTAACACCTCCCTTCTTAGGTACGACATGTACTGGGCTAACCCATTTACTGTCTGATATCGGGTATATAATTCCCGCATCTAAAAGCTTTTTCACTTTATCCTTAACTACAGTACTTAGGATTGGATTAATCCTTCTCTGGTGTTCTCTAGAGGTCTTACAGTCTTCCTCTAGCATAATGCGATGCATACAGATAGAAGGACTTATTCCTTTAAGGTCAGCGATGTTGTAGCCCAACGCAGTTGGATATTTTCTTAAGACATCTAAAAGTTTCTTGGTTTCGGGTTGTCCTAAGTCTGCATTGACTATCACAGGTCGTTCGAGTTCTGTGTCTAGAAATTCGTACCTCAAACTATCGGGTAATGTTTTCAGTTCTAACGCTGGTTTCTTTGGGCAAGGAAAATGATCGGGTGTAAGTGCTAAACATTCGCTTAGGCTATCATCTTGGTATGGTTCACGCCAATTATCATCTTCAAAAATCGGAGGTATTGGAATTTTTATAATATCTGAGTATATGGTCGGTTCCATTTCCATTTCTCTTACGCACTCATCTATGACATCTAATAGATAACATGTGTCCTCTATAGCTGGTGCTTATAAGAACTGTGTCAGGATAAATTCAACCTTTTCCTCACCGACTTCAAAGGTTAGCTTACCTCTTTTTACGTCTATAATAGCTCCGGCGGTAGCTAAGAATGGTCTCCCTAATATGATAGGCGTAGTGGAGTCTTCTTTAATGTCCATGATTATAAAATCGGTAGGAATATAGAATTGTACGATTCGAACTGGAACATTCTCTAGTATACCAACGGGATATTTAATAGAGCGGTCGGCTAATTGAACGGACATCTTAGTTGGTCTTAAGTCGCACAGAGCCTTGTCTATGACGAACTTTCCAATTACACAGGGTATGGAGAAACTACCTGGGTCTTTCAGCTTAGGAGGCATGTTGTTTTGGATTATTGCGCTACACTCAGCAGTAAGTGTAACTGTTTCGTTATCCTCAATCTTTTTCTTATTAGATAGGATTTCTTTAAGGAACTTAGCATATGAGGGCATCTGAGTGATAGCTTCTGTAAAAGGTATTGTGATGTTTAATTGTTTCAGAAGTTCAACAAATTTCTTAAATTGCCCTGCAGTTTTAGAATTTGCGAATCTTTGAGGATACAGAATCAGTGGTTTATATGGTGGTGGAGGCACATAAGGCTTCTCCACGGCCTCTTGGTCATTATCTTCCTTTTCCTTGGATTCATTCTCCTTCTCAGTATTAGGCTTTTGGTACATGGGCGGATTCTGAAGTCTTGGATCAACGGGTCCTTCTAGTTCTTTACCACTTCTCAATATAACGGCATTTGCATGTCCTTTCGGGTTAGGTTGTGGCTGTCCAGGAAATGTTCCTGCAGGGGGGGCAGTAGGTGCTTGTTGTTGTGCCACTTGCGAAATTTGGGTTTCAAGCATTTTGTTGTGGGTGGCTAAAGCGTCTACTTTGTTTGCTAATTGCTTAATTTGCTCAATAGTGTGTATATTTTGATTCAGGAAGTCTTTGTTTGTTTGAGCCTGGGTAGCTATAAAGTTTTCCATCAGTAGTTCAAGGTTGGACTTCCTAGGAACATTAGGGGCAATTGCAGCAGTCTTTTGGTAGCCTGGTGGCGCAGCAGGTGCCTGACCAGGTGCATATAATGCATTGTTGTTTTTATAAGAGAAGTTTGGGTGGTTCTTCCATCCCGGATTGTAGGTATTTGCATAAGGTTTTCCTTGAGCATAATTTACTTGGTCACTGGAAACTCCTGCCAAAATTTGACATTCAGTGGCAGCATGTCCAGGGTTTCCGCATAATTCGCAGTTTTGAGCTACAGCAGCCACGGCGGCTGCAGGTGTTATGGTCAAGTTATCAATCTTTTGGGCAAGGGCATCTACCTTAGCATTGACATGATCAAGGCTACTTACCTCGTACATTCCACCTTTTGTTTGGGATTTTTCCACTGCAGTTCTTTCTCCTCCCCATTGGTAGTGGTTTTGAGCCATGCTCTCGATCAGTTGATGGGCTTCTTCATATGGTTTATCCATAAGCGTACCACCAGCGGCGACATCTATTGTCAATCTTGTATTGTACAAGAGACCATTGTAAAATGTATGGATGATTAACCAATCTTCAAGACCGTGATGCGGGCACATCCTCATCATGTCTTTATATCTTTCCCATGCATCGTAAAGAGATTCGTTATCCTTCTGTCGAAAACTATTAATTTGGGCTCTCAACATAGCTGTTTTGCTCGGGGGGAAATATCGTGCTAAGAATACCTTTTTCAACTCATCCCACGTAGTAACAGAGTTTGATGGCAAGGATTGCAACCAAGCCCAAGCTCTGTCTCTTAATGAGAAAGGAAAAAGACGTAGTCTTATTGCGTCTGCAGTTACACCATTTGCCTTTACTGTGTCTGCGTACTGCACAAACTTGGTCAGATGTTCGTTGGGATCTTCTGTAGGGTTTCCAGAAAACTGATGTTGTTGTACGGCTGACAGCAATGAAGGTTTCAACTCGAAATCATTTCGGTTGATAGCAGGGGCAGCAATGCTACTATGTGGTTCTTGCTCAGACAGGGTGGCATAGAACTTAAGAGGACGGTTTTGTGGTCTCTCACCCATGTTTTGTTCCTTGACTGGTTCAGGGGGGTAAGCAGGGAGATCAGGAATATTATACTTGCGTTGATACTCAAGTAGTCTGCGTCTTAAATGTAAGAAATGCTCTAGTTCGGCGATTGGGGGTTGCAAGTCTTCGCTTTGTGAGCGAGTACTTGGCATACAATCGAGAAAAAAGGAAAATAAAATTTGTTGCCTTAGTCTATACTGCGCAACAAATGAATCGCACTAATGACTAAATCAAAGTCCCCGGCAACGGCGCCAAAAACTTGATCGCGACTTTATGAGTCGAATGGGGTTACTAACTGCAAGCGCACAGTCTATCGCGTAGTTTTAAAAAGATATCGATCCCACAAGGACTGATAATCAAACTAGTGCTATCAGAATGTTACTATGTTTAGCTAAGACTAATATTTCTAAGGGAAGTAAGGCGACAGAAAATAAATCTAAGAGTACTAACTTTTGATAAAAATAATCAATAACGAGATATCAGTATGTAACGCATTAATTGTCTGGAATTTAATAAGTCATCGGTGCAGGTTTAAATGTCAAATTACTTTTCAGTAGAAAATATTCATTTAAAAGACCTCATCTCACACTCTCGTGTTTGTTGATTCAGACTATACCGTTAAATTAGAATGAGCTCTCTCGCTGTATCATTTGCATTTAAAAATACTTTTTGAAAATAAACAAGTTCTAATCGATTCTAAAGTGCTTCCGCTGTGTTTAAAATCAATGCCTAGTTTCAGCTATCTGGTTAAACTCTCAAACTCTCGTTTATCTTGACTTCAACCTTAAATGTCTTTTTACTTTCGTAAGAAAAACTACTTGATAAAATAAGAAACCTCGGCCTAAAAACTAATTTGTAGAAATATGACACTGATTATTATTTAATCCCAGGTGAATAATTTGTTTACATACTGATACCAAATATTTAGCCAGACATGATTTGAATGAAAAACATACTAGCAATACATATATAACTACTATTTATCATGCTGTGAAATAATAACAGAATAAAGCATATAATAAAACCTGGAATTGAAATAGCTTGCAACGAATCCTTGATACAAACTTGAAGTAATCCAACACAGTGCTTACAAGAAGAAATAATGAAAAACGGAAGTGCAGAAAATGCAGAAAAATAACAAAAGCTAATAACTCTTTAATTTAGAAAATGCAGAAAAACTGATTTGCTCTCTCTCCAAATTTTTCTGACCCTTTCAATGGAGGTCTTCAGTTCAATTTATAGGGCTTGGCAGTTGAGAAAGTATCGTGTGAATCGTGTGGAAGTTGCTGAGAAAATTATGCAATGGACGGTTGAAAACCTAGAAATAATAGGAAGGTGGTGAGACTATTATTTTTCTTTTTCTCCTCAAAAATAGGTGGCGGGCGCCACCTCTTCCCTTCACCAAAATGTGGCTTGCGCCACTTCTTCAGCATGTGGTGGGCGCCACTCCTTAGGTGTGGCTTGCGCCACCCTTTGTTGAGTGGTGGGCCCACCCTATATTTTTTTTTTCTTTTCTTTCCTCTTTCTTTTTCTTTCCTTGCATTTTCTTTCCATTTCACTTCTTCCAATCATTTTCTTTCCTCTTCATTTCTTTTCTCTAAATTTCTTCAATAATTATTTATTTTCCGTTAAATCCCGGTTCGACTCGAGTGCCTGAAAACATAAACAAATATGGGTAGAATGAAACATAAATCGGGAAAAACAAATTAAAAACACAATATAAATTCATGCATGTCAAGTCAAATACACGATATAATTTCGCGTTATCAGTGGATTAGATCATGTGAAATTTCATGAATGGATAACCAACGTAGAGAGAATTTTTAAGATAATGTACTACAATAAAGAGAATATGGTTGTATTTGCTTCTCATATGATCAGAAGTCCCGCTGTTAGATGGTGGGAGAGTGCTTCAACTCTTATGACTGATCAAAGAGTACCCAGGGATTTGGAACATTTTAAAACTACTTTTCTAGACAAGTATTTCCAAAGTACTTTGAAGACTCAGAAGAAGTTTGAATTCTATCAACTTAGACAAAGTAATATGTCAATGGCTAAATATGCAGGAAATTTTGAGGATATGGTTGGTTACTTGAGGCAAGCCATGTATGCACCTGATGAGAAATGGAAGGTAAATTAGTTTATGTTCGAATTAAGGGGTGGAATCTCTCAGAGTGTTTCTCAAAGAGAGTTTACTACTTATGCGGAGTTTGTGAGACAATGTTATGTTGCTGAGAATAGTTTGAAGAAGGTGAGAGATGAAATGGATCAATATAAAGTTGGCCAGAAGGACCAAGGAGGACCATGTCATCAGTTTAAGCCTAGACCTCAATTTTTCAAAGGGAAATAGGTGCAGAATGCAAAATCTACTCAAATTCCTTTTTCAGTGGTGTAAGAAAACTCATTTTGGAAGATGTGATAACAGAGGATGAGATGTTATCAGTGTCAAGGAGAAGGTCATATGGGTAGGGATTGTCCTTAGAAGAAGGTTCAGATGAAAGGGAAGAGTACTGGTCGGGTTTATACCTAGGATACATAGAAGGCTAAGGGTAATAATGAATTGATTACTAGCACATGTCACTTAAATGATCACCCTTATTTTGTATTGTTTGATTATGGACCAACACACTCTTTTGTATCAATACAATGTATGGAGAATATTGGTTTGAAAGCGATTCCCTTATCTCATTCTATACTACTACCATGGATGATGTTGTAGAGACCCCATTGATTTGTGAGAATTGTTCACTGTTGGTGAATGCTAGAGTTTTTCAGATTGATCTCATATGTTTACCCCTTAATAAAGTTGATGTAGTTTTGGGAATGGATTGATTTTTTTCCAATTCGATGCTTATTAGATTTGAAGAACAAATAATTATCATTTCATCTAATGAAGGTACTCCAAAGGATGTACTGACTACTATCTTGGAGGGTACGATCGGTATGGTTAACTGCTTGTTTGAGAAAGAAAAGTATGTTCTCACGGTTCTCACCAAGGAATCAAGTGAAGTATGAAAGTTACGCAAATCCATATCATTTTTGAATTTCTAAAAGTTTTCCTTGAGGATGTCACTTTCCTCCCTCTAAAAAAGGAAGTAAAATTCTCTATTGATCTGATACCTGGGATAGTCCCATTATCCGTCTCTCCGTATTGTATGGTACAACTTACGGTGTGAGAATTGAAGAACCAATTGGAAGAGTTGTTTATCAAACACTTCATTCGGCTTAGTGTTTCACCATGGGGAGCTCCAGTGTTAATAGTAAAGAAGAAGAATGGCAGTATGCATTTAGGTATTGACTATCATCAGTTGAATAAGGTCACCATTAAGAAAAGTATCCCCTACCAAGGATAAATGACCTGTTAGATCAATTGAAAGGAGCTTGTGTGTTCTCGAAGATTGAGTTGCGGTCGGGCTATCATCAAATATGAGATAAGAGCTCTGACACTTCAAAGACTGCATTTAGAACCTAGTATGGTCATTATGAGTTCCTTGTAATGCCATTTGGAGTGACGAATGCACCTGCTGTTTTATGGATTATATGAATAGAATATTCCAACCTTATTTGGACCAGTTTGTGGTGATATTCATTGATGATATTTTTATTTATTCTCGTACTCCACAAGAACATGGGGAACATTTAAGAGTCGTTCTGTTAATGTTGTAGGAGAAACAAATTTTTGTAACTCTAAGTGTGAATTTCGGATGACCGAAGTTAAGTTTCTTGGTCATGTCATATCACAAGGAGGAGTAGTAGTAGATCCATCTAAAGTTGAAGTAATTATTAATTGGAAGAGACCAAAGAATGCTTCTGAAGTTAGAAGTTTCTTGGGATTGGTAGGTTATTACAGAAGGTTCACTAAAGGGTTTTCTTAGTTGGCTTTACCGATGACTCGACTTACTCGGAAGGAGATTCCTTTTTGTTGGGACTCAAAGTGTGAGCAAAGTTTCACAAGTTTAAGGAAAAGTTTAACTACCGCGCCTGTTCTAATTATTCCAGATCCTAGTAACCCTTATGAAGTATTTTGTAATACCTCTAAGAGAGGACTAGGTGGAGTATTAATGCAAGGTGGTCAAGTTGTGGCATATGCTTCTCGTCAGTTGAAGACTCATGAAGATAACTATCCAACACATGATCTTGAGTTAACGACTATTGTTTTTACTTTGAAGGTGTGTTCACTACTTCTATGGAGTACGCTTTGAGATGTTTAGTGACCACAAGTGTTTGAAATTATTATTCGATCAAAATAAGTTAAACCTGCGGTAAATAAGATGGATAGAATACTTGAAAGATTTCAACTTTGAACTTAAGTACCATCCAGGTAAAGCGAATAAAGTTGCGGATGCGTTAAGTTGGAAATAGATACACAAGGATGAGTTGATGATGTTAGAGTATACATTGTTGGAAAAGTTTCAAGACCTTAATATCCTGTTTGTTCGGATTCAGAATGGTGTGATGATGGGAAATCTGAATGTTACTTCCAATTTAAGAGAGGAAATTCATCAAGGACAATTGTTGGATGAGATATTGCAAGTGATGTCAATTCAACCAGGTTTCACTCAAGCCACAGACGGAGTTCTTCTCTTTAATAAAAGGATTTGTGTGTTGAATGATGCAGAGTTAAAAAGAAGTGTTTTGGAGGAGCACAAAGGTGAATTTACCTTTCATCCAGGTTCATCAAAGATGTATCATTACTTGAAAAAGAAATATTGGTGCCTGGTATGAAAAAGGATATTGCTGAGTATGTGTTTGAATATTTGGTATGCTAACAAGTAAAGATTGAGGGGGATTTTTGCAACCCTTAGAAATTTTAGTGTGGAAATGGAATAGTATTTCTATGGACTTTGCAGTTAGTTTACTGCGTACACAGGGTGGTTATGACTCTATATGGGTAATTATAGATAGATTGACTAAGTCATCCCATTTTCTAATCGTGAAGACTACTTACAAGGCAATTAATCTTGCACGGTTGTTTATTTCAGAGATTGTAAGATTTCATGGTGTTCCCACTAGTATTGGGTCAGATAGAGATCTTAAGTTTACTTCAAGATTTTAGGGAGCGTTTCAGCAAGCCGTGTGATTAAATTTGTGTTTGAGTATGCCTAATCATCCACAGACAAATGGTTAGACCAAGAGGATGATTCATACCTTAGAAGATATGTTAAGAGTTTGTGCACTTGAAAGTGGAGGAAATTGGAAGGAGCTCTTAACATGGATTGAATTTGCATATAATAACAATTACCACATGAGTATCGGTATAGCTCCTTATGAGACTTTGTATGGGAGGAAATGCATAACACCTCTTTGTTGGACATAAGTTGGTGAAGAAAGGATTTTAGGACCAAAAATTGTTCAAGAGACCAAAGAGAAGATAAGAATGATTCATAAGAAAGTGAAGATAGCCCAAGATCGCTAGAAGAGTTATGCAGATAAAAGAAGGAGGCCATTAGAATTAAAGGGAGGTGACCACATATTCTTGAAGGTCACTCCAAGGTTGAGATTGAAAGGACCTTTTAAATCACAGAGGTTAAGCCTGATATACGTGGGATCATATCAGATCATTGAGAGGATTGGAGTAGTAGCTTACAGATTAGCCATACCACTTTCTCTATCTAAGATGCATGATGGTTTTCATGAATCTCAGGTTCAAAAATTCATTCCTGATCCTCTCCAACCTATTATTCCTAATACAGTGGAAGTAGAACCAGACCTTTCTTTTGAGCCTCAGCCAAGCCGTATTATAGGTCGTGAAACTAAAGTATTGAGAAGTAAGGATATTCCTCTTGTTAAGGTTCAATGAGACAAATCACATTCGGGAAAAGTGACTTGGAAGCTGGAGTCCGAGATGCGAGAAGCTTATCCTTATCTTTTACAAGTAATCTTTAAATTCGAGGATGAATTTTTATTTAAGGGGGAAGGATGTAATACCTCGTGTTCCCTTAGATACTCAAATCTTTGTTAGTTGAGATCAACTGAGTTGCTTTATGCTCTAAAAGTTGTCAGTTAGGACAAATAAAGTAATTAGTGAACCAAGATTTACTTAATTATTATTTTTGAAACTGGCCTTTTATTAATTAGTACAAGAAGGTGTAACGCCCCGATTTGTTTAATTGTATTTATTTATTTCATTTATGTGAATTTTGTGAAATGTGTGAATTTATTGTATTTTACCTGCTAATTGAGTTAATTGGTTAATTTCCCTGATAGGTAAAATATTTGCAATAAATTATAATTTATTTCCAACTTTTATTTCCCGAAATATATTTCATCGCTGTTTATGTTTTATCGCATTTTGAGAGCGTTTGGGAGATATTTGAGCGAAAGGGCAAAATGGTCAGTTTGGAGGTTAGATATTTTTTTAGAAATAGATATTTTTATATAAGTAGAAATAGAGGGGAAAGAAAAAGAAAAAAAAAGAAGAGAAAGAGAAAGGAAGGGAAAGAAGAGGAGAGAAAGAGAGGAGAAGAGGAAATCTTCAATACTCCGTTTTAAGCGCGATTAATTGGGCAAGGGTGCGAAACTCGATTATCTTATCATTGTGTATGTATGTGTGTATGTTCTCTTGGATTGTGTGGATTGTTTTCATATAGTTTACATTTAGGTTGAAATGATGAAAATGAGTAGAAATCGATGTTTTCACGGTTGGAATGCGGAATAAGTTGTGTAGTATAATCGGGTGAGGATAGGAATTAATAGGGAATGGTTGTTTGTGTGTTTTCGAGTGGTTTTGATCGAGTTTGGAGTTGGGATAAATTGATAAAATTATGTTTCAAAATATTTCAAAAATGGAAAATGTGTTGGATGACTTTTTAATGGTGAAAATATTGTAGTATGTTGAATTCTGAGTTTGAGGGTTTTTGCGGAATCGAAATCGGAGGTCCGGAAGGCCTCCAACGCTGAAAAATGCATAATTCTGCATTCTGCAGGGCAATGGCGAGTGCCTTTAGGCTTACGGCGAGCGCCGTGATGCCTCGTCGCAGCCAGCCAGCTTTGGGTCCAAATACGGTTTCGATCATAACTTTTGATCCGTAAATCAGTTTTGGCCGCCGTTCGAAGCGTTGGAAAGCTAATGAGATGTTCTTTCTTATAAAAATGGTTTTGACATTAGTGGCCGATTTAATTGTGTCAGGAATTTGGAAACATGTCGTTTTGTTGACTTTTACCGTCGTAATTGTGTGCGATTGATGTGTTATCATGCGATATGCTTTTGATATATAACATATAGCTTGTGTGCTGTTATATGATGTGAATGCATGTGATGAGATGTTGTGATTATGGTTTGTGGCCTTATGGAAAATAAATGCATTGTTTTGGGTTTGATTGCAATGCATGATTATTGATGTTAAGCTGGTTCACATGGTTATATATGCATATGCATTTGATTGTCATGAGTCATTGGTATGCCATGTATCATGAATATGCACCATGTGATGTCGTGTGCCCTTGTGGGCTGTGAGCGACGAAACGATTCCAGAGGGAATCTTCTGTAACGGTCGTGTGCCTTATACAAAGAGGACCTAAAGCGACGGGGAACATCGTTTGCCCGACCGGGAGTTACACTAAGTAACAAGCAATGATTCCAATAATTCCTGAGTGAATTAATGATGATGAGAATGATGGATGGAATGGTACCGCATTGCATAGATTCGTTGTGTCGGTCTCTGTGCATTTGCATAAATTATGAATGGATTGATTATGTGTGAGAAATTGTGAATGGATTGATTATGTGTGGGAAATTGTGAAAGGATTGATTATGTGTGGGAATTTGTGAATGGGATTGATGAGTTGATATACATTGGTGATAAATGTATTGAGCATGATTGATATGCCTTTGTGATGGATGCATGAATTATGAATTGTTTTGTTTTGTATTTGAATTATGGTATACGTTGTGGTGAGAATGTTTTTGCATGCGTATTTCATGTTATTACATATTTGTATGCAATTATATTATAATTGTGTTTCTCACCCTTCTGCTGGAATATGCTTTTTATGGCATAATGCAGATTAGCCGTTGTGGAGGCAAGTGGCATAGTTAGATCTTCATTTTGTTTAGATCTTTGGTGTCTGCTCTGATACGTAACACGGGAGTCGGGGGGACGCTTTTGTTATTTATGTTTATATATGTGAACGTATATATTTTGATAACTTGTATGTATATTTTGATGCTATGAAACAGCTTATTTTGTAAAATGAGTCAATTATGGATTATTCCGCTTTATTCCATAATTGAACTTTCCTTTTGTTGGAAAAAGTGTCCTGTTATTATTTATTCCACTTTGTGTTATGTATCAAAGTTATGAGCAGGTGGATTATGTTTTTCTCAAATGTGGCATCCTTATTTCTGTTGAAAAACTTTTTTTATTCATTCACTCTGATTTAATTATGTATTATTTATCCGCGATTGAAATTGGGGTGTTACAAGTGGTATCAGAGCAGGTCGGTCCGTCTGGCCAAGTTGTTGAGTCAGTTGGTGTGACAGTTGAATACTGGCGATGTTGTTTGTTCCTTAGTATGTGATATGTGTGTGAAACACTGTCAGTACTTTCTAGTTTTTCTAATCCTTTGTCTGCAGGATTTAGAATGAGATAAGTGGGGGAGAAGCTGGTGCTTCTCCAAGTTGCTTCAGGTGTGGAGCGTTGGCCCAGTGTATTGTAGATTGCAAGATTGTAAGTGTTGTTTGGACAGTGTTGTTCCCGGTTCCGGAGGGAATGTGGAGGTAAGACTTATGTCAACTAAGGATTTGTGCCTTAGGTAGTTTTGTGCACAAGATGCGAGAAATGATATTATAGTTTGGTAAAGACGGTTTATGCCCCATCATGATTGTCGGCTGTCTATTGACAAATTGAGGAACTGATTACCCTTAATCTCTTGTTGATAGTAGACGAAATTATGTTGGATGGAATAGACGTGTCTTTCCAGCTTTGATAGTATGTTTTGTGAATCGTTTGGAGCTAAGGCAAGTGAATACAGATTATTTTGTTGAGTCGATGAAGATTCTAATATCGGAAGATGAGACGGATTAGAGGTTTTGGTATATTGGTCCAGTTGGGAAGTCATTGAGAGAGAATGATTGAGTATCGTTAATGGTTGTTCTCAGAGAGTAGAGTGTGAACTCAAATTTGACGAAGGTGAGGATTTGAGGTTTGGATCTGCTAAGTAAGTATAAGAACTTTTAGGAAGTGAAACTCAGATGTTTATCATGTTTGTGATGATAGTGTTCTGGAAATTGGTAGGAAAGCCACAGTGATGGGCCGTCAGTTGTGCATGGTTTCAGATGTGTTTTTGGATGAAACATTAGTGTGTCGACTTAAAGAGGTCCATCAAGGTTGGTACGGAAAAGGATGATAGGATGAGGTTGTGTGTTAATCAGTGAGTAGTATGGAAACTTGCGGTTGTGTTTTGGATAGCTTGAGTTTTGAATTGTGACGAATTGCGAACGATTTGAAGTTCCTTGATGGTATTACTTTTGGTTATGGGTTGAGATCTCGTGTCAGCAGAAACCTGGAGTGAGTTGGAACCCCGTAAGAAGAATTGATATTGAATGTGGTAACCAGAGATTGTTAAGCTATTTTGGATAAATTGTTTCGAGCTCAGAATGAATTTTGAAGGTTGTATATGTTATGGTTGTGGAGTATATGAATCGTATCTTCCATACTTGTTTGGATAAGTTTATAGTGATGTTTATTGGATGATATTCTGATTTATTTTAAATCAAAGGATGAGTATGTAGAGTATTTGAGGATTTAGTTACAAGGGTTGAAAGAGAGGGAGCTTTCTGCTAAACTATCGAAGTGAGAATTTTGATTGAAAAAGGTTAGTTTTCTTGGAGGTGTAATTTCTGATGATGGTATTTTTATGGATCCATCGGAAGTAGATACAGTTCTAAAATGAGAGGCTCTGAAGTCGGTTAAAGTGATTAGAAGCTTTTTGGACTTTAGTTGGTTATTACCGGAGGTTATGGAAGGCTTTCCAAGTAAGCATTTCCGTTACTTCAGTTGACTTGCAAAGGGTGGGTCGTTTGTTTTGGATGTTCGTTGTGAGTAAATTTTAGTGAGCTGAAGAGAAGATTGACTACGGCTCCAATTTTGATTCTGCCTGATCCTAATAAACTGTTTATGGAATATTGGGATGCGTCCTTGATGAGTGTAGTTAGTGTGTTAATGCGAGAGGGTAAAGTCATTTCTTATGCTTTACGACAATTGATGATTCATAATTTCAAGATGGACGCGGTTACTTTGTGTTGAGAATCTAGAGGTGTTATTTTGAGGGTTTTAGGTTCAAGGTGTTTGGTAATCACAAGGGTTTAGAGTACTTGTTTGGTCAGAAGGAATAAAGTAGGAGACAACGAGGATGGTTGGAATTCCTGATTAGTTATGACCTTAGCTCGAATTATCCTATTGGTAAGTTAATGTCGTGCCTGATGAGTTAAGTCAAAAATCTTTGCATATGTCTGCTTTGATGGTTAAAGAGTGGGAACTTTTGGAAGAATTTAGAGATTTGAGTTTGGTGTGTGAATTGACATCTGATAGCGTGAGGCTTGGTATCTTAAAGGTCACTAATGATTTTCTGTTGACCGTTAGCGAGAAACAGAGGCTGGATGTGAAATTTGTTGATTTGATGACGGTTGGAGATAAAGGTGTGAATGGTGACTTTAAAGTGGATGATCAGGGTGTTTTGAGATTCTGTGGTAGAATTTGTATTCCTGATGGTTCGGAATTGAAACAGATGATTTTAGAGGAAGGACACCGGAGTAATTTGAGTATACATCCGGGAGCTAATAAAATGTATCAAGATTTGAAGAAGATCTTGTGATGGTCAGAGAATTAGAGTTGGTTGAGCAGTTCAGAGACTTGTGTCTGGTGTGTAAGCTAACACAGCAGAGTGTGAGGTTGGGTATATTAAAAGTGAACAATAATTTTTGGTGAATAAGAGAAAGAGTTAGACGTTGGACGTGAAATTGGTAGATTTGATGGTTACGAGTCATCAGAGTGCGTAGCGGAAGCGTGATGTGGCACAATTCGTATATGCGTGTGTGACTTGTAAGAGTTCATAGGTTAAACATTGAAAACATGTAGGAATGATGAGACCGTTGGACGTTTCAGAATGGAAGTGTTAGGTGAAAGGTTTAAATATTATTCATAGGCTACTATGTAGATGGATGTTTTGGTTATATGTTTGATTGGTGAATCATAGCATTGTTGTAATATTGTTGTGTGACAAGGATGTTGGTATTGTGGTTATGTAGAGGTTGTTGAAACGATGTTGGGTCGTGGAACTTTATGTTCTTGTTTGTGTTGTTGCCTCATTTCCATCGTGATGGTTCGAGTGCGAGTAGCTATTTCCTTGTGGGGAATTAGGGGAGTGTTACCTATGGTGAGGGTAACGATCTTGTTGTATTTTGGTTCAAGAGTGAACATGTGTGTTCGTAACTTGGGTATTCTTTGAGTCGTGGGTTGGTCGTCAAGTGCATTGTATGGGCATTGCATCTTGTCGTTGTCGTTATTACTGTTGTCGTGTCGTTGTAGTAGTTCCTGCTAGCGAGGTGTTTTATCGGTTTGTGTTATTCGTGGTGTTGCCTTTAATGGCATGAGAGTGGGTTAGTCGGATACGAGAGTCGTATCCAGAGTTGTTTGGACCAAGTATATTTTCGAGGACGAAAATGTCTGAGTGGGGGAGAGTTGTAACGCCCCGATTTGTTTAATTGTATTTATTTATTTCATTTATGTGAATTTTGTGAAATGTGTGAATTTATTGTATTTTACCTGCTAATTGAGTTAATTGATTAATTTCCCTGATAGGTAAAATATTTGCAATAAATTATAATTTCTTTTCAACTTTTATTTCCCGAAATATATTTCATCGCTGTTTATGTTTTATCGCATTTTGAGAGCGTTTGGGAGATATTTGAGCGAAAGGGCAAAATGGTCAGTTTGGAGGCTAGATATTTTTTTAGAAATAGATATTTTTATATAAGTAGAAATAGAGGGGAAAGAAAAATAAAAAAAAAGAAGAGAAAGAGAAAGGAAGGGAAAGAAGAGGAGAGAAAGAGAGGAGAAGAGGAAATCTTCAATACTCTGTTTCAAGCGCGATTAATCGGGTAAGGGTGCGAAACTCGATTATCTTATCATTGTGTATATATGTGTGTATGTTCTCTTGGATTGTGTGGATTGTTTTCATATAGTTTACATTTAGGTTGAAATGATGAAAATGAGTAGAAATCGATGTTTTCACGGTTGGAATGCGGAATAAGTTGTGTAGTATAGTCGGGTGAGGATAGGAATTAATCGGGAATGGTTGTTTGTGTGTTTTCGAGTGGTTTTGATCGAGTTTGGAGTTGGGATAAATTGATAAATTATGTTTCAAAATATTTCAAAAATGGAAAATGTGTTGGATGGCTTTTTAATGGTAAACATATTGTAGTATGTTGAATTCTGAGTTTGGGGGTTTTTGCGGAATTGAAATCGGAGGTCCAGAAGGCCTCCAACGCTGAAAAATGCATAATTCTGCATTCTGCAGGGCAATGGCGAGCGCCTTTAGGCTTACGGCGAGCGCCGTGATGCCTCGTCGCAACCAGCCATCTTTGGGTCCAAATACGGTTTCGATAATAACTTTTGATCCATAAGTCCGTTTTGGCCGCCGTTCGAAGCGTTGGAAAGTTAATGAGATGTTCTTTCTTATAAAAATGGTTTTGAGATTAGTGGCCAATTTAATTGTGTCAGGAATTTGGAAACGTGTCGTTTTGTCGACTTTTACCGTCTTAATTGTGTGCAATTGATGTGTTATCATGCGATATGCTTTTGATATATAACGTATAGCTTGTGTGCTGTTATATGATGTGAATGCATGTGATGAGATGTTGTGATTATGGTTTATGGCCTTATGGCAAATAAATGCATTGTTTTGGGTTTGATTGCAATGCATGATTATTGATGTTAAGATGGTTCACATGGTTATATATGTATATGTATTTGATTGTCATGAGTCATTGGTATGCCATGTATCATGAATATGCACCATGTGATGTCGTGTGCCCTTGTGGGGTGTGAGCGACGAAACGATTCCAGAGGGAATCTGCTGTAACGGTCGTGTGCCTTATACAAAGAGGACCTAAAGCGATTGTATAGACGATCGTGTGCCTTATACAAAGAGGACCTAAAGCGATCGGATCGTGTGCCTTATACAAAGAGGACCTAAAGCGATCCATAAACGTCGTGAGCCTTATACAAAGAGGACCTAAAGCGACGGGGAACATCGTTTGCCCGACCGAGAGTTACACTAAGTAACAAGCGATGATTCCAATAATTCCTGAGTGAATTAATGATGATGAGAATAATGGATGGAATGGTACCCGCATTGTATTGAGTCGTTGTGTCGGTCTTTGTGCATTTGCATAAATTATGAATGGATTGATTATGTGTGGGAAATTATGAATGGATTGATTATGTGTGGGAAATTATGAATGGATTGATTATGTGTTGGAATTTGTGAATGGGATTGATGAGTTGATATACATTGGTGATAAATGTATTGAGCATGATTGATATGCCTTTGTGATGGATGCATGAATTATGAATTATTTTGTATTTGAATTATGGTATACATTGTAACACCCCAATCTATACCCCCAAATAATAATAAAACAATAAACACTTAATAAAATTTCGTCAGAGTATATCCAAATTATCATGGCATAGACAGGGAGAATCACATTATATTGAAACAAAACATACAACACCTGCTCATAAAGATATGCAACAGTGGGGTAGCAATCAACAGAGGAACTCAGTTCCTTACACCCACATTTCAGATTTTAGAATAAAAGCGAAAAATCTAAAACTGAATATCATATATATATATATATATATATATATATATATATATATATATATATATCACATAAAGGTTTATCTGTTATTAACAGAATCATGTATATATACAACTCCAAAAGATACAGATGCATATACATAACACCACAAAATAATTCTAATCGATCTCCCGACTACCCGGTGCTATATATCAGAGCTGACCGACAAAATAATGAAGACATAAGCTTCACAAAAGACCTCAGCATCTAATCTGCAATGCCTCATAGAGCATTATAAAACAGCAGAAGGGTGAGAAACACAATCATAATATAATTGCATATAATTATATATATCGACATAAAAATACACATATCAAGTATCCTCACCACAATTATCATATGCCAACACATAAAGCATATATAGATTATATTCACATAATCACATATTCACACATAAGGCATATGTTTATACACAAAACATATCATTCATAATTCAATGCATTTAACACGAATGCACATCAATTTACAAATGTTATCACAAGCTCAATCACATAATTACTCCATTCCCAATTGCATATTAATCATGCACTATACATTTATCACAAATGCATAACACAATGTCTCACACATAATCAATTAAATCATGATTTTCCACATATAAACAATGCAATCATAATTCATGCAAATGCAAAGAGACCGACACAACGACTCTATGCAAATGCATATGCGGTACCGACTCCATCATTTCTCGTCACTAGTTCACTCAGGAACTCTGATGGAACCATCGCTTGTTACTAGAAGTAACACCCCGTCGGGCCAACGATGTTCACCCGTCGCTTGCAGTCCTCTTTGTATAAGGCTCACGACGTTTATGGATCATTTGCAGTCCTCTTTGTATAAGGCTCACGATCCGATCGCTTGCAGTCCTCTTTGTATAAGGCTCACGATCGTCTATAATCATCATTTTCAATCCTCTTATTTTTAAGGCTCACGATCCAATCAGATCGCTTTCAGTCCTCTTATTTTTAAGGCTCACGATGTTATAGCAGATTCCCTCAGGAATCAATCCGTCGCTCACACCCCACATGGACACACGACGTTTATGGATCGTTCACACCCCACATGGGCACACGATCCCACAAGATGCATATCATGATGCTTAACACACAAGAACTCATGACAATCAAATGCATCTTCACACATATATGCAACCATAATCATGCATATATTTCAACTCATGAATTCCATACATTCACAATTCAACCATATGAATTAATCAACATCATCACACTCATGCATTGTAAATCAATTCAAACAATGCATTTCAAACCATAAAGGCCACCACACAACATACATTGAATTTCACATAAATAATGCATTTCACCACAAACCACAAACCACAACAATCATGCCATCACAATTACTTCCACAAGGGATTCACACCACAAAGGCTACCCACAACACATCATAACAACATACATTAATATTCAATCAAACAATGTATTTTACCACACAACAACATCATTAATCCCGCATCGAAGTCTAATTCAAAACAATGCACATATTTTCCATAAAGCCACAAACCATCATCATAACATTCCATCATGTATATTCATATCATATAACGGCACACAAGCTACACGTTACATATCAAAAGCATATAGCATGATAATACATCAATCGCACACATTGTACACGATAAGAACCCGAAAACCCGACTATTTTTCCAAAAACACGAATTAATTAAATCATCTCTTACTCTCCAAACCATTTTTAATAGCAAGAATATTTCATTATCTTTCCAACGCTTCAAACGGGGGTCAAAACGGACTTACAGTTCAAAAGTTATGAGGAAAACAAAATCAGACATTTTGGAAAATTTTCGTCACTTGCGAGTATGTTCAGGTCGAGTCCATAGGTCGATGCAAAGCACTTTAGGTCGACGCAAAAGTCCTTCAGGTCGACGCATACTGCGCAGAATTTGATAAAAACCCAGTTTTCGATCGTTAAATGCCTTCCGGACCTCCGATTTCGATTCCGTAAAAAGCTGCGATCTCAGAATTCAACGTACTACAATATTTTCACCATTAAAAAGCCATCCAACACATTTTCCATTTTTGAAATATTTTGAAACTTAGTTTTATCAATTTACTCAACTCCAAACTTGCTCAAAACCACTCGAAAACACGAAAACAACCATTCCCGATTAATTCCTATCCTTGCCCGATTAAATATCAACCTATACCAATGTTACCCAGACATATCCAAACACTTTTACTCGATCACAACATCAATTTGTACAAAAACATCAATATATGTCAAAAACTCAAAAGTTACAAATTTAACTCGATTCAATCAAATGATCACGCTAAATCACGACCCAACATCACACGACTCTACTACGCGATTTATTCCGACTTTCGTCCGTAAAAACATCGATTTCTAATCGTTTTTCTCATTTTCAACCTAGAAATGAAAACTATGGAAATCCAAGTAAACATTCAACCACATACATACATAATCATACACAAGCATAAGATAATCGAGTTTCACACCCTTACCCGATTAAATCGTGTTTGAAAAGTCAGTTGAATCGGTTCCTAAATCCACAAGTTTTTCCTTTTTTTCTTCTTTTTCCTCTTCCCTTCCTCTTCTCCTTTTTCTTCTTCTCTTTTCTCTCTATTTTTCTTTTCTTTCTACTTTTCTATTTTTATAAAAAATCAAAATATCTAACCACCCAAAAAGACCAAAATACCCCTACACTCAAATATCTCGCAAACGTTCCCAAAACGCGATAAAACATCACAACATTGAAAAATAACATATTTCCAAATAAAAGTAAAAAATAAAATAATATAATAATAAAATAATCAAAACGACTCGATTAAATAAAAAATGACAAAACTGGGGCGTTACAACTCTCCCCCACTTAGAAATTTTCGTCCTCGAAAATATAACCGATACCAACAATTCCAGACACGGCTCTCGCATCCGACCAACAAACATTAGACCAACCAAAAGCACACCACGAATAACACAACTGACAAACCACCTTGCTAACAGCAGCAACAACAACGACAAGACGCAAAGCCCATACAATGCACTTGAAGACCAACTCACAACTCAAAGAATACACAAGCACGAACTCACAGGTTCACTCTCAAATACAAAATGTGCCACATCACGCTTCTGTTGCGCACTCTGATTACCCGAAACCATCAAGACTATCAATCTCACGCCCAAAACCTAACTCTTTCTCATATCCACCAAAATCACTGATCACTGCCAATATATCCAACCACACTCTCTACTATGTTCTCTCCCACACTAGACACAAGCCTCTGAACTGCTCAAATAATTCCAACCCTCTGACCATCAAAACAGACATGTATAAAGATTTCCGACTTACACATCAGGCACAACAACAGCCTTTCCCCAAGGATAACCCCAAACCAATTCATAACTCGCCACGAATCCTAATCATCCTCGTTGTCTCTATTCCTTCAGACCAAACTAGTACTCAATATTCTTGTAATTACCAAACTTCGAATCTAGAATCATAAAGACAATACTTCCAATATTCCAACATAATGCAACTGCAACCAATTCCAATTCCACAATAGTACTGATCCTTTCACGAATCCTCAAATGTCGAAAAACATAAGCCACGACCTTACTCTCTTGCATTAACACACTGACTATACTCATCAAAGATGCATCCCGAACAATCGACTTCCCCTTTGCAAGTCAACTGAAGTAACGAAAACGCTAATCTTGGAAAAGCCCTCCATACCCTTCGGTAATAACCAACAAAAGTCCAAAAAGTTTCTAATCACCTTAACTAACTTCGGAGCCTCTCTTAGTAACACCGCATCTACTTCCGATGATAACAAATATAACCCGTCACATAAAGTCGATCAAAGCCTCAACTCAAACAAATCACCACTCTTATCAAACATCCCAACAATTGTAATTCTAATCAAACTCAACCAAACCATTTCAGTTACCTAATCCTGAAAGTGAACACTTATTCTCAATCGTCACCCTATACCACTGTCCGTAATCTAGACATAATTTCTTCTCTTGACAATCCAAATTCCAACCTATCGCAACAACCAACCAAAAAGAACTCTCAATGACTTCCCAACTTAACCATCATACAAAAATCTTGATTCCACAACACCGTCAGATGTAAAATCTCCCTTAACTTGACAAAATAATCCGCAATCATTTCCTTAAATTTCAAGTAATCCATTCCGCACCACTATCAAAACCGGAAAGACACGTCCATTCCATCCAACATAATTCCCGTCTGCTATCAATAAGAGATTAAGGGTTATCAGTTCCTCAATTTGTCAATAGACAGCCGACAATCAAGATGGGGCATAAACCGTCTTTACCAAACTATAATAGCATTCCTTACATCCTGTGCACAAAACTACATAAGGCACAAATCCTTAGTTGACTTAAACCTTACTTCTGCATCCCGTCTTGCACCGGGGACCACACTTATAATCTTGCAATTCACAACACCCTGAGCCAGCGTTCTACACCTAAAGCAACATGGAAAAGTATCAGCTTCTCCCCCACTCATCTCATTCTAACCCCTCCAACTGTAAACACACCAAATCCATCACAAGTCTTTACCATAAATGGTCAAAGAACAATTTAAACAAACCAAAGAAGTAATTACCGACCCCTAAGTAGAAGTATCGATAACCATCTCAACCACCCCAAGAAGACAACAACAAATTCAAACGCTTCGCGCACTCATACGGAATAAACGAATGAGTCGCTCCAGTACCAATAATAGCAAATAAAGGCGTACTATTAATAAAACAAGTACCTTTAATCAAACGATCCGCACTAGTAGTCTCAGTTCCTGCCAATGCAAAAACTTTCCCACCCGCCTAAGCTTGCTTTGGTTTCGTACACCTCGTACTAATATGACCTGTTTCACCACAGTTGAAACACTTCACCACATTGTTCTTACAATCAGCTGTGACATGTCCCGAACCTCCACAATTGGAACATTTCAGTTTATTCTTCCCACAATCAAACTGAAGATGTCCTACTTCACCACACTTGTAACATCTCGGAGGATTAAACATTCCTCCCCCACTTTCCTTTTTCTCAAAGTTACCCCTATGCTTACCATTGTCAGCGGGTGTCACATAAGGACCACTACGAGACTGTTGTTTCCCTTTCCTGTTATTCACACTCTTATAGTGAGTAGCACGCGCCTTACTATCCTCTTCGTAAATCCTACAACAATCCGCCAAATCAGAAAACCTTCTAATCCTCTGATAACCGATTGCCTACTTAATCTCAGGACGCAATCCGTTCTCAAACTTAACACACTTAGAAAACTCCGCAATCGCTTCCGCATAATGTGGGTAAAACTATACCAGCTCAACAAACTTAGCAGTATAGTCAACAACAGACATACTACCTTGTTTCAATTCCAAGAACTCTATTTCCTTCTTTCCTCTAACATCTTCGGGAAAATACTTCCTCAAGAACTCCCGGCTAAACACTTCCCAAGTGATCTCTTCCTCCTCCTCCTCTGCAGCTTCCAACACATGACGAGTACTAACCCACCAGTCATCAGCTTCTTCCTATAACATGTGAGTTCCCAGTCTCACCTTACTGTCCTCAGCACAATCCATAACTCGGAAAATCCTTTCAATCTCTTTCAACCAAATCTGTGCACCATCAGGATCATGTGTCCCCTTGAAGACACGTGGTTTATTCTTCCTGAACTCATTATTTCCAGCAGCATGAGGTGCACCCTGCACAATCCGAGCCATAGCTTGCATCGTAGCAGCTAAAGAAGCGTCATTCCTACCCGCCATATTCTGTTCATTTCCAATAACAGCAACTATGGTTAAAGAAACAGCTCACCGAACCACGAAGACCAACAAAGACTGACACAAACTGACACGGACTGGCTCTGATACCACTTAATGTAACACCCCAATCTATACCCCCAAATAATAATAAAACAATAAACACTTACTAAAATTTCGTCAGAGTATATCCAAATTATCATGGCATAGACAGGGAGAATCACATTATATTGAAACAAAACATACAACACCTGCTCATAAAGATATGCAACAGTGGGGTAGCAATCAACAGAGGAACTCAGTTCCTTACACCCACATTTCAGATTTTAGAATAAAAGCGGAAAATCTAAAACTGAATATCATATATATATATATATATATATATATATATATATCACATAAAGGTTTATCTATTATTAACAGAATCATGTATATATACAACTCCAAAAGATACAGATGCATATACATAACACCACAAAATAATTCTAATCGATCTCCCGACTACCCGGTGCTACATATCAGAGCTGACCGACAAAATAATGAAGACATAAGCTTCACAAAAGACCTCAGCATCTAATCTGCAATGCCTCATAGAGCATTATAAAACAGCAGAAGGGTGAGAAACACAATCATAATATAATTGCATATAATTATATATATCGACATAAAAATACACATATCAAGTATCCTCACCACAATTATCATATGCCAACACATAAAGCATATATAGATTATATTCACATAATCACATATTCACACATAAGGCATATGTTTATACACAAAACATATCATTCATAATTCAATGCATTTAACACGAATGCACATCAATTCACAAATGTTATCACAAGCTCAATCACATAATTACTCCATTCCCAATTGCATATTAATCATGCACTATACATTTATCACAAATGCATAACACAATGTCTCACACATAATCAATTAAATCATGATTTTCCACATATAAACAATGCAATCATAATTCATGCAAATGCAAAGAGTCCGACACAACGACTCTATACAAATGCATATGCGGTACCGACTCCATCATTTCTCGTCACTAGTTCACTCAGGAACTCTGATGGAACCATCGCTTGTTACTAGAAGTAACACCCCGTCGGGCCAACGATGTTCACCCGTCGCTTGCAGTCCTCTTTGTATAAGGCTCACGACGTTTATGGATCATTTGCAGTCCTCTTTGTATAAGGCTCACGATCCGATCGCTTGCAGTCCTCTTTGTATAAGGCTCACGATCGTCTATAATCATCATTTTCAATCCTCTTATTTTTAAGGCTCACGATCCAATCAGATCGCTTTCAGTCCTCTTATTTTTAAGGCTCACGATGTTATAGCAGATTCCCTCAGGAATCAATCCGTCGCTCACACCCCACATGGACACACGACGTTTATGGATCGTTCACACCCCACATGGGCACACGATCCCACAAGATGCATATCATGATGCTTAACACACAAGAACTCATGACAATCAAATGCATCTTCACACATATATGCAACCATAATCATGCATATATTTCAACTCATGAATTCCATACATTCACAATTCAACCATATGAATTAATCAACATCATCACACTCATGCATTGCAAATCAATTCAAACAATGCATTTCAAACCATAAAGGCCACCACACAACATACATTGAATTTCACATAAATAATGCATTTCACCACAAACCACAAACCACAACAATCATGCCATCACAATTACTTCCACAAGGGATTCACACCACAAAGGCTACCCACAACACATCATAACAACATACATTAATATTCAATCAAACAATGTATTTTACCACACAACAACATCATTAATCCCGCATCGAAGTCTAATTCAAAACAATGCACATATTTTCCATAAAGCCACAAACCATCATCATAACATTCCATCATGTATATTCATATCATATAACGGCACACAAGCTACACGTTACATATCAAAAGCATATAGCATGATAACACATCAATCGCACACATTGTACACGATAAGAACCCGACAACCCGACTATTTTTCCAAAAACACGAATTAATTAAATCATCTCTTACTCTCCAAACCATTTTTAATAGCAAGAATATTTCATTATCTTTCCAACGCTTCAAACGGGGGTCAAAACGGACTTACAGTTCAAAAGTTATGAGGAAAACAAAATCGGACATTTTGGAAAATTTTCGTCACTTGCGAGTATGTTCAGGTCGAGTCCATAGGTCGATGCAAAGCACTTTAGGTCGACGCAAAAGTCCTTCAGGTCGACGCATACTGCGCAGAATTTGATAAAAACCCAGTTTTCGATCGTTAAATGCCTTCCGGACCTCCGATTTCGATTCCGTAAAAAGCTACGATCTCAGAATTCAACGTACTACAATATTTTCACCATTAAAAAGCCATCCAACACATTTTCCATTTTTGAAATATTTTGAAACTTAGTTTTATCAATTTACTCAACTCCAAACTTGCTCAAAACCACTCGAAAACACGAAAACAACCATTCCCGATTAATTCCTATCCTTGCCCGATTAAATATCAACCTATACCAATGTTACCAGACATATCCAAACACTTTTACTCGATCACAACATCAATTTGTACAAAAACATCAATATATGTCAAAAACTCAAAAGTTACAAATTTAACTCGATTCAATCAAATGATCACGCTAAATCACGACCCAACATCACACGACTCTACTACGCGATTTATTCCGACTTTCGTCCGTAAAAACATCGATTTCTAATCGTTTTTCTCATTTTCAACCTAGAAATGAAAACTATGGAAATCCAAGTAAACATTCAACCACATACATACATAATCATACACAAGCATAAGATAATCGAGTTTCACACCCTTACCCGATTAAATCGTGTTTGAAAAGTCAGTTGAATCGGTTCCTAAATCCACAAGTTTTTCCTTTTTTTCTTCTTTTTCCTCTTCCCTTCCTCTTCTCCTTTTTCTTCTTCTCTTTTCTCTCTATTTTTCTTTTCTTTCTACTTTTCTATTTTTATAAAAAATCAAAATATCTAACCACCCAAAAAGACCAAAATACCCCTACACTCAAATATCTCGCAAACGTTCCCAAAACGCGATAAAACATCACAACATTGAAAAATAACATATTTCCAAATAAAAGTAAAAAATAAAATAATATAATAATAAAATAATCAAAACGACTCGATTAAATAAAAAATGACAAAACTGGGGCGTTACAACTCTCCCCCACTTAGAAATTTTCGTCCTCGAAAATATAACCGATACCAACAATTCCAGACACGGCTCTCGCATCCGACCAACAAACATTAGACCAACCAAAAGCACACCACGAATAACACAACTGACAAACCACCTTGCTAACAGCAGCAACAACAACGACAAGACGCAAAGCCCATACAATGCACTTGACGACCAACTCACAACTCAAAGAATACACAAGCACGAACTCACAGGTTCACTCTCAAATACAAAATGTGCCACATCACGCTTCTGTTGCGCACTCTGATTACCCGAAACCATCAAGACTATCAATCTCACGCCCAAAACCTAACTCTTTCTCATATCCACCAAAATCACTGATCACTGCCAATATATCCAACCACACTCTCTACTGTGTTCTCTCCCACACTAGACACAAGCCTCTGAACTGCTCAAATAATTCCAACCCTCTGACCATCAAAACAGACATGTATAAAGATTTTCGACTTACACATCAGGCACAACAACAGCCTTTCCCCAAGGATAACCCCAAACCAATTCATAACTCGCCACGAATCCTAATCATCCTCGTTGTCTCTATTCCTTCAGACCAAACTAGTACTCAATATTCTTGTAATTACCAAACTTCGAATCTAGAATCATAAAGACAATACTTCCAATATTCCAACATAATGCAACTGCAACCAATTCCAATTCCACAATAGTACTGATCCTTTCACGAATCCTCAAATGTCGAAAAACATAAGCCACGACCTTACTCTCTTGCATTAACACACTGACTATACTCATCAAAGATGCATCCCGAACAATCGACTTCCCCTTTGCAAGTCAACTGAAGTAACGAAAACGCTAATCTTGGAAAAGCCCTCCATACCCTTCGGTAATAACCAACAAAAGTCCAAAAAGTTTCTAATCACCTTAACTAACTTCGGAGCCTCTCTTAGTAACACCGCATCTACTTCCGATGATAACAAATATAACCCGTCACATAAAGTCGATCAAAGCCTCAACTCAAAAAAATCACCACTCTTATCAAACATCCCAACAATTGTAATTCTAATCAAACTCAACCAAACCATTTCAGTTACCTAATCCTGAAAGTGAACACTTTTTCTCAATCGTCACCCTATACCACTGTCCGTAATCTAGACATAATTTCTTCTCTTGACAATCCAAATTCTAACCTATCGCAACAACCAACCAAAAAGAACTCTCAATGACTTCCCAACTTAACCATCATACAAAAATCTTGATTCCACAACACCGTCAGATGTAAAATCTCCCTTAACTTGACAAAATAATCCGCAATCATTTCCTTAAATTTCAAGTAATCCATTCCGCACCACTATCAAAACCGGAAAGACACGTCCATTCCATCCAACATAATTCCCGTCTGCTATCAATAAGAGATTAAGGGTTATCAGTTCCTCAATTTGTCAATAGACAGCCGACAATCAAGATGGGGCATAAACCGTCTTTACCAAACTATAATAGCATTCCTTACATCCTGTGCACAAAACTACATAAGGCACAAATCCTTAGTTGACTTAAACCTTACTTCTGCATCCCGTCTTGCACCGGGGACCACACTTATAATCTTGCAATTCACAACACCCTGAGCCAGCGTTCTACACCTAAAGCAACATGGAAAAGTATCAGCTTCTCCCCCACTCATCTCATTCTAACCCCTCCAACTGTAAACACACCAAATCCATCACAAGTCTTTACCATAAATGGTCAAAGAACAATTTAAACAAACCAAAGAAGTAATTACCGACCCCTAAGTAGAAGTATCGATAACCATCTCACCACCCCAAGAAGACAACAACAAATTCAAACGCTTCGCGCACTCATACGGAATAAACGAATGAGTCGCTCCAGTACCAATAATAGCAAATAAAGGCGTACTATTAATAAAACAAGTACCTTTAATCAAACGATCCGCACTAGTAGTCTCAGTTCCTGCCAATGCAAAAACTTTCCCACCCGCCTAAGCTTGCTTTGGTTTCGTACACCTCGTACTAATATGACCTGTTTCACCACAGTTGAAACACTTCACCACATTGTTCTTACAATCAGCTGTGACATGTCCCGAACCTCCACAATTGGAACATTTCAGTTTATTCTTCCCACAATCAAACTGAAGATGTCCTACTTCACCACACTTGTAACATCTCGGAGGATTAAACATTCCTCCCCCACTTTCCTTTTTCTCAAAGTTACCCCTATGCTTACCATTGTCAGCGGGTGTCACATAAGGACCACTACGAGACTGTTGTTTCCCTTTCCTGTTATTCACACTCTTATAGTGAGTAGCACGCGCCTTACTATCCTCTTCGTAAATCCTACAACAATCCGCCAAATCAGAAAACCTTCTAATCCTCTGATAACCGATTGCCTACTTAATCTCAGGACGCAATCCGTTCTCAAACTTAACACACTTAGAAAACTCCGCAATCGCTTCCGCATAATGTGGGTAAAACTGTACCAGCTCAACAAACTTAGCAGTATAGTCAACAACAGACATACTACCTTGTTTCAATTCCAAGAACTCTATATCCTTCTTTCCTCTAACATCTTCGGGAAAATACTTCCTCAAGAACTCCCGGCTAAACACTTCCCAAGTGATCTCTTCCTCCTCCTCCTCTGCAGCTTCCAACACATGACGAGTACTAACCCACCAGTCATCAGCTTCTTCCTATAACATGTGAGTTCCCAGTCTCACCTTACTGTCCTCAGCACAATCCATAACTCGGAAAATCCTTTCAATCTCTTTCAACCAAATCTGTGCACCATCAGGATCATGTGTCCCCTTGAAGACACGTGGTTTATTCTTCCTGAACTCATTATTTCCAGCAGCATGAGGTGCACCCTGCACAATCCGAGCCATAGCTTGCATCGTAGCAGCTAAAGAAGCGTCATTCCTACCCGCCATATTCTGTTCATTTCCAATAACAGCAACTATGGTTAAAGAAACAGCTCACCGAACCACGAAGACCAACAAAGACTGACACAAACTGACACGGACTGGCTCTGATACCACTTAATGTAACACCCCAATCTATACCCCCAAATAATAATAAAACAATAAACACTTACTAAAATTTCGTCAGAGTATATCCAAATTATCATGGCATAGACAGGGAGAATCACATTATATTGAAACAAAACATACAACACCTGCTCATAAAGATATGCAACAGTGGGGTAGCAATCAACAGAGGAACTCAGTTCCTTACACCCACATTTCAGATTTTAGAATAAAAGCGGAAAATCTAAAACTGAATATCATATATATATATATATATATATATATATATATATCACATAAAGGTTTATCTATTATTAACAGAATCATGTATATATACAACTCCAAAAGATACAGATGCATATACATAACACCACAAAATAATTCTAATCGATCTCCCGACTACCCGGTGCTACATATCAGAGCTGACCGACAAAATAATGAAGACATAAGCTTCACAAAAGACCTCAGCATCTAATCTGCAATGCCTCATAGAGCATTATAAAACAGCAGAAGGGTGAGAAACACAATCATAATATAATTGCATATAATTATATATATCGACATAAAAATACACATATCAAGTATCCTCACCACAATTATCATATGCCAACACATAAAGCATATATAGATTATATTCACATAATCACATATTCACACATAAGGCATATGTTTATACACAAAACATATCATTCATAATTCAATGCATTTAACACGAATGCACATCAATTCACAAATGTTATCACAAGCTCAATCACATAATTACTCCATTCCCAATTGCATATTAATCATGCACTATACATTTATCACAAATGCATAACACAATGTCTCACACATAATCAATTAAATCATGATTTTCCACATATAAACAATGCAATCATAATTCATGCAAATGCAAAGAGTCCGACACAACGACTCTATACAAATGCATATGCGGTACCGAATCCATCATTTCTCGTCACTAGTTCACTCAGGAACTCTGATGGAACCATCGCTTGTTACTAGAAGTAACACCCCGTCGGGCCAACGATGTTCACCCGTCGCTTGCAGTCCTCTTTGTATAAGGCTCACGACGTTTATGGATCATTTGCAGTCCTCTTTGTATAAGGCTCACGATCCGATCGCTTGCAGTCCTCTTTGTATAAGGCTCACGATCGTCTATAATCATCATTTTCAATCCTCTTATTTTTAAGGCTCACGATCCAATCAGATCGCTTTCAGTCCTCTTATTTTTAAGGCTCACGATGTTATAGCAGATTCCCTCAGGAATCAATCCGTCGCTCACACCCCACATGGACACACGACGTTTATGGATCGTTCACACCCCACATGGGCACACGATCCCACAAGATGCATATCATGATGCTTAACACACAAGAACTCATGACAATCAAATGCATCTTCACACATATATGCAACCATAATCATGCATATATTTCAACTCATGAATTCCATACATTCACAATTCAACCATATGAATTAATCAACATCATCACACTCATGCATTGCAAATCAATTCAAACAATGCATTTCAAACCATAAAGGCCACCACACAACATACATTGAATTTCACATAAATAATGCATTTCACCACAAACCACAAACCACAACAATCATGCCATCACAATTACTTCCACAAGGGATTCACACCACAAAGGCTACCCACAACACATCATAACAACATACATTAATATTCAATCAAACAATGTATTTTACCACACAACAACATCATTAATCCCGCATCGAAGTCTAATTCAAAACAATGCACATATTTTCCATAAAGCCACAAACCATCATCATAACATTCCATCATGTATATTCATATCATATAACGGCACACAAGCTACACGTTACATATCAAAAGCATATAGCATGATAACACATCAATCGCACACATTGTACACGATAAGAACCCGACAACCCGACTATTTTTCCAAAAACACGAATTAATTAAATCATCTCTTACTCTCCAAACCATTTTTAATAGCAAGAATATTTCATTATCTTTCCAACGCTTCAAACGGGGGTCAAAACGGACTTACAGTTCAAAAGTTATGAGGAAAACAAAATCGGACATTTTGGAAAATTTTCGTCACTTGCGAGTATGTTCAGGTCGAGTCCATAGGTCGATGCAAAGCACTTTAGGTCGACGCAAAAGTCCTTCAGGTCGACGCATACTGCGCAGAATTTGATAAAAACCCAGTTTTCGATCGTTAAATGCCTTCCGGACCTCCGATTTCGATTCCGTAAAAAGCTACGATCTCAGAATTCAACGTACTACAATATTTTCACCATTAAAAAGCCATCCAACACATTTTCCATTTTTGAAATATTTTGAAACTTAGTTTTATCAATTTACTCAACTCCAAACTTGCTCAAAACCACTCGAAAACACGAAAACAACCATTCCCGATTAATTCCTATCCTTGCCCGATTAAATATCAACCTATACCAATGTTACCAGACATATCCAAACACTTTTACTCGATCACAACATCAATTTGTACAAAAACATCAATATATGTCAAAAACTCAAAAGTTACAAATTTAACTCGATTCAATCAAATGATCACGCTAAATCACGACCCAACATCACACGACTCTACTACGCGATTTATTCCGACTTTCGTCCGTAAAAACATCGATTTCTAATCGTTTTTCTCATTTTCAACCTAGAAATGAAAACTATGGAAATCCAAGTAAACATTCAACCACATACATACATAATCATACACAAGCATAAGATAATCGAGTTTCACACCCTTACCCGATTAAATCGTGTTTGAAAAGTCAGTTGAATCGGTTCCTAAATCCACAAGTTTTTCCTTTTTTTCTTCTTTTTCCTCTTCCCTTCCTCTTCTCCTTTTTCTTCTTCTCTTTTCTCTCTATTTTTCTTTTCTTTCTACTTTTCTATTTTTATAAAAAATCAAAATATCTAACCACCCAAAAAGACCAAAATACCCCTACACTCAAATATCTCGCAAACGTTCCCAAAACGCGATAAAACATCACAACATTGAAAAATAACATATTTCCAAATAAAAGTAAAAAATAAAATAATATAATAATAAAATAATCAAAACGACTCGATTAAATAAAAAATGACAAAACTGGGGCGTTACAACTCTCCCCCACTTAGAAATTTTCGTCCTCGAAAATATAACCGATACCAACAATTCCAGACACGGCTCTCGCATCCGACCAACAAACATTAGACCAACCAAAAGCACACCACGAATAACACAACTGACAAACCACCTTGCTAACAGCAGCAACAACAACGACAAGACGCAAAGCCCATACAATGCACTTGACGACCAACTCACAACTCAAAGAATACACAAGCACGAACTCACAGGTTCACTCTCAAATACAAAATGTGCCACATCACGCTTCTGTTGCGCACTCTGATTACCCGAAACCATCAAGACTATCAATCTCACGCCCAAAACCTAACTCTTTCTCATATCCACCAAAATCACTGATCACTGCCAATATATCCAACCACACTCTCTACTGTGTTCTCTCCCACACTAGACACAAGCCTCTGAACTGCTCAAATAATTCCAACCCTCTGACCATCAAAACAGACATGTATAAAGATTTTCGACTTACACATCAGGCACAACAACAGCCTTTCCCCAAGGATAACCCCAAACCAATTCATAACTCGCCACGAATCCTAATCATCCTCGTTGTCTCTATTCCTTCAGACCAAACTAGTACTCAATATTCTTGTAATTACCAAACTTCGAATCTAGAATCATAAAGACAATACTTCCAATATTCCAACATAATGCAACTGCAACCAATTCCAATTCCACAATAGTACTGATCCTTTCACGAATCCTCAAATGTCGAAAAACATAAGCCACGACCTTACTCTCTTGCATTAACACACTGACTATACTCATCAAAGATGCATCCCGAACAATCGACTTCCCCTTTGCAAGTCAACTGAAGTAACGAAAACGCTAATCTTGGAAAAGCCCTCCATACCCTTCGGTAATAACCAACAAAAGTCCAAAAAGTTTCTAATCACCTTAACTAACTTCGGAGCCTCTCTTAGTAACACCGCATCTACTTCCGATGATAACAAATATAACCCGTCACATAAAGTCGATCAAAGCCTCAACTCAAAAAAATCACCACTCTTATCAAACATCCCAACAATTGTAATTCTAATCAAACTCAACCAAACCATTTCAGTTACCTAATCCTGAAAGTGAACACTTTTTCTCAATCGTCACCCTATACCACTGTCCGTAATCTAGACATAATTTCTTCTCTTGACAATCCAAATTCTAACCTATCGCAACAACCAACCAAAAAGAACTCTCAATGACTTCCCAACTTAACCATCATACAAAAATCTTGATTCCACAACACCGTCAGATGTAAAATCTCCCTTAACTTGACAAAATAATCCGCAATCATTTCCTTAAATTTCAAGTAATCCATTCCGCACCACTATCAAAACCGGAAAGACACGTCCATTCCATCCAACATAATTCCCGTCTGCTATCAATAAGAGATTAAGGGTTATCAGTTCCTCAATTTGTCAATAGACAGCCGACAATCAAGATGGGGCATAAACCGTCTTTACCAAACTATAATAGCATTCCTTACATCCTGTTCACAAAACTACCTAAGGCACAAATCCTTAGTTGACTTAAACCTTACTTCTGCATCCCGTCTTGCACCGGGGACCACACTTATAATCTTGCAATTCACAACACCCTGAGCCAGCGTTCTACACCTAAAGCAACATGGAAAAGTATCAGCTTCTCCCCCACTCATCTCATTCTAACCCCTCCAACTGTAAACACACCAAATCCATCACAAGTCTTTACCATAAATGGTCAAAGAACAATTTAAACAAACCAAAGAAGTAATTACCGACCCCTAAGTAGAAGTATCGATAACCATCTCACCACCCCAAGAAGACAACAACAAATTCAAACGCTTCGCGCACTCATACGGAATAAACGAATGAGTCGCTCCAGTACCAATAATAGCAAATAAAGGCGTACTATTAATAAAACAAGTACCTTTAATCAAACGATCCGCACTAGTAGTCTCAGTTCCTGCCAATGCAAAAACTTTCCCACCCGCCTAAGCTTGCTTTGGTTTCGTACACCTCGTACTAATATGACCTGTTTCACCACAGTTGAAACACTTCACCACATTGTTCTTACAATCAGCTGTGACATGTCCCGAACCTCCACAATTGGAACATTTCAGTTTATTCTTCCCACAATCAAACTGAAGATGTCCTACTTCACCACACTTGTAACATCTCGGAGGATTAAACATTCCTCCCCCACTTTCCTTTTTCTCAAAGTTACCCCTATGCTTACTATTGTCAGCGGGTGTCACATAAGGACCACTACGAGACTGTTGTTTCCCTTTCCTGTTATTCACACTCTTATAGTGAGTAGCACGCGCCTTACTATCCTCTTCGTAAATCCTACAACAATCCGCCAAATCAGAAAACCTTCTAATCCTCTGATAACCGATTGCCTACTTAATCTCAGGACGCAATCCGTTCTCAAACTTAACACACTTAGAAAACTCCGCAATCGCTTCCGCATAATGTGGGTAAAACTGTACCAGCTCAACAAACTTAGCAGTATAGTCAACAACAGACATACTACCTTGTTTCAATTCCAAGAACTCTATATCCTTCTTTCCTCTAACATCTTCGGGAAAATACTTCCTCAAGAACTCCCGGCTAAACACTTCCCAAGTGATCTCTTCCTCCTCCTCCTCTGCAGCTTCCAACACATGACGAGTACTAACCCACCAGTCATCAGCTTCTTCCTATAACATGTGAGTTCCCAGTCTCACCTTACTGTCCTCAGCACAATCCATAACTCGGAAAATCCTTTCAATCTCTTTCAACCAAATCTGTGCACCATCAGGATCATGTGTCCCCTTGAAGACACGTGGTTTATTCTTCCTGAACTCATCATTTCCAGCAGCATGAGGTGCACCCTGCACAACCCGAGCCATAGCTTGCATCGTAGCAGCTAAAGAAGCGTCATTCCTACCCGCCATATTCTGTTCATTTCCAATAACAGCAACTATGGTTAAAGAAACAGCTCACCGAACCACGAAGACCAACAAAGACTGACACAAACTGGCTCTGATACCACTTAATGTAACACCCCAATCTATACCCCCAAATAATAATAAAACAATAAACACTTAATAAAATTTCGTCAGAGTATATCCAAATTATCATGGCATAGACAGGGAGAATCACATTATATTGAAACAAAACATACAACACCTGCTCATAAAGATATGCAACAGTGGGGTAGCAATCAACAGAGGAACTCAGTTTCTTACACCCACATTTCAGATTTTAGAATAAAAGCGGAAAATCTAAAACTGAATATCATATATATATATATATATATATATATATATATATATATATATATCACATAAAGGTTTATCTGTTATTAACAGAATCATGTATATATACAACTCCAAAAGATACAGATGCATATACACAACACCACAAAATAATCCTAATCGATCTCCCGACTACCCGGTGCTACATATCAGAGCTGACCGACAAAAGAATGAAGACATAAGCTTCACAAAAGACCTCCAACATCTAATCTGCAATGCCTCATAGAGCATTATAAAACAGCAGAAGAGTGAGAAACACAATCATAATATAATTGCATATAATTATATATATCGACATAAAAATACACATATCAAGTATCCTCACCACAATTATCATATGCCAACACATAAAGCATATATAGATTATATTCGCATAATCACATATTCACACATAATGCATATGTTTATACACAAAACATATCATTCATAATTCAATGCATTTAACACGAATGCACATCAATTCACAAATGTTATCACAAGCTCAATTACATAATTACTTCATTCCCAATTGCATATTAATCATGCACTATACATTTATCACAAATGCATAACACAATGTCTCACACATAATCAATTAAATCATGATTTTCCACATATAAACAATGCAATCATAATTCATGCAGATGCAAAGAGACCGACACAATGACTCTATGCAAATGCATATGCGGTACCGACTCCATCATTTCTCATCACTAGTTCACTCAGGAACTCTGTTGGAACCATCGCTTGTTACTAGAAGTAACACCCCGTCGGGCCAACGATGTTCACCCGTCACTTGCAGTCCTCTTTGTATAAGGCTCCCGACATTTATGGATCGTTTGCAGTCCTCTTTGTATAAGGCTCACGATCCGATCGCTTGCAGTCCTCTTTGTATAAGGCTCACGATCGTCTATAATCATCGTTTTCAGTCCTCTTATTTTTAAGGCTCACGATCCAATCAGATCGCTTTCAGTCCTCTTATTTTTAAGGCTCACGATGTTATAGCAGATTCCCTCAGGAATCAATCCGTCGCTCACACCCCACATGGGCACACGACGTTTATGGATCGCTCACACCCCACATGGGCACACGATCCCACAAGATGCATATCATGATGCTTGACACACAAGAACTCATGACAATCAAATGCATCTTCACACATATATGCAACCATAATCATGCATATATTTCAACTCATGAATTCCATACATTCACAAATCAACCATATGAATTAATCAACATCATCACACTCATGCATTGCAAATCAATTCAAACAATGCATTTCAAACCATAAAGGCCACCACACAACATACATTGAATTTCACATAAACAATGCATTTCACCACAAACCACAAACCACAACAATCATGCCATCACAATTACTTCCACAAGGGATTCACACCACAAAGGCTACCCACAACACATCATAACAACATACATTAATATTCAATCAAACAATGTATTTTACCACACAACAACATCATTAATCCCGCATCGAAGTCTAATTCAAAACAATGCACATATTTGCTATAAAGCCACAAACCATCATCACAACATTCCATCATGTATATTCACATCATATAACGGCACACAAGCTACACGTTACATATCAAAAGCATATAGCATGATAACACATCAATCGCACACATTGTACACGATAAGAACCCGACAACCCGACTATTTTTCCAAAAACACGAATTAATTAAATCATCTTTTACTCTCCAAACCATTTTTAATAGCAAGAATATTTCATTATCTTTCCAACGCTTCAAACGGGGGTCAAAACGGACTTACGGTTCAAAAGTTATGAGGAAAACAAAATCAGACATTTTGGAAAATTTTCGTCACTTGCGAGTATGCTCAGGTCGAGTCCATAGGTCGATGCAAAGCACTTTAGGTCGACGCAAAAGTCCTTCAGGTCGACGCATACTGCGCAGAATTTGATAAAAACCCAGTTTTCGATCGTTAAATGCCTTCCGGACCTCCGATTTCGATTCCGTAAAAAGCTGCGATCTCAGAATTCAACGTACTACAATATTTTCACCATTAAAAAGCCATCCAACACATTTTCCATTTTTGAAATATTTTGAAACATAGTTTTATCAATTTACTCAACTAAAAACTTGCTCAAAACCACTCAAAAACACGAAAACAACCATTCCCGATTAATTCCTATCCTTACCCGATTAAATATCAACCTATATCAATGTTACCAGACATATCCAAATACTTTTACTCGATCACAACATCAATTTGTACAAAAACATCAATATATATCAAAAACTCAAAAGTTACAAATTCAACTCGATTCAATCAAACGATCACGCTAAATCACGACCCAACATCACACGACGCTACTACGCAATTTATTCCGACTTTCGTCCGTAAAAACATCGATTTCTAATCGTTTTTCTCATTTTTAACCTAGAAATGAAAACTATGGAAATCCAAGTAAACATTCAACCACATACATACATAATCATACACAAGCATAAGATAATCGAGTTTCACACCCTTACCCGATTAAATCGTGTTTGAAAAGTCGGTTGAATCGGTTCCTAAATCCACAAGTTTTTCCTCTTTTTCTTCTTTTTCCTCTTCCCTTCCTCTTCTCATTTTTCTTCTTCTCTTTTCTCTCTATTTTTCTTTTCTTTCTACTTTTCTATTTTTATAAAAAATAAAATATCTAACCACCCAAAAAGACCTAAATACCCCTACACTCAAATATCTCGCAAACGTTCCCAAAGCGTGATAAAACATCACAACATTGAAAAATAACATATTTCCAAATAAAAGTCAAAAATAAAATAATATAATAATAAAATAATCAAAACGACTCGATTAAATAAAAACTGACAAAACTGGGGCGTTACATACGTTGTGGTGAGAATGTTTTTGCATGCGTATTTCATGTTATTACATATTTGTATGAAATTATATTATAATTGTGTTTCTCACCCTTCTGCTGGAATATGCTTTTTATGGCATAATGCAGATTAGCCGCTGTGGAGGCAAGTGGAAGAGTTAGATCTTCATTTTGTTTAGATATTTGGTGTCTGCTCTGATACGTAACACGAGAGTCGGGGGGAAGCTTTTGTTATTTATGTTTATATATGTGAACGTATATATTTTGATAACTTGTATGTATATTTTGATGTTATGAAACAACTTATTTTGTAAAACGAGTCAATTATGGATTATTCCACTTTATTCCATAATTGAACTTTCATTTTGTTGGAAAAAGTGTCCTGTTATTATTTATTCCACTTTGTGTTATGTATCAAAGTTATGAGCAGGCGGATTATGTTTTTCTCAAATGTGGCATCCTTATTTCTGTCGAAAAACTTTTTTTTTATTCATTCACTCTGATTTAAGTATGTATTATTTATCCGCGATGGAAATTGGGGTGTTACAGAAGGGACATTTTGGTAACATTAATAATTAGTCAATTACTCTAGTAGAGAAAAAAAATTATATAAAAAAAATACCATACTAACTATTTCATTTCCAACCACTCATTCCTTGCCACACTTCTCCTCCACTCTTTTTTCTTCTCTTGTTACCAACCATATTTACCTTTTTCACATTTTGGGTTATCAGTAAGACAAACCTAGGAAAAGAAAAGAGAGAGCTTAGAAGCATAGAGAAGTGAAGAGAACTTGAAGAAAGAAGATGAAGCTGGAATAAGAAGTGGAAAAATCAACCCAACCATTTCCTTTTCATCACGACTTAACTCTTAAGGTGGGTTTTAGTTTGATTCCTTCTTAGGTAAAACTTGGATTCTTGTGTTGATTCATTATAGTATGATTATGTGTTTGTGTTGAATTATGACAATATGATTGCGTGTTTGTGTTAAGTCATTATAATATGATTGTGTGTTTATGTTGATTCATGGTAATATGATTGTGTGTTTATATTGATTTATGATAATATGTTGTTGTGGTTGATTCTTGGTGATTAAACTTGTTGACTTCAAGAGCTTGTGTAAATGAATGGTTTGGCATGGTTTGGTATAGTTAGAAATGAGATGGATTGTGATTGAAAGAAGTGGGTTGAACCAATTTAGAAAGGATTTGAATTGGTGTGGAAATTATGCGGGAAAAATAAATTGTTATCAGTACAATCAATTGACATTATCATTCAATCGATTGTATGATCTGGAAATGCTATTTTTTCGCCTGGCAGAACGTTGAGGAGTTTTGGTGCAATCAATTAACCTGTGTGTCAATCAATTGACACCCCTGCTTTATCCAAAAATCATGTGTTTCAAGGGTTCTAAGCCATCTTAAGAGTCATGTAACTTATACTATGATATGTGGCCATAGGATTATCATTGATTAACTATATTACACAAGAATTAAGGTATTTTAACCTAGAATCATGATAGATTAAGAAGAATCACTTGGTATATTCCATGTATGATATTGTGATGAGTATGTTATGAATTGATTGTTGTGTATATGTGATAACATGATTAAAAACTCATGATGATTGGTGAGAAAAATTTAGAAGCAAAATTATTTGAATGAATTAGAAAGATGATTATGTTATGACAAATAACTTAGACAGAGATGCTTATACACAATGGTACCTCGGTGTGTACTGTGGATGAGTGATCAATTAACTTATGTAACGATAGGCCTTGTATGGAACATGTGGTAGTAGTAGGAGATTGGGTGAATGTAATCACCTAGTGATTGATGAACATAATCATGTTGTGAATAATGAACTAGTCATGTATTCAGAAACAACCCATTATTGTGCCTGTCCCAAATTCAAATGCTTATGAAAAGTATGAATTAGAATACATGCACCAATACTTCGCATCAACCAAATGGGATAGAGTCCTATAAAAGATGTGGACCTAAAAGTGGGTTAGATTCCCATACAAGGAAAATGCTCGAAATGGGTTTGAGTCCCATATCGAGCGACGATTCTTAAAGTGGGTCCGAGTCCCATGGAGAATCCGAAATCCGTAAGAAAGTAAAAGTATGATACAAGGATCCATGACTTGTGTGGATAATCTTAGACGTGGGGTTGGCCGAGGATAGATACCTTGGTACGGTAAGTCAAATGAACTCAAGTTTACATGTTTTCCTTACAATGCAAGAATTCCCCCGATACTTAAGTCTTCATTCCCTTTTCATAACTTAAGATAAGAATCTATTAGAACCCTGTAGAGTCGAGTGGACCCATAAGATATGGAACCCACTAAGATTATTATCCCACCCCCATTGTTACATCTGATTGGCATCATTTTATATGCAACATATAGAGCAAGATGTCATGACATTGTGTGAGACATTCTGTCTCTATGAGCTCAAACTAAGAAGCAACATATGGAGCATAATGTTCCACATATTATGAGATATCCTGTCTTTCTCTGAAGTTGTTGAACACTGAGTAAATCATGCGTCTGATTGTAGATTTGTTTTTATATTTGTCTAATTTTGTTCAAATATTCTATGCATTTTTTGGAATATGGAGGTTTTCCCAAGAGATCATTCGCCAAAGTTAAAACACTATAAATTCTATATGACAATGATTTATCAAATTAATTATTGCAAATCAAATTAATGAAGAAATGTTTCTTTCGCTTGTGGGAAGATTGATCCTCGTTTAATGATACAAATCCTAGTGGTCTTTGAAGTTGGACATGGTTTCTATTTAAGGAGAAGATCTCCATTATAAAGATTCAGACCTTGAGAATCAAGCAAGGCATATTTAGTTGTTTGCGTCTTATGTTTTGTTTTGCTTTATGTTGTTATACTCTATTCATAAGTCTTATTCCTATGTTTAGAAATAAAATATTTTGAGTTATAATTCACCCCATCATTCTAAATCTATTTTAACTGTCAATACAGTTGGGAGAGTGTTTGAGGGAAAGTGAGAAGGATCTCATATTTAGGAGGAGTCCTGAATAGGAATTCACAGGTAGTATTAGGAAAAACAACATTGAACTGGGAGAGCTCAAATCAGACCAATTTGTACTTTTGACTATTAAGAGTGAATTTCCATTCTTGGATTAACGTCCTCTAGACGTAGGTGACTTTGCACCGAATTGGGTTAACAATTCCGTGTGTCATTTTAATTCTTGTTGTTATTTTAACTTTGTCATACTAATCTTTTCATACACAATTTTACGAAATTATGTATGACATCTTACTATTCGAAGAATAGAATTTCAATTGGCACCAGATCACACACCGTATTCTGGTTGGGTGTTGTCATACCTCAATTTTGTCCACCCTTCATATGTTTTCGAGTGGCTTTTATTTCGAATAAATGAGATAACACAGTTGGTAAGAAGGTATGTGTAAGAGGTTTAATCATAAGGTCGCGGGTTCAAGTCCTATTGCATTACTTTTTGTATTTATTTTCCTTTTTGTGTACTTTCATTAAAAACAAGGTAAAAAGATCATTTTTCTATTATTTAATTAATATTTTCGTTTTTTATTTAGGAGTGTTTTAAAAAATTAATTTTTTATTTTTAAATCTTTATTTTATGCATTAAGTAAATAAAAAACCCAAAAACTAAAAAATAGAAAATAAAATTTCAAAATACATTCAAGATTCTTTCCAAAACAATCCTAAACATGTTCAAAACAAACTCATACCTTTCCAAACATACACAAACATAGTTTTCAAATCACAAAAGATAGTATGGCCAAGAATTGAAGAGCAATTATCAAGTTCCAAGACATGTCCCAAACATGATCACACAAAAAATGGAAAGTTGCTCAAACATGTTCAAAGCATTTCCAAAATATCCATAAACATGTCACTACAAGAAAGGAAAGTTCATCATCACACATGGATTTGAATTCATCACTTGTAGCCTATGTAAAGAGGCAACACATCCACACATAGGAGGAGAGGTGAGAAATAAAAAAAAAACAATAACACTTCTTTCATCATTTTTCCATTGAAAAATAAACACCATTCAACCTCTTTTCTCATTTACCACCTACAAACCACCATTATTGAAAAATCCTCATCAAAACATCCACCACCATTGCGGCCATAACCGTCCACGAAGCATCTTTGACCACTTCCTCTCACCACCACAAGTCCGTCATCGGCCGCTGCCACCGTGAGTACCACCTTCTTCAGCATAGCTTGCAAATCTGACCACCATCATCACGTCTTTACCTTCCCCTCCTAAGCATAACGCCGTCGAACTCCCCGTTGAGCATTGGCTGAAAAAAGGTGGGCATAGATACATTAGTTTTTCTTACAGGTATTTCTTTAAGACTTTACACATTGAATTATTAATCTTAAGTGTATTTGTTTTTCTTTATGTATAGAATATTTCACATGTAAACTTTCTCTAATTTTTTTATTTATTATTTGATGCATTAGTACAACAAATATTAAAATACCAAAACAAAAACAAAAGTTTAAAAAATACAAAAATTACACTTCATTGTAATTAATTAGTTTAGTCGATCAATTTAATTTTGTTAAATTCTTTTCTTATTTTATTTATTTAGCTTAGGTTAATTATTATTTTTTATTAGTAGTATAAAATAAAAATACAAAATTTTTCTTGTGCTTTTTAAGGATATTTAATTAATCACCAAAAAACAATAAAATTCAAAATACCAAAAATATTTAATTCCTCTAATTAATAAAAATAATTAATTTGTATATAATTTAGTTCTTTTCGATTTAATTTAACAATATTGCCCACTTGAAAATAATCAAACCCGTACATAAATCACTAACTAAAAAAACAAAAAATGACTAAGACATTTTTCTTTTCACACTTAAAATCCATGAAACTCATCAAATTTTTCTTTTTTGCTCCGTGCGACAAATCCTTCCCTCTTCTCCACGTGCGACAAATCAACTTCTTTTGCCCCGTGCATTTAATTCAAAACCAAGATAAATTATTTTTCACAAACTAAAATCAACCAACCAATAAAACACGAACTACGGAGTTCTGATTCCCTCTGGGATACGTAGGCACTGGGTTGAAAACTCAAACGAACTCAATAATAAAAAATCTTTCTTTTTCCCTCAAGTAATCATCCACCTTCCCTTAGAAAACAATAAGATATCAAACACCTTTCATGCCTAGACAACTTAGATGGTTCCCATCGAGTACGATGGATGTAGGGAGTGTTAACACCTTCTCCTTACATAACCGACTTCCGAACCCAACATGCTTGCGATGACCATACCTTATCCTTCTTTCCGTGGGTTTTCTCGATATTTTCCATTTCCTTTCTTGGGAGTAAATAAAGTTCGGTGGCGATTCTCATAAGTCTATCCGTGATCGTGTAAACCCTAGTTTTGCGCATCGCGAAGATCATATTTTTCGAGGTACGACAGGTGTGTATGAACAAGAGTGGTTCTGATCTGACCTTAAGTTTTGATGATAACTGCACATGGTATCTTAGAGAACAATTCGGTACTCTATGGTTTCTATCTAGTGTGTAGCGTTTGCTAAACAGGATCTGTGTGACGTCATCAGACTCTAATCTAAACACTATGGAAGAAAACATATGGTGTGTACAAGATTTGAAGTCTATATTCAGGAATACTTTTCAATACAACGGTTCTGAAGAATGGTTGTATCAAAGCTTCTGATTGTGACTTTGTAAGTAAGCCTTGAAAGATTTCTGAGAGTTGTGCTTCTATCATTACAAGTTCTGAAGTTTCTGAAGACAAGGTTCTGTTGAACGAGGTTCTGAAGATTCTAAAGACATCATTTGTGAAGATCAAGTTCTAAAGTTTCTGAAGACAAGGTTCTGTTGAACAAGGTTCTGAAGATTCTAAACACATCATTTTTGAAGATCAGGCTTTGAAGACTCTAAAGAGAAGGTTATGTTGAACGAAGTTCTAAAGACTCTGAAGACAAATATGTGCTCAACAAGTTCTCAAGATTCTAAAGACGAGGTTCTGTTGAACTAGTTCTAAAGTTTCTGAAGACATCACTTCTAAAGACCAAGTGCTGAAGACTCTTAAGTTAGTTCTGCTGAACGAAGATCTGAGATTCTGAAGACTTAGGTTCTAAAGTTACAAGTATTGATCTCTCTAAATGTTTCATCTAATATACATCTGAAGCCTCTGAAGATTAGACGACAGAAGAATGGTTTGTGTGTTTCAATGAATATAAAAGTACAAAGTAGTTTGTGACCTTTACCTAGACTAGGTGGTGCAAGGACAACTCTATTGTATTATGATGTGACCATTCCTGTAAGTGAACGCAGGGTTATTACAGTTGGAATATGTTTCTTATTATACCCTCCAACGGATCTATCCTCAAGCTCTATTTATTGAAGAACTGAATATTTGAAGAAGAGCTGCAAGAGTGCTGCTAACAAGCCGCCGGTGAGCTGCAAGTGTGCCAAGCGCAATGCTGCTGTTGTAGCTGCTGTTGTGAGCCAAGGGAATATACAAAATGCTGAAGTGAAAAATGCTGCAAGAGCAGAAGAGAAAATCAAGAGAGAGTAACTAGAATAAGAAGTTAAAGAGCTGAAGAAAACACTAAAGTATGTGTGCAAGGCGGAAGCAAGCACCATGTTATAAGCTTAAGAAGAAGATGCTCAATGCTCAACCAAATTAGAGCGTTTCTCTAAAAGAAATGAGAGAAGCATTAAAAGAAGCTTTTTAAGCTCACAAAACTCATGTTGATATGATGCAAATCTCTAGAAGATTATTCTTAAGATAGTTTTGTAAAATAGCAAGGAGTTGTTGTTCATATCTTGCTAGAAACACTTTTGTGTTATTGTACTTCAATTGTGTCATCTGCTTATTTAGAAGCAATTCATGTACACACCTTTGTAAACACTTTTCAAATTGTAGATTCCTCAAGTGACTAAGTCGTTAGTCTGGGTACTTGAGAGGGCTAAGTTGTTTTCTAACACTTAGAGGTTGTAATCTTTCTAGATTATTGGATTAAGTCCTTGTCTAAGGAAAAATCTTCTTGGTGGGTGGAGTGTAGTAGTAACTTTGTTAACAGTGAACTAAGATAAAAATAATTGTGTCAATTTATTTTTATTGTCTTGTTAGCATTGATATTGAAATTCCGCAAAAGATATCATTGTTGGTGAAACCCAATTCAAACCCCCCTTTCTTGTGTTTCTCACCCCTTCAGGGTAAACTATAAGAGATCTATAAATTATGTTCAAATGGACAATGCTAAAGAAGGAAGATCTGTAAATAAGCCACCTATTCTAGATGGCACAAACTATGATTATTCAAAAGTCCGCATGGTTACTTTCATCAAGTAAATGGATAACAAAACATGGAAAGTAGTCATTAAGTGATGGACACCCCTGATGGTTACTGCACAAGATAACACACAACCATGAAGCCAGAAGAAGACTGGTATAAAGAAAAAGATGAAGAAGCTCATGGAAACTCTCGGGCTCTCAACGTCATTTTCAACTGAGTTGAAAAACACATCTTTAGACTCATCAATACATGTTCCATTTCCAAAGAAGCTTGAGAGACTCTTAACACTGCTCATGAAGGCACCTCAAAAGTTTGCATGTAAAGACTTCAACTTCTCACAACCAAATTTGAGAACTTGAGGATGAAAGAAGACTAAAAAATTTGTTATTTCAATGTTCGACTTTGTTGTGTAGCCAGCAACTTATTTTCTCTTGGTCAAAAAATATCGAAAGATAAGATGGCTAGAAAAATTCTTAGACATCTTCAAAAGAGGTTTGACATGAAAGAAACAACAATTGAAGAATCTCAGCCCATCAGCACTGTCAAAGTGGATGAGCTCATAGGTTCATTACGAACCTTTGAAATGGCTTTCAAAGACAAATTAGAGAACATAAACAAATGTGTTTCCTTCAAAGATGATAGTGAAAATAATTAGGAGCATGTAGAAGAGGATACTAATGATAAACTTTCTAATTTTATTGCTTTGCTTGCAAAAATATTTGGCAAGGTTATGAGAAAACCTGACTGAATATTAAGAAATAATGTCCTGACTAATGTCAAATACAATCTACCGGACAACTCCAGAGGTTTCAACTCTCAACGCATAGGCAAAGAAGGAGACAAACCAAACAAATGTAAAGGAGTCCAGTGTCATGAATGCGAAAGATTTAGACACATTCAGGCAGAATGTACTAATTTCCTTAGGAAATAAAAAAAGGATAGTGAAAGTGAAAAGGCCAACAATGTAGTTGCTTCCATAGCGCGTGTGATATCCAAACCAAAATTTTAGGATGATGATGAATCCAGTGATGAAGATTTCTCATATGAAGATCTTGTTGAAGCATACATGCTACTGTATCTCAAGTGGAAAAAGGAATGTGTATCTGGTGAGAAACAAAAGGCAAGGATAAATGTTCTACTTCAAGACAAGGAAAATCTTATCACTTCGATCACAAATTTTATCACATGTTAAATTTTGGTTCTAATACTCTTGATGAAATCTTAAAGGTAGGAAATAATGTTAGAGATATGAAAGGAGTTGGGTTTGACTAAACTCCATGAATGTTGAAAATAAGTTTGTTCCTCTTGAGCAGAAGACCGAGTTCTTAATGTTAAACTACATGTCACAACATCTTGCTCGACATCTTTACCAACACAAAAGGGTGTACCACAAAGAATCACGGGTATGTCACTATTGTGTCCAACAAATACATATACGACCTTTTGCTATAAATTGTATGGAAGACATCAATATCATTATCGAAACCATCCTATCAAAAACATTTCAAGGAATGTTCGTTTCTAAAAGGTCTGGAAATTCAAAGAGGCAACTACAAGTCAGATTGCTCAAAACTCACTAAGGGATTCCTCTTATGAAGATTGGTATTTTGACAGTGGTTGCTCCAAACACATGATTGGTGAGGAGAATTAATTGAAAGAGGTAAAACCTTACTCAAATAGCTATGTTACATTTGGTGATGCTGCTAAAGGAAATATCATTGGAAAAGGGAAACTGGATTACCCAGGCCTCCCTAGTCTAGAAGATGTTCTTCTAGTATATGGTCTCACTGCAAGTCTTACCAACATTAGCCAGCTGTGTGATTAAGAGTTATGTGTAAACTTCAGTTGTTCAAAATGTATTGTTACCAACAAATATCTAGAACATATCATGAAGGATACAAGATAATCGGACAATTTCTACATGATAAGTTCAAAGTCAAATGATCAACCTCCATCACACATGATCTCTCAAGATGATGAAACCAAGTCGTGGCACAAAAATCTTGGTCATCTAAAAATCTCATAAGCATGAGGAAGATTGTCTCTGAAAAGGTTATCATTGTTCATCCTAGCCTCAAGATTGAGAAAGGAAAAATTTGTGAAGATTGTCAAATAGGTAAACAAACCAAGATGTCACACGAAAAGGTTCCACATCTTACCACATCAAGAGTTCTCAAGTTTGTTCACATGGACCTCATGGGACCTATGCAGGTAAAAAACTTGGGTGGAAGAGGATATGTTTTTGTGTGTCTATGTGTCTGTGTTGATGATTTCTCGAGGTACACTTGAGTTAACTTTCTTAGAGAAAAATATGACACCTTCATCACATTTTAAATATTATGCCAACGTCTTCAGTGTGAGAAAGGGAAAGATATTGGCAAGATCATACGAATAAGAAGTGAGCATGGAAAAGTATTTAAGAATTCTAGTTTTTATGAATTCTGCTCTTTAAAAGGGATAACTCATGAGTTTTCTGCACCCATCACTCCATAAAAAAAATGGAGTGGTCGAACACAAGAATAAAACTCTTAAAAAATGGCAAGAGTCATGCTTCATGCTAAGAATCTTCCATACCAATTATAGGCTTAAGCCATAAATAATGCTTGTCACATCCACAACTGTGTGACCATTTGACCAGGAACCAAAGTTACTCATTATGAGCTATGGAAAGTAAGAAAACTAAGTGTCAAGTACTTTCATGTTTTTGGCAGTAAATGCTACATTCTTCTTGACCGAGAGCAAATATTCAAGATGGATCCTAAAAGTGATGAAGTAATCTTCTTAGGATACTATACCAACAGTAAGGAATACCGAGTGTACAACAATAGCACAAATATCATGATGGAATCTATCAATATTGTTGTATATGACTCACAACATGATGAACTGAGTGATTAAGAAGAAGAGGAAAAAGCTATCAGTTAAGAGAAGAATGTCACATGATATGTTCTTGACAAAGGCACCAACATTATTCTAGCTCATGAAGATGAAGATTCATATGATATAGAGGCAAATGTTCCTGCAAAAAAATGACCATATACTAGAATTCAGAAGTATGATCCTATAGAAAATGTGACTATGAATCTCAATAAAGGAGTCATTACCAGTCCAAAGAAGTAATTGCCAACATGTACTTCATATCCAAAATTGAAACAATGTCAAAAAAGCCTTAACTGTTGAGTATTGGATAAATGACATGTAAGAAGAACTTGGAAAATTTAAGAGAAACAATGCTTAGGAGTTGGTACCTGTTGCAGTGAGAATCGGATAACAAGATATTAATTAACTTGCATCACATTTCTTTGAATTCACCACCGACTTTGATTTATCCAAAGGAAAGGTTCAAGATCGAGAAAACCTAAAAGGGGGAGATCTAAGGTTCAGGGGCTGGTTATATTAAGGGAAGGTATTAACACCCTTAACATCTGTAGTACTCTATAGGAACCTCTTGTTTAGTTTGTGTTATGTTATGTCTACTTGCTAAGGTGATCTGCTAAGGATAAAGGTAAAGACCTAGGGGTATGTACACTAAGTTTGCTCGCAAAGACGTTGCATCTTGTGCCTACGTATCTGACTAACGAATCAGAGCAACCGTAGTTCACCTAACTAAGGGTGAGGAACCATTGACTATGGCCAAAGTTCCAAGGGGAAATGAGTATGAGCTCATTTAGAGTTTAATAAACTCTCTAAGTCTAAGTTATGATAGGGAAAGTTAATACTCAAGATGATGATTTCACATAGAGTCCAAGAACTCTATCTTAGTTCTAAGTTGTGATTGGATGGCCATGAGGCCAAAAAGGAAAGTATCCTATGATTGTGAGGTCAAAGAGAAGGTGGCCATGACTATGAGGTCAAGGCTGGTATTAGGTGTAAATCCATTATTTGGACTCAGAAACATGGAAACTTGGTGATCAGGGAAGGGTTTGAGAAGTTACACAAAAGTTGGTTTCTTGAGTTTTAAGGAATGAAATCTCCAACTTTGCGGATTCGATACTCCCAGGTCACTCAATGGATGGAGGAGTTCTAGTACTTTTTGGAAAGCCCTCAATGCCCTCTACAACTTTCATTTTCAAGGATTTTTGATTTGAGGCTTGGAACTGTATGAAAAATTAGGTTAAAGTCGTGTGAAAATTAAGGTGAAAAAGCTGAAATTTCAAAGTCCCCAAGGGTGATTTATCTTTCATTCCTTGTAACTTAAAAACCATGCCCTTTTTGAAAGAGGGTCCTCTAATATGTTTTGTAGATCATGGAAAGAGCTTCCATTTGAGCTTTGAGTCACTCAATTTGGATGTGTGGTTTGAAAGTTATGACTGTTTCAATTTTTGCACAAGTAGTGAAATTTCCACATTTGAAAAGTTTCATGAACCAAACCTTGCTTCCTTTGCAAGAAACTTCTTAAAACTTGATCTCTCATGCCCTAACTCATCAATGAGACATGTCATGATGGATTGAGGACTTGGATGCTTCATTTTGGATCAAAATCTCGAGGATTAGGGCCTCAGTCAAAACCCTAATTTCAATTGTGAATGCACTGGAATAATTTCTGATGATCTTGCTTCTTTAATCATATCTAAGGCTCAATGATGGTCTCCAGGGATGTCTTCTATCACATGGAGTCATGTCCCAAGGCTTGAGAACAAATCCTTGATCAAAATTAAAGGTCATGATTAACTTGTCTTGACAAAACCCTAATTTGGAGGCAGGGTGAAATTGTGGCTCAAGCTACTTGTGATGAGAGCCAATCACACTTGAATTCTTAGACTTTTAGGATGTAGGTGAGCTCAATAGTTGCATTTGGAGCCTTCTCTTCTTTAGGAGATTTTGTTCTCCTCTTGGTATAAGTCTTGGCTTTTCACAGAAGGAACAAGCTAGCAAAATGAAATGGTTAGTAAAAAATGCATAGATGATTGAATCTAAATGTCAATGCGAGATGTTATGACATCTAAGGGGTAAAATTTGGGGTACAACAGTTGCCCCTATTTAAATAGCTTTACCGGATGGCACAAGGAATGGAAATCCTCGGGGCATCAAGGTGAAAGGTGTTTAAATATAGCAAACCGAAAATTTTGCCCTTAGATGGAATGCAGATGCTAAGAACAAGCAGCAGACATGCAAATGCTGACATGCCATGAACTTCTAGTATGATAGTATGATGATATGATAGATGCAAAGGTGCAGACAAACCGGACACCAGAGATAAAGAGAAAACCACCACAGAGAGCTTACTGGGAAAGGATGAAGGTTAGTATCCACGAAGAAGACTCACTGGGGATACAGGCTAACCAACATAAGAGACTCAATGGGGAGACTCTAAGGAAACACTGGGGAAAATAAAAGCACACTCCTTACTGGGCATGGAACCAGAAATAAGACATGATCTCTTCTGGGGATTAATTTGAAATAAAAGGATAGACATTAACAAAAGATTTTATGGGATTTTCTTATACTGAAGAGTTCAAACGGGATCTTCAAGAAAAGCCAGAAAAGACAGAGAAAGGCACATCTGGAAAAACATCAGATGGCAACAGAAACCAAACATCCAATAATGGCTTTGAATGAAAGGTACAAATCACAATATCTAATAATGGCTTTAGATAAAAGTGAACAAAGCAAGGATCCAAGAGGGCATTGGATGCAAAGAAATCAGTCATCCAATAATGGCTTTGAATGAAAGGTATAATCACAATATCTGAGAATGTATCAGATGAAAGTGAGATAAAATGTCAAATCTGAGAAGGCATCAGACGAAAGTGAGCAAACAAGGGTAATCCAAGAAGGCATTGGATAAAAGGACACCAGACATTCAATAATCACAATACCTAATAATGGCTTTAGATGAATGTGAACAGAGACTACATTCAAGAATGGCATTGAATGCAAAGAAACCAGTCATCCAATAATGGCTTTGAACGAAAGGTACAAATCACAATATCTAATAATGGCTTTAGATAAAAGTGAACAAAGACTCGATCTGGAAAAACATCAGAAAAAGAGACACATTCAGAAAGGCATCAGATGGTAAAGAAACCGGACATCCAATAATGGCTTTGAATGAAAGGTACAAATCACAATATCTAATAATGGCTTTAGATGAATGTGAACAAAGACTCGATCTAGAAAAGCATCAGAAAGAGAGACACATCCGGAAAGGCATCGGATGGTAAAGAAACCAGACATCCAATAATGGCTTTGAATGAAGGGTACAAATCACAATATCTGAGAAGGCATCAGACGAAAGTGAACAAAGACTCGATCTAAAAAACATCAGAAAGAGAGACACATCCGGAAAGGCATTAGATGGTAAAGAAACCAGACATCCAATAATGGCTTTGAATGAAAGGTATAACTCACAATATCTAATAATGGCTTTAGATAAATGTGAACAAAGTAGGGATCCAAGAAGGCATTGGGTATAAATAAACCAGTCATCCAATAATGGCTTTGAATGAAAGGTATGACTCGTAATATCCGAGAAGGCATCAGATGCAAATGAGACAAAAGGTGAAATCCAAGAAGGCATTGGATAAAAAGAAACCACAATGTCCAAGAAAGTATTGAACGAATATGAACAAGGGGATACCCAAGAAAGCATTGGATAAAACTCTCTGGCTTGCATGTCGTTACGAAGCTTTCTCATATCCTCTCTCAGAGCGTCGATCTCTTCCTTCAACTCTCTGTTCTCTTCCTCAAAATCATCCATCTTTTTATGACGATTGGCCCGAGTATTATACGAATGAGACAGTTTGACTCTAGAACCGAGACACAAACGTGAGATTCGTAGGGAAGAAGAATACGTGATGTGAGAATGATGAATGCAATGATTATATTAATTGTTTTATTTGGTTTAATCAAAATAAACTTCGACAATTAGATTGCAAATATCAAGCGGTGGGGAAACCCCTTTTTTATTGAAATTCAAAGGATTACAGAAATGGGAATACAATAGATTACAAGGTGCAAAAACAGAAACCTAAGCTAATGGGTCCTGAGTCCTCTCTGAAGAGAAATCGGGTACTGACTCTGGTACTTTCCTTTTCTTGGACCGGGGCTTTTGGGCCGTTGTCGGGTTGTCATTCCTTTGCCAGGTGAAAGGAGCGAGCAAATTCCTTTGGTCATCTTGATTCTCTACAGCATGTTGCTCTAAAACTTCAATCAGAGCGTCCTTATCTTTCAGTAGTTGCTGTATCTTGGTACACTCCACATTGAGAATGCGGTATTTGTTCTTCCAAGACCTCCTCTCATGTTGAACATTGTTGAGAGTAACCTGAAGTTTTTCCATTTCAGTCATGAAGTACAGGACAGATTCCCTCGGCGGAAGAATTCCGTAACGAGGATAAGGCATTTTTAGCTTGAGAGCTCTAGTTTGTATCCAATGGAGATAAGGCTCCACCGAGACACAGTCCGGTTTTCCTAGAGACTCCCGTCCTTTCTTATGAACATGCTTCCAAGCGTGCACTATTTCCATCTTTAGTGCTCTGTCATTTTCTCCTTCCTTGAAGAAAATACCTTCCAGATGAGCATTACGCGGGACATGTCTCATCGGGTATCCAAATTGACGACGAACCAATACCGGATGGTAATTGATTCCTCCCTTAGTTCCTATAAGGGGTACATTGGGGAAGTTTCCACAATGATCAATGATTCTGATTCCATCATAGATCCTATTACACCAAACTATATCAAAGTTGGTGAGGGACATGATCTTCTGCGACCAATGTAAGGCACTCTTGCAATCCCAAAAAGCAGCAGACTTGGGCAAGTGGGAGATAAACCATTTGTAAAGCAAAGGTACACAGCATGTGATCTCCCCTCCGCTATACAAATTTCCCAAGTGTACAAAGTGATACGCATCTGCGAGCAAAGTCGGCACAGGGTTTCCAATGAGAAAAACCTTAATGGAGTTGATATCGACGAAGTTATTGATGTTAGGAAACAAAAATAACCCGTAGGTGAGCAAGACAAAGATTCTTTCAAAACCAGTCACGTTTCCTATACTGGCAAAATACAGGGCTTTCTTTGTCAAGAACTGTGCTGGAAAACCTTGGATACCACCCTTAGCGGTCATGTGAGTCCTGACCTCAGACTCGTCCAAATGAATTGCTCTTGCAATGGTCTGATTCTTTGGAATTTCTTCCAGTCTAGAAAATGGAGCTCGATCAGTGATATGTAAATTGATCAGATTAGAATACTCCTCCAGCGTTGGTGCGAGCTGGTAATCCGGGAATGTAAAGCAGTGATAAACCGGATCGTAGAATTGAACGAGCGCGTCCATGATTCCCTCAATCACATGAACTCTTAACAGAGGTAGCAGACCTCCGTACTTGGCTCTGAAGGCCTCTTGGTTTGTGATCATTCTCGCCAAACCTCTTAAATCCTCTAGTTTTGGAATCCTGAAGGTGTACTTATGAGTTCTCCTTCTACCAAAATCCATTAGCACAATCCTTTTCTATGATATTTGCAATCACAGTCTTAGTTTAATTTGAAAAACAGAAAGACTAGAAGAGAAGATTTTTTTCTTGTTTTAATGTTTTTTAAATGAATGCAGCACACAAAAACATAGAAAAAACATGGGGTCAAAGGGTCGTTGTCATGAAGTCAAGGCTCTACCCATCCCCAAAGGTTTATACTAAGGTGATTTTTGTACCTGTACTCATTATCATCAGCTCCTCCCAGGAAAGTAAAACAACAAGCGGATCGCCAGCGAGTTGTAGAGCAATCTTAGAGTAAGTGCCATTCACCGAGAATAGATCACCAGCCTCAAATAAGGGTAGTATCGCGTGACAACTATTTTCGATAGTTTCCGCACTACAAAAGGGTTTGGCTCCTCAGCTTCTCAGACATCACAATCGGCCCATTGCCCCGGAGAGGGAATGGGTTGCATTGGTCAGCCTCCACTGAGGTTGATGGTCGACCTCGTCGCCATCACTTATCTTAAGTGTATACTCAATCTTTCCACATGCGGCATCACACGCATTCCCATTAGCAGAAAAATAAACAGGTATAGCAATTAGGAAAAGCAGTATATATATTTGTCTTAAACATCCTAGACCTTTAAAGCTATGAATCCTAAGTTTCTAACAGAAAATGGGTTCCCCGGCGGAAGCCCCAATCTGTGGTATTCACATAAGAAAAAAGGTTAGAAGAGCCCCTACGGTGGGCGCCACTTTTAAAGATTCCACCTAATAGATGGGAAGAGAATAAGATCTTGCTACAAAGGTGAGATAGATCCTAATGACATCCCCAGTGAAGTCGCCATTTTTCTGTAGCGAGCGATTTTGGACGCGGTTGCGAAGCGCTATCGCTCTTTGGTGTCAACAGCTCGATTCATTTTTTATCCTATTAAAGTTGATGAAGGAAGGGAAATAGATGTCTCAAATAAACCCTGCTTGCAAACTGAGGTTAAACAGCGGTCTGTTAGGTTACAGATGCTACAAAGATTCGGGGTCTCTATCAGGTTTATTTTTTTAAATGTGGTGGGAGGTTTAGATGTTAGGACGGATGCTTATTGATAGATATGTGAGAGTATGGGATTTTGGGTTTTTGTTTAGTGTGCTCGCTAAGATTTTTCTTTCAATCTTATGCCTACGTATTCTCGTTTACCGAAACAGGGAAATCAGAGCGTTCGTAGTTCCTCCTATTCAATGGGAGGAAATGGGTGTTTTTGGTGTCTTGTTCAAAGCCCAAGACGTGAAGCGAAAGGTAGTTTGTATCTTGATCAAAGCCCAAGATATGAAGCTGAAAGGGGTTGTCTTTAAAGAGAATTTGTCATCCCTAAAGAGGGGGTTGTATGTCACAACTGTTTATAAAGGAGAATTACTTTAACCGGGATTTGTGAATCCGACAATGCCATAATTTCCTTTAAAGGGGATTTCAACCTGAAGGAGAAGACTTTAACTCAGTGTAGAGCAATGCTATCTTTCCTTAGGAATTTCTCATGCTAAAAGAGGGACAGTGGCATGGATGTAGATGATCCAGAGGCTTGCCGCTTACAGCGATTAGATGGAAGGAGTTGTTGATGTTTGTGTACTGTGAACGAGGCACAGCTTTGATGCTAAAAGGTTAATTAGATCAACCAGTGATTTTCTTATACAAAGCCTAAGAGGAGGCTAATATGTGTCTCGTACAAAGCCTGAGAGAGAGGCTAAAATGTTTTGATCCTGCAAGAGGATCTTTTATACTCAACAAGAGAGTTTTTGTATCTCGTACAAAGCCCGAAATGGAGGCTAAAGGTTTGTTTGGCTTAATAAGAACCTTTTTGTATCTCGTATAAAGCCCGAGATGGAGGCGGAAGGGGGTGATTGACTCAACGAGGGAGTCTCTTATGTGTCTCGTACAAAGCCCGAGAGAGAGGCTAAACGTTGTTTGACTCCGTTGGGGAGAATCATTGTACAAAGCCCAAGAGGAGGGTAAGGTGACTGTTTCAGTTGAGTGACAGGTCTAGTATACTGATTTTGAAAGAGAAAATTAGTTCTTATATGAGCAATGATGTACTCAAGGATTTTGATTCGAGGATCAGGGATATTTCCTGTTCTTTAAGGAAGTGGGAAATCCAAAGGGTATTGAGACTGTCCAAGTCTACTGGTGTTTTTCCTTACTTGAAGGGTGCTTGAGAACGTCTTTGGGGACTCAAGGGTCTTAGACTGTCCAGGTCTAGAGTTTCATCTTTTGTACTATGCTTTGAGAAACAGTAGTAGACTCTTGGAAAGACTGCTCTATTAAGATGACTGATTTCTGTTCCTATACCTCTAGGAGGTCATCGGGACAATTTGTACGAAGCCCAAGAGGAGGCTGGAAACTTTTAGTAAGCCGAGTGGTCCTTGTACGAAGCCCAAGAGGAGGCTATCATTCCCAGAGTAAGAAATCATTATATGAAGCCTAAGAGGAGGCCGTGAATACTTCTAAGAAGTCGACGGGTACTTGTACTAATGCCCAAGAGGAGGCCGGGGTGCTTTTAGGAAGCCTGTGGGTCCTTGTACAATGCCCAAGAGGAGGCCGGGGTGCTTTTAGGAAGCCTGTGGGTCCTTGTACAATGCCCTAGAGGAGGCCGATGCTTTTAAGAAGCCGATGGGTCCCCAAACCCCGAGAAATTCAAGACAGGCTATTCACGAGGAATAGATCAAGCCAGGAAAGTTCGAGAATTTGGAAGAAACTCAAGAGATGCCATTCACGGAGAAAAGATCATCTATGGGGAGTAGAGTTTCTTGACAAGTGCTTTTAAGAAGCCTGTGGGTCCCCAAACCTCGAGAAGTTCAAGACATGCCATTCACCGAGAATAGATCAAGCCAGGAAAGTCCGAGAATTTGGAAGAAACTCAAGAGATGCAATTCACGGAGAAGAGATCATCTCTGGGGAATAGAGTTTCTTTGACAACTTCTACGAGTGACAGTCTATGAAAGGGTTCACCGAGAATGCTGCCTTTCATGTCTCCGTATTGTTTAACCCAAGAGGAGGGAAGACTGTGTCTGGTAATCCTATGGGGATCTAGTATTGACTATTTCTAAGAGTGATCAATGGGCTTAATGCTTGACGTAGTTGCCGGGGAAACTATAAATATTTATACTATTATTACACAGTTGATATGAGTTTATGAAAGAAGACTTACAGCAAAACAGCCCCACAATACAGTTATATGTATATGAAAGCGGTAAATGAAAAAAAATAAACACTTACTCGGTTGTAGAGCTTCCATGTTGTTTGGTTAGTTGTTCAATAAAGAAAGATTGAAAAACAACAGTATATTCAAAATCAAAGGAGAAAGTGCTTTGAAAAAGAAAGATTTGGGGCTTACAGCTCAAGGAGAGGCCCAGGGTTTTATCAGTGAGCGCACTGTTTAAATTTGTACAGAGGGACTTATACAAGTGACTGAGGCCCAAAAAAGGTTTTCTGTACAAAGGGGTGGGTCTTACACTCTCTCAAGAGGCCCAAAAAGTTTAAAGAAAAAGAGTGGGGCTTATAACATGAGGGTAGGCCCAATTATTTTTTGTTTGAAATGGCAATCGCGCCGAGGTTTCCTTTTAACGCAGAGGGACTTATACAATAAGTGAGGCCCAGAAGGTTTTGGTTAAAAGGGGATTGGGTCTTACACTCTATTAGAGGCCCAAAATTTTTGAATGGGTCTTATAGCTCAAGGAGAGGCCCAAGGTTATTTTTAAACTGGCGACGATCGCGTCGTTTATTTGAAAATGTACAGAGGGACTTATACAATGAATGAGGCCTAAAAAGTTTTCTGTACAAGGGGGTTGGGTCTTACACTCTAATAGAGGCCCAAAAATTTTGAAATGATTTATGAGGGTTGAATTAATCCAAAACCCTAATTTGTTTTCAAAATGTGTTTTAATTGAATAAAAATTCAATTAAAATGATCAACATTGTTTAACATATGGAAAACAAATTGTGATCTTGGATTAATGCTTCAAAAATTTAGTATTGACCTACAAAATAATTAGAAGGCATTAAAAGTTGCAAAATCAAGGTGGAAAAAATATTTTAAATGTCAAAAACAATTAAAACATTAATTCTTTGCAAAAATATCAATTATACAAAATAAATAATATTTTTGGGATTTTTTGGGAAAATAAAATATTTTAACATTTTTGTGAATTATTAAAAAAAGAATCAACTCAAAATCATTAAAACTCAGAGAGAAATTAATTTTTGAATCAATTAAATAAAATCACAAAATTCAAATATTTGAATTTTCAAAAAATGGCACCAAGAACAGCTGAAGAACACACGCGTGTTCTGGGTTTGGCTGATTTGCATTTTTCCTCCAATCTCACTGAATACTTGATTATATCATGCAATCCACATACCAATCAACTCGTTTCAACCTCACGATCATGTCTATGACAATTAATTTCATTTAAATTAAGCATAAAACAAGAAATCACGAAAAATCCTCAAGAACCCTAATTTCTGCATGAAGGCTAGGATTTTTGATACACGATTTAAACAATGCAATTAATTTAGGGGAAACATTCCATGCATGATTATGAACATATGGCCAAATTATTATGCAGCAAAAATTGCATGGATCATAGAGTTAGAAGAGCTCATGCTTACCACTTGCAGCTGGTGATCGTGATTTGTGTTGGAGGTGTTACAGCTAGGTTCCAATGATCTGGATAGCTTCCCTAGGTGCCATGGAATGTGTATGGATGCTTGGAATGGATTGAAATGATCTGGAACTTGAGATGGTACCCCAACTGCAAATCTGTCAAGAACTTGAGCAATTGGCTGATGATTTTGTGAAATATGTGTTTCAGATGTTATGTGAGTGTTTGGATCACTTCTATATGATGTATATGAGGTGTGTGTGTGTGATTGGTTTGATTGGAAAAGCTCTCAAACTCAAAACCCGATAGTGACTTGCTTTGGAAGGCAAAATTGGAGTGAAATAAGAGATTTTGAGGAAAGCATCTGTTTGATGGCTTTGGTGTACTCAAACTGATCACAATTGAGCTCTATTTATAGTAGAGCAAGTTTTTTTTTCAAGGAATAGTGAATGGCAACTGCTGACTAGGTTCGGCCAATGTTGGCAAATGAAAATCCAAGTCTCCTCTAGCCATTGACTAGAGGTTAGGGCACAGGCTGCTGGTTCCCTTGGTCTTGGATAAGTCTTGACTGAATTCAGTTGAGAATGGCTCATTCCATGCCACCTTGATGCTTCCATTGAATGCTCCAATCCAAAATTGGAGTCTTGTCCCTATTTTGGCAATTCTAGGTTCAACATGCTATTTCTTGTTCCAAAGACTTTGGAGGCTTGGCTCAGTGATTGTCCCCTTTAGATTCAATCCTCAGAGGTGTCCAAGTGGATAGGAGCATTTGGATTTGGCTGATTTTGGCAAATCGACCAAAAGTGTAAAAATCTGCCTTGCCTTGGCAGATTTCAGCAAGGCAACTTGCCAATGTCATATCTCATGACTCAAATTGAATTTGGTAATGTTCTTGGCCATTTTGGAAAGCCCTTACATGATACAACAACTGTTTGAACATGTTTGGTTTTGATCTCTTTTGAATCTAAGTGAAAAATCCCCCTACATTTGGCAAAAAGTAAGGCAAAATCTGACTTAGTGAAATTTTCACCAAGTGTTGGAACAAAGTGACTTTTCTTGATTTTGATCACTCCATAACTCAAAATCCATGAGGAATTTGGACATAGGTCAGTATGAAGCTTTTGTAGAGGGCAATAAGATTTACAAATCAAGCTTTGAATGGGGAACAATGGCCTTGTGGTTTAGGAGTTATGGTCCTCCAAAGTTGGCACATTAGTGTCACTTTTTCCATAACTTAGAAATTTTTCTAAGTTTTTATGGTTACCCCTTTTACAAGTTATCCCACTTTCTTTGATTTTTCTTGATGAATGATGATTCAAATCATACATTAACATCATTTTAGGGTTAAAAATCCATTTTGGTGAAAAATCTCAAAAAGTCAAAGTTGACTTTTGTGCACAGTTGACATTTTATCAGATGAATTTCAAACAGTGTAATTCTTCATGAAATCATGTCCTTGACCTAAATCAAACTTGATGGACATGTTCCATGGGTGTCATAGGGTATATTGAATCATGTCTTAGGGCTTGGGAGCATTTCCTGGTCAAAAGTCAAAGTTACAGTTGACTTTCCTCGCGAAACCCTAATTGTGGTGCAGATGAAATTGAGACTTGTTGCTGAAGCTTCTTGGATTAATCCATTGTTCCAAATGGATCAATATAGTTCATTAGAGACCCTCAAACCCTCTCTTGAGGTCTTGGCTCATGATTTGCCCTAAAAGTCAACTTAGGGGTGAATTAGGTCAAGAAACCCTAATTCCTGATTTTTGATGAATGCATCCCCTGAGGCAAAATTGACTTGATGATTGGGTACATGAGGTCCCATAAAGTATATTAGGTTATGTTTTGGATCATTGGCTTGTGCCCAGATGAAAAATTTCCATCTGGAGGCCCTGGTCGACCAAACTCTAATTTGGTGACACTGTCGATCTTGAGACTTGATCCACCTAGAAGGGAGCAGCCTTGTGCTTGATCCTTGAAGTGGGAGTCCTTTTGATCCATTGTGGATGTTTGAGAGGTTAGAAAAGTTGAAGATTATGTCATTCCTTGATTGATCCTTTGTCTAAGGCTCTGAGAGGGCTTGAAACCCTAATTTTAATTGAAGTGGATGCTCACCCATCTTTGGGGAGACTGATGCAGTATGATGGTTCCTCCATATTGTGATGATGATTTTCACAATAATGGGAAATCTTAGTGGTCAAAATTTGGGGTATGACAGATGCCCCTATTTAATCTTCTTGGACCCGAAGGTGTGAATGACGAAGGTATTCGGGCATTCGGGGTGCAAGAGGATTAAATATCGGAATACCCAAAATTTTGATGGTGGTTATGAATGGTAGCTTACGCATTCATCTTCTTTAGCTAAGCGATGATGCTTAGAAAAGGTAAACTTCCCCTCGATCCTGGTCTTCAGCCAAGGAGCTGGTCTCAGTTTCCTTTTGGGATAAACCTCCCCTCGATCCTGGTTTCCTACCAAGGAACTGGTCTTAGTTTCTGATTTAAACTTCCCCTCGATCCTGGTTTCCTACCGAGGAACTGGTCTAAGTTTCTTTTGTCAATAAACTTTATTGACAAGGGACGCTATTTGTAGCGGTTCTCCTCAAACTTCTCGCCGAATTTTCCTGGGGAGATGCCATTTGACGAAGAAAAAATTTGATGTCAGAGTTGCTGGGGAACCCAGTCGTCTGAGTTGTAGAGTTGCACAAACTTCTCTGTTGGAGACGCCATTTGCCGACTCTATCTGGGGAAAGCGAGTCTCTTGAGAGGCTGCTTCTGTGTGGGATCTTACATCATACTTTTCTCGGGATCTTCCCGGAGAAATGCCATATGATGGGGTCCAATTTTGAGGTGTCGAGGACCTTTTCATCAGCGATCTTTTCGGAGCGAAACTGGCATGCTGCCGAATCTCTGATTACGAGGCTTTCTCTCAGATTTTCCTTAATCCGGGAAAGCAAGGATATCATCTTCAATGGCGAAGAGTGATGTTGATTGAAGGCTCTCTGGTTTTTCAGAGGTTCAAGTTATCAAAGTGGTCAAGGGCCAACTTTCTTCCAGAAATAAACTGGAGGCGAGGTTGTTCAAACGCAGCGTTTCCTGACGAGGCAAGAACTGACAACTCGATTGAGAGAACTTTTATCACAAGGGGATAAGACCGACTAGAGTGATAGTGATGCAATATGAATGCGAATACAAGTAAAATGCATGATGTATGTATGTATATGCTGACAAAGACTTGACACAACACACAGACTGACGGATGAACACGACTAGATACTCGGCCACTGCTGGAGATGAAAGGTATCACTTGGTTCAAGATAGCAATTCTGCCTTGCTTAGGAGAGATAATCCCTGTGGGGAATATCGTTCATCGGGCTTAGGAGATAAGAACTCGGCCGAGGGTATCAGATGGTAAAGCCGCATCTCATACAGTTGATCCTTCGTTCAGGCGTACTGGCCTAGAAGGAGTACTTTGATTCTGCACTTTGAAATTCGCTTACTTATGGAGAAGCGGTTGATGCTCTTTTGATGTTCAACAGTCAAAAGCAATTACCGGCTTTATTTAAAAAGCAGAAAAAGTTTAACAAGTAAACTCATTTTTGTTTTATTTCAAGAATCGTTAATCATGTTAAAATGTCGTCCTGTAAAGCTAAAACAAATAAGAATTGCAAACAAAAGCACAAGGGCTCAAATTTTATTGATAAGATGGAGATCAGCCAAACGCGTGATTCCAAATAGTATTTACAAAGTTAGAAAATGGTAATTTACAGGGAAAAGGGCTACGTTGAAACATAACGACCGCTATCATTCTACCAACTTTGAATTCGGGGCATCCTGAGCTTCTGTCGAAGATGACCTTGACTGGAGTTTTCTGACGGATGATGTAACTGCTGCTGCTGAGGGACTCGCCTCCGTTGAACATAGTTACTTGCCATTATCCCTAATTTTTGCCTGGATTGTACTATGATGTTTCCAATCCATCGGGATGATTTTTTTTTTATGTCTCTAACTTTTGCCTGGACCGCCCTTTCTGGTTTTCAATCCACCGAGACGTTTTTTTTTTAGTTTAGGCGAAGTATTTCTTGACTACATCAACATTCGTGGGGTAGGTAAATTCCTCTCTGTCCATGGTTGCGAGTCTCAAGGCACCGCCTGAGAAAGCTTTCATGACCATGTATGGACCATCATAATTCGGAGTCCACTTGCCCCAGGAGTCAGTGAGAAATGATTGTATCTTCTTGGGCACAAGGTCTCCTTTCCTGAAGATGCAGGGTCGAACCTTTTTGTCGAACGCCTTCTTCATTCTCTGTTGATACAACTGACCGTGGCATAGTGCCGTGATTCGTTTCTCTTCGACCAGGTTTAATTCGTCGTGTTGACTTTGACACCATTCAGCTTCGGTGAGCTTAGCTTCCATCAATACTCGGATTGATGGGATCTCTACTTCTATGGGGAGCACTGCTTCCATGCCATACACTAGAGAGAAAGGGGTTGCCCCTATTGAAGTGCGGACAGATGTGCGATAACTGTGAAGAGCAAAGGGTAACATCTCGTGCCAGTCTTTGTAGGTTACAACCATCTTTTGAACGATCTTCTTGATGTTCTTGTTAGCCGCTTCTACCGCTCCGTTCATCTTTGGTTGGTAGGGAGATAAGTTATGATGTTCGATCTTGAACTCTGCACACAACTCTTTCATCATTTTGTTGTTCAAGTTAGATCCATTATCAGTAATGATCTGGCTCGGAACACCATAACGGCAGATGATATTGTTTTTGATAAATTGGACCACCACTTGTCGGGTTACATTGGCGTATGACGCTGCTTCGACCCACTTAGTGAAGTAGTCAATGGCTACCAGGATGAACCAATGTCCGTTTGAAGCCTTAGGTTCAATCAAGCTAATCATGTCGATTCCCCATATGGAAAAAGGCCACGGGGAAGAAAGAACTTTGAGATGCGTTGGCGGTACATGGATTTTGTCGGAGTATATCTGATACTTGTGACACCTCCTCATGTACTTGTAGCAGTCGGATTCCATTGTCAACTAATAGTACCCTGCTCTTAGGATTTTTCTCGCCATTGTGTGTCCGTTGGCATGAGTACCAAAGGATCCTTCATGAATTTCTTTCATAAGCATGTCTGCTTCTGGTCTGTCTACGCATCGGAGCAAGACCATGTCAAAATTTCTCTTATAGAGAGTGTCACCGCTCAGGAAGAAGTTTCCAGCCAATCTTCTAAGGGTTTTTCTGTCTTTCCTGGATGCCCCAGGTGGGTACTCTTGTTTCTGAAGGAAGCATTTGATATCGTGATACCAAGGTCTGTCGTCTAGGACTGCTTCAATCGTGAAGATGTAAGCGGGCCGTTCAAGGCGCATTATGTCGATCTTAGGTAGGTCATTCCATCGACCTACACTAATCATGGAAGAGATAGTGGCTAACGCATCAGCCATGTGATTCTCATCATGAGGGATGTGATGAAACTCGACTCTGTCGAAGAAGGGTAGCAACCTTCTCGCATAATCTTTGTAAGGAATCAATCCTGATTGGTATGTGTTCCAATCTCCTTTTATCTGATTGATAACCAAGGCTGAGTCGCCGTATACATCCAAGTTTTTTATCCTTAAATCAACCGCTTCTTCGAGACCCATGATACAAGCTTCGTATTCGGCCTTGTTGTTCGTACATTAGAACGTAAGTCTGGCGGTGAAAGGAATGTGGGTACCCTGAGGGGTAACAATGATTGCCCCAATTCCGTTTCCATAATGATTAACTGCTCCATCAAAGATAAGTCCCCATTGGGAACCTGGTTCTGGCCCTTCACTGGGTAGCGGTTCATCGCAGTCTTTCATTTTTAGGTACATGACATCTTCGTCTGGGAAGTCAAACCCGACTGATTCTTGATCGTCAATCGGTTGATGAGCCAAATGATCTGCTAAAATACTTCCCTTAACGGCTTTCTGAGCGTGGTACTCTATGTCATATTCTGATAACAGCATCTGCCAACGGGCAATTCTTCCCGTGAGAGCAGGCTTTTCGAAGACATACTTGATTGGATCCATTTTTGAGATTAACCAAGTAGTATGACGAATCATGTATTGGCGAAGACGTTTGGTTGCCCAAGCCAAAGCGCAACAAGTTTTCTCAAGCATCGTGTACCGAGTTTCGCAGTCGGTGAATTTCTTGCTCAAATAGCAAATGGCGGACTCTTTCCATTTAGTTTCGTCTTGTTGGCCAAGTACACATCCCATTGAGTCCTCAGAACTGTGAGGTAAATGATCAGTGGTCTTCCTTCCACTGGAGGTGATAGAATCAGAGGATTCAATAGATATTCCTTGATACTGTCGAAGGCAGTTTGGCAATCTTCTGACCAAATGCAATCCTGGTTCTTTTTGAGTAATTTGAAAATCGGCGCACAGGTCGCGGTCATAAGGAATATGAATCTGGAGATGTAGTTCAAACGTCCCAGGAATCCTCTGACTTGTTTTTCAGTTTTCGGAGAAGGCATTTCTTGAATGGCCTTGACCTTGTCAGGATCAACCTCAATTCCTTTCTGGCTGACGATGAACCCTAAGAGTTTCCCTGAACGGACACCGAAGGTGCACTTGTTGGGATTCAAGCGGAGTTTGTACTTTCGCAAACGCTCGAATAGTTTTGACAGGTGGGTCACATGCTCCTCTTCTGTCTTAGATTTTGCAATCATGTCATCGACATATACCTCTATCTCTTTGTGTATCATGTCATGAAACAGAGTAGTCATAGCCCTTTGATAGGTTGCCCCGCCATTCTTTAAACAGAACGACATTACCTTGTAACAAAAGGTACCCTAGGGGGTAATGAACGATGTTTTCTCCATGTCTTTCGGTGCCATTTTGATCTGGTTATAGCCCGAGAATCCATCCATGAAGGAGAAAATTTTGAACTTTGCTGTGCTGTCTACCAGCATGTCAATGTGTGGTAAAGGAAAGTCGTTCTTTGGACTAGCCTTGTTTCGATCCCTATAATCGACACACATTCTGACCTTTCTGTCCTTTTTGGGAACAGGTACGATGTTGGCTAACCAATGAGGATATTCTGATGTGGCGAGGAAGCCCGCGTCAATCTGTTTCTGTACCTCCTCTTTGATTTTGATGGCCATGTCTGGGCGAGTGCGTCTCAACCTTTGCTTTACTGGCAGACATTCCGATCTCAACGGTAAATGATGTTCCACGATGCTGGTATCTAACCCTGACATATCCTGATAGGACCAAGCGAATACATCGGGGAATTCTTTGAGAAGCTTTATCAAACTCTCTTTGGCAGTTGGACTGAGCAGTGCCCCAATCCTGATTACTTTTCTCTCCTTTTCTGAACCCAAGTTTACCATTTCCAATGGTTCTTTGTGAGGTTCAATGGACCTTTCCTCTTGTCCGAGTAGTCAGGAGATCTCTTCTGGAATTTCGTTGTCAACTTCTTCTTCAGCCCCAAATACCGGGAACTCAAAGTTGGGAGAAGGCATCGGATCGTATGTTTCTACGGGGTTTAAAACAAGCAATCTGTATGACGTGATGATTTGTGTTTAGAAGAGATAGAGAAAATGCAAAAGTGTGTGCAATGTTTTATTTTTATTACTGCTTGTTTTTTGTTATTGAATTGTTTTTTAGGATTACCATTTTCTGAGAAAAGCAAAAAGGGAAAACAGCAATTAATGCTGAAATTACAGAACGACGTTATTTTATTAATGAACAAGTCGAATCTTGAAACTACAGCCCTATAAAACACAACTCTGTCACTTTGGGCGAAGCGAAGAGGGAAAATTTACATAAAGCGGGCCCTATCAAAACATCTGTTTCACCTGGGCAGGGTGAAAGGTTAAAAGATGGCAATTACTTTGACTGATGAACGACCTCCAGAACCTCGACGGCAACCCATTGGCGGTGAACTCCTCGGTGAATCACAAAGTCTGGTACCTTCCTTGATTTGTCTTCAGAAATGACACTGATTTCTGGCGGAGCAGGATCATTGGAATCTGTCTCCCAGGCAGAATTGTCGTAGGAGGATTCCTCAGTTGTATTTTGCATAGCATTCGTGCTCTCAGGTATATCTCCCCATCCAGTTGGCTGGATATCTTCGAGCTTGATATGAGAGCTTTCGGGAGCGGTGTACTTGACCATGAAGTCAAATTTTCCACTTGGTTCTCCCAGAGTGTCCCAAACTTCTTTGGAACTGGAGGAGTCATCTCTCTCGATGACGTTAACCTCAGGAAAAGCATAGTTGATGAATTCAAGACCTGCAAACATTGCAAATTCATCTTCATGTTGAGTAGCTTCAGGATGACCTGAGTGTTGATCCCATGACATGGTGGGGACACAGGTATTCTGTTCAATGAGACTCAGCTGATTTTCATTGTTCGGCTGACTTTCTTGCCCCAAATCTCCTGGATAAGGTTGCCACATTGGCAGACCATCTATTTGGCCATAGTAGTTGTAGTCAAAGTTGTCTTTCATCAGAGTTTCTTCCTCTAATGAATTTGGCGGAGCACGACATCCTTCTGGATCAAAATCTCCATATATCATTTCGATATCTGACCGTGGTATAAATCTCGGACTCTTTGCGGGATAGAAAAATGGTATAGGCACCTCTTCCTGAGACATATAACCGTCCTCGTTAAGGTAGGACTTCCATTCTTCATCTGTGTCAGAGGGATCTTCCTCATTGATAGCATGTACTGCTTGAGACACTGGGTGAAGGAAACCTCCACTGTGGAAGAAGTTTTGAAGGGGATGAAGACTTTTATCGTTGGCAGCTGTCTGGGTACAGGTTGCAGAAAAACCAAGACCCTTCTTTGTTGTATTGCCAGTAGGAATGACAAGCTGTCCCCATCCCTTTGTATTGGTACTCTCGACCGCTTTGATAGCATCGTTGTATGAAGAAATGGAAGTTCCTTCTTTGAACTGATTATCCTTGCTTACCGACAGTGCTTGGAACTGAGTTCCAATAACCTCCTCGGGTTCTATACCAGTAGATGATGACAAGTTACTTACAAGCAAGGATTGTTCGCCACAAACTGTGACAAGTTGATCGTTCTTGACGAACTTTAGCTTTTGGTGAAGGGTTGAAGTAACCGCTCCAGCCTGATGTATCCAAGGTCTTCCTAATAAACAACTGTACGTTGCCCGGATGTCCATGACCTAGAAAGTGACTTGGAAAGTATGAGGACCAATAGTTATAGGAAGATCAACTTCGCCGATAACCGCTTTTCGGGATCTGTCGAATGCTTTGACGACAACCTCGTTGATTCTCATCGGAGGGCCTTTGAATGATAATTGCATCAAAGTGGACTTCAGCATAACATTCAGGGCTGACCCTGTGTCTACCAGTACGCTGGCTAAAGCATCGTCCTGGCAGTTGACTGTGATATTGAGTGCCATGTTATGACGACGACCCTCTTCAGGTAATTCCTCATCACTAAATCCCATATTGTTGCAGGAAGTGATGTTAGAGACAATGCTATCAAACTGTCTGATTGTTACATCCTGTTCCACAAAGGCTTGCTCCAAGACTTTCTGTAGAGCCTCCCTGTGCGCTTCTGAACTGAGTAAAAGTGATAACACATAGATCTTTGAAGGAGTTTGTAACAGTTGATCAACAATGTTGTATTCACTCCTTTGGATGAGCTTCAACATCTCATCATCATTTTTCGAAAGGTCGAGATTCTGGATTGACCGACTGGTAGATCAGGAGTTTCCGTCTGAAGTTCCTTTTCTTTGTTAGGTTCTCCAACCCCTCGGTTGAAGATTCTACCACTCCGTGTCACTCGATTGATGTCTGCGATGTTCACGACGGAGGGTAATGGAATTTCCTTTCCATTTTCAATTATCGTTGCACCGTATTTGTAAGGGATTGCCTTAGCTGATTCATACGGTAGTGGTCCCGGCAGATAGATGACTATGGGAACCTTCTGATTTTTCTGACTATCATAAGTAATCTCGATTCATTCCTAGTTGGGAGCTCTAGATTCGTCAAGTAGAGGGATGATGGCAAAAACATCCCTGGTCTGGTGACGACCAGAGATTACAACAACGTCCTTAACTTGATCGGTAAGGTAGTTCGGCATCCAGCTGATGGGTCCAGAACCCGGATATGGACGAATCTCTCCATGATCCACCTGTCCTTGAAGAGCTACTCTCACAAGGTAACACCCTTGGTTACTTTCCAAACAGACGCTACAACGGTCATAATTGTGTGGTGGCACCTGGCCACGCCTACTTTGAATACAATGTAACCTCACTAGGTTAGCTTCCACGAGTCGGACATCCTGACTCTGACGCCGAGTGGGATTCCTGTTATTGATACTAATCTGTTGAGTATCTTCATCCATGTAGATTGGCATCCACCAATGATTTAACAAGTGCTGAAGTGCCTCCTAGATAAGGGTACAACCTCGATTGTTTTCGCAACCCACTTTACAGCTGTGATAGTCATGTGATAACAGGAATCCGAGTCGGACCTGTTTAGTATGTAACTCTACCAGGTTGGTATTTATCACGCGAATATCAAAGATCTGAACCATGTTGATTTGATAGGAATTCCTATCATGGTAGTCTTAGATCCATCCAAGATCCATCTGACGCTGGAGGGCCTCTTGTATGAAAGAGCATCCCTGTTTGTTTACCGAGCAAGTGAAACAGGAACTGTAATCATGCTGCGGCAGATTATGATACTGGTTTTGCCTTGAGTGCATCGCCACCAGGTTGGCATTCATCGCACGGATGTCGTGGTTTTGAATGACGTTAGAATTCGCGTAGACCATGTTAACCCCACGAACTCGGTGCTCTTGGATCTATCCGAGATCCATTTGTTCCTGTAGAGCTGCTTGCACCACAGAACATCCCTGGTCGTCTTTAGAGCAGATATCACACTGATGATAGTTATGAGGTGGCACATGGCCATATCCACTCTATCTACAATGCATCTTGACCAGATTGGTCTTTAACAAGAGTACATCGTGAATTTGATAGACATTGTTAGTCTCTCCTTCTATTAGGTTGACGGCAGCCTTGTCATGTGGAGGCAGCGGGTTCGAGAAAACATTAGGATTTGTATCCTTGAAGGATAAGACCCCACTCCTAACAACCTTTTGCAGGTCGGACTTGAAATTGAGACAAGTCTCGATGTTATGCCCTGATCCTCCTTGGTGGTAAGGGTAAGTTTGATCCACCTTAAACCAAAAAGGCGGATTTTTCTGTACTGTAAGAGGAGATTTAGTCTGAATGTGCCCCTTAGCCAGTAGTAATGGAAATAGTTTTGCGTACAACATGGGTATAGGATCAAACCCTGATGGTCGTGTTGTACGGTTGTTGTTATATGGAGGACGAGCCTACTGAAGAGGCTGTTGTGTCCTTTGCTGATCAGGTTGGCTCTGTGCAACCTGAGGTTGATACGTAGGAATAGGCGCAGGGTTGATAGCAGGAGTTACAGCTGCCACCAGCTGATAACGTCGCCTTTGCTTTCCGAGAGAGATATTCCCAATATCTTGCTCTTTTTTCTTAGGGAGAGCACTACCGTATTTTTTAGTACCGCTCGCTGATCGAGTGTCTTTTACCAAACGTCCTTCTCGGACGGCTTCCTCAAGACGTACGCCCATGCCCACCATCTCGGTGAAATCACTGGGTGCACTGGCAACCATTCGGTCATAGTAAAATGAGCTTAAGGTTTTTAAGAAGATCTTTTTCATCTCTTTTTCCTCAAGAGGTGGACAAATTTGAGCGGCAATTTCACGCCACCTTTGAGCATACTCCTTAAAGGTTTCCTTGTCCTTTTGCGACATTGATCTGGGTTGATCTCTGTCGGGTGCCATGTCCAAATTGTATTTGTATTGTTGGACGAAGGCAGTGCCAAGATCTCTGAAAGTGCTGATCGTGGCACGGTTTAAACCCATGTACCATTTGAGTGCGGCACCAGTTAAACTATCCTGAAAGTAGTGAATCAGTAGGTCCTGATTCTCCATCTGAGCTGACATCCGCCGAGCGTACATCACCAGATGGATTTGAGGGCAAGAGTTACCCTTGTATTTTTCAAAGTCGTGCACTTGGAACTTGTGCGGAACTTTCACATTGGGGACCAAGCAGAGATCTGCAGCGTCCTTTCCAAATAAATCCTGACCGCGAATGGCTTGCAGCTCCTTCTGCATTTCCAGGAACTGCTCCTGGAATTCATCCATTCTATCGAACATAGTTTCCTTTTTACCAGAAGGTATCGGTGGAATCTGTCCTTCCGGGACAGTGTGCACCACAGGGGGTGGTACTGTGACTATGGCAGCGAATCTTGGCATTTCCCAAAGTTTGTAACCTTCAGGAGTCTTCAGTATGCCCCTGGCATCTTCGCTTTCCCGAAGTTTGTAACCTTCAAGCCCAGCGGCTTCTGTTGAGATTCCCTGATCTTCAGCGATCGGCGGAACATATCCTTTAGGGATATAGTTAACAGGCATACCCCAAGGACGATCTTTCAGCATCTGATACCTAGGATCATACTTCTCCACTATGGGCGTTGAGGTGATCTCTGAGATCACAGTTCGTTGTATCTGAGATTCTGCCATGGCTTGCATGTCGTTACGAAGCTTTCTCATATTCTCTCTCAGAGCGTCGATCTCTTCCTTTAACTCTCTGTTCTCTTCCTCAAGATCATCCATCTTTTTCTGACGATTGGCCCGAGTATTATACGAATGAGACAGTTTGACTTTAGAACCGAGACACAAATGTGAGATTCGTAGGGAAGAAGAATACGTGATGTGAGAATGATGAATGCAATGATTATATTAATTGTTTTTTTTTTGGTTTAATCAAAATAAACTTCGACAATTAGATTGCAAATATCAAACGGTGGGGAAACCCCTTTTTTATTGAAATTCAAAGGATTACAGAAATGGGAATACAGTAGATTACAAGGTGCAGAAACAGAAACCTAAGCTAATGGGTCCCGAGTCCTCTCTGAAGAGAAATCGGGTGCTGACTCTAGTACTTTCCTTTTCTTGGACCAGGGCTCTTGGGCCGTTGTCGGGTTATCATTCCTTTGCCAGGTGAAAGGAGCGAGCAAATTCCTTTGGTCATCTTGATTCTCTACAGCATGTTGCTCTAAAACTTCAATCAGAGCGTCCTTATCTTTCAGTAGTTGCTGTATCTTGGTATACTCCACATTGAGAATGTGGTATTTGTTCTTCCAAGACCTCCTCTCATGTTGAACTTTGTTGAGAGTAACCTGAAGTTTTTCCGTTTCAGTCATGAAGTACAGGATAGATTCCCTCGGCGGAAGAATTCCGTAACGAGGATAAGGCATTTTTTGCTTGAGAGCTCTAGTTTGTATCCAATAGAGATAAGGCTCCACCGAGACACAGTCCGGTTTTCCTAGAGACTCCCGTCCTTTCTTATGAACATGCTTCCAAGCGTGCACTATTTCCATCTTTAGTGCATGGCATTTTCTCCTTCCTTGAAGAAAAGACCTTTCAGATGAGCATTACGCGGGACATGCCTCATCGGGTATCCAAATTGACGACGAACCAATACTGGATGGTAATTGATTCCTCCCTTAGTTCCTATAAGGGGTACGTTGGGGAAGTTTCCACAACGATCAATGATTTTGATTCCATCATAGATCCTATTACACCAATCTATATCAGAGTTGGTGAGGGACATGATCTTCTGCGACCAATGTAAGGCACTCTTGCAATCCCAAAAAGCAGCAGACTTGGGCAAGTGGGAGATAAACCATTTGTAAACATGTGATCTCCCCTCCGCTATACAAATTTCCCAAGTGTACAGAGTGATACACATCTGCGAGCAAAGTCGGCACAGGGTTTCCAATGAGAAAAACCTTAATGAAGTTGATATCGACGAAGTTATTGATGTTGGGAAACAAAAATAACCCGTAGGTGAGCAAGACAAAGATGCTTTCAAAAGCAGTCACGTTTCCTATACTGGCAAAATACAGGGCTTTCTTTGTCAAGAACTGGGCTGGCAAACCTTGGATGCCACCCTTAGCGGTCATGTGAGTCCTGACCTCAGACTCGTCCAAATGAATTGCTCTTGCAATGGTCTGATTCTTTGGAATTTCTTCCAGTCTAGAAAATGGAGCTCGATCAGTGATATGTAAATTGATCAAATGAGAATACTCCTCCAGCGTTGGTGCGAGCTGGTAATCCGGGAATGTAAAGCAGTGATAAACCGGATCGTAGAATTGAACGAGCGCGTCCATGATTCCCTCAATCACATGGACTCTTAACAGAGGTAGCAGACCTCCGTACTTGGCTCTGAAGGCCTCTTGGTTTGTGATCATTCTCGCCAAACCTCTTAAATCCTCTAGTTTTGGAATCCTGAAGGTGTACTTATGAGTTCTCCTTCTACCGAAATCCATTAGCACAATCCTTTTCTCTGATATTTGCAATCACAGTCTTAGTTTAATTTGAAAAACAGAAAGACTAGAAGAGAAGATTTTTTTCTTGTTTTAATGTTTTTTAAATGAATGCATGAATGCAGCACACAAAAACATAGAAAAAACATGGGGTCAAAGGGTTGTTGTCATGAAGTCAAGGCTCTACCCATCCCCAAAGGTTTATACTAAGGTGATTTTTGTACCTGTACTCATTATCATCAGCTCCTCCCAGGAAAGCAAAAAAACAAGCAGATCGCCAGCGAGTTGTAGAGCAATCTTAGAGTAAGTTCCATTCACCGAGAATAGATCACCAGCCTCAAATGAGGGTAGTATCGCGTGACAACTATTTCCGATAGTTTCCGCACTACAAAAGGGTTTGGCTCCTCAGCTTCTCAGACATCACAATCGGCCCATTGCCTAGGAGAGGGAATGGGTTGCATTGGTCAGCCTCCACTGAGGTTGATGGTCTACCTCGTCGCCATCACTTATCTTAAGTGTATACTTAACCTTTCCACATGCGGCATCACACGCATTCCCATTAGCAGAAAAATAAACAGGTATAGCAATTAGGAAAAGTAGTATATATATTTATCCTAAACATCCTAGACCTTTAAAGCTATGAATCCTAATTTCCTGACAGAAAATGGGTTCCCCGGCGGAAGCCTTAGTCTGTGGTATTCACACAAGAAAAAAGGTTAGAAGAGCCCCTACGGTGGGCGCCACTTTTAAAGTTTCCACCTAATAGATGGGAAGAGAACAAGATCTTGCTACAAAGGTGAGATAGATCCTAATGACATCCCCAGTGAAGTCGCCATTTTTCTATAGCGAGCGATTTTGGACGTGGTTGCGAAGCGCTATCGCTCTTTGGTGTCTATAGCTCGATTTATTTTTTATCCTATTAAAGCTGATGAAGGAAGGGAAATAGATGTCTCAAATTAACCCTGCTTGCAAACTGAGGTTAAACAGCGGTCTGTTAGGTTACAGATGCTACAAAGATTCGGGGTATCTATCGGGTTTATTTTTTTAAAAGTGGTGGGAGGTTTAGATGTTAGGACGGATGCTTCTTGATAGATATGTGAGAGTATGGGATTTTGGGTTTTTGATTAGTGTGCTCGCTAAGATTTTTCTTTCAATCTTATGCCTACGTATTCTCGTTTATCGAAATAGGGAAATCAGAACGTTCGTAGTTCCTCCTATTCTATGGGAGGAAATGGGTGTTTTTGGTGTCTTGTTCAAAGCCCAAGACGTGAAGCGAAAGGTAGTTTGTATCTTGATCAAAGCCCAAGATATGAAGCTGAAAGGGGTTGTCTTTAGAGAGAATTTGTCATCCCTAAAGAGGGGGTTGTATGTCATAACTGTTTATAAAGGAGAATTACTTTAACCGGGATTTGTGAATCCGGCAATGCCATAATTTACTTTAAAGGGGATTTTAACCTGAAGGAGAAGACTTTAACTCAGTGTAGAGCAATGCTATCTTTCCTTAGGAATTTCTCATGCTAAAAGAGGGACAGTGGCATGGATGTAGATGATCTAGAGGCTTGCCGCTTACAGCAATTAGATGGAAGGAGTTGTTGATGTTTGTGTACTGTGAACGAGGCACAACTTTTATGCTAAAAGGTTAATTGGATCAACCAGTGATTTTCTTATACAAAGCCTAAGAGGAGGCTAATATGTGTCTCGTACAAAGCCTGAGAGAGAGGCTAAAAGGTTTTGATCCTGCAAGAGGATCTTTTATACTCAACAAGAGAGTTTTTGTATCTCGTACAAAGCCCGAAATGGAGGCTAAAGGTTTGTTTGGCTCAATAAGAACCTTTTTGTATCTCGTATAAAGCCCGAGATGGAGGCGGAAGTGGTGATTGACTCAACGAGGGAGTCTCTTATGTGTCTCGTACAAAGCCCGAGAGAGAGGCTAAACGTTGTTTGACTCCGCTGGGGAGAATCATTGTACAAAGCCTAAGAGGAGGCTATGGTGACTGTTTCAGTTGAGTGACAGGTCCAGTATACTGATTTTGAAAGAGAAAATCAGTTCTTATATGAGTAATGCTGTACTCAAGGATTTTGATTCGAGGATCAGGGATATTTCCTGTTCTTTAAGGAAGTGGGAAATCCAAAGGGTATTGAAACTATCCAAGTCTACTGGTGTTTTTCCTTACTTGAAGGGTGCTAGAGAACGTCTTTGGGGACTCAAGGGTCTTAGACTGTCCAGGTCTAGAGTTTCATCTTTTGTACTATGCTTTGAGAAACAGTAGTAGACTCTTGGAAAGACTGCTCTATTAAGATGACTGATTTCTGTTCCTATACCTCTAGGAGGTCATCGGGACAATTTGTACGAAGCCCAAGAGGAGGCTGGAAACTTTTAGGAAGCCGAGTGGTCCTTGTACGAAGCCCAAGAGGAGGCTATCATTCCCGGAGGAAGAAATCATTATATGAAGCCCAAGAGGAGGCTGTGAATACTTCTAAGAAGCCGACGGGTCCTTGTACTAACGCCCAAGAGGAGGCCGGGGTGCTTTTAGGAAGCCTGTGTGGGTCCTTGTACAATGCCCAAGAGGAGGCCGGGGTGCTTTTAGGAAGCCTGTGGGTCCTTGTACAATGCCCAAGAGGAGGCTGATGCTTTTAAGAAGCCCATGGGTCCCCAAACCCCGAGAAATTCAAGACAGGTTATTCACGAGGAATAGATCAAACCAGGAAAGTTTGAGAATTTGGAAGAAACTCAAGAGATGCCATTCACGGAGAAAAGATCATCTCTGGGGAGTAGAGTTTCTTGACAAGTGAGTTTAAGAAGCCTGTGGGTCCCCAAACCTCGAGAAGTTCAAGACATGCCATTCACCGAGAATAGATCAAGCCAGGAAAGTCCGAGAATTTGGAAGAAACTCAAGAGATGCAATTCATGGAGAAGAGATCATCTCTGGGGAATAGAGTTTCTTTGACAACTTCTACGAGTGACAGTCTATGAAAGGGTTCACCGAGAATGCTGCCTTTCATGTCTCCATATTGTTTAACTCCAAGAGGAGGGAAGACTGTGTCTGGTAATCCTATGGGGATCTAGTATTGACTATTTCTAAGAGTGATCAACGGGCTTAATGCTAGACGTAGTTGCCGGGGAAACTCTAAATATCTATACTATTATTACACAGTTGATATGAGTTTATGAAAGAAGACTTAACGCGAAACAGCCCCACAATACAGTTATATGTATACGAAAGCGGTAAATGAAAGCAAATAAACACTTACTCGGTTGTAGAGCTTCCATGCTGTTTGGTTAGTTGTTCAACAAAGAAAGATTGAAAAACAACAGTATATTCAAAATCAAAGGAGAAAGTGCTTTGAAAAAGAAAGATTTGGGGCTTACAGCTCAAGGAGAGGCCCAGGGTTTTATCAGTGAGCGCACTGTTTGAATTTGTACAGAGGGACTTATACAAGTGACTGAGGCCCAAAAAAGGTTTTATGTACAAAGGGGTGGGTCTTACACTCTCTCAAGAGGCCCAAAAAGTTTAAAGAAAAAGAGTGGGGCTTATAACACGAGGGTAGGCCCAATTGATTTTTCGTTTGAAATGGCGATCGCGCCGAGGTTTCCTTTTAACGCAGAGGGACTTATACAATAAGTGAGGCCCAAAAGGTTTTGGTTAAAAGGGGATTGGGTCTTACACTCTATTAGAGGCCCAAAAATTTTGAATGGGTCTTATAGCTCAAGGAGAGGCCCAAGGTTATTTTTAAACTGACGACGATCGCGTCATTTATTTGAAAATGTACAGAGGGACTTATACAACGAATGAGGCCCAAAAAGTTTTCTGTACAAGGGGGTTGGGTCTTACACTCTAATAGAGGCCCAAAAATTTTGAAATGATTTATGAGGGTTGAATTAATCCAAAACCCTAATTTGTTTTCAAAATGTGTTTTAATTGAATAAAAATTCAATTAAAATGATCAAAATTGTTTAACATATGGAAAACAAATTGTGATCTTGGATTAATGCTTCAAAAATTTAGTATTGACCTACAAAATAATTAGAAGGCATTAAAAGTTGTAAAATCAAGGTGGAAAAAATATTTTAAATGTCAAAAATAATTAAAACATTAATTCTTTGCAAAAATATCAATTATACAAAATAAATAATATTTTTTGGTATTTTTTGGGAAAATAAAATATTTTAACATTTTTGTGAATTATTAAAAAAAGAATCAACTCAAAATCATTAAAACTCAGAGAGAAATTAATTTTTGAATCAATTAAATAAAATCACAAAATTCAAATATTTGAATTTTCAAAAAATGGCGCCAAGAACAGCTGAAGAACACGCGCGTGTTTTGGGTTTGGCTTATTTGCATTTTCTCTCCAATCTCACTGAATACTTGATTATATCATGCAATCCACATACCAATCAACTCGTTTCAACCTCACGATCATGTCTATGACAATTAATTTCATTTAAATTAAGCATAAAACAAGAAATCACGAAAAATCCTCAAGAACCCTAATTTCTGCATGAAGGCTAGGATTTTTGATACACGATTCAAACAATGCAATTAATTAAGGGGAAACATTTCAAGCATGATTATGAACATATGGCCAAATTATTGTGCAGCAAAAATTGCATGGATCATAGAGTTAGAAGAGCTCATGCTTACCACTTGCAGCTGGTGATCGTGATTTGTGTTGGAGGTGTTACAGCTAGGTTCCAATGATCAGGATAGCTTCCCTTGGTGCCATGGAGTGTGTATGAATGCTTGGAATGGATTGAAATGATCTGGAACTTGAGATGGTACCCCAACTGCAAATCTGTCAAGAACTTGAGCAATTGGCTGGTGATTTTGTGAAATCTGTGTTTCAGATGTTATGTGAGTGTTTGGATCACTTCTATATGATGTATATGAGGTGTGTGTTTGATTGGTTTGATTGGAAAAGCTCTCAAACTCAAAACCCGATAATGACTTGCTTTGGAAGGAAAAATTGGAGTGAAAGAAGAGATTTTGAGGAAAGCATCTGTTTGATGGCTTTGGTGTACTCAAACTGATCACAATTGAGCTCTATTTATAGTAGAGCAAGTTTGTTTTGCAAGGAATAATGAATGGCAACTGCTGAGTAGGTTTGGCCAATGTTGGCAAATGAAAATCCAAGTCTCATCTAGCCATTGACTAGAGGTTAGGGCACAGGCTGCTGGTTCCCTTGGTCTTGGATAAGTCTTGACTGAATTCAGTTGAGAATGGCTTAGTCCATGCCACCTTGATGCTTCCATTGAATGCTCCAATCCAAAATTGTAGTCTTGTCCCTATTTTGGCAATTCTAGGTTCAACATGCTATTTCTTGTTCCAAAGACTTTGGAGGCTTGGCTCAGTGATTGTCCCCTTTAGATTCAATCCTCAGAGGTGTCCAAGTGGATAGGAGCATTTGGATTTGGCTGATTTTGGCAAATCGACCAAAAGTGTAAAAATCTGCCTTGCCTTGGCAAATTTCAGCAAGGCAACTTGCTAATGTCATATCTCATGACTCAAATTGAATTTGGTAATGTTCTTGGCCATTTTGGAAAGCCCTTACATGATACAACAACTGTTTGAACATGTTTGGTTTTGATCTCTTTTGAATCTAAGTGAAAAATCCCCCTACATTTGGCAAAAAGTAAGGCAAAATCTGACTTAGTGAAATTTTCACTAAGTGTTGGAACAAAGTGACTTTTCTTGATTTTGATCACTCCATAACTCAAAATCCATGAGGAATTTGGACATAGGTCAGTATGAAGCTTTTGTAGAGGGCAATGAGATCTACAAATCAAGCTTTGAATGGGGAACAATGGCCTTGTGGTTTAGGAGTTATGGTCCTCCAAAGTTGGCACATTAGTCTCACTTTTTCCATAACTTAGAAATTTTTCTAAGTTTTTATGGTTACCCCTTTTACAAGTTATCCCACTTTCTTTGATTTTTCTTGATGAATGACGATTCAAAGCATACATTAACATCATTTTAGGGTTAAAAATCCATTTTGGTGAAAAATCTCAAAAAATCAAAGTTGACTTTTGTGCACAGTTGACTTTTTATTAGATGAATTCCAAACTGTGTAATTCTTCATGAAATCATGTCCTTGACCTAAATCAAACTTGATGGACATGTTCCATGGGTGTCATAGGGTATATTGAATCATGTCTTAGGGCTTGGGAGCATGTCCTGGTCAAAAGTCAAAGTTACAGTTGACTTTCCTCGCGAAACCCTAATTGTGGTGCAGATGAAATTGAGACTTGTTGCTCAATCTTCTTGGATTAATCCATTGTTCCAAATGGATCAATATAGTTCATTAGAGACCCTCAAACCCTCTCTTGAGGTCTTGGCTCATGATTTGCCCTAAAAGTCAACTTAGGGGTGAATTAGGTCAAGAAACCCTAATTCCTGATTTTTGATGAATGCATCCCCTGAGGCAAAATTGACTTGATGATTGGGTCCATGAGGTCCCATGAAGTATATTAGGTTATGTTTTGGATCATTGGCTTGTGCCCAGATGAAAACTTTCCATCTGGAGGCCCTGGTCGACCAAACTCTAATTTGGTGACACTGTCGATCTTGAGACTTGATCCACCTAGAAGGGAGCAGCCTTGTGCTTAATCCTTGAAGTGGAAGTCCTTTTGATCCATTGTGGATGTTTGAGAGGTTAGACAAGTTGAAGATCATGTCATTCCTTGATTGATCCTTTGTCTAAGGCTCTGAGAGGGCTTGAAACCCTAATTTTGATTGTAGTGGATGCTCATCCATCTTTGGGGAGACTGATGCAGTATGATGGTTCCTCCATATTGTGATGATGATTTTCACAATGATGGGAAATCTTAGTGGTCAAAATTTGGGGTATGACACCAGTCCTATGCTCAGTTAACTCAAACTATGCACTCAGGTTCCCATATGTTGGAAATTGCACTGATGATAGTAATGATGATGGTTTAAAATTCAATGGACTTGAGATGACGATCATTGCTTCCTTACAACTTTTGGTTGTCATACAAGCTTGTTCTTTCTTCTCTTTGTATAAGGTAAGGTCATGAGCTTCACACCTTTCTTAGCTTTTTCCTCGAAAGGGACTCGGCTCATTCTTTGAGTAAGTATTTCTTGATGACCCTTCTTCATTTATCACTTTGGGAACAACTTGTACTACATTTATTCATTTAATTTGGAGGAGTTGAAAGGTTGTGAACGCCTGGCTTAATGATTATGGCGAACCATCATTGGCGTTTGACTTGAAAGACATCTTCGACACTTGCTTGTTGTGTGCGAAGGAAAGTTCGTGAACTTTTGTTGAAAGGCGTCTTGCATGAAACTCTTGTATTTGAATGGACAATTAAGTTCATTGAGAACTACCCTGCCTCAGGTTAAGATTACGGGTTTTTTGTAAAGAAAGAAAACTCCTACTTCTAGGCTCAAAGGGGTTAACGAGGGATTATCTTCCTTGTTTCTCCAGTGTTTGGGGATTGAAACAATGCCTTACATCGTCAACAAAGTTTTGATTTGAAAGCATACCAACAACAATTATAAGTATTACGTTTTCGTCATCCTTCCTCCAATCTTTGCAAAATCAAAAGAAAATGGACAAGAGAATTCTTTTATTTTTCTTGAAAGAAAAAGCATTAAGAAGTAAATAGCGAACACAAATGAATTGAATCAAAAGTTGCAATGCTCATTTAATTAATTTTTAAAGTACAAACATAATTTGAAAGCAAACAGCTATTACAAAATAAGGAAAATGCAAGAAACAAGGCCTAGTGACTAATTAAACACAAGGATGAGATATCCTGTCTTTAAGAAGTAGTTGGGCTGAAGTCGACTGAAGCTTCACTTGGCGTGCCCTGGCAGAGGGTTTTTTTGAACGCTGGGATTGTCCTTAAAGGAGAGGATTTTGTTTCTCATCAATTCTTGTACTTTAGCCTTCAATGCAAAGCAACCATCCAAGTTATGGCCCGCACCACCTTGATGGTATTCACAATGAAGATCAGCCTTATAGCCGACTGGAAGAGGATTAGGAGGAGGGGGGCAAAGGCCTTGTGGTAATCAAACCTTGTTGAACCAAACCAGGATAAAGCTCGGTGTATGTCATGGGAATAGGATCAAATTGATTCCTATTACGGTACTGGTTTTGTCCTGCAGTTGGACGTTGGGAAGCTTGAGCTGGTCGTGGAGCAGTAATCATGGGAGTGACAGCAGCAACAGTAGGGTGAACAACATACTGAGGTTGGGGACGAGGCCTTCTCACTTCAACCATGAAAACATTAGTTTGATCTTCCCTTTTCCTCTGAAAGTTCCCATAGGATTTCTTCACAGCATTGGAAGATTCAACAGCTTTTGACACTTTTCCTTTCTTAAGACCTTCCTCGAGTCTTTGGCCGATAGTAACCAAATCAGTGAAGTTGGAGGAAACACTTCCAATCATCTTTTCCCAATAGAATGGGGACAGGGTATCCATGAACATTCTAGTCAACTCTTTCTCAGCCAAAGGAGGTTCAACTTGGGAAGCCAACTCCCTCCAGCACTGAGCATACTCCTAAAAAGATTCCTTCTCATGTTGAGTTATATTTTGAAGCTGGCGGCGATCAGGGGCCATGTCGAGGTTATACTTATACTATTTCATGAAGGCATTTACAAGATATTGGAAGCAATGGATGGAGTTTTGCTCGAGACCCATATACCATTGGAGTGATGCTCCACTCAAGCTATCCTGAAAATAGTGAATAAGCAGCTTCTGATTTTTGATATAAGGAGCCATTTTGCGAAGATACATAACCAAATGAGCCCTTGGGCAAGAATGGCCCTTATATTTCACAAATTCTGGAGTTTTGAACTTAGCAGGCATAACAAGATTAGACACTAAGCACATGTTGTCTGCATCCACATTAAAGAAGTCATTACCCTCAATGGCTTTGAGTCTTTTGTCTAATGTCTGAAACTGCTCACGGAAAACTTCAGGTTCAAAAAGGGGACTCTCAAAGGGAGCTCGAACTGTCTGTGGAACGACATGGACTGTAGGTCTGGGCTCGGCGAAAACAGGAGCTTGAAATATAGGCAAAGCAGTCTGACCAACCATAGTAGTAGATACAATCGGTGGAGAATAGTTGTGTGGCAAACCAAACTCGGGCCAAGCTGAAGGTGGCACTTGAACCGGTGGAGGATCAGCACTTGAAACTTCTTGGATGACAGTCCTTTGGGGAGATTCTCCTCTGGAAATCAAAACTTGAATCATCTCAGTGAGTTTAGTCATACTTAATTTGAGGTCATCGATCTCCATTCGGACCTCAGCATTGTGTGCCTCTTGCTCTGACATCTTGCGTCTGCAATTAGCTCTAGTCCGATATCGGTGTTGAGGAATCAGCTTGACGAATCACAGACAGACTCTGGAAGACAGAGACCACTGGAAATGAGTTGTTGGACAAACAGGCATATGCAATAAAACATGCAAAGACGCAAATGATATGCAATGCAATGCAAACAGGATGTAAAACACATGCAACAGGATCAAGGGTTCGAGATCACAGCATGGAGTCTGGGTAAAGAACCAATCACAGGGTGTGTACTAGGGTTCTTGTATCCGTAGAATAGGGTTCTAAGAAGTTCCCAGAGTCGACAATCCATCTTTCGGATATTATCGATTTTCTGAATGACTCGGTAGTCAATAATATTCTCCAGAGAATCTCGTCTGAGTGTAGTATCGCGTGACAACCATTTCACAAATAGACTCCCTCATGGTTACCGCACTACGTACTAAAAGGCCAAGTGGGGTTAAAGGTAACTACGGTTCTCAGTATCGATGGCACCTATGTCGAGAGTAGCACGTTTTCACGAATAAACTCGCACAACATGACTAGACTCTCAAGAGGGCCTCACTGAGTGATGGTGTCTCAAGTCAACTTTTTCAGGAATCGACTCCCTCAAATCCTCCTTGAATATACCATCGTCCTATCATAAGTGCTCTTAAGTCCGGGTTAGGACTTATCTCACTACTCAATAGTAGCACCCTGCACATAGAAAAACCCAAGCAAGTATACAAATATATACAGGTATGTACAAATATACAAGCAAAACATAAATAACCTACAAGCACAAACAAGGTGGGCTTAACCCTCAATAATAGCCTTTTAATCCCCAGTGAAGTCACCATTTTCTGTTGCGGTGAGAATCGGATAACAAGATATTAATTAACTTGCATCACATTTCTTTGAATTCACCACCGACTTTAATTTATCCAAAGGAAAGGTTCAAGATTGAGAAAACCTAAAAGGGGGAGATCTAAGGTTCGGGGGTTAGTTATATTAAGGGAAGGTATTAGCGCCCTTAACATCTGTAGTACTCTACAAGAACCTCTTGTTTAGTTTGTGTTATGTTATGTTTGCTTGCTAAGGTGATCTGCTAAGGATAAAAGTAAAGACCTAGGGGTATGTACACTAAGTTTGCTCGCCAAGACGTTGCATCTTGTGCCTACTTATCTGACTAAAGAATCAGAGCAACTGTAGTTCACCTAACTAAGGGTGAGGAACCATTGACTATGGCCAAAGTTCCAAGGGGAAATGAGTATGAGCTCATTTAGAGTTTAAGAAACTCTCTAAGTCTAAGTTATGATGAGGAAAGTGAATACTCAAGATGATGAGTTCACATAGAGTCCAAGAACTCTATCATAGTTCTAAGTTGTGATTGGATGGCCATGAGGCCAAAGAGGAAAGTATCCTATGATTGTAAGGTCAAAGAGAAGGTGGACATGACTATAAGTTCAAGACTGGTATTAGGTGTAAATCCATCATTTGGACTTAGAAACATGGAAACTTGGTGATTAGGGAAGGGTTTGAGAAGTTACACAAAAATTGGTTTCTTGAGTTTTAAGGAATGAAACCTCCAACTTTGAGGATTCGAAACTCCCAGCTCACTCAATGGATGGAGGAGTTCTAGTACTTTTTGGAAAGCCCTCAATGCCCTCTACAAATTTCATGTTCAAGGATTTTTGATTTGAGGCTTGGAACTGTATGAAAAATTAGGTTAAAGTCGTGTGCAAATTAAGGTGAAAAAGCTAAAATTTCACAAAGTCCCCAAGGGTGATTTATCTTTCATGCCTTGTAACTTAAAAACCATGCACTTTTTGAAAGAGGGTCCTCTAATATGTTTTGTAGATCATGGAAAGAGCTTCCATTTGAGATTTGAGTCAATCAATTTAGATGTGTGGTTTGAAAGTTATGACTGTTTCAATTTTTGCACAAGTAGTGAAATTTCCACATTTGAAAAGTTTCATGAACCAAACCTTGCTTCCTTTGCAAAAAACTTCTTAAAACTTGATCTCTCATTCCCTAACTCATCAATGAGACATTTCATGATGGATTAAGGACTTGGATACTTCATTTTGGATCAAAATCTCGAGGATTAGGGCCTCGGTCAAAACCCTAATTTCAACTGTGAATGCACTGGAAAAATTTCTGATGGTCTTGCTTCTTTAATCATATCTAAGGCTCAATGATGGTCTCCAGGGATGTATTCTATCACATGGAGTCATGTCCCAAGGCTTGAGAACAAATCCCTGATCAAAATCAAAGGTCATGATTAACTTATCTTGACAAAACCCTAATTTGGAGGCAGGGTGAAATTGTGGCTCAAGCTACTTGTGATGAGAGCCAGTCACACTTGAATTCTTATTGATTGAGACTTTTAGGATGTAGGTGAGCTCAATAGTTGCATTTGGAGCCTTCTCTTCTTTAGGTGACTTTGTTCTCCTCTTGGTATAAGTCTTGGCTTTTCACAGAAGGAACAAGCTAGCAAAATGAAATAGTTAGTCAACAATGCATAGATGATTGAATCTAAATGTCAATGCGAGATGTTATGACATCTAAGGGGTAAAATTTGGGGTACAACAGTGCCTAAACCAAACTCTTCCAACATTATTAGAACCGAGTGGATATAAAAAAAAACAAAGTCAGATGAAAATGGAAATGTGACAAGAAACAAGGCTCATCTAGTGGCTCAAAGTTACACTCAAATAGAAAGAGTAGACTTTGATGAAACCTTTACTCCTGTTGCTTGTTTGGAAGCTATTAGATTATTGATGGGAATCTTCTACCTCCTTAAATTCAAGCTCTACCAAATGGACATTAAATGTACATTTCTCAATGGATTTCTGAATGAAGAATTTTCTGTTGAATAATCTAAAGGGTTAAGTGATCCTAGCTCACCAAATCGTGTCTACAAGCTTAAGAAGGCTCTCTATGGGTTGAAACAAGATCCAAGAGCTTGGTATGATTGTATTTTTGAATTTATCACCACCAATGGCTATGTTAGAGGAGGAATTGACAAAACTATATTTGTCAAGAAATAAGAAGGAAATCTCATGATAGCTCAAATCTATGTGAATGATATTATGTGTGGAGGGATATAAAGCAAGATGGTAGAACATTTTGTCAAACATTTTCAGTCAGAGTTCAAATGAGCTTGGTAGGTGAGCTTACTTACTTTCTTGGTTTTCAAGTTAAACAAATGGAAGAATGAAGTTTTTGTGTCCCAAAGCATGCCAAGAACATTGTCAAGAAATTTTGTCTTGAAAATGCAAGACATAAGCGCACTCCTACCTCCAGTAATGTTAAGCTCAATAAATAAGATCAAGGAGTGAATGTGGATTAAAGTATATATAGAAGTATGATTAAAAGTCAAATCTATCTTAGTGCTAGTCTCCCACACATCACCTTTTCAGTATGAGTATGTGTATGCTACAAGAGCCAAAAGGATCATCAAATATATTAGTGAAACTTGTGATTATATAGTTATGTACTCACGTGATACTAATTCTATTATAGTTGGGTATTGTGATGCTAATTGGGCAAGTAATGCTGGAGATAGAAAAAGCACCTCAGGTGGATGCTTCTTTTTGGGAAACAACCTTATTTCATAGTTTAGCAAAAAAAAATTGTGTTTCTTTATCCATTATTGAAGTTGAATACATTGCTGTTGGAAGAAATTGCACATAAATATTATGGATGAAGTAGCTGTTGAAGGAGTACAATGTCAGGCAAAATGTTATGACATTATCATGTGACAACATGAGTTCCATCAACATTTCCAAAAATCCAGTTCAGCATAGTCGCACCAAACATATTAACATACATCATCACTTCATTAGAGAACTTATTGAAGAAAAAGAGATCATTATGGATCATGTTGTTGGATTATCATGAGGGAGAAACATACACATTGGGTCAAACACTCACCTAAATGTCAAAGACTCACCTAAACAAGAGAGAGAAACACTACATATTCACCCAAAACCTTAAGGTGATAGGTGTATGGGTCCACTCATTTATAAAGAGCTCAACCTCCACTTTTCTAAGAAATGTGGGACATAGAACTCACACTTGTTTCTCAACACAACTGACACTTGTTTATCAATAATCTCCCCCTTAAGTGTGAGTACATCCACTATGTTCCCCCCTCAAGTGGAAGCTCTTTCATCCACATGCTTGTACCACTGTTGACAGACACCCTTATCTCATCATGGGCACTTTAACAAAACACGCCGCTTAACCACCATATCAGAAAGACTTTCGATACAAGGAGTCGGTCCCTTACTCAAACCATCAACTATGATACTATTGTTGGGTTATCATGAGGGGGAAACATACACATTGGGTAAAACATTCACCTAAAGGTCAAAGACTCACCAAAACAACAGAGAGAAACACCACATATTCACCCAAAACCTTAACGTAATAGGTGTATGGGTCCTTTTACTTATAAAGTGTTCAACCTCCACTTTTCTAAGCAATTTGGGACTTAGAACACACACTTGTTTCTCAAGGAAACTCACACTTGTTTCTCAACACATGTGTCAATTGAAAACCAACTAGCTGACATCTTTACTAAGGCCTTAGACGTTGCACAATTTAAAAAGTTGAGAAGTTCCCTAGGTCTATGCATTATAACAATTAATGATGAGATGGAAAGAGAGTAATTGGGCCAAATTTTTGTCTCTCAAGTCCATCAATTCCAAGAAATGTGCGCTTTAAAATGTTTTGGCCAATCATATTCCTAAACTGGTTAATATTCAAAGTGACTCTTTTCTTTATGTTACATGCCTCAAGTTATTCAGTCACTCAACAATTTTCTCTCACTCTGATCTCCTCCATCATCTCTCCCTCACTCCTATTTCGTCAATTCACCTTCATCTCAACCGTTTTTCAAAGATGGTAGGTACCAGACAAGGAACAAACACATTAGGAAAAGATAAAAAGACTGTCAAGAAAGCTTAAAAGTATACATGGAATACAAGCGAGTCATGAACATGCATGGAGTTAAGATGAAGGGAGTGGTCATTGTAGGGAAGGCCGATGGTCTGGTCGGAGGTCCTCCCACCATAAAACCACCGAAAGAAGTTTGGAAGAAAAAGTTGAAAAAGTTAAGTGATTATGTTACTTGATTACCGTTTACAATGTTCGAACTAACTGGAAAAGGGAAAGAAGATGTCGATAATGCTTCGAAATACAATAACCACCCTAGTGCTTTAGTGAATGTCACTAGAAACCATCATAACAGATTCCTGATATTGTGCCTCACCAAATCATCTTTCAAGACAATAGAAAAGGTAACCTTTTTAAACATGTCAAACCTTCTTAAGGTAGTGTTTCTACTAATGTATCTAAAGTTGGTGTTGAAGTTTTTAAACCTAGAACAAAGAATAATGATGTTGATCCTGACATCCTTAATCAAACCCTAGAATCAATACATGTCTGTGATAAACTCCTTAGTGAAGATAGTATTGAGAAAATCCTAGGAGAAAAACTATCTCAAGATAATCATGTGTTTAAGCCTATTGATGTCTATGTTGGAAAACTTTATTGGGAATATTTTGAATTACAAGGATTCTGAAAGGGAGGATTATTGTGATAAATACATTACAATGAATTAAGAAAATGTCGTGGAGGATGCCACCAACATTGGAGACGACATTCCTCAAAATGAGGGAGGAAAATCTATGGATACTAATGTTGAGAACCTTAATGGTGAAGGAGCAAAAGGAGAAACTAGTTCAAAGGTAAGAGAAGAAGGGCCTGAAGAAGCTTAAAAAGAATCTCAGTAAGAAGATACTGAGACATATAAAGAAGACCCGAGAAAATAGGATGTTCAAGAAGAAGTTGTTGATGTGACCCAAGAACCTGACCAAAGTAATGAAGATGTCAACCAGGATGTCTGACGTGTTGGAGACCTAGTCTCCAACTCAGAAGGGTGATGAGAAAGTTTTCCCTAATAGTCCTGAAGTGAATGATGTGGGGAATAATATGAGTGACAACAGTGGTGACATTATTGATGATTATGTTCGCGCTAATGAAGTTTTTGTCCAAAATAATAATGAAGTTCATGTTGAGCTTGTTCCTATCAATAAAGATGTGATGAATGATGATGTTTCCAGTAAAAATAAAACCTTCCTAAGAAGTCAAAGAAAAAGACAAAAAATGAAAATTGTACTAAAATCTAAGAGGACTTCCTCCAAGAAGGTTCCTACTCCTTCCAAGAAGAAGAAGACACCCAATAAAAAGGAGGATGTTGGTAAAAAGAAAATTGTTGTTGAAAAACCAGTTGTGAAGAAGAAGGTGGATCCAAAGGGAAAAATATTTCTATTATTGAAGATGTTGAAAGCAAGATAATATTTGGTGGAAAGAAGACTCTTGTTAATGTTCCTGCTTCTCCCTTAGACAATGTGACATTTCATTCTAAGGAGAGTGTTCTTAAATGGAAGTTGTCTATCACAAAAAGATAACCCTTAAAAGGGAGCTTTTAAAAGAAGCACTAAAGTTCCATGAAATTGTTGAGCTCCTTGAATATGCTAAGATTATGAAGACAGTGTCTAACATCATACCCTTTTATCCCAAGCTGGTCAAGGAATTTTTTGTCGACCTGCCCAAAGAATTTAATGATGGTGGAAGTAGAGACTTCAGGAAGGTCCATATCAGAGGTTTTTGTTTTGGGTTCTCCCCTGCAATTATAAATAAGTATCTAAGAAGAGGAAAATTGATCACTACACATTTGATTCCTCAGTTGAAAATCATAGTGCGAGAGATCATAGGAAACGTTCATGAGGAATGGCTAAGCAAAGGTTTGCTAATTTTTTCTAGTATAAGTGTGAAGTATGCGATACTATATAAAATTGGAGTCGTTAATTGGGCTCCTACGAATCATAGTTCAGGTATCACTCCTGTTGAAACAAGTTTGGTTCATACCATGTATCCTCCAAGGTTTTGATGATAACAAAGTATTTGAAAATCAATTAGGATTTCTAACTAGCTAGTTTGTGTGTGCAGATATATATTTACTTGATGGAATTGGTTCTGACATTGAAACGACTTTGGTTTGGTTCTGATCATGCTAGTACACTCCAGCTCAGAAGTGTGTTATGGTGCCTCTGATGGTGAGTAATGTCAAGTCAGTTATGCTAACACGGGACTCAAGATTTATTGACATTATCTTATATAGGTTGTGTTGTACTTGAATCATAGTTGTATCCTCTGGACAAAGGCCTTGTTTCATGGATATCCTTGTGACTGAAAGTTCCAACACCTGCTTTATTGGAAAAGAAGATGTACTAGAAGATTTGATTTATTTGTAGTCGTTAAAGATGCTCCAACATCTCTATTTCTTTGGCTATAAAAAGTAGCTGAAGATTTGAAGATCATCAAGAAATAACACTGTAATACAACTGAAAAATACACGCACTATTATCAGAGAGCTGAGTCTATTTAAAGTTCTTATTCTTGTGTTGATTAAGAATCTTTGTAAAAGTGTGTTGTATTATTTTTAACACCACTGATATTTATCAAGTGTTGTTGTAAGTTATTCCTTCTCTAAACTTTTTGTTTAGATAAAAGTCTTAGACACGAGCTCTAAGCACAGGTGAAAGTCTTAGACATGAGCTCTAAGCAAGGTGAAAGTCTTAGACAGGTGGTCTAAGCAAGATAAGTCTAGGTCAGGAGCTGATTGAGTAGAGGGAAGTCTTAGACATGAGCTCTAAGCAAGTGAAGTCTTAGACACGAGCAAGTGTAATTTGGTTGATTATAGTGGAAAAGCTCTTGCTTGGCAAGGGGACTGAAGTACTCTCAGTTGGAAGAGAAACCAGGATAACTACTATGTGTTCTGTGATATTTTTACCTTACTTCTGTCTCTATTTTTGTTGCACCATATTAGATTCTGAACTCAGCTTTTAGAATCTGAACTCTGGTTCAGAAGTAAATCTAATTTTTTCAAAACACAATTCAACCCCCCCCCCCCCTTCTTGTGCATTTTTCTCTCCTTCAGTTGCCATCAGAGCAAGGTTTGTGTGTAACACCTAGCAGTGGTACAGTCAAAGATCCAACGAGAAAAATATGGATCCTGAGGTTACTATTCCTAGTACCTCTAGGGGGATTCCCTATGATTACAGTATCTCTAAGAGAAATCATTATATTACTAAACCTCCTGTATTCAGTGGCGACTCTATTGAATTTGAATGGTGGAAAAGGAAGATGTATATGTATATCATTGGACTCGATGATGACTATGGGATATTCGTGAAGATGGCATTGACATTCCTGTAGACAGTGTTGGTATGGTTGCTGACAGAAAAACTCTGACTCCTGCTCAAAAGAAAATTTACAGAAAACATCATAGAGTCAGAGGTATTCTGGTTGATGCACTTCCACATGCTGAGTATTTGAAAATAATTGATAAGTCTTCTGCAAAGACTATCTTTGAATATTTGTGTTCTACTTATCAAGGAAATCAACAAGTCAAAGAAGCCAAAGTTGGCTTGTTGATACAAAAGTACAAACTATTCAAAATGAAGGAATATGAGGATATTGAGACCATGTTTTCAAGGTTTCAGATTCTTATCTCGGACCTTCAAGTGCTAAACAAAAGCTATTATACAGCTGATCATGTGAAGAAAATTCTGAGAAGTCTCCCTCAAAAATTTAAACCTAAAGTAACAGCTATTCAGGAAGTTAAAGATCTGAATACGCTGTCCCTTGAAAGTCTAATCAGCAATCTTCATAGTCATGAGATGGAAATCAATGGAGATGAAACTTCCAAGAAGTTTAAATCTCTTACACTGAGATTTGCCTCTGAAAAATCTGGTGACAAGTATAAAAGATCTCCTAAAATTAATAAAGCTGATGAATCGTCTGAAGAAGAATCTGATGGAAGATCTGATGATGAAGACATGGCGTGCTTCATTATAGGGATTCAAAAAATGGCCAGAAGAAGCAGAAGATTTCCTAAAAGCAACAAAAGGATTAAATTCAAGGATGAAGATAGGACCTGCTTTAACTGCAACAAACCAGGTCACTTCATAAGTGAATGTCTTGAACCTCTGAAGAACAGTAAGAGAAAAGGAAGTTATCAGAAAGATAATTTCATAAACAGGTAAAAAGAATTTCATGGCAACATAGGAAGAGCTGGATGAAGAAGAGTCAAAGAAGGAAGATAATGTCAATCTAGCACTAATGGCTCACTCATCTGATGAAGGACTTCTATCTAAATCTGAAAAATGAAGATGAGGTATTCTCTTACTCTAACTTTATTTCATGTGCTAACAATCTTCTAGATCATTGCAAGAATGAAACAAATCAGATTAAAATCCTTAAAAGAGATAACTCCATTTTAAAACAAGAATTAAAAGAAGTTAGCATATCTCAAAATGAGTACTCATCTCTGGGTAAGCATGAGCAAGCTTTTCATAAGTTTATTACATCTGGCATTGATTATGCCAAGCTTGCTTCTATAACCTATGGAGTCAGAAAATATGATAAAGAATGATTAGGATATGATGAAGGTTGCTCTAATACTAATGATTCTTCAAAAGTGTTTCAAAATTCCTGCCCATCTAGCATTGCTCAAACTGTGTTAAGTAACTATTTTGTTCCTGCTGCTAAAGCAATGAATTTAACTGAACATATTGATCAGAAGTTAAAAGGCATTGCTATAACAGAACCTGATGAATCAGATGTTCTGATGACATCTATATTCAACACTTCTGAATCACAGGATAAGATCAATTCTGATGCTAAGGTTAAGAATAACTCCAGTCAAAACATTTTGAATCAAAATGATTGGAGTAAAGCTAAACCTTGTTGCAAAGCAAAAGGACAAAATAGGAGAAAATCTATTAAAACTAACCTGAAAGTACCCATACGTGTATGGGTACCTAAATCTCAAATTATGTTTGCTGCAGATATGCCCAAAGGAACAGATGGAATGCCAATCCTGGTACCTGGACAGTGGCTGCTCACGACATATGACCGGAGAAAGGCGTATGTTCCAAACCCTGAATCTGAAAGAGGAAGGAAATATGGGTTTTGGAGGTAGCCAGAAGGGAAGGATCATCGGGACATGTACTATAGGTAATTCTCAAACTCTTATTAATAAGGTATGGCTTGTAGATGGCATGAAACATAATATACTCAGTGTAAGCCAGTTGTGTGATAATGGTTGCAATGTATTGTTTGACAAGGACTTCTGTTCTATTGTCAACTCTGATAAAATTGTAGTATTCAAAGGGAAAAGAAAAGGGAATGTTTATAAAATCAATCTTTCTGAATTGGCTGTTCAGAAGTTCGTTTGCCTAATGACAATGAGTGATGAAAAATAGGCCTGGCACAAAAGGTTAGGTCATGCTAACTGAAGATTAATCTCTAAACTTTCCAAGCTAAAACTTGTTAAAGGACTGCCAGATATTGATTATCACTCAGATGCTATTTGTGGAGCATGTCAAGTTGGAAAGATTGTAAAAACTTCTTTTAAAAACAAAAACATTGTCTCTTCTTCTAGACCCTTGGAATTGCTTCACATTAATTTATTTGGTCATATTGGGACTGCCTCAATCAATGGAAAAAAATATGGTTTGGTCAGAGTTGATGATTTTAGCAGATGGACTTAGGTGTAGTTTCTCAAATCTAAGGATGAAACATACGAAGTGTTTAGCACCTTCTGCATTCAAGTACAATTTGAGAAGGAATTGAAAATTCTAAAGGTCAGAAGTGATCATGGGGGTGAGTTTGAAAATGAATCATTTTAATCCTTTATTGAAAAATATGGAATTATCCATGAGTTCTCTTCTCCCAGAACTCCACAGCAAAATGGAGTTGTTGAGAGAAAGAACATATCTCTGCAAGAAATGGCAAGGACAATGATTCATGACAATAAACTCCCTAAGTACTTGTGGGCAGAAGCTGTTAACACTGCTTGTTATATTCAGAACAGAATCTATATCAGACAAATTCTAGATAAAACATCGTATGAGTTATTCAAAGGTAGAAGACCTAGTATCTCGTATTTTCATCAATTCGGATGTACCTGTTACATTCTGAATAACAAGGACTACCTAAAGAATTTGATGTTAAAGCTCATAAGGGTATCCTTTTAGGATACTCTGAACGCTCAAAAGTATATAGAGTGTATAACTCAGAAACTAGAATGGTTGAAGAGTTTATGCACGTTAAATTTGATGACAATTTACCTGGCCATAACAAGTCAGAGTATTTAGTTTAAAATGATTTCTCTGCAGGTTTTCAGAATCATGAAGAACAATTTTTGGTATATGTCCCTAAAGAAAATGATGTAGATAATGGTGCTCCAGAATCTGTTATTATATTTGAAGATATACCAGAAGCTACAGAAACTGAAGTTACTCCAATTGGTCCTACTACTACTAATTCAGTGATTGCTCACAATGTCACAGAAGCCTCTGTTCAACCTAAGAGATTGTTTAAGTACAAAGCATCTCATCCAGAAGAGCAGATCATTGGTAATAAAGACGATCCATTGAGGACCATATCTGCTTTCAGAAATGATTACTCAATGATCAGCTTTATTTTACTAATTGAGCCTTCTTCTGTTGATGATGCCTTAACTGATAATGGTTGGATCTTGGCTATGCAAGATGAACTAAATCAGTTTCAAAGGAATGATGTGTGGGATCTTGTTCCAAGACCACAAAAGAAAAACATCATTGGGACCAAGTGGGTCATCAGAAAAAAACTTAATGAACTTGGTGAAGTTGTTAGGAATAAAGCTAGACTTGTAGCTCAAGGCTATAGTCAGTAAGTGGGAATAGACTTCTTTGAAATCTTTTCTCCTGTTGCAAGGTTAGAATCCATAAGACTACTTCTCTCTTATGCCATCAACCATGACATAATTCTATATCAAATGGACGTGAAAAGTGATTTTTTGAACGGAGTTATTACTGAAGAAGTGTATGTCAAACAAACTCCAGGATTTATAGATTCAAAGCATCCAGATCATGTCTACAAGCTTAAAAAATCACTCAATGGTCTTAAACAAGCTCCAAGAGCTTGGTATGAAAGACTGAGTAATTTTCTGCTTGAAAATGGTTTTGTTAAAGGAAAGGTTAACACTACACTATTCAGGAAAACTTGGAAAGAAGAAATCTTGATTGTTCAAATTTATGTTGATGACATAATTTTTGGTTCCACTAATGCTTCTCTCTGTTAAGAATTTTCCAAGATTATGCAGGCTGAATTTGAGATGAGCATGATGGGTGAATTAAAATACTTTCTTGGAATTCAGATCTGCCAGAAGTCTGAAGGTATTTACATTTACCAGTCTAAATATACAAAAGAGTTCTTGAAAAAGTTCAATCTTGATGATTGCAAAGTCATGTCCACTCTTATTCATCCTACATGTAATCTTGGTATTGAAGAATGCAGTTCTAAAGTGGATCCAACAAAATATCGAGGTATGATAGGTTCCTTACTCTATCTCACTGCTACTAGACTTGATATCTTATTCCGTGTATGGTTATGTGCAAGGTTCCAAGCAGATCCTAGAAAGACTCACTTAATTGCTGTTAAGAGAAACTTTAGGCATCTGAAAGGAACATTAAATCTTGGACTTCTTTATAAGAAGTCCTCAGATTATAAACTGGTTGGATTATGTGATGCTGACTATGCTGGGGATAGAATTGAAAGAAAGTCCACCAGTGGCTCCTGTAACACCCCAAAATAATTATAATATTCATTTAACTGAATTATTGTGATTATTCGGTATTTTGGTGAATTTTGATGGACTTTGTGACTTTTGATGACTTTGAGTGGTGTTGTGGGTAGCCTTGGGTTAAGGGAACATTGAGGTATCTTAGAAGTAGTAATTAAATTAAGATTATTTTATTAGTAATAATAGTAAGATAATTTTAAGAATTGGATTATTATTTATTATTATTATCATTATTATTATTATTATTATTATTATGATTTAAAATAATTAGGAGAACCATTAAGGGTAAGACGGTAATATTGAGGAGGTTAATTGAGGATAATACGGGTAAATCATGATTAGGACCCAAAAGATAGGTTTAACAAAAAGAAAATAGGGAATTAGGAGAATTAATCTGTGCAACCCTAAGAAGTGAAGAGAGAGCTGAGGAAAGGAGGCTAGAATGCATAGAATAAGAGGATCAACCGTAGAACCCCAAAAAGAAGAATCTTTGCTGGAAAATTTGAGGTATGGGGGGTTAATCCGGGTTCATATGTTTGATATGGGTTTAAGGTAGAGTAGTTTGTGTGTTCTGTGTTATGATGAATTTCTGTATGCTGAATCTGTGTGAATTTCGTGCATCTCTGTTGGTTGATTTTCTGATATGAATTTGGTATGTGTTGCTGTAAATTCTGTGAAATTCATGTGAGTGATTTCTGTAGCTGTGATGAATATGTGAATAAACCAGATCTGAAATCGAAGGTGGGATTAACGCATTAGGACTTAATAATTAGGAAGAAATTGATGAGAATAAGGAAGCAGGATAAAAACGTAGATCTGTGATGAATCGATACTGGTTTAAGTCTGATTTTGGAGGATCGAAGGTGCTGGAATAGGAAGGTTTTCGTTCAGATGCGAAATCTGAGTTTTGGAGTGCCTTCTGGTGATACGCGTAACAGGGGGGCATTATGCGTAAGAGGGGACATTCCCAGGGTGGTACGCGTAGCATACGCACCCGTCCCCAGGGCCAGCACGACCCTTTGCCAGTACGCGTAGGATAAGAGTATGAGAATGGAGGCAATACGCGTATGGGATGGAAATACGCGTATGGGAAGCTGGGAAGGAAGAGGCATGCGCGTATGGAAAAGCCATTACGCGTATGGGGTTCTTAGGGAAGATCCATTACCCGTATGGATTAGCCATTACACGTAATGGGAGTCTGAAGAGGAATTTTGAGAGGGAAACCTCTCTGGTGATACGCGTAACAAGGAGGGCATTACGCGTAAGGGAGGCCTGGGCAAGGGGCCCTACGCGTATGATACGCAGGCCAGGGATGAGGAATTGAGCCATACGCGTATGGGGCATGGTCATACGCGTATGGACAGGGCCGTTGGCAGATTTTCCCGTTTTTGCGATTTCTGTCCCGATTTCGCTTGTGATGCGGATTCTTTGAGACGTAAGGCTATGACGAGGTAATAAAACATGAGTAAACTAGTAATGAAGATGAAAGGGATAAAAATCGGGGATTTTTATGTGATGAGCATAATATGACGAATTGTGAGGTATAATGACGATTTTTGACGAGTGCGACTTGGTGTTATATAATGATGTTTGTTTGATGATGATTCATGAATGATGATGCAATTATGACGATTTTATGATGATGATTATTATGACGATTTGCATCATGCATTCATGGTATAGTTAGGACTCCGGTCTATTTCGTGGCTTCAATCCCATTGTGTGGATTGAAGTGTTTTATGACGTGCTCCGGTTCTTGTGTAGAATCGATCCTATTGGTGGGGATCTTTGGAGGGTGATGGCCCAGTGTCCATCAATTATGACAAATTGGTACCACATGCATGATTCTATGATGTTGCATTTGCATATCATGTGGCATTGCATTTTATTGATGAAATTGATGTACTAATGACGTTGGTGAATGACTTGACGATGTTTATGCTTATGCTTTATCTTTTGCTCATATCTTATATATTGATTCGTGATTACTAACCCTGCCTGTTTGAATGTTGCCTCCAGGTGGGTAACATGCAGGTGATCAGGCTTGGCTCTCTTGGTGCTCGAAGATTTAGCTTTTGAAGTATTTTGATTTCTCCGTCGATTAGAGGGCCTTGCTCTGATATGTAACATCGGGTCGGGACGTTTTAGTCGAACGATTTACGTTCTTTTGTTTTGTTGGCATGATGTTTTTATGATGTTTTGTTTTATGGAGTTTTGGATTATAAAAGTATTCTTTTAAAATTTGATTTCCGCTGCGAGATGTTTAAATAAATTCATGATGGTAAAACCCGTGTTACGGAGCAGGTGATTATTTGATGTTTTGTGACGACATGTGATGCCCTTTTTGGACTGTACTCTGATAAAATAATCATATTTATTCGTGATGTTTGTTGGGTAGAAAAAGGGTGTTACAGCTCCTGTCAATTTATAGGTGAAAACCTTATCTCTTGGGGTAGTAAAAGACAAGGAATTGTTGCTTTGTCCACAGCAGAAGCAGAATACATTTTAGCTGCTAATTGCTGCACTCAACTACTCTGGATGAAATATCAACTTGAAGACTATCAGATTTTTGGAAACAAAATTCCTATTCTCTGTGATAATATTGTTGTTATCTGTCTAACAAAGAATCCAATACAACATTCTAGGACCAAACATATTGAAATCAAATATCACTTTATAAGGGATTATGTTCATAATGGTGTAATAGATATTCGGTCCATTGATTCTGAACATCAATAGGCTGATATATTTACAAAGCCCCTGGCCATTGCCCAAATTTATTTCATCAAGAAAAATTTAAACATGGTTCATGTGGCAAAATAATTTCTTGTCTTCTAAACGATGTATTGTAATATTCGTTGGAATCTGTTAGTAGTCAGTTGAATTACTTCTGATAGTTCCTTAAGTATGGTCTTTAAGTCTGAATAGGGCTATAGGATCTCTCTCTTTCTTGATTATTTTATTTAAAGCAGACATTAATAAGTTAATTCCTTGTTATGTGCTTTGAATTAACAATTGGACTATTCCTTGAGTTTTGATTAAATAAGAATTCTTGTCTTAACACTCTGATCAAAATTTTGAAATTTTGATTTAATAGTCAGCTGTCTATAAAAGTTCTATAAAGACTTAAAAAGACATGACTATCACTTCTATTTTCAAAATCTACTCTAAAAAGTTTGGTTCATTAAAAAGGAGTTCTGACAAAGATTCTAACTTGTTTTTACTCAGACTCATAATTGTCCAAACATTTTAATGCATACTTGCTTATATTATAGCATTATATGTGTTAAATTGCTAAGCTGTTTTTCTTATCTCATAGGTTATTTTCTACATAAGATAATTTGGTGAAATCACTTTTATTCATCTTAGTATTTCTTCTTACAATAATGTCCTGGTAATTCATTAAATAAGAAATTCTTTGATTTAGATTGTCTAAAGAAATGTAAAACTTACTCCGACGAATTGACGGCGAATAATCCTTCATAAATTGTTTCAGATATTCATTTTCAGAAATGAGATGGATACTCTCAGATCTTGTGAAAGACTTTTGGGCCATTGCTTATATTCATCAGAGTGAGCAAAATAATTGACTGTTTTTCAAATCATATTTGGTAACAAAGGCCCTTCTGAAAGTCCTTCTACTCTTACTCATATGTCAAAAGTCTGGTACCAAGTTTTTGGGAACATTCTAAGGCCTAGAGTAAAGAGGACATGATAACTTTTCTTCTGATGATTAACTCCTCATTCTGACACTACTCTTCAGGATCAAGAACAATTTACCATTAACAAACATGTTCCTGACTGGTGTTCAGATATGAATAGTTCTGAAATCATTATTCTTTGTTAAAATTCTTTTTCCTTCTTCTCTCTTTTTGATTGATGACAAATGGGGAGAATGGATTGAGTATTTTTTATTACTAATGGTTCCGAATGCGGTTAGTAATTCTATTTACGGGTAGTTTGTGAATCTCACTCATGGGGTTGGTTTATTATTCTGTATGGAGAAGAGCTTACAAACCTCAACTATTAGACTTTACAGACATGACTCAGGGGGAGCTTACAAACCTTACCTCTTAGACTGTTTGACTCAGGGGGAGCTTACAAACCTCAGACACTGAAAGTTGTTGAGTAATTAATCTGGTTCTGATTGTTTTTCAAAATACTTAATGTTGTCATCATAAAAAAGGGGGAGATTGTTGAAACAAGTTTGGTTCATACCATGTATCCTCCAAGATTTTGATGATAACAAAGTATTTATAAATCAATTAGGATTTTTAACTAGCTAGTTTATGTGTGCAGAAATATATTTACTTGATGGAACTGGTTCTGACACTGAAACGACTTTGGTTCGGTTCTAATCATGCTAGTACGCTTTAGCTCAGAAGCGTGTTATGCTGCCTCTGATGCTGAGTAATGTCAAGTCAATTATGCTAATACGGGACTCAAGATTTATTGACATTATCTTATACGGGTTCTGTTGTACTTGAATCATAGTTGTATCCTCTGGACAAAGGCCCTGTTTCGTGGATATCCTTGTAACTGAAAGCTCCAACACCTTCTTTATTGGAAAAGAAGATGTACTAGAAGATTTGATATGTTTGTAGCTGTTGAAGATGCTTCAACGTCTCTATTTCTTTGGCTATAAAAAGCAGCTGAAGATTTGAAGATCATTAAGAAATAACAGTGCAATACAACTGAGAAATACACGCACTACTATCAGAGAGTCGAGTCTGTTTAGAGTTCTTATTCTTGTGTTGATTAAGAATCTTTGTAAAAGTGTGTTGTATTATTTTTAACACCTCTGATATTTATCAAGTGTTGTTGTAAGTTATTACTTCTCTAAACTTTCTGTTTAGATAAAAATCTTAGACACGAGCTCTAAGCACAGGTGAAAGTCTTAGACACGAGCCCTAAGCATAGGTGAAAGTCTTAGACACGAGGTCTAAGCATGGTGAAAGTCTTAGACTGGTGGTCTAAGCAAGATAAGTTTCGGTCAGGAGCTGATTAAGCAGAGGGAAGTCTTAGACACGATCTCTAAGCAAGTGAAGTCTTAGACACGAGCTCTAAGCAATGGAAGTCTTTGACAAGTGGTCTGAGCAAAACGAAAAGTCTTATATAAGTGTGTATAAGCAAGTGTAATCTGGTTGATTATAGTGGAAAATCTCTTGCTTGGCAAGGGGACTGGAGTACTCTCAGTTGGAAGAGGAACCAGGATAACTACTGTGTGTTATGTGCTTTTTTTACTTTACTTCTGTCTCTATTTCTGCTACACCATATCAGATTCTGAACTCAGCTTTTAGAATCTGAATTCTGGTTCAAAAGTAAATCTAATTTTTTCAAAACACAATTCACCCCTCCCCCCTATTTCTTGTGTATTCTTCTCTCCTTCAACTCCCTCCCTCGCTATATTTCTATATCAAATAGGAACTAGGGCTACTTTCGACTTTAGAGAGTATGTTTTTTATTAGATTCTGAAGCAAACAGATTCATTTGTTGTTAAGTTACCTATAACCTTTCCTTCTCTAATTTATAATATATTGGTTGCTGAGGATATTGTTGGTGTTACTCCCGACCCTTCAAATTTTAGTTATAGACTTCTTGTTGAGAACCATGTTCTAGACATTGTGGTCCCTAAACTTCAAATTTTGGTATTGTTGATCTAACTACTTAAGGCAGTCTGCTTGAGATACTACCCATGTCTTGAACTGTTCAAATTTTGACCACCAAGATTTCTCATTATTGTGAAAATCATCATCACAATATGGATGTACTTACATGCCTCATCAATCTCCTCAGGAATTGTTAGGCATTCTCCACTATAATCAAGGTTAGGGTTTTGAGCCCTTTCAGAGCACTTAGACAAAGGATCAATCAAGAAATGACATGATCTTTAACTTGTCTAAACTCTCAAACACCCATAAAGGATCAAGAGGACTCCCACATCAAGAATCAAGCACAAGGTTGCAGTATTCCAAGTGGATTAAGCCTTAAGATCGCCAGTGTCACCAAATTAGGGTTTTTGGTCGACTAAGGCCTCCAGATGGAAATTTTCATCTAGGCATAAGCCAATGCTTCAAAGTATAACTCAAGATACTCCAAGGGACCTCATGGACCCAATCATCAAGTCAATTTAGCCTTAGGGGATACATTTATCAAAAATCAGGAGTTAGGGTTTCTTGACCTAATTCACCCCTAAGTTGACCCTTGGGACAAAAACATGAGCCAAGACCTCAAGACATGATTTGAGGGTCTCTAACACACTATATTGATCCATTTGCAACAATGGATTGATTCAAGAAGCTTGATCAAAAAGTCAACTGTGCACAAAGTCAAGTTTGAATTTTTGGGATTTTTCATAATTATGGTTCTTTAACCCTAAAACAATGATAATATGTGATTTGAATCATAATTCATCAAGAAAAATCAAAGAAAGTGGGATAACTTGTAAAAGGGGTAACCATAAAAACTTAGAATTTTTTCTAAGTTATGGAACAAAGTGGCTAGGGTACCAACTTCCAAGGATCATAACTTGATATCCAAGCAACCATTTTGAATGATCCAAAGATGGATTTGTAGCTCTCATGGCATACTTTAAAAGTGTCAACTACACCTCATTCCAATTCCTCATAGATTTCAAGTTATGATTGGATCAAAATCACTAAAAATATGAAAATGCATTTTTTCCAACACTTAGAAAAATTCTGCTCAAGGCAGATTTCAAGTGAAACACCAAAACTTGGAGGGTTGTTTCACATAGTTTTAGGATGAATCAATTCAAGATGTAAACATCAAATTTGTTGTCCATATTGCCTACAATCCAAGGAACTTATTGGCATGAAATAACTTAGCTTGAGCCAAGAGTTATGGCTACTGCAACACACCATGGCAAGGCTGTCATGAAAAACTAGTATTCAAGTTTTCTTGCTTCACACGATTTCTGAGTCAAGGCTTATGATCTTTATGCCACATGTATTCGATCTGATCACAATGCATCTGATCCAACCTGCTAAGTTAGGCCAAGAATGCTTCAAAGCTCATCCTTTGGCATGATGAATAGTTGAACAAATCCTTGGAATTCAAAGACAATTTAATGTAAATAGTGCACTTTCAAGATTCTGATCACTTGTAGTCAAGATGCCCTGATAACAACAATTAAAGTGACTGAGGAACGTGGAATCAGTCAAGGCATAGCTGATCTATTTGGGGCAGCTGTAACACCTAGTGCAAGTGGCATTTATGCCAAGCTAAATCCATTTGAATGTGATCTGATCTTGCAGCCATTCACTATTCCTCCAAGACAAGAATTGATCCACTATAAATAGAGGTCCTAACTGATCATTCAAACCACACCAAAGCAGCTTGCAACATTGCTTTATCTCATTCTCTCCTTAAGTGCCAAAACTCCATATTTTGAGCAAACACTATCGGTTTTTGAGTTGCAGCCTCAAGAAACTCAAACCAACTTCTCAAACACATCACATATGATGTATATGAGATGTTCAAACACTTAAACCATCTCTGTAACACCTCTAGCCCAAAATCACTCTTCAACTAGTCCATTATGCATCCATTCTGCAACTTGGATACCACAACTTGATCTAAGCAATTTCCAAGAGGTCCAAAGGTTGAAATCCACTCCATAACATCTATTGGAACTGTATAGATCATCAAATCACTTCAGAAACACCTGAATCAAAATCTCAATCTTCAACCTACCTGTTATGCAGTTGGATTCCTCCAACTTGATCCATAGATTTTCAAAGTGTTCCAAGGCTTGCAATCCACTCAACAACATCCATTGAAGCTGTAGAGGTTATCAAATTACTTCTGAAACACCATTTGTGCAAAGATTCAATCTCACCTGCAGCAAGGTAAACCTCAAAACTCTCATAACATGATCCATGCATATTTCCTTGCATGATACTTTTGCCAAATGTTTATTATCATGTTTTAAGTGTTTCCCCTCAAAAAATTTGATCATAGCACTCAAAAATATGTTTGCACGATTGCTTTTGCAAAATTAGGGCTCATGCATTCATGTTGATATAACTTGCTGCACACTAAAAATATATGAAATCAAATATTGCCATCATGTTCCTTGTTAAAAAACGCATGAGTTTGGTGTTTGAATCATGTCAAATGATTGAGAAACGAGTGAGATAGAGAGCTTCACGCATCTTACCTCGAGGTTGAAGATGGCCATGGCGCCATGCTTCAGAAATCCAACCAAACTTGCCTTATATTTTTCCCTTGCCATGTATATTATGAATTGGCATTGCGCCCCAGTGGTTGATCAGCTGGTTTGTGTGTACTAGCGAGTGGAAGGTCTGGGGTTCGAATCCCCCTCGCCCCATACCTCTATTTTATCACTTTTTCCACTTTTTATTATTTTTCATATTATTTTTATTAATGATTTGAAAAATTAATTTCTCATTCAATTTTAATCATTTTTGGTTGATTCTTTTTCTGAAAAATCACAAAAATAGTAAAATACTTTATTCTACAAAAAAAATCAAATTTATATTATTTATTTAATATAGTTGGTATTTTTGTGAATAAATTCATTTTAATTGTTTTAAACATTTTAAAAACGAATATTCATCTTGAAAATCAAGACCAAATGAGTTTTAAATCATCTTGTGATTAAAAACTCATTTTTCAAACCTTAACCAAAAATCACAAGTGGTTTATTTAAACTTATTTGGTACTTTTATCATTTTTTATTAATTTTCTTTGAAAAATTACTTTTAAAAAGTGAAAATTAGGGTTTCTTTGATTTTTAATCATACTCAAAATATTTCAAACTCTTTGGGCCTCTTGATAGAGTGTAAGTCCCACCTCTTTGTACATAAATAATTTTTGGGCCTCAGTGTATTGTATAAGTCCCGATACCGTTTCAGAAATTCCGACGTAATCGTCGTTTTCAAACTTTTTCAATTGGGCCTACCCTCATGTTGTAAGTCTCATTTCTTTTCTTCAAAACTTTTTGGGCCTCTTAAGAGAGTGTAAGACGCATCCCTTTGTACAGAAAACCTTTTTTGGGCCTCAGTGTATTGTATAAGTCCCGATACCGTTTCAGAAATTCTGACGTAATCGTCGTTTTCAAACTTTTTCAATTGGGCCTACCCTCCTGTTGTAAGTCCCATTTCTTTTCTTCAAAACTTTTTGGGCCTCTTAAGAGAGTGGAAGACCCATCCCTTTGTACGGAAAACCTTTTTTGGGCCTCATCACTTGTATAAGTCCCTGTACAAATTCAAACAACGGTGCGCTCACTGTTAAAATATGGGCATCTCCTTGAGTTGTAATCCCCAATCTCTGTTCAAAATACTTTCTCCTTTGATTTTGAATCCAAATATATAGCTGTTATCAAAAATTTCTTTAATTTCTTTATTGAACAACTAACAAAACAGCATGGAAGCTCTACAACGGGTAAGTGTTTATCTCTTTCTTTTATCTGCTTTCATATACATAAATGTATTGTGGGAAGCTGCGCATGGTTAGTCTTCTTTCATACCATTTAAATACTCGTCATATATCAACTGTATATATACTAGTATAGTTATTTAGAGTTTTCCCAGACAACTACGTCTAGAACTAGGTAAAGCCCTGTTGGTCGCTCTTAAATACGAACAAAACTAGATCCCCATAGGATTTCCAGATACAGTCTTCCCTTCTCTTGGGGTTAAACAATATGGAACAAAGAGAAAGGCAGTATTCTCAATGAACCTTTTCTCAGACTGTCACCCTTAGATATTGTCAAAGAAATTCTACTCCCCGGAGTTGATCTATTCTCTGTGAATAGCATCTCTTGAGTTTCTTCCAAACCCTCGAACTTTGTTGGAATGATCTCTTCTCTGTGAATTGCATTTCTTGAACTTCTCTTGGTTTGGGGGCCCACAGGCATCCTAAAAGCATCCCCGCCTCCTCTTGGGCATTGTACAAGGACCCTTCGGCTTCTTAGAAGTTCTCATGCCTTCTCTTGGGCTTAATACAAGGACACTGACGACCTCTTAAAGGTATAACACAGAACTTAGTCATCCTTTGCTAGAGTAGTCTTTCTAGTGTAAAACCTCAGGCCACTTTAGGGTTGATTCTCATCCCATAATGCCCTTGCCTCCTCTGGGCGGCATCATACAAAAGATAAAACTCTTCCACACCAGTAGACTTGGACAGTCTATATCCCCTCTTGAGTCTCAAAGACATTCTCAAGCACTGTAGAAACCCTGGTCACTCTGGATCAATCTCTAGCAGAAACCGAGTCTCTCTCATGAGAGTTCCCCAACCAAGGTCAGCTTATCCCAGATCAGAACCTCAAGGTCTCTGATATCTCAACTCTTCTGTAATCCTCAGCAAGAGTTGATTCCCCACTTTGGACCTGCCTAGGGATCTCAATAATTCTGCAGTAAGATAGCCTCCTCTGAGGCTTTGTATAATGATCCTTCCTCAGCAAAGTCAGCCTCCTTTTGGGCTCTGTACAATGATTCTCCCAAGTGGAGCTAACCTTTTCAGACTCTCTTGTTGAGTCCATCACTTTTCAAGATTTTCTTGATAAGTCAACCTCCTTGTAGCCGCAATCTCGGGCTTCGTACGAGACAGTAAATCACTCTCTTGTTGAGTATAAAAGACTCTCTTGTTGAGTCAATCAACTTTCAGACTCTCTTGTTGAGTCAATCACTTTTTTTTGGACTCTCTTGTTGAGTTAACCTTTTTCAGCCTCCGTCTTGGGCTTTATACAAGACAGATAAAATACTCTCTTGTTGAGTTAACCCTTTTAGCCTCCTCTTAGGCTTTGTATAATGATTTTCCTCAGCAGACGTCCATACAGACACTCTCTTGTTGAGTCAAATCCCTTCTAGCCTCAATCTTGGGCTTTGTACAAGACAGATAAAAACACTCTCTTGTTGAGTCAAACCCTTTTAGCCTTTATCTTGGGCTTTGTACAAGACATAAATCTCCCTCTCTTGAGCTTGGGACAGATATCTTCTCTAGCAGAGTCATTTCCTTCTAGCCTTCCTCTAGGCTTTGAGGGATGATTTTCCCCAAGCAGAGTCAAACTCTTTTAGCCTCAATCTTGGGCTTTGTACAAGACAGATAATACTCTCCAGCAGAGTTAAACCTTTTTAGCCTCCGTCTCAGGCTTTGTACAAGACACGTAAAATATCCTCACCAGAGTCAGATAAATTTCTCATTTTCAGCCTCCGTCTTGGGCTTTGTACAAGACACATACAAATTCTCCCCAATGGAGTCAAAAAGCTCTGTATAAGCATTTCCCCAACGAAGTCCATTCTTCTTAGGTTCCTTTAAAGCTTTGAGAATTTAATTCCCTTTAAGCAGAGTCAAAACCCTTTTAGCCTCAATCTTGGGCTTTGTACAAGACAGACAGAACATTTTCCCCGGAGAAGTCAAACTTTTAGCCTCCTCTTAGGCTTTGTATAATGATATCCCCAAAGAGCCCGTCTATTTTTCGCCTCCATCTTGGGCTTTGTACAAGACACCAATATATACACTCTCTTGTTGAGTCAATCTTATCTAGCCTCCTCTTAGGCTTTGTATAAATAAATCCCCCAGCCGGGTCAATCAACCTCTTAGCATCAAACTGGTGCTTTGATCAAGGCATACAAAAATCAACAATTCCTCTTTAGAGATGACAAATTCTCTCTCACCCAAAACCCTTTAGCTTCATATCTTGGGCTTTGAACAAGATACAAATCACCTTTAGCTTCATGTCTTAGGCTTTGAACAAGACACCAAAATATCTTTTTCCTCCCATAGAATAGGGGGAACTACGATTGTTCTGATTTCCCTATTTCGTTTAAACGGGAATACGTAGGCATAAGATTGCGAAATCTTAGCGAGCATACCAGTCAAAAACTCTAGGTCCGGTACCTTCATATCAATCAAAACCCTTAGGTCTAGTACCAAAAACAATCGGGAAAGAACCCGAGCATCAATAAAAACTCACTCACTCTCTCATCTTTCCCAAGAAACTTTCCCAACCCATTAGCAGATAAACACTATCAATTACAAAGTGAAACCTAAAAGCTAACATCCTGTGGATAACCACATATAGGATGGGTAATTGACAACTACCCATTGTATAACCTGACCCCGGACCCCCCAATCTCTTTTAAGCGTTTGTTCAGTTAAACATTCGCGTGCAAGGTTAGTTTTAGATAGTTTTCCTTTCCCTTCCAGCTTCATGGGATAAATAAGAAATTAGAAAGTAGCACCCTTTCTCCTTGAGGAGGAAAACCCAAACTTCAGCGATAAGGTGGTTGCGTCACCAACAAAAATTGCTCCCTACAGTAAAATGGCGACTCTGCTGGGGAGTCATTGTCTATATAGGAAATAGGACTAGAGGTCTAGGATGATAGGAATAAATATATATATTTATTTTCCTAATTGATATCCGTGTTTATTTTTCTGCTAATGGGACTGCGTGTGATGCCGCATTTGGAAAGATTGAGTATACACCTAAGATAAGTGATGGCACTATACGGGTAATCTTACAGGGAGTGACTCCCAAATAAGAGGTCCCGGTCAACCATCGAATCAGTGGAGATGCCCTTTGCGGATTCAATGTCTATACGACTTCGGTTGTTGAAAGCAGATTGTTCAATTGGGTTATCTGAGAAGCTGAGGATTTTAGTAGACTGAAACCATGTTACTATTTTGTAGTGCGGAAGCTATTGGAAATAGTTGTCACGTGATACTACCCACATTTGAGATTACTCTAAGATACATCAGCTCGCTCGGGTGATTCCAGCCTGATGTTGTTATCCCAAGAGGGGTCAATGATTTTGAGGACAGGTACAAAAAATCACCAGTATAAACCTTTGGGGATGGGTAGAGCCATGACTTCATGACACCGAACCTTTGACCCCATGTTTTTTCTATGTTTTTGTGTGCTACATTCATGCATTCATTTCATAAAAAAAACATTAAACAAAGAAAATTTTCTCTTCTAGTCTCTCTTTTTATAATTAAACTAAGACAATGATTGCAAATGTCAGAGAAAAAGATTGCGTTATGGATTTCGGTAGAAGGAAGACTCACAAGTACACCTTCAAGGTTCCAAAATTAGAGGATTTGAGAGGTTTGGCGAGGATGATCACCAACCCTGATGCTTTTAGAGCTAAGTACGGAGGACTACTGTCTCTGTTAAGGGTCCATGTAATTGAAGGAGTACTGGCTATGCTCATTCAGTTTTATGATCCGGTCTATCACTGTTTCACATTCCCGGATTATCAGCTGGCACCAACACTGGAGGAGTACTCTCACCTGACTGATTTACCTATCACTAACCAAGCTCCCTTTTCCAGACTGGAAGAAATTCCGAAAGATCAAACCATTGCAAGAGCAATTTATTTGGACGAGTCAGAAGTCAGGACTCACATGACCACTAAGGGTTGAATCCAAGGTTTACCAGCCCAAATTTTGATAAAGAAAACCCTGTACTTTGCTAGTATAAGGAATGTGGCCGCTTTCGAGAGCACCTTTGTTTTGCTCACCTACGGGTTATTTTTGTTTCCCAACATCGATAACTTCGTAGTTATCAATGCTATTAAGATATTTTTTATTGGAAACCCTGTACCAACCTTGTTCGCAGATTCTTATCATTCTGTACATTTAAGGAATTTGTACAGCGGAGGAATGATCACCTGCTGTGTACCCCTGCTATACAAATGGTTCATTTCCCACTTGCCCAAGTCTGCTGCATTTTGGGATCCTAAGAATACTTTACGCTGGTCGCAGAGAATCATGTCTCTTACCAACTCTGACATCGATTGGTACAATCAAATCTATGACAGGATCAAAATCATAGATCGTTGTGGAAACTTCCCTATTGTACCCTTCATAGGAATTAAAGGAGGAATCAACTATCATCCAGTTTTAGTTCGTCGTCAATTTGGATACCCGATGAGGCATGTCCCGCGTAATGCTCATTTGGAAGGTCTTTTCTTCAAGGAAGGAGAAAATGACAGGGCACTAAAGACAGAAATAGTGCATGCCTAGAAACGTGTTCATAGGAAAGGAAGAGAGTCTCTTGGAAAACCAGACTGTGTCTCTGTGGAATCTTATCTCCACTGGGTACAAACTAGAGCTCTCAAGCTGAGGATGCCTTACCCTCGTCATGAGGTTCTTCCGTTAAGGGACCCTGTCCTTTATTTTATGTCCGATATGGAAAAACTTCAGGTTACTCTCAATAGAGTTCAACAGGAGAAGAAATCTTGGAAGAACAAGTACCTATTCTCAATGTGGAATGTAAGAAAATACAGTAACTGTTAAAAGAAAAAAATGCTCTGATTGAGATTTTAGAGCAACATGCTGTAGAAAACCAAGATGACCAAAGGAATTTGCTCGCTCCTTTCACTTGGCAAAGGAATGACAACCCGACAACGGCTCGAGAGCCCCGGTCAAAGAAAAGGAAAATACCAGAACCAGCACCTGAGCCCTCCTCAGAGAGGACTCAGGATTCATTAGCTTAGACATTTCCTTTTACAGCACTATGTAAATTACTGTATTTCCATTTCCACAATCTTTGAATTCAATAAAACAGGGTCTTCTCTATTGTTTGATATTTGTAATCCAATTGTAGAATTTATTTTGATTAAACAACATATATATATATATATATATATATATATATATATATAATATAATCATTGCATATCATTCATCATTCTCATGAAATGCATTCTTCTTCTCTGCGAATCTCACGTTTGTGTCTCGATTCTAGAGTCAAACTGTCTCATTCATACAATACTCGGGTCAGTCAACAAAAGAAAATGAATGATCTTGAGGAAGAGAACAGAGAGTTGAGATAAGAACTCGACGCTCTGAAAGAGGATTTGAGAAAGCTTCACAATGATATGCAAGCTCTGGCAGCAACTCAGATACAACAACAACGGACTGTGATCTCAGAGATCACATCGACACCCATAGTGGAAAAGTATGATCCTCGATATACCATGCCTAAAGATCGTCCCTGGGGCATGTGTTTACCGTGAAAATTGGTAAACAACCGCTGATCTTCCAAATCTAACTTTGGTGACTCACTGGATCGATCAGATTGATCCTAGGACATATGCTAACAATTAATCTAAGGTAAATTCTAAGGAGATGAATACTTCGACAATACTCATAAAGAAAAGTTCATTGAAAACACAATCTAAACAATGTTTTAAAGTGTTAAAAGGTCGAAGGTGTGCAGTAAAGGTTGAAAATATGACAAGTGCAGAAACATAACTTGCATTAAATAGAAGATAAAAACTTAACGAAAGATTGAAGTAAATTGCATTGAAGGATAAATGGTGTTTACATCACGTACATTCTCACAAGACTCTTTTCTCAACACGCGGATACTTTAAGTAAATTTGGAGTTACTTGTACAAAGTGAACATCATACACCTATCCTATTGCTAGAACCCATATTTATAATACTAAAACTAACTGCTATAAACTGCCTGAAATAATCAACAAATGACAAGTGTCGCACTGCATGCTTCCATTGCTTGGATACACGCCACTTTTCTTTCTTCAAGAGCGAACCAAAGTAACTACTCCCTCCTTTATTTGAATTTGAATTTCCCAACGTCAGACATTAGCAGTGTTGTCGGTCGAAGGTGACCTCTTCAACTCTTAGAAATATTTTCTAAGTCCCAAAAGCATCCTCTCTTCTTATTAGCATCTTCGACTAAAACCCTATCATACAGATCCCGTCGAAAGCCTTTTTAAACCATCTTCAAGAGTTTAATATTCCCATCAATACTTCCAACTTCATATAGGCGTCGAATTTATGAGCTAACAAATTGCCCCCCAAAAATGTCTTTTTCGACAGTACTGAAGAAAAGGGCATTTTTTTATAGTGTCTATTCGACGCCATCTTTCGACCATGCATAGGTGTCTATCAAAAACTGACTAACCCACGTCTCAAGAAACTATGCAGTTTCTTTTCAATCAAATTTATGACATCACAGCTAATTATGATTATGACTGAAACGTCCCCTCGGAAATCACATCAAAACCCAAACCATCATAACCTCTCCTAGAGTCTAGGAGATCGTGGACATAGGTAGCAACTGTCACCGCCCCTACTTTGGCTCCTAGGATGACACATGTCCCACTAGCTCTAGCTCCTTAATGATGATTAGTGACCCTTTAGTGTTTCCAAAACATTATAAAATAGTCTCTTCAGAAACTATTTTCATTTTTTTCAACTCCATAGACAAAGGTAAGGAGGAGAAGGCTGACAAAGGACCTATCAACGAGCTAACCCATGTCGAAGCTACTACCACCCAAGCAACTACTGCTGCTACTGAAGGCAAGGACACCTCAACTGTGTATGGAGCAGGCCTTTCTGAAAAAGAGTTGGATGCCTTGAAGACTAGCAATCCTCGACAATACATAAAGATCCTTCTTGGCCGTCTAGGAAGCTCATCTGATAAAACTCCCAGTGCTTCGACTACCTCTGGGGATCAGCCTTCAAGCAAACCTGAGGACAATATCCTTCTGAAGATTAAAAACAAGATCTTTAAGGGTGACCTTTTCACACTCTTACAGATGGATGATGTCACTCATATCTCTCTGAAAAATCTCCTCCAACAAGTTCACATTCACGCTATTTCTCCAGAATCTGCCAACGTCATCTTAGAGCTTGGCAATATGATTGACCAAGTCCATGGTGACCTCAAACGCCTGCCCCAAATCAAAAATGCAATTTCAACCAAAGCCGGTAGTGAGGCTGCCGCTTGGGCCTCTGCCACTGACTCTGAGAATAAGGTAGCAGAATTAGAGGAAGCCAAAAAGAAGAACAAGCAAGAGATCACCTCCAATGAACAAAACATTGCTTCCTGGGAGCGAAAGATCAAGAAGCTTCGAGCCAAGATCTCGAAGGCCAAAAAGCACAACGCTGAGTTGTCTGCCTTTGATGACTCTGGCGCGTCGAAAGAGCTTGAAAATACCATCGCTTTTGCCGAGAAAGCTCAACAACTGGAGAAGGAAGTTGCACACTTGAAATCTGACAAGGCCTTATGTGAAAAGCGTCTTGACCTCTAGAAGTCGAAGTACTTGAAGATGAAGGAGAATCTCCCCTTTTAGCTTGTTACTCTCTTTGTAATTTTTAATTTGATGCTCCATGGCCCTTTGAGGCTTTTATATGTAATGACTTTTAAGCCATTTTGGCATTCATAAATACCATTATTGGCTTTGCCCTTGTTACGTCGAATTACTCTTTAACAATTTTAATTTCTTGAAGTGCTGGTTTATATTTTTTCAAATACTTGCCATTTACTTTCAAGATTCTTTTATCCTCATTTAATTCTTCAACTTCATAGGCTCCATTAGAAAATACTTGCGTAATTTGAAATGGGCTCTCCCATTTTGGGGACCATTTGCCCAAGGCTTTAACCTTTCGATCCATAGGAAGGATTACCTTCCAAACTAAATCTCCGGGTGAAAAGGTCTTGATTCTAACCTTTTTATTATAAGACTTCTCCACTCTTTTCTTTTGTCTCTTCAAAAGTTCTAAAGCTTTAAGTCTTTCTTCGTCCAAATCTACCAATTCGTCTAACATCATATTCCAATAAATCTCCGAAGGAATTTCATGATGTCTCTGGATCCTAGTCGACTAGAGATAGATCTTAACTGGTAACATTGTATCGTGACCAAAAGTCAATCGAAACGGAGTAGTGTTTGTTGCTTCCTTGGGAGAGGTTCGACATGTCCAAAGGATCGGGTCCAATGTCTTATGCCAATTTCTAGGCTTCTTTCCCACATGTTTCTTGATCAAACCAATCACCACTTTATTAGCTGCTTCGACTTGACCGTTAGCCTGAGCATAATAAGGTGTAGAGGTTAAGAGTTTGAAACCCGTCTCTTTAGCAAACCCCTGCATCTTTCGACCAGTAAAGACTGATCCTTGATCTGTTGTGATTGTTTCTGGGATTCCAAACCTGTAAATGATGTATTTTTGAATAAACTCGATCACATCCTCTTGATCCACATTTGGTAAAGCTATCGCTTCGATCCACTTCGTAAAGTAGTCAATCCCTACCAAAATGTATCTCTGATTCTTGGAGGATGCCGGTCGAATCTCTCCAATTAGATCCAAAGCCCAACCTCTAAAAGGCCATGGTTTGACTAGGGAATGCAACTCGCTTGCAGGGATATGCTGTATGCCAGCATGAACTTGACATTCTTGGCAACCCTTGGCAAATTCAATGCAGTCTTTTAGCATAGCAGGCCAATACATGCCTTGTCGAAATAATAGCCACTTCATCTTATGGCCTACTTGATGTGCCCCACATGCCCCACTATGGACAGTCGAAAGGGCCAGATACGCTTCTGTTTCACTAAGACATTTAAGTAAGACTCCCTCAGGGGTCTTTTTAAACAATTCATTGCCTAGAAGGACATAACTTAAGGCTTGATACCTAACCTTTCGCTCTGTGAACGCTGTTGGGTTTTGCAAGTACTAGACTATAGCATTCCTCCAGTCTTTACCCGTCAAGTTGTCTATTGCAAAAATCTCAAAATTTTCTTCATCAGCGTATCCAAGCTTTGTCACTTCTAGGTCTGATGGGCATAATCCAACAGATACAACTTTACCTCTAGCTTCAATTGCCTCTTGTAAATTTTCCTTCGAAACCTTATATGCAGAAGCAACCTGAGCCAAGTCATTGGCCACTTGATTCTCTAGTCGAGGTATGTGTCGAATGCTTACTACTTCGAATTTCTTTAGTAGTATCTTGGCCACTACGAAGTACATGATGAGATTCTCCTTAACACATTTGTACTCCTTTGTAATTTGCTTTATGACCAACTCTGAGTCTCCCATTATTTTGACTCGAGTTGCCCCCAATTCTAACAAAATTTCAAGTCCAGCTATTAAGGCTTCATACTCAGCCTCGTTGTTGGAACAAATTACTTCGACCCTGTACTTAAATTTTGTTGGAATTTTATCCAGAGAAATAATCAGCACACCTACGCTTGTGCCATCTTTGTGGCTGGAGCCATCGAAGTATAACTTCCAAGGTTCCAATTCGACATAATTCAACATGCTTTCGTTTATGGAGTGGTCGACTATAAAGTCTGCTACCACTTATCCTTTAACTGCCTTCAGAGGCTTATACATTAAAGAGTACTCAGTCAATGCTAGTGTCCATTTACCGATTCGACTATGCAAGATAGGTTTAGACAACATATGCTTAATAACATCGAAATGAGACGAAACATAAACATCAACTGGCTTTATATATTGCTTCAATTTTGTACAAGAGAAATACAAGCATATGCATAATTTTTCTATCATGCTATACCTAGTTTCTGCATCATTCAAAACTCTACTGAGGTAGTAAATGGCTCTCTCGACACCATCCTCATCCTCTTGAGCCAACATGCTCCCTATAGTTTTGTATGATGCAGCTATGTACAATCTCATACTCCTATTCCTACAAGGTGGTGAAAGAATTGGAGGATGACTCAGGTATTCCTTGATCTTGTCGAAGGCTGCTTGCTGCTCCTACCCCCATTTGAACCCATCTTTATTGAATCGAAGCAATGGTGAAAAGGTCTGCGTTTTTGCGCTTAGGTTCGATATGAATCTTCTCAAGAAATTGATCTTGTCCAGCAGTGATTGCAGCTCCTTTTTTGTTGATGGCGCTTTCGCTTCCATGATGGCCTTGGTCTTATTCTGGTTGATCTCAATCCCCTTTTTATGGACCACAAAGCCTAGAAAATCCCCTGCCTGCACACAAAACGCACATTTAAGAGGATTCATTTTAAGACCATGTCTTCTCATCCTTTCAAAGGAGTGTCAAAGATGGTCTAAGTGAGTCTTCCCTGAAACAGACTTAACCACAATATCATCAATATATATTTGCATGAAAGTTTCTATATAATCATGAAAGATTGAGTTCATTGCTCGTTGATATGTTGCCCCAACATTTTTTAGGCCAAAAGGCATTACTACAGACTCGTAGGTGCCTAAGGCTCCAGGACACCGAAAAGCTATTTTGGGGACGTCGTCTTCAGCAATGAATATTTGGTTATAACCAGAGTACCCATTTAACATACTGAGATACTCATGTCCTGCGACGGAATCGACTAGCATTTCTACCACAGGCATAGAATACTCATCCTTAGGAGTTGCAGAATTTAAATCTCTAAAGTCTATGCAAACTCTTAAGGAACCATTCTTTTCAATAACAGGTACAATGTTAGCTAGCCATTCGACATACCTGGCAGTACGGATGAATTTGCATCGAAGGAGTCTTTCGACTTCTTCCTTTATCTTTGAGAGAATTTCTGGGGCAAACCGTCTTGGGTTCTGTTTGACTGGCTTCTTCCCATGCTTGATCGGCAACTTATGGTTGACCAACTCCCTACTTAAACCAGGCATCTCATCATAGTCCCAAGCGAAACAGTCTTTAAACTCCTGTAACAACTGGGTAACTTCGACCTTAAGTTGTGGGTCAAGATTAGCACTAACATATGTTGGCCTTTTAGTTACCCCTTCTCCTAGGTCGATTTCTTCCAACGGATCTTGGGCTAGCATCTTAATGTTATTTGCCAGCGGATCCTTTTCGAATCCCAAAGGCTCATCGTCATAAATGGCGTCAAGCCTCTGGCCTAGCTCTACACCCTGAACCTTATCAGGTGGATCTGGGTCGAAGTCCTTACCAGGACCTTCTTGGTGGAATTCAGGATTGGCTTCGCCAGCCATATATTCGTTAGCAGCCTCTAAAGCCGCTTGTAGTTTGGTTTCAGCCACGTAGGCCGAAATTCTTCTCAATGCTTCGAACTCAGTCATTATCACTAAATTCACTTCCCCACCCTGTGGGGTCTACTGCAGGCTCGCCAAGGTATGGAAGTCTTTCCCCTGGCACCTCCTTATCCCAACGGAAACCATCGACGGGATGCAAGTACAATGAGCAAAATGTCTCGTTATCTGGGACAAACTCAAAATCTGCTGGGTCACAGGGGGCAATGTGAGCCAAATGTTTGTCGAACTGGCGTCTGTCGACATGATTTATTGGTGCCTTAAAATACCCCTGGTCAGCTTCAATGTTTTCGACTATGCCATCTGGCCTCCAGATGGTGATGCGTTGATGCATCGAAGATGGCACTGTACTATGCCATGTATCCACTCTCGTTCTAAGAGTAGATTGTAGTTGGCTTTTGTTCCTACTACCATGAAGATAGTAGGCCTAGTGATTGTCCCCACTGTCAAGTCAACTTGTATCACACCCAATGTAGAGCCAACCTTTCCTTCATAATTTGAAAGGACCATATTATGTGGCTTAGTATCAGTATCATACTTGCCAATCTTGTTCAATAAGAAATGTGGCATCAAGTTTACTGTTGCGCCACAATCAACTAAAATTTTATTTATTGGTACATCCTCCACTTTTCCAGTAATGTAGAGGGGCTTTAGGTGGCTTTTCATCGCCTCTGTAGGTCGCTCAAAGAAGGCGTTCTGCTCTTCAACGCACCCATTATTCATAATATAGTAGCACATAGGCTTGTGTGCTGCCATTTCTGCTTCAGTGCAGGCATCCAAATATTTGACTTCTGTAACCTGGTCGAATTCCCAGGGCATTACAGACACCACATTGACTATGATGTCGAGAGAAGCATCAAACTCAGAGTTGAAGTTGTCTGTCATTTTGTCATCATCTTCGACAGTCTTTTCACGTTCTTCCTCTTGAGAGGAAAACAATTTTCGTCCCACGGGCATTTTTTCAGCAGTCTTCATTTGATTCCCTCCATTATTGTCAGTAGGGATATTAGTACTGGACTTTCCTTGATACTTCGACTGGGCCTCCCTGAGAGCCTTCCTTCGACATTGCTCTCTCCTCCATTGAGATCGGCACATCAGGTTCTTCCCCTTATAGTTTTCAGAGACATACGCCGATTTGTTGGAAGTCTGAAACTCCTTTCGATATTCTATTGAAGAGCCTCTGCCCACATCATACTTCTGCCATTTTTTCTGACCTTTTTCCTTTCCTTCGACGGGTTTCATCCAGCTCCTTATTGGTGCATTGCTTGTTGGTTTGAAGGTACTGGGTCTAGCCCCTGGGAACTGTGTTTTTCCTCCTCCTTATTTTGAAGAGGACCTTCTAGGGTCGAAACCCCTTTGACCATGAGATGTTCTCTGCTCCCTTCTTTCTTTAGCCTTCCTAATCCCTTCAAGATTGTGAGCAGCCTTTTGATCAAATATTGCACTGCATCTGGGGCATAACATGACACCTGATCCCTTTTTTTGGCAGCGGTGAAGGAATTCAATGATAGTCTCATCCTGTTTTGGATACGCCACTTTGTTACGCTCTTCTTGGCAGCTTGCTTTGTCAACCTTCATGGTCTTATGTTGTGTAATCTTGACCATATTTATGTCCATGTCGACATCAACACTAAGATTCAGATTGCAGAAGTCTACATCAAGGCCTTCAGCAGCCTTATCCATCTTAACGAAACTCTCTGCAGTCTCTTTGGTAACTAGCATCATGTTGGAACTCTCAGTGATCCCATCATTTAAGCCCTCGGTGGCTGCGTCAAAGCTATCAGCGGCCTCGCTCATGAGTTTCTCCACAGCATAAATGTCAACGTCTTCAGTAACCTTGGCTAACACAGCATTGTTGGCGAAATCTTCAGTAATTTCCACCATGTTGACTGAACAGTCGAAGTCATCAGCAACCTCAACCATATGTACCTCTGGCTCAGTATAATGGGCCTCTGCTGTTTGCAATGGGTCGGAGTCAATTTTCATCTGACCTTTGCTCTTCTCTCTGAATTTCAGCCTGCCCTCCTGAATAGCATTTTGCACCAGATCCATGAAAATTAAACACTGAGAAGTTTTATGACCTAGAAAATTATGGCACTTACAAAATCCTCTCTTTTTTCTTTGTTCTAAAGGTGGCATTTTAGTGCCAGAAGGCACTATCATCTGCCCATCTTTTACTAACAAATCAAAATTTTTGTCACATTTAGTGATATCGAAAGTGTATGTTTTCTTGGGAAACTTGTCATTCTTTTCAGATTCGACAGAATTTTTTCCAATCGAAGGGGCTAACATTTTACAAGCATACGGAGGACCTTGCTTTAACTCAGCAACGTCTACCTCACTCTCGTCGAAATATAATGGTTCGTCGTATAAACCTTCGACATCCTCATTATATTCAACATAAGCTACCTTTTTACACTTATTGAACTTAGCCTTTTCGTCTTTCAGACGTTCTAACTGTTAAACCCTATCAGCCAGTTGGGCCATATCTCTCAGATACTGGGTATCCAATTTCTTTCTAATAGAGTAATCAAGGCCACCAACGGCCATTTCGACCAACTCATGCTCTGGCACTTGAGTAAAACACCCAGCCTTAAGTAATCGAAACCTGTTTAGGTAATCGTCTATTGGCTCAGTAAACTTTCGCTTTATGCTAGCCAACTCCTTCAAACTAATCTTAGTTTTCCCCATATAGAATTGTTCATGGAACAAACGCTCTAACTGGGTCCAATTACAGATTGAGTTAGGAGGTAGGGTTGTAAACCAAGTAAAAGCATTTTTGGTGAGAGAACTTGGGAAATATTTTACCCTAAGACTTTCGTCATTTGCAATCTCTCCAGCCTCAATCATATACCGGGCTACGTGTTCGACAGTAGATTCGGTTGTATCTCCTAAGAACTTGGTAAACTTTGGGACCTTCGTCCTAGGAGGTAATTCGGATTGTAGAATATAATCCACTATGGGTAATGTATAGTTTGGCCTAGTAAAGCCAGAATTTACCCTATTTCGAGCCATTATCCTTTCGACCATGGCTGCTAGGTTGTTATCTGCTGCTATGTTGTTACGTCGAACCTGTTGTACAACATGATCAACATCTTGGTTTCTATTTACTATCACTGCCCCTTGTTCCCCTTCTTCAGGAATTGGCACTTGGTTCCTTGGTGGTTCGACTCTGGGGAGTTCGACTCTAGGGGGTTCTAGGTTCGCCTCAGGTATAGTCCCTAGGTTCCGCCGCGGGATATTCTCCGCCACAGTCGCACCTCGTACAGGGGCTGGTATCCCCATAAATTCTGCCATGCACGCCAATTACGCTGCTAATTGCTGGTTAGTTTGGGTAGTGTTCTGGATCAAGGGCTAGAAAATTTCCCCCATAGTTTGGGACAAGGTTTGTACCATTTGTAGGTTACTCTCATCCATTTGTTGTCTTAAACATGCTATTGACGTGTTTGTCAGACTAGGACCTTGAGTGGAATATCCCACGCCTACACTTTGACTGTTTCGGCCTATATTTATCCCAGATCCTGACCCTTGTAATGGCGAAGACATTACATTTTCTGAGAATACTGGGGGGGCATTTTGGAGGCTTTGCATTATTGACGTTGGCATTCCATAAGGTGGATTCCTTGGTAATAGTTGTGAGAATCCTGGAGGGGGAAAATGCCTAAATGTCGAAGTTCCTCCTGGTGGAGTTTGGGGATTAGAAGCTTGTGGCCCAACGTACTCCAAAACAGGTTGAGTGTAAGCCCTTATATATGTCAACCCTGATCCTGTCATTGATGGCATTGGGTCGGACATAACAGGAGGTGGTATTGGCTCTCCTGTCGAAGGAACTGGAGGTGGCATCACATCGTTCCTGGACACATTTTGAGGGTTAGTGTTACTAGGCTGGGCATTCGAATTACTTGACTGAGGATTAGAACCACTCCCTTGAGGGTTTGGATTATTTGGCTGACTAGTGTTCGTCGCCATTTTTCTAGTATATCTTCTCTTTGGTCTCTCTTCGTTTGTAGTGGCTACCTTACCACTTCTCAATAACATGCAACGAACCTTTTTAAGAAGGAAACGATGAATGAAGATTTTCAAAATTTAGAAAGATCTTTATCAAGTTAGCGCTGTCCCACTAGGCGTGCCAATTTGTTTACCGTGAAAATTGGTAAACAACCGCTGATCTTCCAAATCTAACTTTGGTGACTCACAGGATCGATCAGATTGATCCTAGGACATGTGCTAACAATTAATCTAAGGTAAATTCAGAGGAGATGAATACTTCGATAATACTCATAAAGAAAAGTTCATTGAAAACACAATCTAAACAACGTTTTAAAGTGTTAAGTTAAAAGGCTAAAAAAATGTAAAAGAGAAGGTCGAAGGCGTGCAGTAAAGGTTGAAAATATGACAAGTGCAGAAACATAACTTGCGTTAAATAGAAGATAAAAACTTAATGAAAGATTGAAGTAAATTGCATTGAAGGATAAATGGTGTTTACTTCACGTACATTCTCACAAGACTCTTTTCTCAACACGCGGATACTTTGAGTAAATTTGGAGTTACTTGTACAAAATGAACATCACACACCTATCATATTGCTAAAACCCCTATTTATAATACTAAAACTAACTACTATAAACTGCCTGAAATAATCAGCAAATGATAAATGTTGCACTGAATGCTTCCATTACTTGGATACACGCCACTTGTCTTTCTTCAAGAGTGAACCAAAGTAACTACTCCCTCCTTTATTTGAATTTGAATTTCCCAACGTCAGACATTAGTAGTGTTGTCGGTCGAAGGTGACCTCTTCAACTCTTAGAAATATTTTCTAAGTCCCAAACTTCGGGAGAGCGAAGATGTCAGGGGCATGACAGCAACTCCTGAAGGTTACAAACTTCGGGAAGCACCAAGAGTCTCAGCCGTAATGACTATACCACCACCCGTGGTATACACTGTCCCGGAAGGACAGACTTCACAGATACCGTCTGGTGGAAACGAAAGTATGTTCGACAGAATGAATGAGTTCCAGGAAAAATTCCTGGAGATGCAGAAGGAACTTCAAGCCATTTGTGATCAGGATCTATTCAGAAAAGATGCCGCAGACCTTTGTTTGGTCCCTAATGTGAAAGTTCCGCACAAATTCAAGGTGCCCGAATTTGAAAAATACAAGGGTAACTTTTGCCCTTAAAGTCAACTCGGAGAATGTCAACTCAGACAAAGAACCAACAGCTACTGATCCACTACTTTCAGGATAGTTTAACCGGTGCCTCACTCAAATGGTACATGGGTTTAAACCGCACCAAGCTCGTCACTTTCAGAGATCTTGGCGCTGCCTTCGTTCAACAATATAAGTATAACCTGGACATGGCACCAGACAGAGATCAGATCAGAGCCATGTCACAGAAGGATAAGGAAACCTTTAAGGAATATGCTCAGAGATGGCGTGAAATTTCTGCCCAGATTTGTCCACCTCTTGAGGAAAAAGAGATGACAAAGATCTTCTTGAAAACCTTGAGCTCATTTTACTACGACAGAATGGTCGCTAGTGCGCCCAGTGACTTTACTGAAATGGTAGGCATTGGAGTTCGTATGGAGGAAGCACTCCGAGAAGGACGTTTAGTCAAAGAGGCCGGACCATCAAGCAGTACCAAAAGATACGGTATTGCTTTCCCTAAGAAAAAAGAGTAAGATATCGGTAATATCTCTCTCAGAAAGCAAAGGCGACGGTACCAACCAGTAGCAGCTGTAAATCTTGCTATCAACCCTGCGCCTGTTCCTACGTATCAACCTCAGGTTGCTCAGAGCCAACCGAATCAACAACAATATCAGTCAAGTACACAATAGCCTCTTCAGTAGGCTCGTCCTCCGTACAACAATAACCGTACAACGCGACCACCAGGGTTCGAACCTATACCAATGTTGTACGCAGAACTATTTCTATTATTACTGGTCAAGGGGCATGTCCAAACTAGGTCTCCTCTTACAGTACCAGAAAATCCGCCTTTTTGGTTCAAAGCGGATCAGACTTGCCCTTACCATCAAGGAGGACCGGGCATAACATAGAAAACTGTCTCAGCTTTAAATCTGATGTGCAAAAGCTTGTTAGGAGCGGGGTCTTATCCTTTAAGGATACGAATCCAAATGTTCAGACGAACCCGCTGCCTCAACATAAGAAGCTGCAGTAAATTTGATAGAGGGAGAGTCTAACCACAGCTATCAAATTTATGATGTACTCTTATTAAGGGCCAACCTAGTCAAAATGCATCGCAGACAGAGCGGATATGGGCATGTACCATCTCATAACTATCACCAGTGTAATATCTGCTCTAAAAATAATCAAGGATGTTTTGTGGTGCAATCAGCTCTACAGGAACAGTTGGATTTCAGATGGATCCAGGATCACCAAATCCGTGAAGTCAACATGACTTATACGAATTCCAACGTCATTCAAAACCACAACATTCTGGCAATGAATGTCAACTTGGTGGCAATGCACTCAAGGCAAAGCCAACATCATAATCTGCCACGACACGATTACGATTCCTGTCCTATCTGCTCAATAAACAATCAGGGATGCTCTTTTATACAAGAGAACCTACAGCGTTAGATGGATCTTGGATGGATTCAAGATTACCACGATAGAAATCAGTATCAAGTAAATATGATTCAAATATTTGATATTCGCTTGATGAATACCAGCTTGGTGGAGTTACATGCTAAGCAGGTACAGCTCGGTTTTCTGACTTCGCATAATTATCAGAACTGTACAGTATGCCGTGAGAGCGACCAGGGATACTCTCTCGTTCAGATAACTTTGCAACACTTGTTGAACCACTGGGGGCTTCCGATCTATTTAGATAAAGACACACAACAAGTTAGTATGATTAATGGGAACCCTACTAGGCATCAAAGTCAGGATGTTCGATCAATGGAAACAGATCTAGTGAGGTTACACTGTATACAGAGCGGACGTGGCCGGGTGCCACCACACAACTATGAACGATGTCGAGTTTACTCTAAAGATAATCAAGGATGTTACCTCGTGCGAGCAGCCCTTCAGAGTCAGTTGGACCACAAAGAGATTCGACCGTGTCCAAGTTCTGGGTCAACCAATTTGATGCCAGACTTTTTCGCTGATCAAATCAAGGAGGTTGTCGTAATCTCTGATCATAAGAGGACCAAGGATGTTTGTACCATCATCCCTTTACTTGACGAATCGAAAGTTCCCAACCAGGAACTGATTGAAATTACTTACAATAGTCAGAAGAATAAGAAGGCTCCTGTAGTTATCTATCTACCGGGACCATTACCGTATGAATCAACTAAGGCTATCCCTTACAAATACGGTGCAACAACAATTGAGAATGGAAAGGAAATTCCATTACCCTCCGTCGTGAATATTGCAGACATCAGTCGAGTAACACGGAGTGGTCGAATCTTCAACCGAGGAGTCAGAGAACCTACCAGAGAAAAGGAACCTCAGACAGAAGTTCCTGATCAACCATTCAGTCAATCCTTTGATCCCAACCTTTCAAAGAACAACGATGAGATGCTGAAGCTCATCCAGAAGAGTGAATACAACATTGTTGATCAGCTGTTGTAAACTCCTTCAAAAATCTCAGTGCTATGACTTTTACTCAGTTCCGAAGCTCACAGGGAAGCTCTACAGAAACTCATAGAGCAGGCCTTTGTGGAACAAGATGTGTCAATAAGACAATTTGACAGCATCATCTCCAACATCACTTCCTGCAACAACTTGGGATTTAGTGATGAGGAACTGTCGGAAGAGGGCCCAAATCATAACATGGCACTCAATATTACAATCAACTGCCAGGACGATGCATTAGCCAGCATACTGGTAGACACCGGATCAGCTCTAAATGTAATGCCAAAGTCTACATTGATGCGATTATCATACCGAGGATCTCCGATGAGAGACAGTGAGGTCACCGTCAAGGCATTTGATGGATTCTGGAAAACAGTTATCAGCGAAGTCGACCTTCCCATAACTATCGGTCCCCACACTTTCCAAGTCACTTTCCAAGTCATGGACATCTGAGCAAACATACAGCTGTTTGTTGGGAAGACCTTGGATACACGAGGCTGGGGCAGTCACTTCGACACTTCACCAGAAGCTGAAGTTTGTCAAAAACGACCAGCTAGTCACAGTCTGCGGAGAGCAAGCCTTGATCGTGAGTAACCTATTGCCGTCCACTTGTGTAGAACCAAAGGAGGTTGTTGGAACCCAGTTCCAAGCACTTTCCGTGAGCAATGAGAATCAATCAGAAAAAGGAACATCGATTTCCTCGTACAAAGATGCTCTCTAAGTAATCAAAAGTAACAGTGCAAAAGGATGAGGACAGCTTGTCATTCCTACTGATAACAAGACGAAGAAAGGTCTTGGTTTTTCCTCAACCTGTACCCAAACTGCTAATGATGAAAGTCTTTATCCCATTCAGAACTTCTTCCATAGTGGAGGTTTCCTTCACCCAGTGTCTTAAGAAGTACATACTATCAACGAGGGTGATTCCTCCGATACAGATGAAGAATGGAAGTCTTATCTTAACGAGGACGGTTATATGTCTCAGCAAGAAGCGCCTACGCCATTCTGTTTCCCCACGCAGGGTCCGAGATATATACCAAGGTCAGATGTCGAAATGATATACGGAGATTGTGATCCGGAAGGATGTCGTGCCCCACCCAACTCATTAGAGGAAGACACTCTGATGAAAGACAACTTTGACCACAACTATTATGACCCAATGGATGGCTTGCCTATGTGGCAACCATACCCAAGAGACTCGGGGCAAAAGAGTCGGCCAAGAAATGCATATCAACTGAGCATCATTGAGAAGAATACCTGCGTCCCCACAAAATCATGGGATCATTACTCAGGGCATTCAGAAAATATCCAGTACAACGATGAATTTGCAATAATTGCAGGACAAGAGTTCCTTAACTATGCTTTTCCTGAGGTCAACGTCATCGAGAGGGATGACTCCTCCAGTTCCAAAGAAATATGGGACACTTTAGGATAGCCAAGTGGCAAGTATGAATTCTTGGTCAAGTACACCGCTCTGGAAAGCTCTCGTATCAAGCTCGAAGACATCCAGCCAACTGGATGGGGAGATATACCTGAGAGTGCAAACACTGTGCAAGATACAATTGAAGAATCCTTCTACGACAACTCTGCCTGGGAGACAGATTCCAACGATCCTGCTCCACCAGAAATCAGCGTTATTTCTGAAGACAAATCGAGAAAGAAGGTGCCAGACTTTGTGATTCACCGAGGGGTTCGCCGCCAATGGGTTGCTGTCAACGTTCCGAAAATAGTTCATAAGTCTAAGTAATTGTCGTCTTTATCTTAACCTTTCACCCTGCCCATGTGAAACGGATGTTTTGATAGGGCTCACTTTTCTGTAAATATACCTCTTCGCTTTGCCCAAAGCGACTGAGTTTTGGTTTATAGGGCTCTAGTTTCAAGAATCGACAAGATCATAAATAAAATAAATATCGTTCTGTAATTTCTGCATTTATTACTGTTTTCTCTTTTTGCTTTTTCAGAAAATGGTAATCCTAAAAAATAACTCAAATAATAAAAACTAGAATTTTTAAAAAAACTAGAATTTTTAAAAAAAAAATACATTGCACGCACTCTTTCATTCTCTCTATCTCTTCTAAACCAAATCATCACATCATGCAGATTGCTTATTTTAAACCCCATTGAAACATATGATCTGATGCCTTCTCCCAACTTTGAATTCCCGTTATTTGAGGCTGAAGAAGAAAATGATGAAGAAATTCCAGAGGAGATCTCCCGATTAATCAGACAAGAGGAAAGGTCCATTAAACCTTACAAAGAGCCGTTGGAAACGGTCAACTTAGGTTAAGAGGAAGAGAGAAAAGAAGTCAGGATTGGGGAACTGCTCAGTCCAACTGTCATAGAAAGTTTGACAAAGCTTCTCAAAGAGTTTCCCAATGTATTCGCTTGGTCCTATCAGGATATGCCAGGGTTGGATACCAGCATCGTGGAACATCATCTACCGTTAAGATCAGAATGTCCACTAGTAAAACAAAGGTTAAGACAGACTCATCCAGACATGGCCATCAAAATCAAATAGGAAGTACAGAAACAGATTGACGCGAGTTTCCTCGCCACATCAGAATATCCTCAATGGTTAGCCAACATAGTACCAGTTCCTAAAAAGGACGGAAAGGTCAGAATGTGTGTAGACTACGGGGATTTGAACAAAGCAAGTCCAAAGGATGACTTTCCCTTACCGCACATAGACATGCTGGTAGACAGTACAGCAAAGTTCAAAGTATTCTCCTTTATGGATGGATTCTCGGGCTATAATCAAATCAAAATGGCGCCGAAAGACATGGTGAAAACTTCCTTAATCACCCCATGGGGCACTTTTTGTTATAAGGTAATGCCGTTCGGTTTGAAGAACGCCGGGGCAACCTATCAAAGGGCCATGACTACTCTATTTGATGACATGATACACAAAGAAATCGAGGTATATGTCGATGATATGATTGCTAAATCTAAGATAAAAGAGGAGCATGTGACCCACCTGCTAAAATTGTTCGAGCAGTTAAGAAAGTACAGACTCCGCTTGAATCCCAATAAGTGCACATTCGGTGTCTGCTCAGGAAAACTTTTAGCGTTCATCGTCAGCCAGAAAGGAATTGAGGTTGATCCTGACAAGGGCAATGCCATTCAAGAAATGCCTTCTCCAAAGACTGAGAAACATGTCCGAGGATTTTTGGGACGTTTGAATTACATTTCCAGATTTATATTCCTCATGACCGCAACATGTGCGCCGATTTTCAAATTACTCAAAAAGAATCAGGACTGCATTTGGACAGAAGACTGCCAAACTGCATTTGACAGTATCAAAGAGTATCTGTTGAACCCGCCTATCATGTCACCTCCAGTGGAGGGAAGACCGCTGATCATCTATTTAACCGTCTTGGAAGACTCAATGGGCTGTGTACTTGGTCAACAGGATGAAACAAAAAGAAAAGAGTCCTCCATCTACTATCTGAGCAAGAAATTCACCGAATGCGAGACTCGGTACACTATCCTTGAGAAAACTTGTTGTGCCCTGGCTTGGGCAGCCAAACGTCTTCGCCAATATATGATTCGTCACACTACTTGGTTAATCTCAAAAATGGATCCAATCAAGTATGTCTTTGAAAAGCCTGCTCTCACGGGAAGGATAGCCCGTTGGCAGATGTTATTATTGGAATATGACATTGAGTACCATGCTCAGAAAGCCATCAAGGGAAGTATTTTAGCCGATCATTTGGCTCATCAACCGATTGACGATCAGGAATCAATCGGATTTGACTTCCCAGACGAGGATGTCATGTATCTAAAAATGAAAGATTGTGATGAACCGCTACCCAGTGAAGGGCCAGAACCAGGTTCCCAATAGGGACTAATCTTTGACGGAGCTGTCAATCATTATGGAAACGGAATTGGGGCAATCATCATAACACCTCAGGGTACCCACATTCCTTTCACCGCCCGACTGACATTCAAGTGTACAAACAATGAGGCCGAATACGAAGCTTGCATCATGGGTCTCGAAGAAGCAATTGACTTAAGGATTAAGAACTTGGATGTATATGGCGACTCAACCCTGGTAATCAATCAGATCAAAGGAGATTGGAACACATACCAATCAGGACTGATTCCTTACAAAGATTACGCGAGAAGGTTGTTACCCTTCTTCAACAGAATCGAGTTTCATCATATCCCTCGTGAAGAGAATCATATGGAGGATGCATTAGCCACCCTCTCTTCCATGATTAGTTTAGGTCAATGGAACGATATACCTAAGATCGACATAATGCACCTTGAGAGGCCCGCCTACATCTTCACGATTGAAGCAGTTATAGACGACAAACCTTGGTAGCACGATATCAAATGCTTCCTTCAGAAATAAGAGTACCCACCTGGGGCATCTAGAAAAGACAGAAAGACCCTCAGAAGACTGGCTGGAAACTTCTTCCTGAGTGGTGATACACTTTATAAGAGAAACTTTGACATGGTTTTGCTTCGATGTGTAGACAGACCAGAAGCAAACACGCTGATAAAAGAAATTCATGAAGGATCCTTTGGCACTCATGCCAACGGACACACAATGGCGAGAAAATTTTTTAGAGCAGGGTACTACTGGTTGACCATGGAATCTGATTGCTACAAGTACATGAGGAGGTGTCACAAGTGTCAGATATACTCAGACAAGATCCATGTACCGCCAACACATCTCAAAGTTCTTTCTTCCCCATGGCCTTTTTCCATATGGGGAATCGAAATGATTGGCATGATCGAACCCAAAGCTTCGAACGGACATCGGTTCATCGTGGTAGCCATTGATTACTTCACCAAGTGGGTCGAAGTAGCGTCATACGTCAATGTAACCCGACAAGTGGTGGTCCGATTTATCAAAAACAATCTCATCTGTCGTTATGGTGTTTCGGGCCAGATCATTACAGATAATGGATCCAACTTGAACAATAAGATGATGAAGGAGTTGTGCGCTGAGTTCAAGATTGAACACCATAACTCATATCCCTACCAACCCAAGATGAACGGAGCGGTAGAAGCGGCTAACAAGAACATCAAGAAGATTGTTCAAAAGATGGTTATAACCTACAAAGACTGGCACGAGATGTTACCCTTTGCTCTCACGGTTATCGTACATCTGTTTTCACTTCAATGGGGGCAACCTCTTTCTCTCTAGTATATGGCATGGAGGCAGTCCTTCCCATAGAAGTAGAGATCCCATCAATCCGGGTATTGATGGAAGCCAAGCTAACAGAAGCTGAATGGTGCCAAAGTCGACACGACGAACTGAACCTAATTGAGGAAAAGCAAATAACAGCACTGTGTCATGGCCAGTTGTATCAACAAAGGATGAAGAAGGCGTTTGACAAAAAGGTCTGACCTCGCGTCTTCAAAAAAGGAGACCTCGTGCTCAAGAAGATACAATCATTCCTCACTGATTCCCGGGGCAAGTGGACTCCGAATTATGACGGCCCCTATGTGGTCAAGAAAGCTTTCTCAGGTGGCGCCTTGAGACTCGCAACCATGGACGGAGAGGAATTTGCCTACCCCACAAATGTTGACGTAGTCAAGAAATACTTCGCCTAAATAAAAAAAAAGTCTCGGTGGATTGAAAACCCGAAAGGAAAGTCCAGGAAAAAATTAGAGACATAATCAAAAATCATCCCGGTGGATTGGAAATATCAAAGTACAATCCAGGAAAAAGTTAAGGATTAATGGCAAGTAACTACGCTCAGCAAAGGGGTAAATCCCTCAACGGCAGTCATGCCATGAGTCAGGAAGAACTCCTGTCAAAGTCATCTTCGACAGAAGCTCAGGATGCCCTGAATTCAAAGTTGGTAGAAGGATAGCGGTCGTTATGTTTCAATGTAGCCCTTTTCCCTTAAATTACCATTTTCTAACTTTGTAAATACTCCATGGAATCACGCGTTTGGCTGATTTCCATTCCATCAATAAAATTTGAGCCATAGTGCTTTTGTTTATAATTCTCATTTGTTTTAGCTTTACAGAACGACATTTTAATATGATTAACGATTCTTGAAATAAAATAAAACTGAATTTACTTGTCAAACTTTTTCTGCTTTTAAAATAAAGATGGCAATTTCTTTTGACTGTTGAACATCGAAATAACATCGATCGCTTCTCCAGAAGTAATCGAACCTCAAAGTGCAGAATCAAAGTGCTCCTTCTAAATCAGTTCGCCTGAACGAGGGATCAACTGTGTCAGAGACCGTGTTTCATCTGACACCCCCGGCAGAGTTCTTATCTCCTAAGCCAGACCAACAGTTTTCCCCACGGGGACTATCTCTCCTAAGCAAGGTAGAATTGCTACTTTTGGACCAGTGATACTTTTCATCCCCTGCAGTGGCCAAGTATCCAGTCGTGTTCATCCACTAGTCTGTATGTCGCGTCAGTTTTGTCAGCATATACATACATACATCATGCATTATTGATTTACATTCATATTCATATTGTGTCACTATCACTCTAGTCGGTCTTACCCCCTTAGTGATAAAAGTCTTCTCAATCGAGTTGTCAGTTCTTTCCTCGTCAGGAAGTGAATCATCTAAGCAATCTTTCTCCCAGTTTATTTTCGGATTAGAGACGGTCTTCGACCACTTTGATAACTTGAACCTCTGAAAAGCAAGCAAACTTTTGACAAATATCACTCTTCGCCATTGAAGATGATATCTTCGCTTTCCCGGATTAAGGAAAATCCCAGAGAAAGCCTCTCAACCAAAGACTCTCAGCAACACATTGATTCTTCTCTCCAGAAAATCAATGTTAATGAAGTCAGCAGCACCTCAAAATTGGGGTACATTGTATGGCATTTATTCGAGAAGGTTTTGAAGAAAAGTATGATGTAATATCCCTAAGCAGAAAGCATTCTCTCAAGAGACTCGTTTTCCCCAGTAGAGTCGACAAATGACGTCTCCAAACAGAGAAGTTTGCACACCTCTACAGCTCAGACCAATGGGTTTCCCCAGCAAGTCTGACATCAAAACTTTTTTTCAGTCAAATGGCATCTCCCCAGAAACCAGGATCGAGGGGAAGTTTATTTCAGAAAACTGAGACCAGTTCCTGGGTAGGAAACCAGGATCAAGGGGAAGTTTATTTCAGAAACTGAGACCAGTTCCTTGGTAGGAAACCACGATCGAGGGGAAGTTTATATCAGAAATTGAGACCAGTTCCTTGGTAGAAGACCAGGATCGAGGGGAAGTTTTTACCCTTTCTAAGCATTATTGCTTAGCAAAAGAAGATGAATGCATAAACTACCATTCATAATCACTGTCAAAATTTCGGGTATTCCGATATTTAATCATCTTGCACCCCGAATGCCCGAATACCTTCGCCATTCACACCTTCGGGTCCAAGAAGATTAAATAGGGGCATCTGTCATACCCCAAATTTTGACCACCAAGATTTCCCATTATTGTGAAAATCATCATCACAATATGGATGTACTTACATGCCTCATCAATCTCCTCAGGAATTGTTAGACATTCTTCACTATAATCAAGGTTAGGGTTTTGAGCCCTTTCAGAGCACTTAGACAAAGGATCAATCAAGAAATGACATGATCTTCAACTTGTCTAAACTCTCAAACACCCATAAAGGATCAAGAGGACTCTCACATCAAGAATCAAGCACAAGGTTGCAGTATTCCAAGTGGATTAAGCCTTAAGATCGCCAGTGTCACCAAATTAGGGTTTTTGGTCGACCAAGACCTCCAGATGGAAATTTTCATCTAGGCATGAGCCAATGCTTCAAATTATAACTCAAGATACTCCAAGGGACCTCATGGACCCAATCATCAAGTCAATTTAGCCTCAAGGGATACATTTATCAAAAATCAGGAATTAGGGTTTCTTGACCTAATTCACCCATAAGTTGATCCTTGGGACAAAAACATGAGCCAAGGCCTCAATACTTAATTTGAGGGTCTCTAACACACTATATTAATCCATTTGCGAAAATGGATTGATTCAAGAAGCTTGATCAAAAAGTTCCAATTTCATCAGGACCACAATTAGGGTTTCGAGGGAAAAGTCAACTGTACCTTTGACTTTTGACCAAGACATGCTCCCAAACCTTGGGACATGATTTAATACACCCTATAACACCTATGGAACACATCCATTAGGTTTGATTTAGGTCAAGGACTTGATTTCACCGAGGATCGCACAGTTTAGAATTCATTTGATAAAAAGTCAATTGTGCACAAAGTCAAGTTTGACTTTTTGGGATTTTTCATAATTATGGTTCTTTAACCCTAAAACAATGATAATATGTGATTTGAATCATCATTCATCAAGAAAAATCAAAGAAAGTGGGATAACTTGTAAAAGGGGGTAACGATAAAAACTTAGAATTTTTTTCTAAGTTATGGAACAAAGTGGCTAGGGTACCAACTTCCAAGGATCATAACTTAAGATCCAAGCAACCATTTTGAATGATCCAAAGATGGATTTGTAGCTCTCATGGCATACTTTAAAAGTGTCAACTACACCTCATTCCAATTCCTCATAGATTTCAAGTTATAATTGGATCAAAATCACTAAAAACATGAAAATGCATCTTTTTCCAACACTTAGAAAAATTCTGCTCAAGGCAGATTTCAAGTGAAACACCAAAACTTGGAGGGCTATTTCACATAGTTTTAGGCTGAATCAATTCAAGATGTAAACATCAAAGTTGTTATCCATATTGCCTACAATCCAAGGAACTTATTGGCATGAAACAACTCAGCTTGAGCCAAGAGTTATGGCTACTGCAACACACCATGGCAAGGCTGTCATGAAAAACCAGTTTTCAAGTTTTCTTGCTTCACACGATTTCTGAGTCAAGGCTTATGATCTTTATGCCACATGTATTCAATCTGATCACAATGCATCTGATCCAACCTGCTAAGTTGGGCCAAGAATGCTTCAAAGCTCATCCTTTGGCATGATGAATAGTTGAACAAATCCTTGGAATTCAAAGGCAATTTAATGCAAATAGTGCACTTTCAAGATTCTGATCACTTGTAGTCAAGATGCTCTAATAAACAACAATTAAAGTGACTGAGGAATGTGGAATCAGTCAAGGCATAGCTGATCTATTTGGGGCAGCTGTTACACCTAGTGCAAGAGGCATTTATGCTAAGCCAAATCCATTTGAATGTGATCTGATCTTGTAGCCATTCACTATTCCTCCAAGACAAGAATTGATCCACTATAAATAGAGGTCCTAACTGATCATTCAAACCACACCAAAGCAGCTTGCAACATTGCTTTCTCTCATTCTCTCCTTAAGTGCCAAAACTCCATATTTTGAGCAAACACTATCGGGTTTTGAGTTGCAGCCTCAAGCAACTCAAACCAACTTCTCAAACACATCACATATGATGTATATGAGATGTTTAAACACTTAAACCATCTCTGTAACACCTCTAGCCCAAAATCACTCTTCAACTAGTCCATTATGCATCCATTCTGCAACTTGGATACCACAACTTGATCTAAGCAATTTCCAAGAGGTCCAAAGGTTGAAATCCACTCCATAACATCTATTGGAACTGTATAGATCATCAAATCACTTCAGAAACACCTGAATCAAAATCTCAATCTTCAACCTACCTGTTATGCAGTTGGATTCCTCCAACTTGATCCAAAGATTTTCAAAGTGTTCCAAGGCTTGCAATCCACTCAACAACATCCATTAAAGTTGTAGAGGTCATCAAATTACTTCTGAAACACCATTTGTGCAGAGATTCAATCTCACCTGCAGCAAGGTAAGCCTCAAAACTCTCATAACATGATCCATGCATATTTCCTCGCATGATACTTTTTCCAAATGTTTATTATCATGTTTTAAGTGTTTCCCCTCAAAAAAATTGATCATAGCACTCAAAAACATGTCTGCACGATTGTTTTTGCAAAATTAGGGTTTATGCATTCATGTTGATATAACTTGCTGCACACTAAAAATAAATGAAATCAAATATTGCCATCATGTTCCTTGTTAAAAAACGCATGAGTTTGGTGTTTGAATCATGTCAAATGATTGAGAAACGAGTGAGATAGAGAGCTTCACGCATCTGAGCTTGAGGTTGAAGATGGCCATGGCGCCATGCTTCAGAAATCCAACCAAACTTGCCTTATATTTTTCCCTTGCCATGTATATTATGAATTGGCATTGCGCCCCAGTGGTTGATCAACTGGTTTGTGTGTACTAGCGAGTGGAAGGTCTGGGGTTCGAATCCCCCTCGCCCCAGACCTCTTTTTTATCACTTTTTCCACTTTTTATTATTTTTCATATTATTTTTATTAATGATTTGAAAAATTAATTTCTCATTCAATTTTAATCATTTTTGGTTGATTATTTTTCTGAAAAATCACAAAAATAGTAAATTACTTTATTCTACAAAAAAATCAAATTTATATTATTTATTTAATATAGTTGGTATTTTTGTGAATAAATTCATTTTAATTGTTTTAAACATTTTAAAAACGAGTATTCATCTTGAAAATCAAGACCAAATGAGTTTTAAATCATCTTGTGATTAAAACCTCATTTTTCAAACCTTAACCAAAAATCACAAGTGGGTTATTTAAACTTATTTGGTACTTTTATCATTTTTTTATTAATTTTCTTTGAAAAATTACTTTTAAAAAGTGAAAATTAGGGTTTCTTTGATTTTTAATCATACTCAAAATATTTCAAACTCTTTGGGCCTCTTGATAGAGTGTAAGTCTCACCTCTTTGTACATAAATAATTTTTGGGCCTCAGTGTATTGTATAAGTCCCGATACCGTTTCAGAAATTCCGACGTAATCGTCGTTTTCAAACTTTTTCAATTGGGCCTACCCTCGTGTTGTAAGTCTCATTTCTTTTCTTTAAAACTTTTTGGGCCTCTTAAGAGAGTGTAAGACCCATCCCTTTGTACGGAAAACCTTTTTTGGGCCTCAGTGTATTGTATAAGTCCCGATACCGTTTCAGAAATTCTGACGTGGTCGTCGTTTTCAAACTTTTTCAATTGGGCCTACCCTCGTGTTTTAAGTCCCATTTCTTTTCTTCAAAACTTTTTGGGCCTCTTAAGAGAGTGTAAGACCCATCCCTTTGTACGGAAAACCTTTTTTGGGCCTCAGTCACTTGTGTATAAGTCCCTGTACAAATTCAAACAACGGTGCGTTCAGTGTTAAAATTTGGGCCTCTCCTTGAGTTGTAAGCCCCAATCTCTGTTCAAAATACTTTATCCTTTGATTTTGAATCCAAATATATAGTTGTTATCAAAACTTTCTTTAATTTCTTTATTGAACAACTAACAAAACAGCATGGAAGCTCTACAACGGGTAAGTGTTTATCGCTTTCTTTAATCTGCTTTCATATACATAGCTGTATTGTGGGAAGTTGTGCATGGTTAGTCTTCTTTCATACCTTTTAAATACTCGTCATATATCAACTTTATATATACTAGTATAGTTATTTAGAGTTTTCCCCGGTAACTACGTCTAGAACTAGGTAAAGCCCTGTTGGTCGCTCTTAAATACGAACAAAATTAGATCCCCATAGGATTTCCAGATACAGTCTTCCCTTCTCTTGGGGTTAAACAATATGGAACAAAGAGAAAGGCAGTATTCTCGGTGAACCTTTTCTTAGACTGTCACCCTTAGATATTGTCAAAGAAATTCTACTCCTCGGAGTTGATCTATTCTCTGTGAATAGCATCTCTTGAGTTTCTTCTAAACCCTCGAACTTTCTGGGAATGATCTATTCTCTGGGAATTGCATTTCTTGAACTTCTCTTGGTTTGGGGACCCATAGGCTTCCTAAAATCATCCCCGCCTCCTCTTGGGCGTTGTACAAGGACCCGTCGGCTTCTTAGAAGTTCTCATGCCTTCCCTTGGGCTTAATACAAGGACCCTGACGACCTCTTAAAGGTATAAGACAGAATTTAGTCATCCTTTGCTAGAGCAGTCTTTCCAGTGTCAAACCTCAGGCCACTTTAGGGTTGATTCTCATCCCTTAATGCCCTTGCCTCCTCTGGGAGGCATCATACAAAAGATAAAAGTCTTCCACACCAGTAGACTTGGACAGTCTATATCCCCTCTTGAGTCTCAAAGACATTCTCAAGCACTGTAGAAACCCTGGTCACTCTGGATCAATCTCCAGCAGAAACCGAGTCTCTCTCATGAGAGTTCCCCAACCAAGGTCAGTTTATCCCAGATCAGAACCTCAAGGTCTCTGATATCTCAACTCTTTTGTAATCCTCAGCAAGAGTTGATTCCCCACTTTGGACCTGCCTAGGGATCTCAATAATCTTACAGTAAGATAGCCTCCTCTTAGGCTTTGTATAATGATCCTTCCTTAGCAAAGTCAGCCTCCACTTGGGCTTTGTACAATGATTCTGCCCAGCGGAGCTAACATTTTCAGACTCTCTTGTTGAGTCCATCAATTTTCAAGATTTTCTTGATAAGTCAACCTCCTTGTAGCCTCAATCTCGGGCTTCGTACGAGACAACAAATCACTCTCTTGTTGAGTATAAAAGACTCTCTTGTTGAGTCAATCAACTTTCAGACTCTCTTGTTGAGTCAGTCACTTTTTTTTGGACTCTCTTGTTGAGTCAACCTTTTTCAGCCTCCGTCTTGGGCTTTATACAAGACAGATAAAATACTCTCTTGTTGAGTTAACCCTTTTAGCCTCCTCTTAGGCTTTGTATAATGATTGTCCTCAGCAGACGTCCATACAAGCACTCTCTTATTGAGTCAAATCCCTTCTAGCCTCAATCTTGGGCTTTGTACAAGACAGATAAAAACGCTCTCTTGTTGAGTCAAACCCTTTTAGCATCTATCTTAGGCTTTGTACAAGACATAAATCTCCCTCTCTTAAGCTTGGGACAGATATCTTCTCTAGCAGAGTCATTTCCTCCTAGCCTTTCTCTAGGCTTTGAGGAATGATTTTCCCCAAGTAGAGTCAAACTCTTTTAGCCTCAATCTTGGGCTTTGTACAAGACAGATAATACTCTCCAGCAGAGTTAAACCCTTTTAGCCTCCGTCTCGGGCTTTGTACGAGACATGTAAAATATCCTCACTAGAGTCAGATAAATTTCCCATTTTCAGCCTCCATCTTGAGCTTTGTACAAGACACATACAAATTCTCCCCAATGGAGTCAAAAAGCTCTGTATAAGCATTTCCCCAACGAAGTCCATTCTTCTTAGCTTCCTTTAAAGCTTTGAGAATTGAATTCCCTTTAAGCAGAGTCAAAACCCTTTTAGCCTCAATCTTGGGCTTTGTACAAGACAGACAAAAAAATTTCCCCGTTGAAGTCTAACTTTTAGCCTCCTCTTAGGCTTTGTATAATGATATCCCCAAAGAGTCCGTCTATTTTTCGCCTCCATCTTGGGCTTTGTACAAGACACCAATATATACATTCTCTTGTTGAGTCGGTCTTATCTAGCCTCCTCTTAGGCTTTGTATAAAGAAATCCCCCAGTCGGGTCAATCAACTTCTTAGCATCAAACTGGTGCTTTGATCAAGGCATACAAAAATCAACAATTCCTCTTTAGAGATGACAAATTCTCTCTCAGCCAAAACCCTTTAGCTTCATATTTTGGGCTTTGAACAAGATACAAATCACCTTTAGCTTAATGTTTTGGGCTTTGAACAAGACACCAAAATATCTTTTTCCTCCCATAGAATAGGGGGAACTACGATTGCTCTGATTTCCCTGTTTCGTTTAAACGGGAATACGTAGGCATAAGATTGCGAAATTTTAGCGAGCATACCAGTCAAAACTCTAGGTCCAGTACCTTCGTATCAATCAAAACCCTTAGGTCTAGTACCAAAAACAATCGGGAAAGAACCCGAGCATCAACAAAAACTCACTCACTCTCTCATCTTTCCCAAGAAACTTTCCCAACCCATCAGCAGATAAACACTATCAATACAAAGCGAAACCTAAAAGCTAACATCCTGTGGATAACCACATATAGGATGGGTAATTGACAACTACCCATTGTATAACCTGACCCCGGACCCCCAATCTCTTTTAAGCGTTTATTCAGTTAAACATTCTCGTGCAAGGTTAGTTTTAGATAGCTTCCCTTTCCCTTCCAGTTTCATGGGATAAATAAGAAATCAGAAAGTAGCACCCTTTCTCCTTGAGGAAGAAAACCCAAACTTCAGCGATAAGGTGGTCGCGTCACCGACAAAAATCGCTCGCTACAGTAGGGACTAATGTCAGTCGTCAAGACCCTCAAGGACATGATTTTCACCTCTAATGCAAGGAAGAATAAGGTTGGTGAACTTATCAGGTTGATGAATTCGACGGCGCTTGAGGCAACCACTTCCTAGGATGAAGGTCAAGATGCGGGGAATGATGCTAAAGAAGATGTGGAGAAGTATGTTAGTGAATAAAATGTGAAAGCCAGTGATGATCAAAAGGAATATGAGTCAGTCTCCTCGAGTGACTCTAAGGAATGATGTTGTCTTTTGATGAAGTTTTTATTTGGTTTTAATTAATGGTGGTGTTCTTTTGATAAATAATGGTTCTTTTTTCCCCTGCATGGGTTACTTTGGTATATTTTTGTAATTTTCATAAGGGTTGGATAATGGTTCATGTTCCCCCTTGGTGGGTTTGTTCCTATTTTTTTGGTTTTCTTATGTTGCTTGTGCCCATCATAAACCGATGATCTCTGGATAATTCTAGTTCTACTAACCTTTTCCCATTTTGAGGTGATAAGAGGGAGAATAGTTTAATGATATGATAACGTTATGCAAGACAAGTGCATGGGTTACTTTGGTATATTTTTGTAATTTTCATAAGGGTTGGATAATGGTTCATGTTCCCCCTTGGTGGGTTTGTTCCTATTTTTATGGTTTTCTTCAGTTGCTTGTGCCCATCATGAGTCGAAGATCTCTGGATAATTCTAGTTCTATTAACCTTTTCCCAGGTGATAAGAGGGAGAATAGTTTAATGATATGATGACGTTATGCAAGACAAGTGCATGGGTTACTTTGGTATATTTTTGTAATTTTCATAAGGGTTGGATAATGGTTCATGTTCCCCCTTGGTGGGTTTGTTCCTATTTTTATGGTTTTCTTCTGTTGCTTGTGCCCATCATGAGCCGATGATCTCTAGATAATTCTAGTTCTATTAACCTTTTCCCATTTTGAGGTGATACGAGGGAGAATAGTTTAATGATATGATGACGTTTTGTAAGACAAATTCTTAGATCCTAAAAAATGTTTGGTGTTCTTTCTACATGTTCTCTGTGTGTTTTGTTATGTTTGCATGAAGTTTCTATATTTCTATACGCTGTGAGTTCAATATAAGGTTGAGTTTATTATACTCAATTCAACATATGCTTCTGTACCTAAAAAAAGAGAGAATGAAACAGCTGAAGCCAACTTTGGAAGGTACAAAACAACTTCAAATTAAGCAACTAATGGAACATCAATGAAAATTTCAACATAACAATTATTGCTTACACATTATAATATGAATAAATAAGAGAAATACATGTTCTGATTATAATTACTATACTAAATTATTTTACAATTAGATAAAAAAAAAAGCAAGAATTTTTCTTGCAAAACTAGAATCTCAGCTAAAAATGTATAGGCAATATATATATTTTAAAAAATAACCATAAAATAACAGCTGCGGCGGGTACACGTCACTTCATCACCATCACACGCGAAGAAACTTAACCATTTTTAGATACCAAAATTGCAGGACTGAACAAAGTCTAACTCATAATCGACATACTTAGACCAAAGTGGTTTGAATTGAGTCATTGCAATATCAAGCCATGGTTTCATGTTACCATTGAAATGCACCACAGCTGCATTGTTAATCTCATCCATGCTGATGCTTGGGTTATAACCAAGTCCCAAAACATGCCATGATTTATCTAGCGGCTTCGTTGTTGAGTAATATGTGATTAGCCCGGGTGGTAATGTCCCTAGTTTCCATAGTGTTCGGTTCTCGTTCTGCAGAAGCATCAACATATCATGTTATTTATATATATTACACGAATACCAGAATAACGATAATATAAATTAGAGTTCAAAAGAGTTACCAGATTTTGCCAGTAATGATACTCTTCGGTGCATTTTTCCCTTCTCCAAGCATCCAAATCGAAGAAATTCATTCCATATGCCCATGCACAAGTCTTTGGATTAAATCGAGCTTTGATCAAAGGATGCGAGAAATTCATGTATTGTGCATATCTATGGAATGACCCGAAACATGTTTCTACAGCTCCATTCACCTTGCCATCCATGTCAATCTTCCATAAACCGGTAAGATCCTTCTGAACTACTATGTCATCATCCAAAAATAAAACTTTATGCAACTTCGGATACATTTCTGGCAAGTAGAATCTCAAATGGTTCAATATCGACAAATATTTTGGATTCCTGAACTTCATATTTGTTGTGTCCTTTGTAGCATTCTCGAGCTTGTTTTCAAAGTAAAATCTCTGTAGGTTAGCAGATTCGAGCTGTCGAAGGACCGGCACGTAAGAGGAATTTAGGAATTTGTAATCCTCTACTGCCTTAACCTCAACGTGTGCACCGTTGTAATCTTTTAACTTGAACATCACTTGCATAGCTCCAAGATTCATCTTGTCGGTCACAACATGAAACACGTGTTTCCACGGTTCCTTTGCGTTCTTTGTCGCTGAATTAACCACAACAGATGCAGCTACAACGTTGTCCGAGAACAATGCGTAGTGGTAAAGATTGGGATCTTCAACTTCAGGAGGAGTAGGCTTCCCTTCATCTGTATACTTCTCCGGATGAGCAATCCGTTCTTCCATCAGCCTCATTGTTAGACAATGCAAACTCTTCGGAATGGACTTGGCAGCAATCAAACTCGAGAAAGCACCTTGCTTCTTCGATTTCGTCAACTGCTCGTTAACAGCAAAAATAGTATCCTTCAACTTCTGAATCTTCAGTTGGTTATCAAACGACTCCTTGGCTTCACCAATCACCTGGCGCGTGGTTTTAATCCGCTCCTTCACTTCCTTCTCCAATTGACGAACTACCGATTCATCAATCGGGATCGCATCATTGCTGAAAAGAGTCCTATATTGAGGCTTGCTCATCAAATCCGAGAAGTTTCGTGATAGTTCCGCGAAAATCCTAACAAGCTTCGAACTCTCAAGCTTGAGCTTTCGTGCATAAGAAGCATACGTAAGAGCCAAAGACTTATGATCATCGGCTTGCTTTCGGATCTGATCCAACCTAGGCTTAAGGGGATCCGTTTTCAACGCTAAAACAGATCTCCTTATCGATTCAAATCCATGCACGGAACCACCATCAGAATCCTAATACAACAAAACCATAACAACAGATTAGCACAGCTTCATCAAATCAAATCTCTTTCCTTTCCTAGATAAACTATATCATAAAATTACAACAAAAATTAACCTAGCTCCATCAAATCTCTATACTAACTTCCACATAAAAGAACAAAATTTTCCATCAAACCCTAAATGATTCAAGAATCAGATCCCAACCCACTTGAACCTAGATAGTAAGATCCAAAACTAACCCAACCCCACAATTTTTTTCCTCAAATTAAACAAACCCAGAAACATAAAAGACAAAAATTAACAAACTTTACCACAAAAAAATCACAATCACAAAAGGGGTGTGAGAAATTCACGAAATGAAAGTGAAAACAAAAGCTTACCAAGTTGTGTTGTTGATGAGAGGAATAAGAATGGGCTGTGAAGAGAAACGAGAGAGTGAGGAAAATGCAGAGAGCGATGAGTGTGAAGGGGAAGCTGAAGGGTCGGATCCTGGAGCGAGGAAAACGAGGATTAACCATGTTTTGTTTTGGTGAATCAGAGAGCGTGATGGTTTGGTTGATTCAGAAGAAGCAAGACTTAGTGAATCAAACTCCGAATCTGAAAATTCATGTATATATAAAATACCAGAGATTTGTTTCTCTCTCAAACACTGTCTTCTTCTTCCTCAAGTGCAGAGTGGAAATTTTATAGACGCGTTTATGTTTTTTTTAACTTAAATTACTAGTGGGTTTTATATGGGAAAATTTTTGTGCATATTTATTGGTGGAGTTTATATATATATATATATATTTCAATATTTATTTTAAAAATAATATTTCATTATAATTATGTAATAGTTTTTTTCAAATAATTATGTAATAATATAAAATAATTATGTAATATTTCCATAATTATTAAAATAATTACTGTTTAATATTTTCAATTTTATTTATACTTTCAATTTTATTATTATTTTATTACATTCAATTTTTAAATAATAAATATTAAAATAATAGTTGTTTTATAATTGTTTAGAATAATGTTTTCCTTATATTATTAGGATAAAAATATATTTTAACATTTATTATTTAAAAAAACTGAAAGTAAATAACGAACTAAAATTATATATATTAAACTGAAAGTAAAGATATTTTAATATTTATTAATAATAAATTGAAAGTAAAAATATATTTAATTAATCAATTGAAAGTAAATAATAAACTGAAATCAAATATATTATTTAATTAAATATCAAATATATTATTTAATTAAATATTTACGTTTTAGTTATAATATATAAATTTAAGTGGAGATTTCATTCAAAAATAATTCTTGGCCTAGTGGTAAGGATGCTTATATATTATGGGGGAGAACCTTGCATTCTAATAAGACCCAAATTATGGTTATATGTACATGGAAACATTGCATTTATTAACTTGTTTTATTAGATTCTTGTAGTAAAACCTCAACTTTTGTGTAAATATTTAATTATATTAGTTTATCATGTACTGGTTGTAGTTTGTTTAATTTCAACCCACTTTGTAGGTATTTATGCATAAGAGGAGCTTTGGTCATCAAAAGACCTATGGCTTCAACATGCATTTTTTGGATCAAAGCAATCCTGCTGATGGGGCTTAGCGCAGTTGTAGCACAACCAGTCAGGGGCTTCCGCGCTTAGTGCCAAATTTGGGGCTTAGTGCCATTTATGGCGGTTTAAGTTATTTGTCTGCTAGTTGCGCTTAGCGCCAAATCTGGGGCTTAGTGCGGTATTCTTTTACAGATTTGTATAAATAGCTTTGCACTTCAGATTTTTAGATATAGATGACATTTTAGAGAGAGAGAGAGAGAGAGAGAGAGAGAGAGAGAGAGAGAGGGAGAGGGAGAAAGAAACTTAGAAAACAACAGGAGAGGGTGCTTCTTGAAGATTAGAAGTTGGGTTTGCATCAATCGTTGGGAAATCACGATTGATGCAAGTTCATCTTCATTCTTCTCTTTGTATCAAGCTACCATGAGTAGCTAAATTCCTTTCTTGTTGGGATTGGATGTAGTTCACTGTCACAGTATGCATTTTTATTGATCATGGTGTTATGTATAATCTATTCATGCATTAATATTGATGTTATCCTTGTTTACTTGTTGTCACACCCTCATTTTCCACCCAGCTTTTTCATGAATTCATTAGTAGCATCACCTTTGGATATTTGAAGCAAAGGGATTGACAAAGATGGGGATTGTGTCTCTTCAAAGCAATGTATAGTTCAAAGGAGATTAGGGTTTGAGATATTGCAAGACTTGAGAATCAAGAAACCTAGAGTTGTCCTGGCTTACTTCTGATCATTTGGAGGAGTACAAGTTTCAAAAAAAAATTCACTTATGCCTGGTCCAAGGTCTTCCTTAATCAAATATGAGGATGTTGAACGTTGGAGTGGTTGCTTTCCCTTTAACTGGATAGAGGTTCAAGATTATGAGGATAATTTCTTTTAAATTCAAAGCCAAAATCTAGTTTCTTGACCAAGGCGTTCTTCAGTTCATTCAAGTTTCTGGGTCTCAAAGTTGTATTCAAGTTTATCATCTGTCATATCCTAATTTTGACCTACCCTTTTGTACTCCTATCCCAAATATTTATGTAGTGGTCATTTGGCCTCTGGTTTATGATCCACTTAATAACTTCTCTTTGCAAGATTGTTAAGCTCGCGTGGATTAAAAGAGGATCATGGCTTTATTCAGGATTAATTGGTTGATTGATTTGCTAAAGAGAATTTAAGAGGGTAAGCTTTTGGAAGTTTATTCATACATGGGCACGTATGGAAATCAAATTTTGTTATTTTTCCTAACAAGCACATGTAAGGTTCAAGACAAGTCATCAAGAGAATTGAAATGGTAAGGATAAGTCTATTGTCCTCCATGTTCAAGGAATTCGGTTGACACAATCCTAAGGTTTTTTAGTTTCACATCAAGTTCAAAAAGAAGATCGTGAGATGTGCTACATAATTGGACCATTTCACTGCAAGCTTCATGGAGCGCAAATTCAAGACAAGCCCACAACCAAATTGGATTCATCATTAGCACATGGTTGCAAGTTATAATTAGTTTCAAATTTATTCTATTAGTACAAAGGCCAAGGATACAAAGTGCCACATGTTCTAAAAAGTTGATCTTGTAAAGCATAAGGAAATCAACATGCCAAGGTGGTCTTGTTTTGTTAAGACTGTTTCTTCAAATCCACTTCACGATACACATTGCAATTCCAAAAGGAAGAGAAGTGATAGTTAAAGTTCAAAAGTAATAATGCTCGTGTGCTACAAAGTTTTACAAATATGATCCCAAGTTTTTTTAATGCACCACACTTGTCTGAATTCAAATTTACAAAAGTGAGTCAAGGCATTATTAGGTGCATGAGTACATCATTTGAGTTTCAAGTTTCATGTTACAAAATACCTTGTGGTTATGTGGTTATATGAGGTTTCAAGCTGATCTTCTAAAAACCTAAATCAAGGCATCACACTAATTCAATTGTGATGTGAAGGCTAGTTCATAGGTGTAAGACCCTAATTTTTTACCCCTAAGATTCCACATATCATTCACGTCTCATTTGCATCTTATACCACAAACAAGATCATACTTTGGTTCCTTTATCCCTCTCTTATTTGGGTTTATGCCTTGCCGGGATCACCGAGCATCTGTGTGTTTCTTATTTGCTTATGTTTACTAACCTTTAATAAAAATCCAAAAAGAATATGTTTGTTTCCCCTTTACTAACTTTTTCAGGAAGGGAATCAAGGATATCAAACAGTCCCTCAGCTCGAATGAATTTCATCTGATAAAGTCAAAGTTGATCTGCACATAATTAAAAAATTCATCTGATCAAGAGTTCCCAAGTTTTTGATTGATTATTATTCAATAGACTCCAAGGTTCATGTGTTTATTTCCATGCCTTCTTTGACAAGCAAAAAGAATCGAGCCAGAGCCACAACAGTGCACTCAAAAGGGCAATTTTTTCAAATTTTTCACTGAGTAATCGGTTACTCTAATCAGGGTAATCAATTACCCTCGTGGAAATTTAAAAAATGGCAGCAAATTAAAATTCTGCAGCAATTGGCACCATTTTCATCATTTTGATCACATGTGGAATATTCTAGATCATCTCATTTTAATTCCCCTACATCATCACAATTAATTCCCACCATGTACCTCCACTAATCACCACTTGATCTTGATTTTCCCTCAAAATTCAAATTCCAAGCCTAATTTTGGTTCCAAACCAAATTTCAAACCACCAAAATTCCCAAGCCTAAACTCTATAAATAGAACCCTCATTTCATTCATTTCATAAGCTTTTGATAGCCAATAAACCCCTTGCAAATTCTCTCCCCAACCACCAAAATTCACCAAAGCTCACATTTCTTCTTTTGAAAGTTAATAAGTTTTCACATTGAATCTTGTTCAACTTTGAGCTAAACCTTCATCCATTCACTTTTTCATCGTCAATTTCAGTAGATCAAGACTTTGGAGTTTGGATCTTGGAGCAATTTGAAGGAATTTTCAAATTTGGAGTGGTAATCTCATTTTCCACCATTGTTGTTCTTGATCCATCTTCCACAATGTAGATCTTTGGTGATCCTTGTAACTTGATCCATTGGATCTTATAATTGTGTTTAATTGCTGGTTTTTACTGTTGTTTTACTTAAAATTTCGTGCAATTTTGATTCCATGATCATAAGGTGTTTGAAGAAAGTTTTGAAAGATGATCATGCTGAATTTTGCACTATTTTTTGACTCTGCGTACAGAGTAATCGATTACCCTAATAGAGTAATCGATTACTCTGAGTCAGAATGCAGTTTTTGGTCCATTTTTGGGACTGTTTTGGTTGTTTTTCCTTTTCATCCCTTTCCCTTTGTTCTTAGCCTTAGATCGCATAATTTTGTGGTTTAATTTGGCTTTCTCTTCATCTATTTCTCTTTTATTTGGATCGATGAAAGTCTTATGGATCTTAGAATTTCTTTGTTAAATTCTTGATCAAGACTAGATCATTACCTTTTTTTTTTCTTTTCGTGCGGTATTGTTTTCGAATGACAATTTACATATCGTTCATCTAGCATACATTAGCACAAAGATCACTATTGACCGGTCTCGAGTAGGGTGACTTCTTTATAAGTCACTTGGCGATTGCTTAACATAGCGCTACATTTGTCCCTCTCTGAATCAATGCATGAACCTTCATGGCCCAAACTTATGATTGTAAGCCCAATGATGGTTGATCTTTTGTATTAGGTTCAAAATCTATGAAGCTTGTTGTTGTAGAGGCTTTGATTCTATCAATCTTCTAACAAGACTTCATTAAACTTGGCCTAAGTACATTGTTCATTCATTATAGTTCATGACGCGAGGCGGAATAATCGGTGTTTCCTTTTGAAGGCTTATGGCACTAGAGCCTTTGTGCTACTAATCACTAACTTCTAACCTTACCTTTATGCTTCCTTCTTGCTCCCTGTCTCTCTTTACCTTTTTTATTGCTTTATGTCATTTATATCATATCATATCTTGTTCATGCTTCCGCATTTTTTACTTTGTCCACTTGGACATTATGTTTATGCTTATGCCTTTTTCCCTTTGTCCACTTGGACCAAAAACATTAATAAAGGCCTAAACCTCTAAAAAACTTGTGCTTTTAATCTTGGACTATGGTTACTATCCTTTGCATTGGACATGGAGTTTTACACATAGACCTTGGACATTCAATGCTATTCTTGAACCCTTGGACTTAGAACTAGGACCTTTTCCCTTTGCTTTGGAATTATGGTTTGAAAACTTTGGAGCCTTGTGCTTTTGCTTGGTTTATGGTGAAGATAGCTACATTTGTGGTTAGATCATTCTTATCCTTAGCTTTTACTTTATGCTTTAGGATAATCACTTCTTCTCCACCCATTCTTCAATTTTCAAAACCGTCTCCCTTTTTCAAAACTTTCTTGATTTCAAACTATCACCTCTTTTATAATCAAACCTTGACTTTGTCAAGTGATTTTACTCTTTTCTTTTCATTTCTTAATAAATGCTAAACTACATAAGCATATTGACACCTTTTTCAAAAGACTTTAAAAAACACCAAACTCATCAAACTCTTTTTGTGCCTTATGCACTTTTCCTTTAAGACTCTTTCATAAGTTTAGACATGATTCATTTCTTTAAGCGGAATTATTCGCTTGGAAATGACAACTTGTCTTTACATTTAAAATCAACCAAAACAAACAAATTTTATTCTTTGTACCACGAACTACGAGGTTTTGATCCTATATTGCACTTTGTGGGTACGTAGGCATGAGGCGACAAGTCTCTCCAAATACAAAAATCTTAAAAAATACTTCTCTTCTCATCTCCTCAATCTCATTTCAAACAAACCTTTTCAAACCAAAAAACATAGATATTTCAAAGGGTTCCTATAGAGTACTATGGACATTTTGGGTGCTAACACCTTCCCTTAACATAACCAACCCCCTTACCCAGACTTTGTTCACTTGTTCTTGTTTTAGAGCTTGTGTAGGTTTTGTTCGCTCTTTTTCCTTTCCTTTTGGATGAAATAAAAGAGCGGGTGGCGACTCTTGCTTTATGAGTTAAGTTAATCAATAACTTACACTCACGATTTTTGCCGCTACAAAAAAGTGGTGACTCTACTGGAGACTCTGGTTCTTAGTGGGTTCGGCCTACTTTGATTTATTTACACTTTTTCTGTTTGATTTGACTATTATTGCTTGTTCTGTTTGGGTGCTTGGTGATCTGTGTGGTGAGATAAGTCCTATACCCGTACTTGAGTGCACTTATGATAGGAGGGTGGTATAATCTTGTTCAACTTACGTGGAGTAGTCCTTACTAAGCTGACTTGAGATCCCCCACTCAGTGGAGGCCCCTTTGGGATTACTGATGTTATACAAGTAGTCGTAATGACATTACTTTTTCTGACCTGGGAGCCAGAGAAGTTGAGGACCTTAGAACCCTTTAACCCATCTTGGCCTTATTAGGATGTGGTGCGGTGGCTATTCAGGTGTAGACTTGAATCACTTGTTACACGATACCACACTCAGACGAGTTTCTCTTGAGAATATTGTTGGCTGACGAGTAGTCGTTTAAGGTTATAATATCCGAAAGATGGATCTATGACTCTGGGCACTTTTTAGAACCTTGTTCTACAGGTTGATATAAACCCTAGTACATACCATTATGGGAGGTTCTTAACCTTGACTCCATGCTCGTGACTCGAACCCTTGACCCGTGTGCTTTGCATGATCTTGTTTGTGGTTATTGCATCCATGCACTCTTGCATCCATGAGCATACATTTGCATTTATCCAAGTTGCCTCAGAAACTTATTTCAACTGTCTCCTTCTTCAGTTATCTTTTCAGCGTCAAGATGTTTCCTCAACACAACTACGGAACTAGAGTTGCTGTCAGATTGAGAATGGAAAACCAAGAACAACACAATGCCAAAGTCAGAATGGAAATTGATGAGTTGAAAGCCAGCATGACCAAGCTCACAGAAATGATGCAAGTTCTGATTGCTAGGGGTGAACCACCTCAGAGGACCGTGATCTCTGAAATCTCAATTGCTGCTGTTGACCCTCCACCGATTCAGCAACCAGCTTCTACTTGGCCAGAATTTGAGTTACCTCTGAATTACTCGCCACCCTTTGCAACTACTCCAATGGTTGTCCCGTCTGTACTGCCAGTATCTTCAGCTCCGTTGTTCGCTGAACCTCAGCCTGTTGTGTATTCTGTTGCTCAAGCTAATCTTGAGAATCCTCCTTTCGTGGTCCATGTTGCTGGTCCACAATCTGAAAGTGAAGAAGAACCTGGATACATCAAAAAAGTCATAAAGCAATGGAAAACTCTGGACAAAAGGATAAGAGTCGTGGAAGGAAGTGATGTCTTTGGTGCTGCCGCAATGGACATGTGCTTAGTTTCAGACTTGGTTATGCCTGCAAAATTTAAAACTCCTGATTTTGAGAAATACAAGGGGCACACCTATCCCAGAAGCCACTTGGTGATGTACTGCCGCAAGATGGCTGCCTATACCAATAACGACAAACTGCTCATTCACTGTTTCCAAGATAGCCTGAGTGGAGCTTCACTAAAATGGTATATGAGACTTGAGAAGAACCGTATCCAAAGCTGGAAGGACTTGGCTGATGCTTTCTTAAAGCAGTATAAGTACAATTTGGACATGGCACCTGACCGCCGTCAACTGCAAAATATGTCTCAGAAAGAAAAAGAATCCTTTAAGGAGTACGCTCAGCACTGGAGAGAGCTAGCTGCTTAAGTGGAGCCACCCTTGGCAGAAAAGGAATTGACTGGTTTGTTTATGGACACTCTTCAGCCACTCTTTTGGGAAAAGATGATAGGCACTATATCATCTGGTTTTGCTGACCTAGTCACTATTGGAGAAAGACTAGAAGAAGGTATCAAGAAAGGAAAGATTACCAATGTTGAACCCTTTAATGGTGCTAGAAAGTCCGTTGGAAACTTTCAAAAGAAGAAGGATGGCGATACCCGTGCTGTTTCAGTTGAAGGGAAACCTCGTTGCAGGTAATAACAATATGTAGCTGCAGTTGCTCCTTTTGTCAATGCTCAACCAGTTCAAGCTCCTCGTCAGGCTGTTTGACAAAATCAGAATCACAATAGGGTTAACTTTGATCCTATCCCGATGTCCTACACTGAGCTGTATCCAGGTCTTGTTCAGAAAGGTTTGATTACAACAAGAGCTTTACCTCCTCCTCCAAATCTTCTCCCAGCCGGCTATAGGGCTGATCTTCACTGCGAGTTCCATCAAGGTGGGGCAGGCCATAACTTGGAAGGTTGCTATGCATTGAAAGCTAGAGTACAAGAATTAATGAAAGCAAAGATTCTGACTTTTCTTGATGATAATCGCAATGTTGTCAACAATCCTTTGCTAGAGCATGCCAAGTAAAGTTTGAGTCAGTTCAGACAGATCATCTCTTAAAGCCAGTGTTTCAGACAGGACAGCTCATCCTTGTTGCTGAATAGTCACCAGGCCTTATTTCTTTTTGTTTGCATTTTTCTTTATTTGTATTGAATGTTTGCTTTCGAACTTTATTTGTACTTTCATGGTTAATTTTAATGAAATGAGCATTGCAATGTTTTGATTCAGTTCATTTACATCCACTGTGTGCATCTTTATGCTTTCTTTTTCACAAAACAAGAAATATATCTCCTGTTCACTTTCTTTATCTAGCTTTTGTTTATACAAAGATTGGAGGGAGGATGATGAAAACGAAATACCCAAAGTTACTATTGTATGCTTTTAATTAAAACTTGGCTGATGATGTACAGGCATTGTTTCAACTCCCAAACACTGGAGAAATAAGGAAGTTAATCCCTTGTTAACCCCTTTGAGCCTAGAAGTTGGAGTTTCTTTTTGTACGAAAAAACCCGCAATTTTAACCTGGGGATGGGTAGTTCTCAGTTAATTTGACTGTGTATTTATATTCAAGTGAATCATTCAAGACACTTTCCAATAAAGGTTGCAATCACAAGCTTTCCTTCGCACACATGAAAGAAGTGCCGAAGATGCCTTTCAAATCAAAAGCCAATGATGGTTCACTGTAATCATTAAGCCAAACAGTCACTATCTTTCAAAAAAAAGAATGAAAAATCAAATGAAAAGCCCGCTAAGTCAAAAACCTATGAAGGAGACTTAGGCAAACAATTGGGGCATCCCGCTGACTGTAAGCTCAAATGACACAGTTCAGGCAAAAGTTAGGGATAACAAAAGAAAAATCAAGAGGTTACCAAAATCCTCGAAGACAAAACTAGTTGACCGAGGTCCTCATCAAAAACAACAAAATGTTGTAAGAAAGAGTGACTGCCATCTCAAAAATCCCTTGGCCCTTGAGCCATCATCATAACAGTGTTGCAATTCCAAAATCGCTTGAAACCTGAATGCATAGTTTGAATTAACTGAGGATAGGACTGAAGATCACCACGAAGAATGGGTTGGGTACAAATAAACTTTGAGCCTATATCCTTTGTTTCAAAACCCGTGAACCAGACCACGTTAGAACCCTCAAAATACCTAATTGAAGTCAGGTTGCTTTTGAAAGCATACTACAGCAAGGTTGCGTAAATTGACTCCTAATTTTGTTGCCAATCATTTGTTTTGATGTCATACCTTTGTTTTCTCTTTGATTTTGTATGTCTAAACCCCGGGTTTTGACAAGTGATTCATTTTTCGTACATCAATAATATCATCCCAAAAATGATTTTTGATTTCAAAATTGCATGAGCCTTGCATTAAAATTACCATGTTTGATTGATTTTATTTGCAGACCAACTTTCCTCGTCAAGAAATTTCAAACAGTTGAGAAACTTGGTCTGTGATCCTATCAGGGACACATTACTTCTAAATCCAGTTGTGAATTAGTCCAAGATTTATTGCTCAGTGCAAGTTATTCTCAGATTTGGTTAACCAGAAGATCTCTTTCAAGACCCATACTGAGTTTAGCCTTCTCAACAGTCATTTCAAGAATTGAAGCCATGATCAGTTCATCCCCTGCAATAGTCAAACTGAAGCCATGATCAGTTCATTCTCAACATTCATTTCAAGAATTGAAGCCATGATCAATCTTTTCCCCTACAGCAGTCAAACTGAAGCCATGATCAGTTTATCCTCATCAGTCAATTAATCTGGGGCAGTCTTCTTCAAGAATCCTCAGGATGTCTTTCCTCAAAATTCCATCAGCCTGATACAATTCATAAGTGTGACAGAGATATGTTCAACATCTTCTCTCCAAGCAGAGTGGGCAGTGTTCCATGTGTTGAGGAATCAAAGTTCCTTTCTTCCCTCACAGAAGAGTCTATCTCCGTTGTCCCTATCATCTGCATTGCATACATAAATCATTCATATATCATACATAGAAATATTTTCATAGCTAGAAATGTGTTTCGCGCTCATGTGCATTTCCTGAGGTCATGTTGCTATCAACATCTTACCTTGTGATCAGAGTCCAACTTACTTGGCGCCTACCAAAATAATTACCTGTCTTTTCATTCAGTGTCATTCCTGAATGTTGTCATTTTCCCTATGCATCCAGTGTCATTCCTAGGTCTTCGTCTTCTTTCATCCTAGTGATATTCCTGGATCTTTGTATTCTTTCACTCCAGTGTCATTCCTGGATGTCTGTTCCTTTTGTTTCTCCAGTGCCATTCCTGGATGTCTCTCTCTTTTGATCTCTAGTGCCATTCCTGGATATTTTGTTCCTCTTGTTTCTCCCAGTGCTATTCCTGGAAGTTTTGTCTCTCTTCTGTAATCCCCACCAGATTTTCTTAGATATCTTTCAGTGCCATTCCTGAATGTAGTGATTTACCGTTACTTTCAGTGCCATTCCTGAAAGTCCTTTCTCTTTTTATCCAATGCCATTCTTGGATAATTCTGATGTATTTTCCAGAACTTTTCTCACTACATTCAATGCCATTCTTGGATGTAGTGATTTCTTCAATCCAATGCCATTCTTGGATATCTTTTTCTCAACGGAGTCCAATGCTATTCTTGGATATTTTTTATGTTTACCCTCTTTTATCCAATGCCATTCTTGGACACCTTTTCCCCAGCCAAGTCCAATGCTATTCTTGGATACCTCTCATATTTAACCTTGTCATCCAATGCCATTCTTGGATGTCCCCAGTGAAGTTTTAAATGGTAGTTTTGTTTCTGTCCAATGCTATTCTTGGATGTCTCTGATGTTTGTTGTTGCCTCATTCAATGCCATTCTTGAATTTTGTAGTTCCTTTCATCCAATGCTATTTTTGGATATCTTATCCCCAATAGAATGTTTTTCACCTTCATTCAATGCTATTCTTGGATGACGTCGTTGTTTTTACCAGAAACTTTCTTGTTATTGTCCAATGCCATTCTTGGACATCTTTTTGCATACCTTTGTCTCGTTTGTAGTTTCCATCCAATGTTATTCTTGGATGTCACTACTCATCTTCCCAGGGTCTTGTCCCTCTCTTTCCAACTATTGATGGATACCTCTTGTCACCTTGACAGATATCCAGAAATATCTTGTGTTCCCCAGCGTGTCTTTTCCCGTCATCTCTCTTAATTTATTGTAAATCCTTTGTTTCAAGTTCCCCCGCATAGTATTTTGTCCTTTGCATTCATTTCATCTTGTGGCATCTTAGGGCTAAAAAATATAGCTTTTTGTATTTAAGTATCTTCATATCTCCGGATAGAAGAAACTTAAATAGGGGTAGCTGTTGAACCCCAATTTTTGACCCCTAAAATTCCATATATCATTTACATCTCATTTGCATCTTATACCACAAACAAGATCGCATTTTTTCCTTTATCCCTCTCTTATTTGGGTTTATGCCTTGCAGGGATCACCGAGCATCCGTGTATTTCTTATTTACCTTTATTTGCTTATGTTTACTAACCACTAATCAAAATCCAAAAATATGTTTTGTTTTCCCTTTTAATAACTTTTTCAAGAAGAATCTGGATCAAGAATATCAAACAACAGTCTCTCAGCTCGAATGAATTTCATCTGAACAAAGTCAAAGTTGATCTGCATACAATTCAAAAATCATATGATCAAGATTTTCCAAGATTTAATTGATTATTATTCAAGAGACTCCAAGGTTCATGTGTTTATTTCCATGCCTTCTTTGACAAGCAAAAGAATCGAGACAGAGCAACAACAGTGCACTCAAAAGGGCAATTTTTTCAAAATTTGCACTGAGTAATCGGTTACTGTAATCAGGGTAATCGATTACCCTCATGAAAATTTGAAAAATGGCAGCAAATTTAAATTCTGCAACAATTGGCACCAATTTTCATCATTTTGATCACATGTGGAATATTCTAGACCATCTCATTTTAATTCCCCTACATCATCACAGTTAATTCCCACCATGTACCTCCACTAATCACCACTTGATCTTGATTTTCCCTCCAAATTCAAATTCCAAGCCTAATTTTGGTTCCAAACCACCAAAATTCCCAAGCCTAAACTCTATAAATAGAACCCTCATTTCATTCTTTTCACAAGCTTTTGATAGCCAATAATCCTCTTGTAAATTCTCTCCCTAACCACCGAAATTCACCAAAGCTCACTTTTCTTCTTTTGAAAGTTAACAAGAATTCACACTGATTCTTGTTCAACTTTGAGCTAAACCTTCATCCATTCACTTTTTCATCACCAATTTCAGTAGATCAAGACTTTGGAGTTTGGATCTTGGAGCGATTTGAAGGAATTTTCAAATTTGGAGTGGTAATCTCATTTTCCACCATTGTTGTTCTTGATTCATCTTCCACAATGTAGATCTTTGGTGATCCTTGTTACTTGATCCATTGGATCTTGTAATTGTGTTTAATTGTTGGTTTTTATTGTTGTTTTACTAAAAATTTCGTGCAATTCCAATTCCATTATCATAAAGTGTTTGCAGAAAGTTTTGAAAGATGATCATGCTGAATTTTGCACTATTTTTTGATTCTGCGTGCAGAGTAATCGGTTACCCTATTAGAGTAATCGGTTACTCTGAGTCAGAATATAGTTCTTGGCTTGTTTTTGGGGCTGTTTTGGTTTTTCTTCCCTTTTCTTCCCCTTTCTTCTTGTTTTGGCCTTGAAATGCATTGTTGAGATTAATTTCTCTTCAATTTCAATGGACTTTGGATATGGTTAAAGTAATTAAACATTCATTAGTTCAAATCTATCTTTAAATGAGTTGTTGAATTCATTTGAGGTGCTTTGAATTAGTGATATATTTTCACACTTAAACTTATAAATTAAAGGTGATTGAACTTGAAGATGAAAGGATCTTGAAAGTATAATTCAATTTGGCTTTCTCTTAATCTATTTCTTTTTTTATTTGGATCGATGAAAGTCTTATGGATCTTAGAATTTCTTTGTTGAATTCTTGATCAAGACTAGATTGCTACCTATTTTCTTTTCGTGCGGTATTGCTTTCGGATGACGATTTACATATCGTTCATCTAGAATGCATTAGCACAAAGATCATTATTGACCAGCCTCGAGTAGGGTGACTTCTTTATAAGTCACTTGGCGACTGCTTAACATAGCGCTACATTTGTCTCTCCCCATCCGAATCGGAACTTGAACTTCCGTGGCCCGAACTTATGATCGTTCGCCCAAGCATGGTTGTTCTTTTGTATTAGGCTCATAATCTTTGAAGCTTGTTGCGTAGAGGCTTTTATTCTATCAATCTTCTAACAAGTCTTTATTAACCTTGACCTAAGCACATTGTTCAACCATATAGTTCAAGACGCGAGACGGAATAATCGGTGTTGCCTTTTTGAGGATTCTTGGCACTTGTGCCTTTGTGATACTAATCACTAACTTCTAACCTTACCTTTATGCTTCCTTCTTGCTCCCTATCACTCTTTACCTTTTTTTATGCTTTATGTCATTATATCATATCATATCTTGTTTATGCTTCCACATTTTTTTTCCTTTGTCCACTTAGACATTACGTTTATGCTTATGCCTTTTTCTCTTTGTCCACTTGGACCAAAAACATTAATAAAGGCCAAAACCTCTAAAAAAACTTGTGCTTCTAATCTTGGACTATGGTTATTATCCTTTACAATGGACATGGAATTTTGAACCTAGACCTTGGACTTCAATGCTATTCTTGGATCCTTGGACTTAGAACTAGGACCTTTTACCTTTGCTTTGGAATTATGGTTTGAAGACTTTGGAGCCTTGTGCTTTTGCTTAGTTTATGGTGAAGATAGCTACATTTTTTGTTAGATCATTCTTATCCTTAGCTTTTACTTTATGCTTTAGGATAGTCACTTCTTCTCCACCCATTCTCCAATTTTCAAAACCTTCTCCCTTTTTCAAAACTTTCTTGATTTCAAACTATCACCTCTTTCATAATCAAACCTTGACTTTGTCAAGTGATTTTACTCTTTTCTTTTCATTTCTTAATAAATGCTAAACTACATAAGCATATTGACACCTTTTTCAAAAGACTTTAAAAAACACCAAACTCATCAAACTCTTTTTGTGCCTTATGCACTTTTCCTTCGAGACCCTTTCATAAGTTTAGACATGATTCATTTCTTTAAGCGAAATTATTCGCTTGGAAATGACGACTTGTCTTTACATTTAAAATCAACCAAAACAAACAAATTTCATTCTTTGTACCACGAACTACGAGGTTTTGATCCTATATTGCACTTTGTGGGTACGTAGGCATGAGGCGACAAGTCTCTCCAAACACAAAAATCTTAAAAAATACTTCTCTTCTCATCTCCTCAATCTCATTTCAAAGAAACCTTTTCAAACCAAAAAGCGTAGATATTTCAAAGGGTTTCTATAGAGTACTATAGATGTTTTGGGTGCTAACACCTTCCCTTAACGTAACCAACCCCCTTACCCAGACTTTGTTCACTTGTTCTTGTTTTAGAGCTTGTATAGGTTTTGTTTGCTCTTTTTCCTTTCCTTTTGGATGAAATAAAAGACCGGTGACGACTCTTGCTTTATGAGTTAAGTTAATCAATAGCTTACACTCACGATTTTTGCCACTACAATAGGAAAAAAGACACTCATTTGATGGTAAATTCAAAGGGGTTGCTATTTGGATTAGAAAATATATTCATATTACAAGCTACAAAGACCAAAATATTGCATCAATTTAAGTTCAGCTTTTACAAGATATACAAGTACATGTTACAAGTTCACAATGCCTAAAGAGTAATTTTCCTCGACCAAACCAAAGTTTTTTCATGTACAAAATCCTTTCTCAAGTTGCCTTCAAGTTCCAAGGAAGTGATAATCCCTCACATGTCCAAGGTGCTTCAATAGGCCTTCTTCAAGCTACCATCATGTTCTCCTCATGACAAAATGCAACGAGCACATGAAAAAGAAACACAACAAGGGATTAATACATTAATGCACAGGCAGTCACATGAAAATCAAAGCATAATCACAAAATGTTCCATATTACAAAACATGAGAACTTTCAAGCCATTCCAAATTCATATTAACAACAAGAAGTTAGTTTAAACCTATTCATCATTCAATCCATTTCATTCAAATTCATGTCAAAACACAATTCCAATCAAAGCATATCATATTTCAAGTAAATTCAAGCATCTTCATTGTGTTACAAATTCATGTCAAGTTTAAAATCATCATTCAATTCATCAAGCAAGCATACATATTCATCACCTAAGATCATTATTCAAATCCATTCCCCAATTCGTTTTCAAATTCATATCCAACTTCAATTTCATCACCCAATATCAGAATTCATAATTAATTTTCATACACATACCAGCGCATACATATCATCAATTCATGTCAAATACATCACAATTCATCCCCACTCACTAGAAGCAACAGAATACACAATTTCAAACTTATGAGATAAGGGACATCAAGGAAAAATTCAAGTGGGACCATGTTGTTACAATGAGAATCGGATAACACGCTATTAATTAACTTGCATCGCAAAACTTTGAAGTTCACCACCGACTTTGATTTATCCAAAGGAAAAGTTCAAGATCGAGAAAAACCTAAAGGGGGGAGATCTAAGGTTCGGGGGTTGGTTATACTAAGGGAAGGTATTAACACCCTTAATATCTGTAGTACTCTACATGAACCTCTTGTTTAGTTTGTGTTAAGCTATGTTTGCTTGCTAAGAATATCTATGCTAAAGGTAAAGGTAAAGACCTAAGTATATATACACTAAGTTTACTCGCCAAAACGTTGCATCTTGTGCCTACGTATCTGACTAAGGAATCAGAGCAACCGTAGTTCACCTAACTAAGGGTGAAGGAGGAACCATTGACTATGGCCAAAGTTCCAAGGGGAAATGAGTGTGAGCTCATTTTAGAGTTTTAAGAAACTCTCTAAATCTAAGTTATGATGGGAAAAGTGAGTTCTCATGATGGTGAGAATCACATAGAGTTCAAAACTCAAACCTATTGCTAAGTTAAGATTCCATGGCTCTTATGAGGCCAGGAAAAGGGAAAGGCTCTTATGAGGCCAAGGTGGGGTGATTTGTTTATTGACTTATGAGTCAACTGAGGAGAACTTTCCTTTGGAATAGTATTGGGGATGTGTCAAACGAAACAGGCAACCACAATCATAATAAGAACAGAGGAGTCGTTCACAAGACTTCCTCATGAAATATTTACAAGTCTCACCAAAGAGAGAAATGAAGTATTCAAAGGAATTAAAAATTGAAATGAAATAGAAATAGTCTCGTCTTAATCATGATTTAATCGAGAAATCGATAATCAATGATTTTTTAACTTTCATCGACTAAAAAGTGAATAAACTGAAATAACAAGAAAGTGGTCTCATATTGATCAAAGTTTTGTCGCTTTAATGAGATCGACCAAACCATGAAGTTGTTATATCACCGACCAAAATAAAGATAATGAAATCGAAATGAAAAATAAGGTTGGTCTCGTCTTAATCAAGATTTAAATCGATAAATCGATAATCTTAGATTTTTGACTTTCATCGACCCATAAAAATAAGTAAAAAAATGGCCTCATATTTATCAAGACTTTATTGATTTGAAATAATCAAAGTCAAGATTTGTGTAATGTCATTGGGCAAAATAACGAAGATGGAATTGAAATGAAAATAAAGGTGGTCTCGTCTAAATCAAGATTTAACTCGATAAAATCGATAATCTTTTTGTTAGACTTTCATTGATCAACTAAAAGGAAAAATAAAAATGGCCTCATATGAATCAAGATATTTAGTGATTTGAAATAAACCACCAAGTCATGATTTTTATATATCATTGGCCCACAAAAATAGAAAAGCGAATTGAAAATGGAAATCAAAAGAAGAAGAAATGGAATTAATTGAGTAAACTTAAAATATACTAAAACTAACAATGTAAAAAGTTTGGAAATAAATTAGTAAAATATTTAAAAATGAAATAACAAACAAGAGCACCAAGGAGGGGTGCACATCAATTGAAGATGTAGAGATGGGGGTACATTTTGTCAAATGGGGATAAGAGATAATAGATTCAAACCCAATTGACTGAGTACTCTTTGTAAAATGTAAGCCACGTGACCGAAAACCAAACGAAATCGAAGGCAACCTAATTTATAACCATGTTAAGCTCATTTAGAGTGGATTCATGTGTGAATCACTCAATAAATAACCGGTTCAAAATTTATGCGTCCAAATGATGTTCGAAAGCAAAATTAAATTTGTGCTCCGAATTCACAAAACAATTGAGTAGGTAAAAAAAATCATGCAATCTCTTAAAAATTCACTAATTAAAAAACTATGATTAGCTAATAAAATAGAAATCTAACTAAGCTATATTTATCTAACTAAGCTAAAAAACTACTAACTAAAATTATGTATAAAGGAAAAAATGTACGATGCAGTAGGTAGTTAAACTATATATTAATACTTAGAAAAATGAACAAATATAAAAAACAACAAAAAAAAAAGTCAAAGTAAATAATAGCATAAAATGGAAAAAATTATTAAGAAACAATACCAGAATACATATTCATTAAAATGCAAATATGAGAAAAGAAAAAAAAAACACAGTGCACTCCTCTTTCTTAAAAATGCACTAACGTGAAAAAGAAACACACCACCCATGCAAATTTAGTGTAAAAAATGTGTTACCCTTAGGAACACTGTTCATCATTTTTACCAAAAAATTCTAAACAAAAACTCAATGCAACATGAATGGCAGCAACATCAGTGTAATAATATATACAAAATACAGAAATTGAAAACTAACATCACCATCAAAAAGAAGCAGCAGATTAATCTTAAACCACCCATCAACAATATTGTCGAAAAACTTATCATTTTCGCAACCGAATCGTACATTAAACGTAAGCCGCATATGCATTAGAACGAAAACTACCTGCTCAACTTGAATCAAAACAGTAGCGGCAACCGCAGGACATTCAAAGTTATGTCAAACAGTGGCAACATATAGCATTGAACATCAGTAATGTATTCAAGATATTACACAAGAGCACAACAACAAAACCAGCATCCAAACATGAAAATATCAGCAAGAATGATAAACCAGAAACACAAGGATTTTCATGGCTATATGATGATCATATTCTAAACACAGCAATCAATACAACTCACAAAGCCATCGAAAGTTACGAAGCAAAGTATGTACCTCGCGCTTGCGTCTTCTACCACTTCTGAGCACGATTTTGAAGACTGAGGGAATTTTCGGCTATTGTGTCTTCACCTTGATGAATTTGAGACGTGGTTTGAAGGTGAAGCTGCGTCGATGCGTAGTGTTGTTATGCGTTTTTGGCGGTGTGATGGCGAAAGACGGTGTGTAGTATGTACGAGGGTACTGCACTCAAAAACGAAGCCAACAACGTCGAAACTCAGTCGCGTCATTTCATGAACATTGTTGTGCTGCTGGAGCGGAAAGCTAACGTGATGCCGTGAAGGGTGTTGTTGTTGTTTTGCAGTGGTGAGTGATGAACTACTTACAAATGTCGATGGTTTGGAGGTGTGGTTTTTGTAAGAAGGTTGAAAAAGAGTTATGGTTGATTGAGGGAGTGTTTGTGAGATTTTGATGAGGTTTTTAGGTGAACCAGGAATTCTCACGGTGTTCAGGTTTTTTTTTTGGCTTATGTCCTTATTCCCCCTTCCTTATGACTTCTCCTCATCTCCTTATAAATCCAAGAATCACTCCTTTTTTGTTTCCAAGTTTTGTCCTGTTGTTTTAAGGAGATATTGCTGTAGGTCCTAGTTGATTATGATATCATGCGCAGGTTGTGTACAGGATGGGCAGGAATCTATTTTATGAACAATTTGGAGTATTATGGGCAATGTGTCGCTTTGTAGAATCTGGTCAAAGTGGGGTCATGGCAAGTTTATGATGCAGGTCTGGTGTGAAGGTGTTTTGTTGCTGTCAAGATATAGGGTCTGTTGGTAGCAGGAATTAGAGCTTTGGCTTGTAACGTTGCGTACGAAACGTTGCGTACGAAACGTCGTTGTAGCGTGGAGTGAGTTTGGTCGCAGGTAATGGTGTAGTTTGGATGCTTGTGAGCAGAAGGTACGATTTATGCAGATCTGTCGGTTGTGCACAAGTTTTGGAGTGATTCTCGGCTTGTATCATAGCTTGGTGGCAAAGATTGTAGTAGCAAGTAGGATGATACATCACTTTCAATTGGTGTGCCTTTTTTTAAAGTGTATAGGCTTTGTGTTTGGAGTGTATGCAGAAAGTTTGCAAAGTAAGTTGGTTTGAGGCGTGTTGTGTGAAAAGGTTGATTTGGGAAAAAAATAATATTAACCAATAATAATGATAATAATAATAAGCATTTAATAATAATAATAATAATACTAAAAAGTGATAATAAAATTAATGAAAATGGTAAAAAATAATAGTGGTAAAAAAAAATAGAAATGATAAAATGACAAAAATAAAAGAAAATGATGACTAAAAATGACTAAAAATATAAATGACTAAAAATAAAATATATTAAGAAAAGGAGGAAATAAATTTAAAATTAAATATGTGATTTAAGAGTAATTAAATATGTGACAATTTAGATGAAAATGCGTGACTATGATTAATGGACCAAAGGACTGCCAACGCACAGATGATTGAAACCTAAATGTAGGTGCAAGATGTTATGACATCTAAGGGGTAAAATTTGGGGTACAACACATGTACATTGTCTCACCACAGACAAATTTTTTTTCCAGCTGCAAGATAGTACAATTCACGCTCTACCACTCACACAAGAATTTCAGAAATGTGTTTCCACTCACAATGGATTGTCCCCTGATTTCTAACATGAAAACCCTAATTGCAAGTCCTATATATACACTACTATTCATTCATTCTAGGTCAGCCACCATACAAGAGAGGAAACCCTAAAAAATTTCCTACACATCAAAAAACCCTAAAACTCACTAAAGTTCAAATTTAAAAAAAAGCTCTTTGAGTGTCACATTGAGACTCAAATTTGCTTGAACCAAAGTTTTCTGAAGAGCTCTCATTAACAAACAGTGACAACATACAAGAAGAAAAGAAGACGGAGAAGAAGCTAAGGATATTTGAAGCATAAAGAAACAAAAATGAGCTTACTTGAACTCGCCGAAGCTAACAATCGGACAAGGCTCCGATTAGGTACGTTCCCTCCTCTTTTTTCGCCTTCTTGTAACATGTTTGAGCCTTCCTTGTTGAGTAGTCTTGAATTCCCATGTTGATTGTGTTGATTTGTGACTGCTTTGAGATCTAGGGTTTTAGACCGTGTTCGGTTTTGGATGTTTGAGTGTGAATTATAAATTTCTGAGTCCGGATGGGGACTCATAGGGGCTTATTTAGTGGTAAAGGGTGTATCTTGTGGGTTTTGGCCGGAGAGAGGTTGCGGCGGCGCCGTGGCCTGCCGCCAGCCAACGTCTTCTCCGGCGAGGAGAGCGGTTTCCAGTGATGAACGTTGCAGAGATAATGTTAGAAAGGGAAAGGTGCATGAGAGAGAGAACTTCAATGTTTTTTAAAATGTTTTCATTTTGCTGAATGTAAGTTTTAATGCTGCAAGGTTCCAATGCCTGCGTGATTCAATGGTTATTGTAAACGGTGACAAGTGTCACCGTTTTTGCTCGTGTGTCATCGCCTTGGAGTTCCCCTTGTTGGATCTCCTACTGACCTCTCTGTAGGGTATTCCCTGCGCTAGCACATCGTTTGACCAAGTCAGATCCTTTAATCTGACGGTCACGATCATCCCTTACGGTAGTCTTAATGTTTGGCTGTGCACACTAGATCCCCAGTGTGGACCTTCCCTTGGGCCTGGGTCTTTATTCCTTTCCACACCCCACTTTTCTGATCTCTCCTGGCCCATCTCTTTTTTTCTTTATTTTTTATATATTTATTTTATTTTATTATTTAATATTTTTTTCTTAAAAAAATCATAAAAATATATTGATTAATCATTTTAAATAATTTCATTTAATATTAATTAATTAACTTTATTAAATGTTTTTATTTAATTTAATTAATTTGGCTTAATTGCTTATTTTTTCTTTTAACCTAAAAAAATATTTAAAAAAAATATTTTTTTAATTAACTTTTATTATTTCTATAAAACCTTTATATTTAACACTAATTAACCTATTTTAAGGTTAATTTTATTAAATATTTAAGTTTAATTTAATTAATTAGTTTCATCTAATTCCTTTTAAATTTAAATTTTAAAAAAAAATTCAGAAAAGTATTTTTAAATTGTTAATCATTTTAAACATTTTTATTTAATATTGGTTAATTAAATTGTTAATTAACCTTATTAAATATTTACATTTAATTTGGTTAACGATGTTTTCCTTGTTTTTCACGTGTGTGATATTTATTTTCTTGATTTATGTGTTCATTGTGTGCATGCTTGATTGTGTGGGTGCTTACTTTACTTTTCTTATCCCCATTCATCAAAATGTATCCCCTCCCCATGAGATGTAATAATTTTACCGCTTTGTTCTTTTTGTTGCGCTTAAGTAATTTATAATCAAGGTTAAAATCAACCAGACCCTTTTCAAAAAATTCAGAAATAAGGTTGATCCAACGTCAAGCATTTTTCATAATAAATCAACTCAATAGGATTTCCATCACCATCACCCTTATCCATTACACTCTATTTTGCATTTTACTTTTTGTAAGTCGATTGCATTGTTCATCGCCATCAACCTCACCCTTTACCTTAGGATCTCCTTTTTCCTTTAGTTCAAACCCTTTACACCGAATAAACCCTTGATTCAACATCAAGTGGCATTTTCTAAATCAAATCAAAACACTTAATAACTATTGAACACTTTTTAATAAAAGATGAAAAAGGAGCGGGGTGTAGTCAACGTCTCCCCAAGAGTGAGGATCTGAGAGGTAGATTTCATGATTCGAGCTCTCGTCATCCTAAAATTAACCAACAAATCGTAGTCCCCCGAACTACGATTGCTCTGATTTCCTCATTGGACTATGAGGATACGTAGGCACGAGATTGCGATGATCTTGGCGAGCACCCTGGGAAAATAAACCATCTAGCCTATATCCTCTTTCCTTCCTAACAACTTGAAAAGCCAAACACTTAGAAGCAAACATTAACACATACACCTAACCTAATGGTTCCCGTTGAGTACAACGGACGTGAGGGGGTGCTAATACCTTCCCCTCACATAACCGACTCCCAAGCTCAGACTTTTTGGTTGCGATGACCATGTCTTTTCCTTTCGTTTTAGAGGTTTTATCGATATTTTCCCTTTCCCCTTATGGGAATAAATAAAGTTCGTGGCGACTCTTTTAGTCCATCCCGCAAGCGTGCGATTGCACTTCGCGAAGGATCGTGCTTTTTTTGAGGTATGACAGCTGGCGGCTCTGCTGAGGACTTTCTCATCCCTAAGTGAGTCAAGCCTAGTTAGGTTTCGTTTGTGTGTTTATGTTTGCTTTACTTTTATGGCTTTTCTTTATCCTATTGTTGTTATCTCTATTTGCTTCATTGTTATATAGTCTATTGCTCCATTATTGTTGTGGTATTGGATTGTTACTCTGATTGCAAAACCTTGTCGGAAAGGCTGGATACCCAAGCCTAAAGAGAAAACATAAGATAGGATGATGGTTGAGTAGCGTGGGTCCGCGTGAGGTAGATCTCGTTGGGTCGACATGAGAACCTCGCTTAGAGTAGATCCTTTGAGAATATTGGCGCCCGACATGTAGTTGTCCTAGGCCTCGATATTTGCATAAGGATCAATTACTCTAAGGACCTTTGTAGAACCCGTAACCCTTGGCCTACTAGGAACGATGGTCGCGTAGTATGGGGCCCCCTAGAGGTAGATCTCGAAGGGTCGGTATGAGGATCTCGCTCAGAATAGATTATCACGATGGAGTTGAAGCCCGACATGTAGTTGCCGATGGCAACAAACATTCGTGTGAATTGATGACTTTGAGAACCTTGTTTAGAACCATAGTCGATGGTCATGTAGTGCGGGCCCTCGAGAGGTAGATCTCGAAGGTCGGTACAAAGATCTCACTCAGAATAGGTTAATGTGATGGAGTCGAAGTCCGACATATAGTTGCCGATGACAATAAACATTCATATGGGCCCATGACTCTGAGGTCCCATTTAAACCTTTAGATCAAACCTGGTGAGAACCTTTGTTCCATGGAAACAATCATATTCATCCATACCACAACCCTGTGAACCCATATGCATTCATCCTCATACATTGCATAAGCATGAATCGCAAAGCAAAGCTCTTAGTTACTTGTTATTTATTTCAGGAATCCAAATCACTTGCAAACAAAAGATGAATTCAGAAAAAATGCTTACCCAACCATTCAAATTCAAGAATCCTAAGCTTGACGTGGTGAAAGCATTGAGCTCCAAATTGACTCAACCTATGCGTGCTGACTTTAGGAAGGGACATGGGAATCTATTGAACATTCTGAATGAAACAGTGGACCCTTATGCTATCATCACTTTGGCTCGTTTCTATGATCCGTTGCTACATTGTTTCACTTTTTATGACTTCCAGTTGGCTCCAACGTTGGAAGAATTTGAGAGGATTATGGGTCTAAGTTTGAAGAAGTGCAATCCTTTCGCTAGATTGGAGGAAGATGTGACTCCTCAAAAGATAGCTGCTACTTTGAATGTTTGTACTTCTAATATGGTCGCAAATTGAGGTGAGAATGGAGGATTCAAAGGTTTCCATTTGGAGTATTTGGAGGGCCTAGCTTTGGAGTTTGAGAAAATGAAGAATTGGGACGCTTTCTATGTCATTTTGGCTCTCATAATTTATGGGATAGTTCTCTTCCCGAATGTAGAGAATTTCATTGACCAAGTAGCTGTAGACATTTTTATTGCTGGTAATCCCATACCATTATTGCTAGCAGATGTCTATTTCTCCCTCCACGATCGACATGAGAGAAAAGGAGGAATGCTCTTGTGATGTGCTACTCTCCTTCATTCTTGGTTGATGATGCATTTGAAGAAGGAATGACCGATTGTGTCAAAAGAACTTAAATGGTTACAAAAGCTAGGATCCATTACCGCTAACCATATCAAGTGGTATGTGAGGGAATGGGAGACTGAAGATATCATAGTAAAGTGTGGAGAGTTTCCTAATGTTCCATTGTGGGGAACTAGGGGTTGCATAAACTATAACCCTGTCCTATCTTTGAGGCAACATGGTTACGCCATGAGTCTTCCTCCTAAACCCAAAGATTTGGAAATGTTTGTTGTGTATGACACAGGAGTAAACAATCCAGACATGAGGAGAGTCAGGGTAGCTTGGAAGAACATTGTCAGGAAGGGGTTTGGGAAGAGGAATGTGATTGCTAAAGAATCGTACATTCAATAGGTGAAGGAACGAGTGCAAGAGATCAAGCTACCGTATCTTTTTGATCCCTCTATTTTTCCTGTGGTGTCCGATCCCGAACCCATCCTACCTGAAGATGTAGAGAAGCTCAACAATAAGATCAAAGAGCTCGAGCTGGAAAATACTCAGTTGAGGCTTCAACCTAATTGTGCCAAATAGAAAAATGAAGTTTTAGAAGATAAGGGAAAGGATATGAAAGAAAAAGTCGAGAGAAGCAAGAAAAGAGTCAGAGATGTAGAGAGCAAAAAAAACTGGGTGGGAGGTGCTCTCTGGGAGCAAATGTAGATCTTGACTATCGAAACGATGAGTTAAGCCGAGCAAGGAACACCATCAAAAATTTACAGAAAGATGTAGAAATCTCCAGACAAATGAAGAAGGATGTTAAAGTTAGCTTTGAAGCCCAAATCAAAGGTTTGAAGGACACTATCAAAGATCGAGAGGGTCGTTTAGTACGAGAGAGGTTGGAGATGGACAAGTTTAATCGACTGTATCTCTGTGAGAAGTTTCAAGTGAATGAGGCCATTGAAGAAATTGAAGCTTTGAGAAATGGGGAAACATATGCTAAGTTGTTGAATGCATGCAATCACTGGATGAATACTTGTAAGAAGACTGAGCTGATGTAGCTGAAAGGGATGCCATCATCAGAGATCTGCAAGCCATGTACATGGAGTGGAAGCAAAAGTTTGTGAATTTGGCCGGTTTGTTGAACCTTGCTAGCCAAGACCTTCCTGAGAAGTTGAAAGATGCTGATCTGATCACGTGTCCTGAGAACACACCTCATCAAGTATTCAATTGTGTGAAGTATTGTAAGAAGCTAGTGGAGGAGCTCACAACTGACCTGGTTGCAGTCCACAAAGCGCAGGGGGTTACTTTTAGAGTTGTTTAATCTGAACGATTCAAGAAGTTATTGTTATTTCCGTTTTGTTTGTAATTTGTCTTTTATTCCAAGAAAACGCGAATTTTGTTTGTATTTGAATATTAAGTACCAAGTGAATGAAATGGGAGTTTGATGTCTCAATTGTGTTTCTGTGTTTTGTTACTTTGATTGCAATCTGTTTACATATTCTTGTTAATAAATAATGAGTTAACTGAGAGCTTTGTGTGATAGCATACATGCACTTACATCCATTTACATATCATACCCTCTGCATTTCATATGCACGCATACATGCATTTTCAACTTTTTTCTCATTCTGTCTCTCTCAATCCAGTTTCCATCCTGAATCCTCAACACATATACAAAACACGAGCCCGTGCTTGCCAAAGGATGTCTGACCAAGAAGAAGAGAGCGCAAAACTCATATTTGAACTTGAATATCTTCGAGGGAATGTGAATCAACTCGTGGAAATGATCTGTACCTTGACTACTAGAAGTGAGCCTCCTCAAACTGCTGTTATCTCAGAAATCATAGGATCTTCTGGAGAAACTCAACCTATGATGTCTGTGCCTTCCACGTGGCCCCATATGGTTTACATCATGACTTTGTACCTCGAATGGAAAGAACACTGGAAATGGGGAAATCTATGCCACAAACAATCCCTTTGCCATTCTATACTGAGACAAGTCATATCATGCATACTGTTCCACAAACTATCGTGCATACTATTCCATGCACGGTCGTTCTAGCTGGGTTTACAATGTAATATGAAGACTATAACCAAGTGTATCATGCTCTTGTTGTGACAATTGTAGGTGATTATGTGAGATATGAGGACCTCGAAGAGGCAAAGGAAAATTATCAAGCCCTCGTGAAGCGACTCCAAGCAATAGAGGGTGATGAGGTTTTTGGTACTGCTGCCAAAGAAATGTGTCTGGTTTCTGGCTTGGTAATCCCTGCCAAGTTCAAGACGCCAGAATTTGATAAGTAGAAGGGGCATACTTGCCCGAAAAGCTACCTCATCATGTATTATCGCAAGATGGCTGTGTGGACGATGATAAGCTGATGATACATTGCTTTCAGGATAGCTTGAGTGGAGCACCATCCAAATGGTACTTGAGCCTTGATCAAGGCAAAATCAAAAGCTTCCAAGACCTATCTAACGCCTTTATCAAGCACTATAAATACAATATGGATATAGCGCCTGATAGGAGGCAGTTGCAGAACATGTTGCAGAGAGACAAAGAAACATTCAAGGAATATGCACAGAGATGGAGGGAATTAGCCTCTCAGGTGGAACCCCCTCTAGCTGAAAAGAAACTTGCTGAGCTGTTCATGGATACCGTGCAACCTGCCTATTATGAGAAAATGGTAGAAAGCACATCTTTGGGTTTTGCTGAACTTGTGGCTATAGGAGCTCGGATTGAGCATGGCTTAAAGAATGGTAAGATTGCATCTGCTGTTGCTACCTCCGGTAATGCAAGGAAAAATCAGGGAGGTTTCCAACGAAGACAAGAAGGCGGGACCAATGCCTTGTCTAGTGGTCAGAGGGGAAGTCAGTCAAGGAGAAGGCCTCCACAGTCTGCTACTTATCAACAACCATCTGCATCATTGCCTTATTTTCAACAACCTTATATGGTGGCTGTTGCGCCAATGTTTCCATCACCACTAGCTCCTGCTAGTTATCCACTCTATCCTCAACCGTTTGCGCCAGGATATCAGCCATAAAAAATGGCTCATCCGCATCCGCCATCTCCTCCAATTCAGAATCATCCACAGCAAAGATCTCAAGCTCCTCCTGCTACGCCTGCCAATTAAAACCGTGCTAGGAAAAGTCTAAACTTTGAGCCCATCCCCATGTCATATAAAGATTTATACCCATCTTTGGTGCATAAGGGACTAGTGACTACTAGATCATTACCTCCTTTCATTGGGAAACCTCCTCATTGGTTCAATCTAAATCTACATTGTGAGTACCATCAGGGTGCCACAGGGCACGATCTGGATGGATGTTTTGCTGTAAAGGCAAGGGTTCAAGAGCTTATCAATTGCAAAATCCTATCTTTCAAAGATAAGGGTCCAAATATTGCTAATAACCCTCTTCCAACTCATGGAGGGCATTATGCGAATGCTATCGAAGAGGTATTTGATGAGAAAGTTGTTGAAGATGTCAGAGAATTGAAAACCCCGCTGAAAGAACTCCATGCCCGTTTGGTGGAGTCCGGATTGATATCAAAGGAACATGATAATTATGATGAGTGTTCTATCCTTGCAAAGGGTTGCTCAGTGGTTAAAGATGATATACATCATTTGATGAATCAAGGAATACTCCAAGTCAGCCGCGTAAAAGTTAATAAAGAAGTAGTTGTGATTGAACCTCATTTTGAAATGCCACCGACATTGGAGATTGAGTATCACAGTGCACCTAATGTTCAATCAATGGGAGGATATGTGCATCCAGAGGTGGTAATCCAACCAACTCCTCTTCCTTACTCCATTAACAATAAAGTAGTGCCATGACGTTACAATACTGCTATCTTCATAAATGATCAAGAAGTATCCTTAAGGGATCAATTTGAAAAGATCTCTAAGCCTGATGTATCAAATATCGCTGAAGCAAGTAGGACGACCCGTAGCGGTCGTGTCTTTGGACGTACTCCACCCTCAAAATCTGTTGAAGAAGTAGTAAGAGAGAAGATTACTGAAGTACCGCAATCCCACAAAAGGCTAGAAATTGTTGATGAAAAAGTATCACCACAAGAAGCTGAAGAATTTTTGAGATTGATAAAAAGAAGTGACTACAAAGTGGTGGACCAGCTCCACTAAAATCCTTCAAAAATCTTTGTGCTATCATTATTGTTCCATTCAGAGGCTCACAAAAAGGCTTTGTTGAAGGTGCTCATGCAGGCACATGTAGCACAAGGAATCACAGTGGATCACTTCAATGGAATTGTATCTAATATCACTGCTTGCCATACCCTGAGCTTTTATGATGGAGAACTTCCTAAAGAAGGGAGAGACTACAACCGAGCTCTGCATATTTCTGTAAAATGGCTGAATGATGTTTTAGCTAGAGTATTAGTGGATACAAGGTCATCTTTAAATGTGATGCCAATGTCTATCTTGGCCAAGCTTTCTTGCACATAAACGATGATGAGGCCCAGTATGATGATTGTAAAAGATTTTGATGGATCACGTAGAGCTGTAATTGGAGAAGTGGACATGCCAATACTAGTAGGCCCACATGTCTTCAAGATAACTTTCCAAATTATGGATATCAACCCAGGATACAGCTGCTTGTTAGGAAGACCATGGATCCATGCTGCTGGCGCAGTAACATCCATACTCCACCAAAAGATAAAATTTGTGGTAAATGGAAAGTTGATCATAGTATCTGGTGAAGAAGATTTATTGATTAGTCACCTTTCATCGTTTAGATATGTTAAAGCTGAAGAGGGAGCATTGGAAACTTCTTTCCAAGCTCTTGAAATCGCCAATGTCGTTTTCTTGGAGGTGAACGACCAAGACACTGCTGTAGACCTATCATTTGCGTCCTTGAAGGACGCTAAAGCAATGCTTGAGAGAGGTGGTACTGAAGGATGGGGTCAAGTGATTCATATTCCTGAGAAGAAAGATCGTTTTGGGCTGGGATACAAGCCACATATGAATGAAGATGTCCATAGTTCCTCCAGAGCTAAAGCACGAAGTTTCCAAGAAGTGTTCCATAGCATGGGATTCATCCATGACAAAGAGGTGAACGTTGTAGAAGATGATGCGGTGGATTCAACAACACCAAGCTTGGTGTATCACTGCACAGCTGATTTGGACAACTGGGAATCTATTGACTTGCCTGCAGTTTTTCCATTTTCAAAGTAATTTATTTTCATTTCTCAAAATCCTTTTGCTCTGCCCAAGGCTTAAGGATCATATGTAGGGCCCCCTTTATTTCAAATGATTATCATCATTAATAAAAAGCATTTTGTCTTTCATTCTTTTCTTTTATTTTGCTTTATAGAAAATGACAACCTTTTCAAAACCACAAAAAGCATTTTTACTTTGTTTGCATTTACTTTTATTTTTATTTTTTCTAATATCAACATTAAAATTCATGCAAAATAATCAATGAACCCGTTGAACTCAATAATGCTACAATCCCTCCTAACTTTGAGACCCCTGTAAACCAATCTGAAGAGGAGTGTGATCTGCCTGAGGAATTAGCAAGAATGGTTAAGCATGAAGACAAATACATTTAGCCTCATCAGGAGCCTGTAGAAATCATTAATTTGGGCACAAAGGAATTAAAGAAAGAGGTGAAGACTGACATTGTTCTAGAAGATGGTATTAGGGAGAATTTGGTCAAGTTTTTGCATGAGTACATAGATGTGTTTGCCTGGTCATATCAAGATATGCCTGGTTTCGACACATATATTATTGAGCATCAACTACCACTCCGGCCAGAATGCCTACCAGTGAAGCAAAAGCTGAGGAGAACATGGCCTGATATATCCATTAAGATTCAAGAAGAAGTCAAGAAGCAGTTCGACGCATGTTTTCTAGCAGTGTCCAACTACCCTCAATGGGTTGCTAATATCGTACCTGTCCCAAAAAAGGATGGTAAAGTGAGAATGTGTGTGGATTACAGAGATCTAAATAGAGCCAGTCCAAAGGACAACTTTCCTCTTCCACATATTGATACACTAGTGGATAACACTGCTAAGTTTTCCATTTTCTCCTTTATGGATGGTTTCTCAGGCTATAATCAAATCAAAATGGTGCCTGAGGATATGGAAAAGACCATGTTCATTACTCCATGGGGAACATACTGCTATAAGGTAATGTTTTTTGGGTAGAAGAATGCTGGGGCAACCTACCAACGAGCAATGGTCACCCTCTTTCACGACATGATGCACAAAGAAATCGAAGTGTATGTCGATGATATGATCGCCAAATCACAAAGTGAAGAGGACCATATAGAACATCTGCGGAAACTGTTTGAACGACTGAGGAAGTTCAAATTGCGCCTAAACCCTGCTAAGTGTACGTTTGGTGTCCGATCTGGGAAGCTGCTTGGTTTTATTGTTAGCCAACGTGAAATTGAAGTAGACCCTGATAAAGTCAGGGCTATTCAAGAAATGCCTGCTCCACGAACAGAGAAAGAGGTCAGAGGGTTTCTAGGAAGATTGAATTATATCTCTAGGTTTATCTCTCATATGACTGCTACGTGCAAGCCTATGTTCAAGCTGCTGAGAAAGAATCAAGCTGTCAAGTGGGATGCCGATTGTTAAAAGGCTTTTGAAAAGATCAAATGTTATCTACAGGAGCCTCCGATCTTGATCCCACCCGTGCTTGGGAAACCACTCATCATGTACCTGACTGTGTTAGAAGATTCGATGGGTTGCGTATTGGGGCAACAAGATGAATCTGGATGAAAAGAGCATGCGATTTACTACTTAAGCAAGAGGTTTACTGATTCTGAATCCATATATTCGTCTGTAGAAAAGACCTGTTGTGCTCTAGCATGGGCCGCCCGTCGTTTGAGGCAGTACATGATATGCCATACCACTTTATTGATTTCCAAAATGGATCCGATAAAGTTCATCTTCGAGAAACCTGCTCTAAATGGGAGATTGGCTCATTGGCAGATGTTGCTGTCTGAGTATGATATATAGTACGTCACCCAAAAGGCAATAAAAAGGAGCGTATTGGCAGAATATTTGGCACATCAACCATTGAAGAACTACCAATCCATAAAGTTTTGATTTCCCCACGAAGATATCATGGCCATAAAAGATTATGAGATCCCATATCTTGATGAAGGGTCTGAACCTGGGGCAATTTGGCAACTTGCATTCGATGGTGCTTCAAATTCCAATTGGCATGGCATCAGAGCTATTTTGGTCTCTCCTTATGGTAATTTCACCCCTTTCACTGCGAGATTGTGCTTCAGGTGTACAAACAACATGGCAGAATATGAAGCCTATATCCTTGGTCTTGAAGCCGCAATCGATCTTTGCATAAAGAATCTTGAGGTGTACGGAGACTCCGCTTTGGTGATCTATCAAATCAGAGGAGATTATGAAACCTATTACACTAAGTTGGTCCCTTATCATGCTTATGTCAAAGAATTGATAAAGTAATTTGATACCGTAACTTTTCATCACATCTCAAGAACAGATAATCAAGTAGCTGATGCTTTAGATACGTTAGCTGCCATGTACCAAGTCAGGTTCCATAATAAAGCCCCTCTCATCGTTGTAAGGCGACAGACTGAACCAGCTTACTGTCAAACAGTTGAAGCAGAAGCTGATGGCAATTCGTGGTTTCATGACATCAAGTGCTTCCTAGAATGACAGGAATATCCAGAGAATGCTTCGACCATGGATAAAATGACTCTGAGGAAGCTGGCATCCAATTTCTTTCTAAGCAATGGTGTCTTGTACAAAAGAAACCATGACATGGTGCTACTCAGATGTGTAAATAGAAATGAAGCTGCCATGCTAATTAAGGAGATACATGAAGGGTCCTTTAGGACACATGCTAATGGGTACGCCATGGCTAAAAAGATCCTAAGGGCTGGCTATTACTGGTTGACAATGGAAACTGACTGTTTTCATTATACCAAAACTTTCCACAAGTGTCAAATCTACTCTGATAAAGTTCATGTGCCGCCAACTCCTTTGAATGTTCTGACCTCTCCTTGGCCATTTTCGATGTGGGGCATTGATATGATCGACGCTATTGAACCAAAAGCTTCTAATGGCCATTGCTTCATCCTAGTCGCCATTGACTACTTCACGAAATGGGTAGAGGCTACTTCCTATGCCAACGTGACCAAACAAGTGGTTGCTCGATTTCTCAAGATGGATATTATCCGTCGATATGGAATTCCAAGTAAAATCATCACAAATAATGGGACGAATTTGAACAACAAAATCATGAAGGAGTTGTGTGAAAGCTTTAAGATTGAGCACCACAATTCCTCTCCATATCATCTAAAGATGAATGGAGTTGTTGAAGCTGCAAATAAAAACATCAAGAAGATCCTGCAGAAGATGGTGGTAACCTATAAAGATTGGCATGAGATGCTACCCTTCACCTTGAATGGGTACCAGACATCTGTCCGCACTTCAATAGGGGCAACCCCTTTTTATTGGTATATGGAATGGAAGCAATTCTCCCAGTGGAGGTAGAAATCCCATCAATGAGAGTCCTGATGGAAACTAAACTTGAAGAGGCTGAATGGATTCAAAACAGGTTTGACGAGTTGAACCTCATTGAAGAAAAGCGCATGGCTGCCTTGTGTCACGGTCAGCTATATCAGAAGCGACTCAAGAGAGAAATTGACAAAAAGGTACATCTTCGAGAGTATAGAGAAGGAGATCTCGTGCTCAAGAAGATCTTCCCCGTCCACAAAGACCTGCGTGGAAAATGGGCTCCAAATTATGAAGGCCCATTCGTTGTTAAGAAAGTCTTCTCCGGTGGAGCCCTAATCCTAGCAACTATAGATGGTGAGGAATTCCACCGAACAGTGAATTCTGATGCAGTTCAATTGTATTATGCCTAAAAAAAGAGACAACCGCTAAGTTGAAAACCCGAAAGGGCGACTTAGGCAAAAAAAGGGAATTTCGGTGGATTGAAAACCCGAAAGGGCGGTGTTACGGTGAAAATTTGATATCAAGCTATTAATTAAACTTGAATCACAAATCTTTTAAAGATTCACCACCGAGCTTTGATTTATTCAAAGGAAAGGGTAAAGATCGTAAACAACCCTAAGTTTGCAATGTAACAACAATGCTAAGAGATTTTGGGGGATCGGGGATTGGTTATACAAAGGGAAGGTATTAGCACCCTAAGTATCTATAGTACTCTATAGGAACCTCTTGTATTTATGTTTGTTTGCTATTGTTTTGTGTTTGGTTTTATGGTGAGAGATAGGAACCTAAGGGTTTAGTTAATAAATATGCTTGCCAAAACTTCGCGGTCTTGTGCCTACATATCTTTACAAGGATGGAATCAGAGCATTTGTAGTTCACCTTAATAGGGGTGGACGAATACTTGATTATGATCAAGATTCAAGGGGATTAAGTGTTATGTCCAAACACTTACTTGACTTGACAAAGTCACAAAAGTTGTAGGTTCTAATCTAAGTCTAAGACTCAAGAACCTAATGACTCTAACAAGGTTAAAAAGGTGATGGATAAAGATGAGTTATCTATGACATGGAGTCAATAGAGAGACTTTCCCTTGGATTAAGGAATGGGGGTAACTTGAGGATGAAAGCTAACAAGCTAACATCACTTGGGGGAAGAACTTGACAAAGTAAAAAGTATGATTAAGTATGGATGATATGAACATGATATGATATTCAAACATGATATCAATGGGAAGTAAATTAATATAACATTCAAACACGATGTTAAAGAAAGCATGACAAAGTAACATTCAAACATGATGTTAATATGGCAAAGGTAAAGCATATGGTCACAACCAAAGCATAAAGATAAATGTGACAACATTAAGGGTAAGGATTTAACAAAGTCAAGAACCAAACAAGGTAACTACCTAGTAAGTTCAGAGATTCAAGGAAGTTGAATATCAACATGGTGACAACCAAGGTAAGCTCAATCAAACAAAGATGTTACAACATCTAAACAAACATGAGATATAGTTCTAACAAGACTAAAGTATCATGGATGAAAGTTCAAGTACATGATTGAGGCTAACATGCTTTAGGGTTTACTAACACCACTTAATCATGAATACAAATTAAACATTTCAAATCATGGACAAGTTATTACAACACTTAGGCATGGTAAGATTCAAAGTTCAAGTTAACATGTGAAAGTTATGACAACACTTAAACATGGATAAGATCAAGGGTTCAAAGTTGACATGCATAAGTCAAGACATTACTTATCATGGGTAGAAAATAAAGTTCAAGTTTTAACATGTAAAGGTTATAACAATACCTAACATGGATGACATTCAAAGATGAAGCATACATGGATAAGTTAAGACATTACTTATCATGGATAGAATTTGAAAACAAGTAAATGGTGACAACCAAACATACTTGAGCAAGAATGACATGTTTATGACAATAACATATTAATGAATATGCAAGCATACAAAGGATGGCATATGAAAATGCTTAGAGATGGCATATTGAAAGTTCAAACATTTTATGAACAAGTTAAAACATTACTTGAACAATTAGGCATGGCACAAGTTGAACATGTCATTATAAGTAGGTAACAACCTAAACATGTATATTTAGAGTTCAATATGGTTTATGAACAAGCAAGAACATTTTCAAAAGTTAATGTAAGTATGTGTAAGTTAAAACATCACTTAACTGTTAGACGGTGTGGCTAGTGATCGAGAGGGGGGGGGGGGGGTGAATAGATCACCGCTTGTAAAATACGGTTTTAAAAACCTTAACAGAGTTTTTGAAATATAGCGGAAAGTTTTGGTCCCGAATCGACTTCCGTCTATTCTGAACCGCTACCAAAAAGACCAGACACGCAAGTATGATGCTGGATTTGAATTGATTGATAGAAAACGTTAACACATAAATTTCTCGCACTAAATGCACTTATCACAAATTCTGATTCCAATGAGTAAATCACAACAAACCGTTTTGTCAAACACTTGGCGTGTATGTGTTCTATGATAAACAATAGTAATGTTTCAATAAAAGGTTTTCTTGCCACTATTGTATCACGACACGTAAAACGTACTGCGCCAATTTGTATCACAAAACAGTTAACGAAAACGTAAAGGGAGATAGAGATAGAATACGATACGCAGAGATTTGTTAAGGAAGTTCCCCACTGTCGTCCTCGCGTGTGGGTACGTCTCCCTCTCAATTTCAAAAGAAATTGAGACCTTTTCTTATCAATAGTTGCTGAATTCGTTCTTACAAAGGTTACAATACCAAGACAGAATTCTAAATCCCTAGAACTTCTTCTTCTCGTATAGAACCTCGACTTGATCAGAGCTGGATCAAGAATTCCCCGCAAGACTTGCAAACGATTCACCGGTTCCACGACCTGTTTGCGAAACAACCCCGTTTCCAAACCCTACGCTGCGGCTGAATCCGTTCTGCAATCGTGACTAACAAACCCGCAAGAACAGTCCCGTTCTTGAAGGACAAACCAGTAGGTTTTTCCTCGAAACCCCCTTCACTCTTCAACCCAGCTAGATCCTTGATCGTTCCACTGACTCCACAGCTAGATCGTTGATCGTACCACTGAACGTTATCTCGTTGATCCTTCAATCCAAAGAACAAGAATGATTGTGTGTAATTGTTCTTGAATTGAAGAGATTGAGAAGATGATGAAGACGAAGTATCTTTCAGGTTTCTGAATGCTCAATCAATTGCTGCTACAAAGACCTCTATGACTTGTGTATTTTGCAATTTTCACTTATGAATTCATGCTTAAGCCAATACCTGCCACTTTGTATTTATACTAAACAAGACAGAACTGTTAGAATAAAAATTATGCAGAAAAACAGACTTTGGGATCGATGCCAGACACGTATGGATCGATGCCAGACAGTTTTTAACTGTTAGGGATTGATCCCAAAATCTATGAATCGATCCCTACTGAAGGTGAGCTGAAAAACAGAATTTTCATTGAATCAGGGATCGATGCCAACCACGTATGGATCGATGCCAGACAGTTTTCAACTGTTAGGGATTGATCCCAAAATCCATGAATCGATCCATACTGAACAAATTCAAATTCTTTTGATTTCCAATAAAGCAGGGATCGATACCAAACACGTATAGATCGATGCCAAAGGTTAAGTATTGATTCAAACCTTATAAAAAGTGTTTCTAACAATCATTTTAAGATGAATATCAATTCCAATCATCTAGTATTGAATAAAGACAAACGCAAAGGCAAAAATCACACATATTCACATGTAGAATGAAGCACAACAAATCATACACGCAATTTGCAATCATACAAAACAAAACCAAAGTAAAGGATTGTCTCACAAACTCCCCCTTTTTGATGATGGCAAATTGATGTGTGATACTCCCCCTGAGTTTGTGCATACCATTCTGTCATGTCAACATCTTCTATACTTCTCCCCCTTTGTCAACATCAAAAAGAGAGAATACACACCAAAGAGAAGAACAAAGTAGCAAACCGCAGCAAAAATTGATAACAAAGCTAACAATCACAAAGAAAGAAAGCTTAGAAGAATAAAATCACTCACAAAGAGTGATCAATAAAGGGCAATGAAACCACAAACAAGCAAACGGAAATAAGCATTGAAATACTAGGAAAGTATTTAAAATTATATAAGCCAAACAAATATAGTCAGAATATTCGAAAATTGAAACAACCACTCAAGCAACATGAAATGAAATGCATATGAAACATGTTATGAAAGTGATGCTTAAGAATAGGTCTCAAATCAGATATTAATATTCAAACAATAAATGCAAAAGAATATACATAAACGAACATAGAGAGTTTGTTCTAACATACACAAACACATAGATCCAAAGAGTAGTAAAGAGGATTGATATTACCTTTGTTGATGTGCCTTTGTGAAGTATAAGCTCACAACTTCTAAAACACAACTTATCAACCAAGGTGAGGCAAAAATAGAATCTAACAAGCTTAAGATAGTAATGAAGAAAGATCAAGAATCCCTAATTCACGACGAATGTTAAAGAAAGGTTCCGTTGCTAGTGGTTTAGTGAAAATATCAGCGAGTTGATTCTTAGTATCAACATGCTCAAACACAACGTCCTCTTTCTCAACATGGTCGCGAAGAAAGTGATGCCTAATCTCTATGTGTTTAGTGCGTGAGTGTAAAACAGGATTCTTAGTAAGATTTATAGCACTGGTGTTGTCACACTTTATTGGAATGCGTTTGAGTTGAATATCGAAATCTTGTAGTTGTTGCTTCAGCCACAAGATCTGAGCGCAACAGCTACCGGCTGCAACGTACTCAGCCTCAGCAGTTGACAATGCGACAGACACCTGTTTCTTGCTATGCCAACTGACCAGAGAGTTTGAAAATAAGTGACATGTACCACTAGTACTTTTCCTATCTGATTTGCAGCCGGCAAAATCAGAATCGGAGTAACCTACTAAGCTACAATCGCTTCCTTTTGAATACCAGAGCCCATACTTAGATGTTCCATGAAGATATCTAAATATGCGCTTGACAGCTTTCAAGTGTGACTCTTTAGGATTCGATTGATATCGTGCACACATGCAGACACTAAACATGATGTCAGGTCTAGACGCAGTAAGATACAAGAGAGACCCAATCATACCTCTATACTGTTTGACATCTACACTCTTACCGTGTTCATCTTTATCTAGATATCCGTTGGTAGGCATAGGTGTGTCTATTGATTTTGAGTCGTTCATTCCAAAGCGCTTGAGCAGCTCTCTGCAGTATTTTGTTTGACTCACAGCTGTTCCCTCATCAAGCTGCTTTATTTGGAGACCGAGGAAGAAATTAAGCTCCCCCATAAGACTCATTTCAAATTCACCCTGCATAACTTTTGAAAACTCTTCGACCAAGTGTATGTTAGTTGAACCAAAAATTATATCGTCTACATAAACTTGAACTAAAAGAATGTGTTTTCCTTTGTGATTAATGAAGAGGGTGGTATCCACTTTACCTCTTGAATATCCATGATCAAGTAGAAATTTGCTAAGTCTTTCATACCACACCCGGGGGGCTTGCTTAAGACCGTACAAAGCTCGTTTTAATTTGTAAACATAATCTGGATATTCAGCATTCTCAAAACCAGGAGGTTGTGAGACGTATACCTCTTCATTTAGGACACCATTTAGAAACGCACTCTTTACGTCCATTTGGTAAAGCTTAAAATCTCTAGAACACGCATAAGCGAGCAAGAGACGTATAGCCTCAAGGCGAGCAACTGGAGCATAAGTTTCCTCATAGTCTATGCCCTCCTCTTGGTTATAGCCTTGTGCTACTAAACGTGCCTTGTTCCGAGTTATCACTCCACTTTCATCAAGCTTATTCCTAAAAACCCACTTAGTACCTATGATATGATGTTCTCGCGGACGCGGGACAAGTTCCCAAACGTCATTTCTTTTAAATTGATTAAGCTCTTCTTGCATGGCCATTAGCCAAAATTCATCAATCAAGGCTTCTTTGGCATTTTTAGGTTCCACTTGTGAAACAAAGGCGAAGTGAGAACAAAAATTACTTATCTTAGAACGAGTCATGACTCCCTTTGAAATGTCTCCCAAGATGTTGTCAATGGGATGGTCTTTTGAAGACTTCCAAGCTGGTGGAAGGTCATTCACATCAGCTGTCCTTTCTTCCTTATCTTTTTCATGACTAGTATCTTCCTCCTTCTCAATGGGAGCTGTCTTGGATTGATCAGTTTCCGCAACAGCTTCCTTGAGTATGTCTTCTGTAGATACACCTGCGTCATCAAAAGAAATACCTTTGCCGACATTTTTCGGATAAGACTCATCAAAGGAAACATGGACAGATTCTTCAACAGTAAGTAAACGCTTATTATACACTCTATATGCTTTACTTGATTGTGAATAACCAAGAAAAATACCTTCATCCGCTTTTGCATCAAACTTCCCAAGTTTTTCCTTACCATTATTCAAAACGAAACACTTACAACCGAATACGTGAAGATGTGATAAGTTTGGCTTTCTTCCTTTTAAAAGCTCATAAGGGGTTTTATTTAACGTAGGGCGAATTAGAATCCTGTTTAGAACATAACAGGCTGTGCTAACAGCATCAGCCCAAAAATATTTTGGCAATCCACCCTCATTTAGCATTGTTCTTGCCAGCTCTTCTAAAACGCGATTTTTGCGCTCCACAACGCCATTCTGTTGTGGAGTTCGAGGAGCTGAAAAGTTATGCTCAATACCATACTTATCACAGTACTTATCAAAGAGATAGTTTTGAAATTCTCCTCCATGATCGCTTCGAATTGTAACTATTTTAGAATTCATTTTATTTTGGGACAGTTTTGCAAAATTCTTAAAAGCAGAAAAAGTTTCATCTTTGCTATGAAGGAATATAGTCCAAGTAAATCTAGAGTAGTCATCAACAATTACAAAACCATAATAGTTTCCACCTAAGCTCTTTGTCCTAGACGGACCAAAGAGATCCATATGGAGAAGCTCAAGAGGTCGTGAAGTTGAAATTACATTTTTGGATTTAAAAGAGACCCTTGTTTGCTTTCCCATTTGGCATGCATCACATAGGTGGTCTTTTGAAAACTTTATTTTTGGAAGACCGACTACTAGATCCTTAGATACAACCTTGTTAAGCAAATCGAAATTAACATGCGCTAAACGTCTATGCCAAAGCCAAGAATCATCATTCAAGGTAACTAGACATTTAGTGCTTGTTAAAGATACATCACAAAGATCAAGCATATAGATATTGTTTACTCTAACACCCTTAAACACAACATTATTTTCATCATGTTCAATTATGCAACAAGTTTTTGTAAAAGAAACTTTGTAACCCTTGTCACACAATTGACTTATGCTTAACAAATTGTGTTTAAGTCCCTCTACAAGATTGACATCAGAAATGGTAGTGGTAGAGGGGTTACCTATGCTACCTTTGCCAAGTATAGCTCCTTTGTTATTGTCTCCATAAGTAACATATCCCTTTTTCTTTGCTTTGAAGTCTATAAAAAGCGATATGTCACCGGTCATGTGCCTTGAGCAGCCGCTATCTAGGAACCATCTCCTATCTTCGGATGCAAGGCACTCTTCCTACAATATCAAAAGAGAGTGGTTGGTACCCAATTTTCATTGGGTCCAAAGGGGTAAGTGGTAACATGGTTGCCTTTTGGCTTCCATTGATAGATGCCTTTAGGAACAAGAAACCTCCTAAACTTGCATTTCTCAATGGTGTGGCCAGCACGACAACAATAATGACATAAACCATGATGATGCAATTGTTTAGTTTTGTTCATTGAATCCTTTGGAATAAAAGAGTATTTTGCATATGGAGGATTCAATGACTTCTTAAACAATCTAGTATCAACGGCGTAAGTCACCTTGGGTTGTAAAGCTTTTTCCAATTTGACTTTAAGAGTATTAACCTCTCGTTGCCAAATATGACAAGCTTCACAATACCTAACTTTACTACATCCGTTAACATCAATATCTTTTGAATTTTCTGCAATAATAGCCTTCAAGCTTTCTAAATCTTTTTCAGCTTTGTATACTTTACCTTCCAAGAATGAAAAAATTTGTTTGTCGGAAGATAATCTTTTGAAAGCATCTACAGCTTCGTTATGCAGTTTTTCAAAAGCGATTTTCAGTTCAGAAAAAGACATAGAGGAGACATTATTATAGTAGGCTTGTTTTACCTTCTTTTCTTCTTGTTTCTTCTTGTAGTAGGCATGGTCTTTGATGTGAGCCATAAGACATAGGTTTGCGGTTTCATCACTATCACTTGAACTTTGTGAGCTTGATGAATCGCTATCGCTTTCCCATGCTATATAAGCTCTCCTTTGTTTGCTGTACCGTTTAGGTGAATCCTTCCCTTTATCCTTTTTCTTCATAGGACATTCTGTTTTGTAATGTCCAGATTTGCCACAATTGAAACAAGATCCTCTACCTTTATGCCTCTTGTTCTCTTCCTGTTTTGACTCACTAGATTGTCTTCTAAACTTCATGAGGTTTTTGTCGGAATGCTTGTATCCATTCCTTCGAATGAATCTATTGTATCTCCTTACAAAAAGTCCCATTTCTTCATCATCCGAATCTTTGTCACTACTTGAATCATTGTCACTTTGCTCTTTTCTTGAGGACTTAGTGCTAGAGGCCACAAGAGCAATTGGCTTCTTCTCACCCTCTTTGTCTTTCTTCTTCTCTTTCTCCTTCTTACTTTTGTTCTCATACTTTTCAAGACTTTCTAGAGCTTGCTGATGTTCTTCCAGCTTTCCAAAAAGTGTTGTAATCGTAAGAGTCGTCAAGTCGTTGGCTTCCTTGATAGCTGTCACTTTAGGTTGCCATTCCCTGCTAAGACATCTCAGAATTTTGTTAGTAGCTACCTCATTGGAAACAGGTTTTCCAAGTGCATTTAATCGATTTGTAAGATGAGTAAACCTCTTTTGCATGTCGGAGATAGATTCTCCATTTTTCATGTGAAAGAGCTCAAACTCTTGATTAAGTGTGTTAATGCGGGACTGTTTCACTTCAGTAGTACCCTCATGGGCGATTTCTAAAGCGTCCCACATCTCCTTAGCAGTCGTGCAATGGGATACTCGATAATACTCATCAACACCAAGTGCTGAAATTAGTATATTTCGAGCTTTCCAATCACTCGACCACTTTTTCTCATCTTTCTCAGTCCAATCAGCTTCTGGTTTAGGTACTATGGCGCCAGCCTCATTGGTCATGGTTATTTGAAAAGGACCATTCTCAATGGCTGTCCATACTAGCCTATCCACAGAATTTATATGAACTCGCATGCAGTCTTTCCAATAGCCGTAGTTTTCTCCGTTAAAGACGGGAGCTCTATTGTACGCCCCCTTTGGTTCAGAATCCATATCGTTACAGGCAGCCACAGAGCACCAGCGAACCGGCGCTCTGATACCACTTGTTAGACGGTGTGGCTAGTGATCGAGAGGGGGGGGGGTGAATAGATCACCGCTTGTAAAATACGGTTTTAAAAACCTTAACAGAGTTTTTGAAATATAGCGGAAATTTTTGGTCCCGAATCGACTTCCGTCTATTCTGAACCGCTACCAAAAAGACCAGACACGCAAGTATGATGCTGGATTTGAATTGATTGATAGAAAACGTTAACACAGAAATTTCTCGCACTAAATGCACTTATCACAAATTCTGATTCCAATGAGTAAATCACAACAAACCGTTTTGTCAAACACTTGGCGTGTATGTGTTCTATGATAAACAATAGTAATGTTTCAATAAAAGGTTTTCTTGCCACTATTGTATCACGACACGTAAAACGTACTGCGCCAATTTGTATCACAAAACAGTTAACGAAAACGTAAAGGGAGATAGAGATAGAATACGATACGCAGAGATTTGTTAAGGAAGTTCCCCACTGTCGTCCTCGCGTGTGGGTACGTCTCCCTCTCAATTTCAAAAGAAATTGAGACCTTTTCTTATCAATAGTTGCTGAATTCGTTCTTACAAAGGTTACAATACCAAGACAGAATTCTAAATCCCTAGAACTTCTTCTTCTCGTATAGAACCTCGACTTGATCAGAGCTGGATCAAGAATTCCCCGCAAGACTTGCAAACGATTCACCGGTTCCACGACCTGTTTGCGAAACAACCCCGTTTCCAAACCCTACGCTGCGGCTGAATCCGTTCTGCAATCGTGACTAACAAACCCGCAAGAACAGTCCCGTTCTTGAAGGACAAACCAGTAGGTTTTTCCTCGAAACCCCCTTCACTCTTCAACCCAGCTAGATCCTTGATCGTTCCACTGACTCCACAGCTAGATCGTTGATCGTACCACTGAACGTTATCTCGTTGATCCTTCAATCCAAAGAACAAGAATGATTGTGTGTAATTGTTCTTGAATTGAAGAGATTGAGAAGATGATGAAGACGAAGTATCTTTCAGGTTTCTGAATGCTCAATCAATTGCTGCTACAAAGACCTCTATGACTTGTGTATTTTGCAATTTTCACTTATGAATTCATGCTTAAGCCAATACCTGCCACTTTGTATTTATACTAAACAAGACAGAACTGTTAGAATAAAAATTATGCAGAAAAACAGACTTTGGGATCGATGCCAGACACGTATGGATCGATGCCAGACAGTTTTTAACTGTTAGGGATTGATCCCAAAATCTATGAATCGATCCCTACTGAAGGTGAGCTGAAAAACAGAATTTTCATTGAATCAGGGATCGATGCCAACCACGTATGGATCGATGCCAGACAGTTTTCAACTGTTAGGGATTGATCCCAAAATCCATGAATCGATCCATACTGAACAAATTCAAATTCTTTTGATTTCCAATAAAGCAGGGATCGATACCAAACACGTATAGATCGATGCCAAAGGTTAAGTATTGATTCAAACCTTATAAAAAGTGTTTCTAACAATCATTTTAAGATGAATATCAATTCCAATCATCTAGTATTGAATAAAGACAAACGCAAAGGCAAAAATCACACATATTCACATGTAGAATGAAGCACAACAAATCATACACGCAATTTGCAATCATACAAAACAAAACCAAAGTAAAGGATTGTCTCACATTAACATGGAAGCAAAAGTGTGCATCGCTCAAGACTTTGGTAACAACCTGAAGTGCATGCTATGGTTCTTGGTGCTCATTCATGGGTGTGTGTTAAGGTAAGGGTACAAAGTGATTCATGACATAGGTGACAAAGTTTAAGGCATTTAAACATGTAAACATACATAAATAAGCCAAAAATCAAGTTAAAACCAAGGATACAAGTTGAAAAACTTACACAAGGTTTACACAAGTCATAAATGGTTCAAACATATCCATATAGGCAAAGAACATCAAGGGAAATAGTCAAATAACTAACATAGTCCTTAAGAAAACCCTAAAAAACCTTCTCACTTCAAACATGAATAACTGGTATAAAAATAAATTCTTTTGAGAAATTATTGTTATCACAATAAAATAGACAACAATATGAACCTATGGCAAAAAGAATGGGTCCAAAAGGTCAAAGGATGATCAAGTTATGATTAATTGAAGTTGTGAACATAATGAAGTGGGCAAAGTGTTAAAAAATAAGGTTCTGTCCCAACTCGGACTTGAACCCACGCCCTGCGCATGTGGTAAAGAGGTGAACCTAGCATAATATATTTCAAAAGCAATTGAGATTCAGAAAAATCAAAAAGGACTAGGGCGAGGGGGATTCGAACCCCAATCCTTATGCTTGGAAAACAAACACACAAACCTCCTTGACCAGCGGTGCTATGCCCTCATCCGTTAATTATATGGGTTGGAATAATATATATTTTTAGAACATCACAAAATGGCCACCTCAGCGTCATCTGGGTACCACATCAGCGCTACCTCACTTTTTCTTCTTCTTCTTCTTTATTCTTTTCTTTCTCTTTCTCTCTCCCCGTGCCCTAACTCAAACATGGCCAGAACTTTCATCTCATTTTTCTCCCTCATTTCTTCATCTTTTTTCACAAAATAAAAACCCAAATTGCTTGGAAAAAAACAAGGAATCCAAATATATCATTTGTTTGCCCTAAAACTAAACACATAACTCGCACGAATGCCAGAAACAGTGTAACAACACTAAGGATTAAAAGTTTAAAACTTCAAGCATGTGAGTTACAGAATGTATGCAATCATTCAAACAACACAAGCATAATAATGTCCACACATTAGCTCCAAAAAAGAACCATTATCATAGCATGTTCATGAGTTTCAAAAGTTTAGAAGCTTACCTCTTGGAGACAGTCCAAGGCTGCTTCAAATGGAGTTCCAGAAGAAGAAGAATCACCTCCTTGATCTTGTTGATACTCAGGGAAATGATTTGGATGATTGAAAGTGTTGGAAGTTGCTCCAAGAACAAAATACGAACCCTTTTGCAAAATGGAACTGAGAAATATCAAGTAATGTATGGCTTGCTACAGAAACTTTCCAAGGGTTGGAATGAGTTCTATGGAGGTTATAGAGAAGGTTTGTGGTATTTGTTCAGAGTTTGCACGAGGGAAATGACTTTAGCCAGTGTTTTTGCAAATTATGGGTGTTTTTGCAAGAACTATGGGATTGAGAGAATGCTGAGGTTTTAGTGTATGATTTTTGTGTCTTTTGAAACCTTATGAGTCCCTCTACTTATAGGGAAAATGTTGGGAGAAGTTTTGGTCAGGATAACAAGTTTTGGAGTTTTTGCAAATTGGCTTGGTTGGAAATGAACCAAATGGTTTCATGCAATATTAGGGTTCCAATGTGCAAGTACACCACCTTTCTAGAGTGGTTGAGAGTTCAGGAAAGGTTGAGTGCAGAATGAACAAGTGAGGAGCTCAAGGCAAGTTGACTTAAGGACAAAGCAACTTTTTCAAAATGGAAGTCTTACCTTTCTTCCCAAAATGGAATGGTTCAATGGTTAAAGCTTCAAATTGTATTTTAATGCTCCCTTAAATCATGCAAACCTCTGATTATGGATGTGTTTAGAAGTAATGAGGCCTGAAATGTAGGATTATAGGGCATTTCTTTAGGATTTTGCTCAAGACAAGTTGTGAAAATGGCATGAAAACCAACTTTGTGACCTCAACTTCTCTCCTTCGAAACTCTCAACTCAAGAAGGCTAAGAAGGAGTTCTAGTTCTTTTTGGAAAGCCCCAAACATGCTCTAAAACTTTCATCTTCAACAAAAATTATGAATCCAAAAGGATCATAATGAAAATTGGCCTTAAAGATTTATGTTTCAAAAGATCAAATGCTACCTTGAAAAAAATTCTAAGTGCTCAATGATTTTCTCAAACTTTGAAGCCTTATAACTCAAAATCCATGCATTTTTTTAGGTTTCCACCTCTCATACAAACTTGTAGTATGTTGCAAGGGCTTTAATTTGATCTTTGGAGCACACTAAATGGCTGTGTAGATTAGGAGTTATGATCTTTCAAAGTTGGATTCAAAACTAGGGTTTTTTCTCATACTTAGAAAATTTTCAAGTTCCTTTAACTTTACCCCTTTTGCAAGAAACCTTCCAAATCTTGGTTTTTCATGCTCAAACTCATTGATCAAACATGTTTTGATGGAATTAGGCTTGATGACTTCAATTTGAACCAAAAACCCTAAAAGTTAAAGGGTTGACTTTGTCAGATGAAGCTTGTATAATCAGATGAATTCAACTATATGATCTTCAATGATCTTGGATTCTTGAATCTTTCAAACATCATGGATGGACTCCAAGGATGAATATGAGTGTCTTGGATCATGTTTCAAGGTTTGGCATCATGATTTGATCAAAAGTCAATGCATAGTTTACTTTTTCCTGATGAAACCCTAGTTGGTGACCAGATGAAATTGAGCTCCATAGAACTTGTGATGAGACCATCTTGCACTTGGTTCTTGACAAGGAAGAGCCTCTTGAATGCATGTAAAATTGGTGGGTTGATGATCATTCCAAAACATTGACTGATCATATGAAGACTCCCTTGATCTCCTTAAGCCAAAACCCTAATTTTCATGAAGCCAAACAAGGAACATCTTGAACAATGGTTAGGGTTAGCAATGCAATGCTTGATGCTTCTTAGAATGATGATGACATCTAGGGTCAAAATTTGGGGTATGGCAGTTGCCCCTATTTAAATGACTCCACTGGATTACCTGAGTGGTTACAACCCTCAGGGAATCAAAGTGAAAGGTATTTAAATACAGAAATAACCTGAAATTTTACCCCTAGATGCAATGGTATGCCATGCTACAGAAAAAACTAGCTTAAATTAATGCTAGGATCAGTGCAGATATGCAATGAACTCTAATATGATGCTTTATGATGAAATGATAAATGCACAATACAGGCTAAGAGCACAGACTTGCTGGAGAAAGGACCACACTGGGAACATCCCAAGAAACACCACTGGGGACTGGGATACCCACTGGGGAAGGATAGGCAAGAATGAGATATTCTCACAAAATACCTCAAAGATAAAACATCACTAGATGGTCTCCATCGGGGATATCTAGGGTAATTGATCAATAGGTTCAAACTTGACAGACTGATACTCTAGAAACAAGAATCCTTATAACAATATGATGAGCACAACAATATTCAATCCTCATAGCAATATGATTAATCTCAATATTCCTCATGACAATAGGACATAAAATAGATTCTCATAACGATAGAATCGTGCAAAGACTCCTCATAACAACAGGGGTCATAGACTCTCAATAGAATATGCAAATTGGATCCACATAACAATAGGACGAAATCCTTAAAAGGAATGTGTTGGGTATACACCTCATAACAACAGGGATGGCAGATGGTGAGAATCCTCATAACAATAGGATTACTGGGCCAAAAGAGGTCATTATAACTATAGGACTACCGACACATGATACTGGAGTTTTCAAACATCCAATCTTCCGGAAATTCCTTGAAACGAAGAGTTCAAACGGGATCTTCAGGAACCATCAGGAAAGGTACTGGGTAACGACTCTTTTGTACGTGCCATTATAATAAACTTGGCATGCAAGCAAAGGTAACAACCGACTCATAATGCATTGATGCTAGTAACAACTAGACTTCAAAGGAATATTGGTGACGACCAGAGTAGACTTAATATTGTCAAATGGACTTTGGATAGACTTACTGGGGAGGAAGTACTATTAACAAACAAGTATTCTGAGACACCATGGACAAAACATGCTGGTGAACGCCAGTGACGACTGGGGATAATATAAACACACATGGTGACAACCACGGAAAAGATTCACTAATCATGAAGCAAAGTGATGACCGGAATTCATGGGGCGGACAAGCTGGTGATAACCAAACCTAAACTAAATCTTAATAATAAAATGCATATGTTGAACATGATGAGTATGATCATGGCATGCAAAATGCCGACTCAGGAAGAGACGGAATTTAATGGGAAGGCTTTCACAGGGGGAAATGAATCCTCCACATTAGCAACTCAAGCGAGTAATAATGGGATGAGTATTGAGAACTACTTCAAACTGGGTGATTATAATCAACAGGTTAATTCAGTATTATCGTCAGTTTTCAACTTCAGCGGGATATTGCAACTGGTATGACAATGCCTTTGCAACTTAAAAGCCTTTGGGGGATATATGGAGACTTCCTTTTGATTCTCTCATGTATCAAAGAGATTTAATGTTTCGTCAAAACGTTTTCAAAACATTTTATTTTAAAAAAACTTTTTATGTTCAAAGCCCATTATCAACAAATAAATGGCGTTTTGCATAACAAGTAAAAGGTAAAGGAAAGCACAAATGGCAGTAAAGTGATTGGAAAAATTTGTATTTATTGAAGAATGGTAGCTTGCAAATGGCAAAAGCTCCATGGAGTATTACAATTGTGGAAAAGGCAATAAGGAAAGGTTTACATTGAATCCAGCAACCACTACAATCCCTAGTAACTAAGATGCCCCAGATCCTTGCTTCTGACAAGAGCGACTTGATTGATATTCTGCTGATTCTTCAGTGTTGGTAAGCGCTTTTTTGATACAGTCAAATGCCTTTGTCCCTAACTTTTTCCTGGACCACCCTTTCGGGTTTTCAGTCCACCAGGACGCTCATTTTTGCCTAAGCCGCCCTTTCGGGTTTTCAACTTAGTGAGCTCTTATTATTTTTTGTTTTCATCCCTAACTTTTGGCTGGATCTCCTTCATAGGTTTAGATCCACCGGGATACCCATTATTGCCTAAGTCGCCATTTCTGGTTTTCGACCTAGCGGGTTTTATTTAGGCATAATATTTTTTGACTGCATCGGCGTTTATAGGATGTGCAAGCTGCTCATCATCCATTGTTGTGAGGATGAGGGATCCTCCTGAGAAGATTGTCTTCACAACAAACGGGCCTTCGTAATTGGGAGCCCACTTTCCTCGGGCATCTCTTTGTGATGGCAAGATTTTCTTGAGTACCAAATCTCCCTCTTTGAATTCGCGCAGCCGCACAGGCGAACCTTCTTGTCAAATGCTCTCTTAAGCATTTTCTGGTATAACTGCCCATGACACATGGCTGTCATCCGCTTTTCATCGATGAGGTTCAATTCTTCGTATCTGCTTCGAATCCATTCCGCTTCTTCCAACTTGGTTTCCATCAGAATTCTCAAGGATGGTATCTCCACTTCCATCGGGAGAACTGCTTCCGTGCCATAAACTAAAGAGAAAGGGGTTGCCCCTGTTGAAGTGCGGATGAAGGTTCGGTATTCATGCAATGCAAAGGGTAACATTTCATGCCAATCCTGGTAGGTTACAACCATCTTTTGAATGATTCTCTTAATGTTTTTGTTGGCAGCTTCAACAACTCCATTCATCTTCGGACGATAGGGCAAAGAATTATGATGTTCGATCTTGAAGGACTCACATAACTCCTTCATCATATTGTTGTTCATATTAGTACCATTATATGTGATAATTCTGCTTAGAATTCCATAACGATAGATAATGTCCTTCTTGATGAAGCGAGCAACCACTTGTCTGGTCACGTTGGCATATGAAGCAGCTTCTACCCATTTTGTAAAGTAGTCAATAGCAACCAAGATGAAACGATGGCTGTTGGAAGCCTTGGGCTCGATGGCTCCAATCATGTCAATTCCCCACATTGAGAAAGGCCATGGAAATGTTAAAACATTCAACAAGGTCGGAGGTACGTGCACCTTATTAGCATATATTTGGCATTTATGGCACTTCCTGGCATATTGGATGCAATCAGATTCCATAGTCAGCCAATAATATACAGCTCTCAAGCACTTCTTGGACATGGCATGTCCGTTGGCGTGAGTCCCAAATTGTCCCTCATGGATTTCTTGCATTAAAAGGCCTGCTTCACGTTTGTCAACACATCTTAGCAGAACCATGTCATGATTTCTTTTATACAACACATCATTGCTGAGGAAAAACTTAGATGCTAGTCTTGTCAAAGTTTTCTTGTCAAGAGCAATAGCACTAGCTGGATATTCTCGATTTTGCAGATACAACTTGATGTCGTAGAACCAAGGTTTTCCATTCGTTTCCTCTTCAATTGATTGGCAATAAACAGGCTCAGTCTTTCTTTCAATCTGGAAAAGTGGTGCTTCATTGACGAATCTGACTTTCCACATGGAGGCTAACATAGCCAAAGCATCACCAACATGATTTTCAGACCTCGGAACATGTCGGAAAGTGATCTCATCAAAGTACTTGATCATTTCTACAATATAAGCCTGGTAGGGAATCAACTTTTTCTCTCGGGTTTCCCATTCACCCTTGACTTGGTATATTACCAAAGCTTAATCTCCACTCACTTCAAGAATTTTGATGCGAAGGTCAATGGCTGCTTCAAGACCTAGAATGCATGCTTCGTACTCGGCGATGTTGTTTGTACACTCAAAGTCTAGTATGGCTGTAAATGGAGTGTAACCACCATCCAGATTTTTTAAGATGGCACCCACACCATGGCCATTGTAGTTGGAGGAACCATCGAACATCGTTTTCCAACGGGAACCAGACTCGGGACCCTCTTCTGGACCAGGTTCTTCAAAATCTTTCCTTATCAACATAGTGTCTTCATCAGGAGAATCAAGCTTAAGAGGCTCGTACTCCTCAACCGGTTGTTCTCCGAGGTATTCTGACAAGATACTCCCCTTAATGGACTTTTGAGCTACGTACTGGATGTCGTATTCGGAAAAAAGTATATGCCACCGGGAAAGCCCTCCAGTCTGAGCAGGCATTTCAAAGATATACTTTATTGGATCCATTTTGGAGATCAATAAAGTAGTATGGCATATCATGTATTGCCTGAGGCGTTTGGCAACCCAAGCTAGAGCACATCAAGTCTTCTCTAAAAATGAGTATCTGTTTTCACAGTCAGTAAACTTCTTGCTTAGATAGTAGATAGCGTGCTCTTTCCTTCCAGTCTCATCATGTTGTCCAAGTACGTAACCCATGGACCCTTCTAGTACAGTCAGATACATAAAGAGGGGTTTTCCAGGCACAAGTGGAATCAGAAGTAGAGGTTCTTGGAGATAACCTTTGATTTTTTCAAAAGCTAACTGGAAATCGGAATTCCATTCAACTGCTTGATCCTTTTGGAGCAGCTTGAAGATGGGCTCACAAGTAGCAGTCATGTTGAAGATGAATCTGGAGATGTAGTTGAGTCTTCCAAGAAAACCTCTGACTTGCTTTTCGGTTTGGGGAACGAGCATTTCTTGAATTGCTCTGACTTTATCTGGGTCAACTTCGATCCCTCGTTGGCTAACAATGAATCCAAGTAATTTTCCAGACCTTACTCCAAAAGTACACTTAGCTGGGTTGAGTCGTAACCTGAACTTTTTGAGACGCTCAAATGGTTTGAACAGATGGTCCAAATGGTTATCTTTTCATTGGGATTTAGCGATTATGTCATCGACATAGACCTCTATCTCCTTATGCATCATGTCATGGAAGAGTGTAACCATCGCCCTTTGGTAAGTAGCACCTGCATTCTTGAGTCCAAATGGCATGCCCTTATAACAATAGGTCCCCCAAGGTGTGATGAAGGTGGTTTTCTCCATGTCATCAGGATCCATTCTAATCTAGTTGTATCTTGAGAATCCATCCATGAAAGAAAAAACAACGAATTTAGCGGTATTATCCACTAAAGTATCGATGTACGTAAGAGGGAAGTCATCCTTTGGGCTGGCTTTGTTTAAATCCCTATAGTCGACACACATTCGAACCTTTCTATCTTTCTTTCGTACGTGAACAATATTGGCCACCCATTGCGGATACTTTATAAAAGTAAGAAATCCGACGTCAATCTGTCTCTTAACCTCTTCTCTGATCTTCAAGACCATGTCTGGCCATGCTCTTCGAAGTTTCTGTTTGACAGGAGGACAATCAGGCTTGAGTGGTAGCTTATGAACGACTATATTTGTGTCCAAACTGGGCATATCTTGATACGACCATACAAACACGTCCACATACTCTTGGAGTAGCTTTACCAATTTTACTCTAACATTTGCCCCAAGTGTGGTGCCGATCTTGATTTCCCTTTTCTCTTCTTCACTGCCCAAGTTGATGGTTTCGACCTGCTCTTGGTGTGGTTGAAGATCTACGTACTCGTATTCAAACATCTTAGCCAATTCATATGGAATGTCATAATCTTCCTCACCCTCATCTTCAGCTTGATTAATGGGTGTATCAAAGTTAGGAGAAATCAGAGAGTCATCAGATTCAATGTGGGTATCAATGATTCTGCATATTTTAAATGATTATTTTTATTAAAAATGAAACATAAGTGATGCAATAAGGGAATGCTCTTTGTTCTTTTTAGTGATTGTGAAAGATTTCCTTTTTCATTTTAAAAGTGAAAAACAAGACAATTAAATGAACAAAACAGGAACTTAACAAAACGCCTTCATTCATTAATCTTTGAAAAACAGAAGGGGGCCCTTACAAAATGATCCAATAGTCTTGGGCACGACTATGGATTTTTGAAAACATTAAAACAAAACAACAAATATTACTTTGATAACGAGAGGATCTCGGGAATTTCCACAGAATCCCAATTGCTCAAGGCTGCATCAGAGCGGTACACCAAATGGCTTAGATCTTCATCTTCAAAGTCTTCGACAATTGCATTCACTTGGAAGCCAGTACTGACGAATACTTCTTGGATTGCTCTTGGTCGTCTTCAATTAGGAGTTGGCGCTTTCTTAGTTGGTTTGTAACCCAACCTAAAGCGGTCCTTTTTGATTTTGACGTCGATCACTTCATCCCAGAAATGACACCTTTCAAAGATGTAAAAGACGGAAAGACCCTCTGCTCAGGCTTCTCCACCTCACACATGACTACGTTTACAATTTCCAGCCCTTGGAAAGAAGTTTCTAGCGCGTCTTCCTCTGCTTCAATGTATTTGAAGGAAGAAATATTACTCATCATGAGGTCTTCCTCTCCAAATATGGTTACCAGCTTGTTGTCGACCACAAATTTCATCTTTTGATGAAGAGTAGATGTGACTGCCCCAGCGGCATGAATCCATGGTCTTCCAAACAGACAGCTGTAGTTGGGATTGATGTCTATCACCTGAAAAGCTATGTCAAACACATGAGGACCAATGAGAATAGGTAACTCTACCTCTCCAACTACATACCTCCTCGAGCCATCAAAAGCCTTTACAACAAGGGAACTGGGTTTCATTTCTGCCCTTCACATGCTAGTTTTACGAGAGTCCTTTAGGAAGCACATTGAGGGAAGACCTAGTATCCACTAACACCCTAGCCAAGGTATTTTCTTCACACTTAATGGAAATGTGCAAAGCACAATTATGATTATTACCTTCTTTAGGCAATTCTCCCCCATCGAAACTCAAGGTATTGCAGGCAGTGATGTTGGCTATCACGTTATCGAATTGCCAATAGTAATGTCCTGCATCACATGAGCTTGAGTGAGAAGCTTTTGCAAAGCATTGCGATGTGCGGGAGAACTCATGAGGAGAGATAATATAGAGATCTTCGAAGGTGATTGATGCAGCTGATCAATAACCTTATAGTCACTCCTCTTGATAATTCTGAGAAACTCTTCATCTTCATTAATGGGAACAACGTCCTTGTTCTTGGAAGGGATATCAGTAGCTTCTTTTTGCACCTGAGGTACCACAGGGATAGGAGGGTTATAGACTCGACCACTGCGGGTCATTTTGCTTGGCCCCGCTATATTAGTTACTTCATTATTCACAACCTTCGGCTCCTTTTCTGAACTCATGGTTTTCTGATCATCAGTCACTCCATAGTTCCAAGGCACAACTTTAAAAGGTCTATGTTTTGGTACATACATCATCTTCCTTCCTTGAACAGTAGTCACAACTGGATCTGGAATTTTAGAAACCGGTTTAGGGAGATTGAAGATAGGTTCCACCTCTTTGAAAGCGGACTCAACTCTTTTAAACACAGGAGTAGATAGATTGAATATTGGTTCAATTACAGCTACCTCGTTCCTTTTCACATGTTTGCTTATTTGAAGCATACCTTGATTAATTAAAGCTTGAACATCCTTTTGGACCCCTTCACAACCTTTTGGTTGAACAACACACTTGGCACAATGCATGTGACATTCCTTAGCTAAACCAATTTCAAAAAACTTAGCATGGAAATCTGGTAGCAGAGTTTTGATGTCTTTTACATCACAGACCAATATTTCATTAGTCCCTTCTTCTATAGCATTGATAGATGCCCCATGGGTGGGCAAAGGATTACTCTTCACATTTGGATTTGGATCGTTGAAAGACAGGATCTTTTTCTCAACCAACTCCCTCACAATATGTTTTAAGGCGTAACAACCCTCAAGATCATGACCATGAGCGTCCTCATGAAAAGGACAATGGGCATTGGGATTGTAAAATGGTGGCAATTTGTCTGGCGGAGGACCCAATGGCCTTGGAGTTGCCAAACCTTGTTTAATGAGGTACGGATATAGCTTTGTATACGTCATAGGAATAAGGGGTATTGGTAGCCTCCCTTCATGTCTTCTATTTTGATTCTGATTATTCTGGCGCAGAACAGGATTTTGTTGAGGAGCATTGGACGCTTGGTGCTGTTGAAAAATAGGTTGTGGTTGATTGAAAAAGGGAGTAACAGCTGCCACATATGATTCAGGAGCATACTGATACGCCGACTGTTGAATGAATTGTGGTTGTTGTTGCGGGTTCTTCTAAGAGGAATTCCTTCTACGGGTAGTTGTAATGGCATTGGTTTCTCCTTCCTTCTTTGTTTGGAAACCACTAGAAGGCCTTTTAACTGTATCCTTAGAACTTCCTACAGAACCACTCATCTTCCCATTCTTTAGACTCAGTTCTATTTTGACTCCTACAGCCACCAAGTCGGAAAAGTTAGCAGTGACACTTCCCATCATTCTTTCATAAAATTCTGGTCGTACAATGTCAACAAACCAGTATGCAAGCTCTTTTTCTGATAGAGGAGGCTCTACTTGAGAGGTTGTTTCCCTCCATCTTTGGGAGTACTCTTTAAAATATTCAGAGCTCTTTTGTGACATGTTGAGCAATTGCCTTATGTATGGCGCGAGATCCATATTATACTTATAATGTTTCATAAAAGTATCAGAGAGGTCTTGAAAACAACGGATCCTTGACTGATCTAAACCCAAATACCATTTCGAGGATGCTCCTTTCAAACTGTCTTGGAAATAATGGATCATCAGTTTGTCATTATCAACATGAGCGGCCATCTTGCGATAATACATAATCAGGTGATTTTTAGGGCAAGATGCCCCTTCATACTTGTCAAAGATGGGTGTCTTGAATTTGTTAGGAATCACTAACCCATATACCAAACACATTTCACAAGCAGCGGCTCCAAATACTTGATCCCCTTCCATAGCTCTGATTCTTTTTTCCATCAACTCCACATTCTCTTTCAGCTTATCACGTTTCTCATCCTCATATTCAAACCCATCCGGTATGTCATAAACTTGATGGTGGTCATCCTAAAAAGGTTGATTCATACGAGTGTGTACAACAGCGGGTGTAAAAGTCAGAACTATGTTAGGAACATCAACTGTTAACGGAACTGTCTGTTAAGCAGAGACACGAACTTGTGGTTGAGGAACAAAATCTAGCGGTAGTCCAAACTGAGGTAGAGTGGTAGGAACAGTAACTAGCAGAGGGTCTACCACAGGGCTTACAATCTCAGAGACAGCAGTTGCTTGAGTATCCATCTTGGCACAGATAACCTGAAGCATTTCCATAATCTGTCCCATGTTGCCACAGAGGTCTTCTATCTCGTTGTTGATGTGATCAATCTCGTGCTCTTGATCTGCCATTCTTTTCTTGGCTTGAGCACGGTGTAGCGAGCGATTTTTGTCGGTGACACGACCACCTTATCGCTGAAGTTTGGGTTTTCCTCCTCGAGGAGAAAGGGTGCTACTTTCTGATTTCTTATTTATCCCATGAAGCTGGAAGGGAAAGGGAAGCTATTTAAAACTAACCTTACACGCAGTTGTTTAACTGAACAAACGCTTTAAAGAGATGGGGGGGTCCGGGGTCAGGTTATACAATGGGGAGTTGTCAATTACCCATCCTATATGTGGTTATCCACAGGATATTAGCTTTAGGGTTTTGCTTTGTAATTGATGGTGTTTATCTGGTAATGGGTTGGGAAAGTTTCTTGGGAAAGTATGACAGGGAGAGTGAGTTTTTGTTGATGTTCGGGTTTTTCCCGATGTTTTTGGTAAGGTACTGGACCTAAGTTTGATTTATGTGTGAAGGTACTGGACCTAGGGTTTTTGTTTAGTATGCTCGCTAAGATTTCGCAATCTTATGCTTACGTATTCCTGTTTAAACGAAACAGGGAAATCAGAGCAATCATAGTTCCTCCTATTCTAAGGGAGGAAAATGAGGTTTTGGTGTCTTGTTCAAAGCCGAAGATTGAAGCTAAAAGGGTATTTGTGTCTTGTTCAAAGCCCAAGATTGAAGCTAAAAAGTTATGGCTAAGAGAGAATTTGTCATCTCTAAAGAAGGATTGTTGATTTTTTCGTGCCTTGATCAAAGCACAAGGTTGATGCTAAAAGGTTAGTTGACTCGGCTAGGGGATTTCTTTATACAAAGCCTAAGAGGAGGCTAGAAGTGACCGACTCAACAAGAGAGTGTATATATTGGTGTCTGGTACAAAGCCCAAGATTGAGGCAAAGAAGAGACTGACTCTTTGGGGATATCATTATACAAAGCCTAAGAGGAGGCTAGAAGTTTAACTTTTCTGGGGGAAAATGTTTTATCTGTCTTGCACAAAGCCCAAGATTGAGGCTAAAAATATTTTGACTCCGCTGGGGAGGGTTTGTAGGTGTCTTGTACAAAGCCCAAGATTTGAGGCTGACCTTACTGGGAAAATCATTATACAAAGCCTAAGAGGAGGCTTGAAATGGGTTTGACTCTTCTCGGGGAAAATCATTCCTCAAAGCCTAGAAGAAGAGTGAGAGGAAATGCTAGGGAAGATATCTGTCCCAAGCTCAAGAGAGGGAAATTTATGTCTTGTACAAAGCCCAAGATTGAGGCTAAAGGGGTTGACTCAACAAGAGAGTGTTTTTATCTGTCTTGTACCAAGCCCATGATGAAGGCTGAACAAGCTGGAGAAATTATTCTACACAACTGGAGAGGAGGGTAGCTCCTGCTAGGGGAAATATTTATACCCAGTTTGGATAAAGATCGACTCAACGAGAGAGTATTTTTATCTGTCTTGTACAAAGCCCAAGATTGAGGCTAAAAAAAAGTTGACTCAACAAGAGAGTCTGAAAGGGTGATTGACTCAACAAGAAAGTTAAAAAGTGATTGACTCAACAAGAGAGTCTGGAAAGGTGGTTAACTTTGTAATACCCCAAAATTTGCTCTCCCCTTTTGTCATCATAGCATGGCATTATCATTTATCATATCATATCCACCTCATTAACATTACATTGCATTTAACATAGAAAAATGAAGCATGGCATCCTTCTTACCATCAGGGCATGTGATCAGGTGGAAGGTGGACAATCAAGGAATCATTCAAAGCACAAAAAGGTCAATCAAGTTGGATCTAGGCAAGCCAAGAGGTCTCTCATGTCTCATACTATCTCAATTGATCTTCCAAAACCTCAAGGAAGTGAGATTCAATGGGAGATTGAAGCACTACATCTTTCACTATGCAAGAGGTTCAAAAATTGAAGGAAAACCCTCAAAAGAGATAGCTCATTGATTCAAAATCATTCTCAAGTGGCATTTCTCATCATCCTTTAAGAGGATACACAACATACTCTGAGGAATTTGGATTTGGAAGATGTGCAATTTCCTCCTAACCAAAGGGGGTCAAAACTAGGGTTTCCCATTAAATCAGGGAATCTTTGATTTTTTGAACAAAACTTGATGTCATGGTATTCCATATGTCCTTAAGTGTATGTATGTGGAAGATTGCATCTCAATTGGTTTTAGAAGTGGTTCAATTGGAAGAAAAATCAAGAATCAGAGAAATTGGGGCAAAGTCAAATAATCAGAGGAAAAAGTCAACCCTTGACTTTTTGAGGCCAAATTCATGAAATTCATGTTATATGTGTCCAATGTGCAAAATTTGGTCAAGAAATTCCAAAGGAATCATGAAAAATTCAAGATGTAGAAAGTTGCCATTTTTGGATGAAGTAGGGTTACTAAAAATAGCAAGATTTGGCCATTTTGCATCAGAGTTTGAACCAAGGCCATTTAAAATTGAAGCACCAAATGAAAATTCCACTCGGCCACAACAAAAGATCTTGTTTTAAGCTTCACATCCATATGTGGAACATCTCCATTGGATAAAAATTGAGTGAGATATGATTGATCAAAGTTTGAGCAAAGTAGGTCCAAAACTAGGTCAGGACCAAGATTTTCAGGGCACGCGCGCAGTCATTTTTACAAGCATGTGGTGGGCCAAATGTACACCTATTTTTCATCAAGATAAAAGCCTCGAATGGAAAAGTTTCCAACATCAAAGTTGTTCCTTGTAGTGTCATCTTCAATGTTGATGTTGTGAAAATTTTGATTTAACCAAGTTATGAGATAGTTTGGAGGGTTCAAAGTCATGTTGTTTGTGCTGAAATTTTGTGTGCCAAGTTGCCATGCCAGCCAACCTCTGGCCATGCCCACCAACCAGTTTTGAACCAATGCATTCATAGCTGTTTTTAGGCATATTTGAGACCTCATTTCACTTCAACTTGCAAACCAATGTTGTTCCCCAATGTACCATCTTTCTAATGACATCAATGTTTCATTGTTTCATTCACTAACCATGGAGAAATTCACCCTCAAACACCCACTGTTACCATGATGATTTGCTGCATAATATTTTGGTTCAAACATACATCAAATACATGACAGAGGTTTATGTGTGCTGCCTCATTAAGACCAACACATATCTGCACCTCTCACCCCCTTGCTCGAATTATACATGAAGAGGGAAAGGTTGGAAGCTTGCTATAGAAGTTTAGCAGCAAGAACATGGTAACACATCATAAACCAGCTGCACCATATCATTGCTCTCCCTAACTAACTTGACTCAGTTAGTTAGGGATGACTCACTTAACTCCACATAACTCAGTTAACTCACTCATTAAACCATGGTTAGAGTTTACTATAAAGCCAAACCTCACTCTCTAATTTCATTTTCAACTTCATTCTTTCACATTCTCTCCAAAGAACTCTCTATGCTTTACTCTCAACATCACCATTGCCAAGAATTTTCGAGCTCATCTTGCTCATTCCACTTCAACACTTTTCTTGATTTTCTCAATTTCACAACAGTGCATTTGTTCTTGAAGCTTGGATTACTCACTTCCATTGAATCAGCATCAAGTTCTACATCTCAGCCTTTATTTGGCCAAGTGAAAATTGTAGAAGAGACAAGACCTCTGGTTTTCTGAAGAACACTTCAAAGTTTCAAAACTTCAGGTACGAATCTCCACCATTATAGACCTAATGTGAAGTTGTTTCCAGGTTCTTGAAGCTTCTTACAAGCTCAAGAACTTGTCCGGTTAGTTGATAGGCCTTTAGAGGTATAGTGCACAACTTAGGGCTTGCTTTAATCTCCTCTGTTTTCTCTGTGTGTGATTGTTATGTGGAAAATGATGTTAGATTCACGATGTGCATAGCGTAAGCTTCATTTTGATACCACATTTGTGCATTTTGGTGAGAATTGAGGTTGCAGACGGTGGAGGTGTGACCGGAGAAGGTGACCGGAGGTCATCTCCGGCCGGTGACTGTAATTGCTAGGGTTTCACTATGTTTTAATCGTGGCCTTTGATTGCTCTTAATCCTACGTTCCAAAATGTGCCAACACATAAAAAAAAAAGCGTGCAAGTCACATGCCAATTTTCTGAACTCACTTGAACTTTGTATGGCATGGTACACGATAGGGAGTGTGGACATTCACGTGTGTTTGTTGATCATGCGTACTTTGACTTTGGTTTGACTTGGACTTGATCTGATGGTTGGGAGTGAGTCAAGATTGTTGACTGAGGGTTCATGTTTGTTAGTATGTTCTGCGTGCTTAATAGACATATGCAGATTGATAATCACACCCCCTCTGTTTGGAAGCCCAATGATTTTGAACTGTTAATTTGCTATGCATGCACCCCCTTCTTTAGTTCCATTTCATTTTATTTCTCATTTTTGCTACACGTTTCATAATTAATTTTTAAAAATACCAAAACATATTGGAAAATTCTACAAAAATTCATGTGTATTCTTAAAACATTTAGGAAATTTTTCATGATTTTATTTTCTGATTTTATGACCTTTTTGCCCCTGTTCCATAATTTTCTTTGAATTTCCACTTAGATGCATTCTAAGCATGATACATGAATTTGTTTAATTTTGTTCTTGCTCATTACCAACTATTTTGACATGACTCTTTTTGCATTGATTCACTAATACATTTAAGCATGTTAGATGATTTTTGTTTGATTTTTTAGGTCACTTTATCATATGTCTTGATGCCTATATTTGCACCACTTTGCATGATGTTTCAATTTGACCTAATTGCTTTGTTTGAAGTCATTTTGCTCTGAATTTTTTACATGCTATCTTGATGTATGAAGCATTTCTGACCTAGGCATTCCAATGATATGTTGGCATAATTTTCATGAATCCATTTGGTCTTTGTTTGATGCATCACATTGGATGTATAATCCATGGCATGTCATTGCAACTTTAGTGCATGTTTACATGGATTCTTTTGTGCACATTTGTATGAGCATTTGCATATGTTATGAGCCATTCATATGATATTATAGGTCTTTGATACACATTATAGGTCATCTTTACATGTTCATTTCAATTTGAACTTTGTGCATCATTAACATGTATTGTTTGCCCCTTCTTTTTGAGTTTTCATCTCACTTCCTCTTATATTACTTCTTGAATGTCTTGAAGTTGATTCATAAATACTTTTGAGATGTTTATAAACCATTTTCCATTTAGTTTCAATTCTGGTTGTTGATTTACATGTTCCATTTATGCATGTCCTCTTCATTTCTTTCCATCTTTCATCTACCCCTTCTTCTTGTAACATGTTTAAATGCTAATGGATGATGATTATTGCTTATTCACTTGCACTTGTATGATGATATTCACTTGGTTTCCATATGATGCCCATTCTGGTTGTGGTTCTAGGATTTGTTTTCTCATTCAATTCTTTTGAGTTTTATGATGCATTACATGTTCTTTTACTTCTTATACTTCTTATACATGTTTACTAACCATGTAGGGGCTTTGGTAAGTTTCATTTGAGTGTGGATAAGGAATCCACATTCAACTTCTATCCTTTCTCTTTTACAATTCCATTTTGTGTTTTGTTAAGCACTTATGTGCTTTCTTTTAATAACTCATTACTTTCCCTTTTTGAATTACAATTCATCTTCTACTTTGGAAGTGAATTGTTTAATTCTTTCTTTCTTTAGACTTTAGGTTGAAACCTCACAAACCTTAGGATCACTCCCTTAACTAATCAATTAGGATTGAGTCTTAGTCCATATAGATTTTTACCTTTATCCTCCCTTGAGTCTCTTTTCTCATCTCAAAGAAAATTCAAAATATCTAATAAAGGTAGGCATTTATTGCATTTAGGCCTTTCATATAAAGAAAAGATTATAAGGGGTCTTCTCTTGTAATCTTAGAATGTGTAGCATATAGCCCATCTTGGGTCAATGTGTTAAACATTTGATCTTGTATGAGGGACTTAAATGCAATACTTGTTGAAGGTGCAAATAATAAAAAACACTTCTTCACTTCATAATTTACAAAAACACTTAATAAACACAAGTATGCTAGTGTGTTTGAACCTTGACAATTGGAGTTAAGTGTGGAGGTCTTCTTCACTCTTAGTGTGCTTTCTTACCCATTCCATCTTGGAATGTTAGAATGTACACATTCCAATGACTAAGATTCAGATACACTGTCATATGCTAACAAATGAAAAGACTCTTAAAAGACAAAAACCAACAATAACGTCTTTCCTTCGGGAATTCTTTTCTCATCTCATTCATTCTCAACGCACGAACGCGCTCCTACTCGTTCTCTTGCAAGACGGTAACGCACTCGGACCAGCGAGCCTGCAACACCTGAGCTAGAACGTAAGCCGTTCTCTAAAAAACATAAACAATCCATCCCTAGTGAGGGGAACTACGTCGCTCTGATTCTCATGTTCCCGATGAGATACGTAGGCAGTGGGGTAGGGCCCATGCGAGCACTTCTTTCATTTTCCCTACATTTGTTTCTTGTTCCTTACTCCATCCTTTCTCCTTTCTTTCTTTCAGTTCCTTTTTCAGTATCTTTTTCTACACCCTTTTGATCGAGACAAGCAAGCGTGGATCCCATCGGGTACGATGGACGCGTGGGGGTGCTAATACCTTCCTCTCGCGTAACCGACTCCCGAACCCATTTCTCTTGGTCGCAAGACCATGCTTTTCCTTTCTCTCAGGTTTACGCGGTGTTTCCTTTCCCTCTCTTGGGATAAATACACATTGCTGGCGACTCTGTTCGGTGCCACTTTCGCGTTTGTACTAGGATGAAAATCCCGGGAGCGACAGCTGGCGACTCTGCTGGGGAATGAATTCTGAATCTCTGGGTTCCTTAGCGAGTCAATCCTAGCGCTTGTCTGCTTTTCTTTCATTGGGTGTTTACTGTTGTGCTATATGTTGTTGTTTATTTATTTTACTGTATTTACCGCATTTTAGCATTACATATCATATATTATATTGTGTTGCACTGTTTTGTCTGTTTGGCGGGATGGGTGTTCTGAGAGATAAGCTCACTACCAAGGCTTGAGTACACACATAGGTATTAGAGTGGATAGTCATGACGCTTGCGTGGTGGTGACCACGTATTGTTGTTCATGAGACCCACAACCAGACGAGGTTCTATCAGGAGCTTTCTGCTACTGCATGTTATGCAGGCCAGTGGTTATTCTCTTGAGGAACTGTCGACTCTGGTGACCATTCCCGAGGACTCAGTTGCGGCACTCCTCCCGAGATGTGACAGTGGCAGACCACATTCCGTGGCAAACCCATTGCACATTCTCGATCCGAGGACCCAATGCTGGGAACTTGCTATAGGACATCCCTTTTTGAAAGAGAATCAGCGGAGGCACTCCTCGATTGGCGATAGTACTGTACCCTGAGGGATGAATGTACTATTGCTTCTCAACCTCAGTGCCAGAAGCTGAGGACCTCTTTGTTTTGGAGAATCAGTTGAGGCCTCCTCGATTGATGATGATGCCAAACCAGAAATGGTGAACGTATCATCATTTCTCGACCTGAGAGCCCGGGATATTGAACATCCTAGTACCCACATGTGAGAAGGGCGGGTTGTTTACAGGTTTGCAGGTAACCATGACCTCCTACATACCCGGTTTTCTATCATCATTGCACAAAAAGGAAGTTTCATCCTATTGTATTCAGATGGTTCTTATCTATGGTTCTATATTAGTCTCAGAGCTACACTGACACCGTTCACAGTTCAGCACAGACACCTGATTACCTGATCACACTACCCTTTGCATTGCATTATCATATCCTAACATACATGTTTATTCATTTCCAGGTGCATATATTACCCTTGATTCCAGTCATCAGGTCCCTGCAAAGATGAACACTAAAGAGAGGAAGAATATCATCAGCTATAAGTTCCTTACGCCTACTTTGGGCCCTATTGTTGTGCTGAAGGGAATGGCGAGCCCTGCAGCACGAGAAGCTTTTGAAGAGAAATATGGGTGGATTTTATCTATGGTCCGTAATGTCAGTGATTATGAAGCCAGAGGTCTCCATACGTTGATGCAGTTCTATGATCCGCCTCTGAGGTGTTTTGTATTTCCAGACTATGTGTTGGTTCCTACCCTGGAGGAGTATTCCAGCATGTTGGGGATTGCTATCAAGGAGGAGCCCCCTTTCTTTGGATCAGTGGGGGATCTTGACTTTGGAAAGGTGGCTAGTGCTCTTTATTTGAGCAAATCAGAGTTAAGCGACAATGTCTCCAACAAAGGAAAGATTCGTGGTTACAAGTTGGAATATCTGATTAAGAAGGCCCAGGAAGCAGCCAAAGGCGAGAATTGGCTTGTTTTTAATGCTTTGTTAGCCCTTTGTATATACGGCGTAGTGTTGTTTCCCAATGAGCCGGATTTTATTGATACAGACGCTATACGAATATTCATGATGAAGAACCCGGTGCCAACGCTACTGGGAGATCTTCACTACTCGTTGTACAACCGAAACGAAAAGAAAAGAGGAGGGATAATTCGTTGTTGTGCACCCTTGTTCTATAAGTGGTTTGCTGGCCGTTTACCACAATCAGGGGCTTTTGTGGATTCCAAAGATTCTCTAGAGTGGAAACAGCGTTTAATGGGATTAGTGGCCAAGGACATCGTATGGGTAGATCATGGGCTGATTGGCAAGAATATTATCCACAGCTGTGGTAAGTTCCCTAACGTTCCACTGATAGGAAGGCTGGGTGGGATTAACTACAATCCTTCTTTGGCCATTCGACAATTTGGGTATGCCCTGACAGGTCCGCCTATTAAGAGAGATGTGGAGGAGTCCTCTATTTTCATACGTCAGATGGTTGGGAAGCAGCACAGAAAGCTTCTGAAAGCTGGGGTAGCATACTGAAAAAGGGGAAAGTTACTCTAGGAAAGCCTAACAACCGGGTTTATCCAGCATATGAAGAGTGGGTGAAGAAAAGAGTTGAAGATTTTCTCTTGCCTTTTGGTAAGGCACCTCTTTTGTATCCGGGGAATGAGAAAGCAAGAAGCACTGCTACTGTGGAAGAAGTTGACAAGTTGCAAGCCTTGGTGAAAAAGCTCCAAGGAGAGAATTCCGAGTTGAGTAGCCGTCTTCAGAATGCTCTACATGCCAACAAAGAGCTGGAGCGGAAGGCCCAAGATGCTGAACAAATCCTAACCGCAAAAGAAAAAGACTTTGCTGGGAGAGCCCAACATTTCCGGAAGATTAGTAAAGGTGCTGATGATGCTACTCAAGCCCACAAGCAAACCAAACAGGCGTTAGCACAGACCAAAGAAAAGTTAACAAAGTTTCAGCACGCTTGGGACGAAGTTAGGATAGAGAATGCTGAATTACAGGAACAGTTGCAGATTAAGGACGAAGAGCTTGAAAAGGCGCATGAGCAGAGGAGAAAGTATCGGGAAAGCCTCGGTAAGAGTCAAGAACAGCTAGAAGAAGCTAGAGGTGAGCTGAGGAACACCAAGAAAGAGCTTGAAGAAGTCATGATAGAAAGGGAGATACTCAAGACGCAAGCCGGCATAAAGAGACACAAAGGAGTGTGTGATGACGAGGCTCTGATGCTGCATATGGGTTCTTTAACTGAAGCTCTTGAGAAAAGGGATGTCTTGATCAAAGAAATGATTGAAAAGCCGAATCACCAGCGTACCCGTATACTTTTTGAGGAGATCAAATACTCAAGTGATAAGCTGAAGGGTGTGGAATTGTCAGACTGATGTTCTTTTCCTTATATTTTGTTGTTAATGGCTACCATCAGGCTTGTTGATGGATCCATTTTTTTCCTTATATTGCATTTGCGGTGGAACCTTTCTTAAATGTACTTGAATATTTTATTGAATGGGTATGAGCAGTTTTATTCAGAATTATTCCTTATCAGATAGCTGCACACAAGCACATGACCACGACACGTCTCTTTATATCACAATTTCTGGTCTTCAGATTTCTGTGGTTGGATTGGAATCAGGGTATAAAGCACCTCGGAAATGACAAACATGGCATTGCATGGCATTGCATATCATTTTGCATTTTTGTTACTTGCTTTTCAGGTACTCGTTGCAGGGACTCTAACCTTTATTTGGTTTCAGGCAGTATAGCGGAGAGTCATATTCACCGATATTCGACGCGAAGAAATCAAGTAAGAATCATGGATCAAGTGCAAAGTGATTTGGCGGAAATGAGGGCGCGTATGGACCAGTTCATGACCCTCATGACTGGCATGGCGCAAAATCAGGAGAGACTGAGGCTTCTGGTAGAGCGTCCCGACAACGGGCCTGAAGGTGATCATCATGACAATTCACAGGGACATGGCATTCCTCCTCCCGGTGGCAACCCTCCTCCTGGTGGTAACAATCGGGGTAATGGAAATGGTAGGCAGGCTGGTGTTACTCTTGAAGATACTCTGGAAGACCAATTTACTCTGCTGGATGCTGATGTGGGTAATCAAGGGGATCGAAGGTATGATGAGTTAGCAGAGAAGATCAGGGCCATAGAATGCAAGAACTCTATGGGTATTGATGTTACCAGCTTGGGGCTGGTCTCAGGAGTCAGAATTCCCCCTAAATTCAAACCTCCCACTTTTGATAAGTATCACGGCAATGCGTGTCCCCAAACGCATCTTCAAGCTTACTTTGGGAAGATTTCAGCCCATACGGATGACGAGAAGCTATGGATGCACTATTTTCAGGACAGTCTGGCTGGGGCATCCTTGACCTGGTACATGAAGTTGAATAGAGCTGCTGTGAAGAATTGGAAAGATCTGGCAGAAGCGTTCCTGAAGCAATACCAATATAACATTGACATGGCGCCCAACCGCACCCAATTGCAGGGATTGTCCCAGAATGCCAAGGAGAGTTTCAAAGAATATGCACAGAGGTGGAGGGAAATGGCTGCCCAGGTCCAACCTCCCTTGTCAGACAGAGAAATGGCAGATATGTTCATGGGCACCTTGCAAGGGGCCTATCTGGATAGATTAGCTGCTTGTCCGTCAACTGGATTTGCTGATATTGTGATTGCGGGAGAAAGAATAGAAAGTCTGTTAAAGCTTGGAAAGATCCAGGATGTGAGTGGGGCTGGCTCTTCGGGGACGAAGAAACCGTTCGCTAGTAACCAGAAAAGAAGAGAAGGTGATACGAATGCTGTGTTTAGAGGACGAGGCAGAGGGCGTTCTCGAGCTTATTATCAGGTAGATGCTGTAACAATCCCCACACCGTCTATTCAGAAACAACAACCCCAACAACAAGTTCAACATCAACAACCTTTTTTCCAGCAAAGGTCTAGACAGAGGGATCGTAAGATGGATCCTATCCCTATGACTTATGCCGCGCTGTTGCCCCGGCTACTCGAGTTAAAGTTGGTAGAACTCCGTACTATGAAAGCTCCGGTTGCTGGAAACCTGCCACCTAACTTCGATGCTAATGCTCGTTGTGAGTTCCACTCAGGTGCTCAGGGGCACTCCATTGAAAAATGCTGGGCTTTCCATCATAAAGTACAAGATTTGATTGATGCTAAAGCCATCAATTTCTCTCCCGCTCCTAATATTACTCAGCATCCCATGCCTGATCATAGTGCAGCAAATGTGTACGCTGTTGAAGATGGGAGGAGATTAAATTTGGTGTTAGACGTTCATCAAGTGAAAACTTCTTTGTTGGTTGTAAAAGATCGTTTATTGAAGGGACAGGTGTTCCCGGGCTGTAATCAAGATTGCTCTGAGTGTATGAATCAGGAGAACGGCTGTGATAAGTTGAAGATGGGTTTACAGAATCTGATCGATGAAGGATGTCTACAGTTCGACAGAGTCGTGAAAGACACTGATGAGATATCAACCGTGACCATCTATTACACTCCCGCTGAGATTCAAATGCCGGTCAATGCAGTTCCTGTGGCGAGTGTTGCGCCAGAAGGGCCCAGTCCTGTCACTATCACGGTGCCAGGACCAATTCCGTTCACATCTACGAAAGCTATCCCATGGCACTATGGGGCAGATGTATATTACGAAGGTAAAAAGCAGGAAGTTGAATCATCAGTCAGCCCAAATATTGATAACGTAGGGGGTGTAGGGGGCTTTACAAGGAGTGGAAGGTTGTTCGCTCCCCAAACCTTGAGAAGCGATAAGGAGGTAGAAGCTGCAGCAAAGGCTAAGGGTAAACAGGTGGTTGAAAGTGCGCCTACACCTGAAGCAGAGACAAAGATTACTTTTGATAAGGAAATGGAAGAATTTATGAAGATAATCAAGAAAAGCGATTATAAGATTGTGGACCAACTGAATCAGACCCCTTCAAAGATTTCAATCTTGTCACTATTGATGTGCTCTGATGCGCACCGACAGGCGTTGTTGAAAGTGTTGAAGAGTGCATACGTGCCACAAGAAATTACTGTTAATCAGCTCGAGGGCGTAATCTCCAATGTCAATGTTAGCCATGGCTTGGGCTTTACAAGTAGAGATTTGACTGTTGAAGGAAGAAACCATAATAAGGCTTTGCATATCACGATGGAGTGTAAGGGCGCAGTGTTATCTCATGTACTGGTAGACACTGGTTCGTCACTCAATGTCTTGCCCAAGAAGGCATTAATGAAGCTGGAAGTTGACGGTTTGATCTTAAGGCCTAGTGAATTGGTGGTTAGAGCATTCGATGGAACTAGACGATCTGTGTTTGGTGAGGTGGAATTGCCCGTACAAATTGGACCACAAGTATTCAAATCCACGTTCCATGTAATGGACATACAACCTGCATATAGTTGCCTATTGGGACGCCCTTGGATTCACGGAGCCGGGGCTGTTACTTCTACTCTACATCAAAAGCTGAAGTATGAGTTTGAAGGGCAGGTTGTGACAGTGTGTGGGGAGGAAGACATCTTTGTGAGTCACTTGTCCACGTTCAAGTACATTGAAATGGATGGGGAAATTCATGAGATGCTGTGCCAATCATTTGAAGCTGTCAATATTGACGATACACCTGAGTCTTCTTCTGTACCAGTTGGGGCTGGTACCTCCATTTCATCTTACAAACAAGCTGTCGAAGTCGTCAGGGCAGGCAACGCCCAAGGTTGGGGCAGGTTGATAGAGACCCCAATGAAGGAAGACAAATTTGGTATTGGTTATCATCCCTCTACAACTTCAGATGCGGGGAGCAGGGGACCCATTACTTTCAATAGTGGGGGAATTATCTACATGGACCAGTCTTGTGCAGCCACAGAGGATAGTGTTGACAGTAATTGTGACCTGGACAACTGGGTACGCCCTCATGCTTCGGGACAACAAGTGCAGAACTGGTCCGTTGAAGAAGTCATCCGGGTTACTCTTCAGACAGAGTAATTTTTCTTTGTTTTTTCTAACCATAATGCATGTCAAAATCTTGCGCTCTGCCCAAGGCGTATAGATTCATTTGTAGGGCCACCATGGTTGCATCTGCAATGTTTAATCATTAATAAAGGACGTTTTGCAATCAAATTTTGTTCTCTGTCTTTCAGTTTTTATTTTTGCACAAAAAATATAAAATGGCAATGTTTCATTTTTCTTTTGTTTTGCTTAAAAATAAATTCTAAAATAAGGCATGAACCCGTTCATGCAGACTTGATCCTCCGGATACCACTGATAACGATTTTGATATGGCTATGTATGACTTTGACAATCCGATTTATCAAGCCGAAGAAGGGGATGAGAAAGATTGTGAACTCCCTGAAGAACTGGCCAGATTGTTGAAACAAGAGGAAAGGGTCATCCAGCCTCATCAGGAGACTGTAGACATCATCAATATTGGTACCAAGGACGCCAAAAAAGAGATCAGGATTGGTGCCAGCTTGCAAGCAGATGTGAAGCAAACTTTGACGGAAATGTTGCGCGAGTATGTTGACATCTTCGCCTGGTCGTATCAAGACATGCCGGGGTTGGATACGGATATTGTCGTGCACAGGCTACCATTGAGAGAAGAATGTCCGCCAGTCAAGCAGAAACTTCGTCGGACTCACCCCGACATGGCCTTAAAGATTAAGGAGGAAGTCCAGAAGCAGTGGGACGCTGGTTTTCTTGCTGTGACAAAGTATCCTCCATGGGTAGCCAACATCGTGCCAGTACCGAAGAAAGATGGAAAAGTGAGAATGTGTGTGGATTATCGAGATCTTAATAAAGCTAGCCCGAAAGATGATTTTCCACTACCTCATATTGATGTGCTGGTCGATAATACAGCTCAGTTTTCAGTGTTCTCATTTATGGACGGTTTCTCCGGGTACAACCAGATCAAGATGGCACCTGAAGACATGGAGAAGACCACGTTCATTACTCCGTGGGGTACTTATTGTTATAAAGTAATGCCTTTTGGTTTGAAAAACGCAGGGGCAACGTACCAGCGGGCGATGGTGACATTGTTTCATGACTTGATTCATAAGGAGATCGAATGTTATGTAGATGATATGATTGCCAAGTCGAGAACCGAAGAGGAACATCTGATTAACCTGAAAAAGCTGTTTGAAAGGTTGAGAAAGTTCCGTCTGAGATTAAATCCAAACAAGTGCACGTTTGGGGTGCGTTCTGGAAAGTTGTTAGGTTTCATTGTGAGCGAAAGAGGAATCGAGGTTGATCCTGCCAAGGTGAAAGCAATACAAGAAATGCCTGAACCGAGAACAGAAAAAGAGGTTCGTGGTTTCTTGGGTAGATTGAACTACATTGCAAGGTTCATATCTCACCTAACAGCCACGTGTGAACCAATATTTAAATTGTTAAGGAAAGACCAAACGGTCAGGTGGAATGACGATTGCCAATTGGCATTCGATAAGATAAAAGAATACTTGCAGGAACCTCCGATTCTAATGCCTCCAGTTGAAGGGAGACCGCTGATAATGTATCTGACAGTGCTTGAAGGTTCCATGGGTTGTGTTCTCGGTCAACATGACGAGACAGGTAGGAAGGAGCATGCTATTTACTACCTGAGCAAAAAGTTCAATGATTGTGAGTCCCGATACTCAATGCTTGAAAAGACATGCTGTGCGCTTGCATGGGCCGCTAAGCGATTGAGGCAATATATGGTTAGGCACACGACCTTGTTGATTTCAAAAATGGATCCTATCAAGTATATTTTCGAGAAACCAGCATTGACAGGCAGAGTTGCACGGTGGCAAATGGTCTTGACAGAGTATGACATTCAGTACACTTCACAAAAGGCCATCAAAGGAAGTATCTTGTCCGACTATCTTGCGCAACAGCCGATTGATGATTACCAACCCATGAAGTTTGACTTCCCTGATGAGGACATCATGTTTCTCAAAGCTAAAGACTGCGAGGAACCACTTCCGGAGGAGGGGCCAGACCCTGAATCCAAATGGAGTCTGATGTTTGATGGGGCTGTCAATATGAATGGGTGCGGAGTTGGAGCAGTTCTTATCACGCCGGAAGGTGTTCATATGCCTTTCACTGCACGAATAACTTTCGGATGCACCAACAATGAAGCAGAGTACGAAGCTTGTATAATGGGGATCGAGGAGGCGATTAATCTACGGATTAAAACCCTTGATATATTCGGTGATTCAGCTTTGGTAATCAATCAAGTGAAAGGGGGTTGGTACACGCACCAAGCAAATCTAGTGCCGTATAGAGATTATACGAGGAGATTGCTGACATTTTTCACAACAGTGAAACTGTACCATATTCCTCGAGATGAGAATAGGTTCGCGGATGCCTTGGCCACTTTGTCTTCCATGATCAAAGTGCAAGGATGGAACCATGTACCTAAGATTGAGGTATCCCGCCTTGACAGACCAGCATTTGTGTTTGCGGTCGATGCAGCGTCTGATGACAAGCCATGGTTTTATGACATTAAGTGTTTCTTGAAAAGTCAAGAGTACCCGCCCGGGGCAACGTCCAAAGACAGGAAGACGTTGAGAAGGTTAGCCGGTAGTTTCTTCTTGAATAAAGATGGCGTGCTGTATAAAAGAAATTTTGACACGGTCCTGCTTAGATGTGTGGATAGACATGAAGCAGACTTGTTGATGATTGAAGTGCACGAAGGCTCTTTCGGTACCCATGCCGGAGGGCATGCAATGGCTAAAAAGTTGTTAAGGTCGGGATATTATTGGTTGACTATGGAGTCAGATTGTTGCAAATATGCCCGCAAATGCCATAAATGCCAGATCTACGCAGATAAAGTGCATGTACCTCCAAATCCGTTGAGTATCATGTCGTCGCCTTGGCCGTTTGCCATGTGGGGCATTGATATGATCGGAAAGATTGAGCCTACAGCTTCCAATGGTCATCGTTTCATCTTGGTGGCAATTGATTACTTCACCAAATGGGTTGAAGCTGCATCCTATGCCAATGTTACAAAGCAAGTGGTCGCTCGTTTCTTAAAACGGGATATCATTTGCCGATATGGAGTTCCCGAAAGAATCATTACTGATAATGGTTCTAATTTGAATAATAAGATGATGGCTGAGTTATGCCGGGATTTCAAAATCGAACATCACAATTCTTCTCCGTACCGCCCAAAGATGAATGGCGCGGTCGAAGCGGCCAACAAAAATATCAAGAAGATTGTGCAGAAGATGGTTGTCACGTACAAAGATTGGCATGAGATGTTACCATTTGCTTTGCATGGGTATCGAACGTCGGTACGCACGTCCACTGGGGCAACCCCATTCTCACTTGTATATGGTATGGAGGCAGTGCTACCGGTTGAAGTAGAGATTCCGTCCCTCAGAGTTATGATGGATGTTAAGCTAGATGAAGCTGAATGGGTACGAGCCAGATTTGATCAGCTGAGCCTTATTGAGGAAAAGCGATTGGCGGCTGTATGTCATGGGCAACTATATCAGCGCAGAATGAAACAGGCATTTGACCAGAAGGTGCGTCCTCGGGTTTATAAAGTCGGAGATGTGGTACTCAAAAGGATCCTTCCTCCCAATACAGATCACAGGGGCAAATGGACTCCCAACTATGAAGGTCCATTCGTGGTTAAAAAGGTCTTTTCAGGCGGAGCCTTATTGCTTACAACCATGGATGGCGAAGATTTTTCATCCCCTGTCAACTCGGACGTAGTCAAAAAATACTTCGCATGAATAGACCCGCTGGATAATAAGAATAAAAAAATCTAGGCAAAAAAAGGGCATCCCGGCGAACCAAAAACAGAATAAGGTTCGGGCAAAAATTAGGGATATAATGGAAAAAATTTGTACACCCGGTAAGTTGAAAACCCGAAAGGGCAACTTAGGCAAAAAAGGGTATCCTGGTGGATCGAAAACCTGAAAGGGCGGTCCATACAAAAGAGGGATTTAAGCGAATGACTATGGTCTGAGTTATCTATCCCCTACTACCGTTTGAACAACTGACGTTCTGAAAGATAGGAATCGGTCTGATCATTCCTCAGAAGGCAAGGTCGGGGAGTTTTGAAGACATACTGGTCATAACAGAATGGAAACTCAGTGGAATTCCGTTTTCACATTGCCATTAGGATAGTTTCTTTTCTCAATTTTCAGCGATCACCTCTTTCCAGGGATTGCTTCCGGATGTAATTGCCTATTCTGGGCTCTCAGTCAATAAATTGAATTTCAATAAAAAGCTTTCTATTTTTGTTTTATTGCTTTGTTTGCAAAAACGTCCTAATTGTTGATAAAACATTGCATTTGAAAACATGGCAGCCTTGCAATAACATGCGCAGAAAAAAACATTTGAAATTACTTCGAATGTTGAATATTCCCGGATGGTGGATTCTAGCCACGCAATATTCGGGGCATGTGGGCATATTCTTTTGTTGCAGGTAGCAGGTGCAGATGATTTTTAAGCACAAGACTAGCAATAAATCACCCCACGCAAAAGACTGGGGCAATTATGGGTAAGGAGATCGGCGTTCATCGGGTCGATCTCAGTGAATTAAGTTCAACTGGGTACCGTTGTATCTTATTAAGTCGATTCTCTCATTCAGTACTTCCAACAACTACAAGCTTTTCTGTGTCGATAACGGTCACAGGTTCCCCAAAAGAGTGGTCTCGTCGACACCGAAACGGATGGTCATTATCCCCGTTGAAATCACTAGGAGTTTGAAGAGGCTAAATCTTCTGTAAAATCCTCTTATGACATCCTCTCCGGGGACAAATTGTTGGTTTTCTTAAGCATGGGGCATGTTGTTTCCCCAGCATGAAGTGTTGATCACCCCCCAGTAGAGTTTGATGGTCATTATCCCCAGCGAAGTCGCAGGAGTTTGAAGAGGCTAAATCTTCTGTAAAATCCTCTTATGACATCCTCTTCGGGGACAAATTGTTCGGTTCCCCAGCATGAAGTGTTGATCATCCCCAGTAGAGTTTGAGGACGGTTGGTCTTCTGTAAAATCCTCTCAAAAGGCATTCCCCAACACGAGACGCTTTAAAGCAGTTTTCTCCAGCAGAGTTTGTTATAAACTCGTCATCCCCAACGGAATTGTCTAAAGGAAAGCTCGCCTAACATGGGGCATTGTAGTACTTATCCTAAGCTCGACAGTCATATTCTTCAGCAGACTACTGTGGATTTGCTTTGGGGTTTCCCCAACAGATCTCTAAGGACTCTTTCTAGCAAGTTGCAGTGGAATGTTCTAACCAGGATTTGCATATCCCTGGCAGAGTAGCCATGATCCCCAACAAGATTATGTCTCTGGTAATGATCCCCCCACAGAGGTCAGCATCGAATCTTGTCAGCAATACTCCCCAGCCGAGTTATAAGGTTGATAATCCCTATAAAGGATCTTGGGTTGAATAAATCCCCAAGCAGAGTTTTAATGGCTCATTTCCCCAGCAGGACGTCATTTAAAAATTCTCATCCCCAACGGAATCGCTGTGACCAGAATTCATTCCCCCAAACAGATGGAATAATTCCTGGCAGAGTCGTCATTCCCTCATATCTTAAAGTCCAATTTATTTTTGGCAAGCTTGACAATTCGAAGCAGACGGATTGTTCATCCATTCGCCAGCAGAGATATTATCCTTTTAGGAGTCTCCGAGATTAAATCATTGATTGTGGTTCCTCAGCAGAGTCGGCAGAGATGTCTGGCGCAGAGGCAGAGAGTAATTCGATTTTAAAATTCTAAAAGTCCAACAGTGGATTGGCAAAAGTCCGTCTTCGGGTGGCAAAAGTCCAACAGTGGATTGGCAAAAGTCCGTCTTCGGGTGGCAAAAGTCCAACAGTGGATTGGCAAAAGTCCGTCTTCGGGTGGCAAAAGTCCAACAGTGGATTGGCAAAAGTCCGTCTTCGGGTGGCAAAAGTCCAACAGTGGATTGGCAAAAGTCCGTCTTCGGGTGGCAAAAGTCCAACAGTGGATTGGCAAAAGTCCGTCTTCGGGTGGCAAAAGTCCGTCTTCGGGTGGCAAAAGTCCAACAGTGGATTGGCAAAAGTCCGTCTTCGGGTGGCAAAAGTCCAACAGAGGATTGGCAAAAGTCCGTCTTCGGGTGGCAAAAGTCCAACAGTGGATTGGCAAAAGTCCATCTTCGGGTGGCAAAGCAGCTAAAAGTCCAACAGTGGATTGGCAAAAGTCCGTCTTCGGGTGGCAAAAGTCCAACAGTGGATTGGCGAAAGGTCCATCTAAGGGTGGCAAATTCTTAAAGTCCAACAGTGGATTGGCAAAAGTCCGCCTTCGGGTGGCAAAAGTCCAACAGTGGATTGGCAAAAGTCCGTCTTCGGGTGGCACGAAGCTGCGAAGTCCACCAGTAGTGTGGCAAGCCAGTAGTCGTCTGGCGTCGTTCAAAAAGACATTTCCAAAGTCCACCAGTAGTGTGGCAGGCCAGTAGTCGTCTGGAATTGCATAAAAGACAGTATTAAAGTCCACCATTAGCGTGGCAAGCCAGTAGTCGTCTGGCATCGTTCAAAAGACAGATCTCTCCGACGTTTCATCGAGGATTCAATCCAGCAGTCTCGTTGGGTTTATATCCCTTTTCTTCTTCACCCAGAGCAAATTTTTGGTTATTTTTGGTATTCAATCACTATATACCTTGAAAGTCCGAAAGCATTTGCTTTCAGGCATTCAGGTCTACAGCGCTTGAATAGGGGCAGCTGTAATACCCCAAAATTTGCTCTCCCCTTTTGTCATCATAGCATGGCATTATCATTTATCATATCATATCCACCTCATTAACATTACATTGCATTTAACATAGAAAAATGAAGCATGGCATCCTTCTTACCATCAGGGCATGTGATCAGGTGGAAGGTGGACAATCAAGGAATCATTCAAAGCACAAAAAGGTCAATCAAGTTGGCTCTAGGCAAGCCAAGAGGTCTCTCATGTCTCATACTATCTCAATTGATCTTCCAAAACCTCAAGGAAGTGAGATTCAATGGGAGATTGAAGCACTACATCTTTCACTATGCAAGAGGTTCAAAAATTGAAGGAAAACCCTCAAAAGAGATAGCTCATTGATTCAAAATCATTCTCAAGTGGCATTTCTCATCATCCTTTAAGAGGATACACAACATACTCTGAGGAATTTGGATTTGGAAGATGTGCAATTTCCTCCTAACCAAAGGGGGTCAAAACTAGGGTTTCCCATTAAATCAGGGAATCTTTGATTTTTTGAACAAAACTTGATGTCATGGTATTCCATATGTCCTTAAGTGTATGTATGTGGAAGATTGCATCTCAATTGGTTTTAGAAGTGGTTCAATTGGAAGAAAAATCAAGAATCAGAGAAATTGGGGCAAAGTCAAATAATCAGAGGAAAAAGTCAACCCTTGACTTTTTGAGGCCAAATTCATGAAATTCATGTTATATGTGTCCAATGTGCAAAATTTGGTCAAGAAATTCCAAAGGAATCATGAAAAATTCAAGATGTAGAAAGTTGCCATTTTTGGATGAAGTAGGGTTACTAAAAATAGCAAGATTTGGCCATTTTGCATCAGAGTTTGAACCAAGGCCATTTAAAATTGAAGCACCAAATGAAAATTCCACTCGGCCACAACAAAAGATCTTGTTTTAAGCTTCACATCCATATGTTGAACATCTCCATTGGATAAAAATTGAGTGAGATATGATTGATCAAAGTTTGAGCAAAGTAGGTCCAAAACTAGGTCAGGACCAAGATTTTCAGGGCACGCGCGCAGTCATTTTTACAAGCATGTGGTGGGCCAAATGTACACCTATTTTTCATCAAGATAAAAGCCTCGAATGGAAAAGTTTCCAACATCAAAGTTGTTCCTTGTAGTGTCATCTTCAATGTTGATGTTGTGAAAATTTTGATTTAACCAAGTTATGAGATAGTTTGGAGGGTTCAAAGTCATGTTGTTTGTGCTGAAATTTTGTGTGCCAAGTTGCCATGCCAGCCAACCTCTGGCCATGCCCACCAACCAGTTTTGAACCAATGCATTCATAGCTGTTTTTAGGCATATTTGAGACCTCATTTCACTTCAACTTGCAAACCAATGTTGTTCCCCAATGTACCATCTTTCTAATGACATCAATGTTTCATTGTTTCATTCACTAACCATGGAGAAATTCACCCTCAAACACCCACTGTTACCATGATGATTTGCTGCATAATATTTTGGTTCAAACATACATCAAATACATGACAGAGGTTTATGTGTGCTGCCTCATTAAGACCAACACATATCTGCACCTCTCACCCCCTTGCTCGAATTATACATGAAGAGGGAAAGGTTGGAAGCTTGCTATAGAAGTTTAGCAGCAAGAACATGGTAACACATCATAAACCAGCTGCACCATATCATTGCTCTCCCTAACTAACTTGACTCAGTTAGTTAGGGATGACTCACTTAACTCCACATAACTCAGTTAACTCACTCATTAAACCATGGTTAGAGTTTACTATAAAGCCAAACCTCACTCTCTAATTTCATTTTCAACTTCATTCTTTCACATTCTCTCCAAAGAACTCTCTCTGCTTTACTCTCAACATCACCATTGCCAAGAATTTTCGAGCTCATCTTGCTCATTCCACTTCAACACTTTTCTTGATTTTCTCAATTTCACAACAGTGCATTTGTTCTTGAAGCTTGGATTACTCACTTCCATTGAATCAGCATCAAGTTCTACATCTCAGCCTTTATTTGGCCAAGTGAAAATTGTAGAAGAGACAAGACCTCTGGTTTTCTGAAGAACACTTCAAAGTTTCAAAACTTCAGGTACGAATCTCCACCATTATAGACCTAATGTGAAGTTGTTTCCAGGTTCTTGAAGCTTCTTACAAGCTCAAGAACTTGTCCGGTTAGTTGATAGGCCTTTAGAGGTATAGTGCACAACTTAGGGCTTGCTTTAATCTCCTCTGTTTTCTCTGTGTGTGATTGTTATGTGGAAAATGATGTTAGATTCACGATGTGCATAGCGTAAGCTTCATTTTGATACCACATTTGTGCATTTTGGTGAGAATTGAGGTTGCAGACGGTGGAGGTGTGACCGGAGGTCATCTCCGGCCGGTGACTGTAATTGCTAGGGTTTCACTATGTTTTAATCGTGGCCTTTGATTGCTCTTAATCCTACGTTCCAAAATGTGCCAACACATAAAAAAAAAGCGTGCAAGTCACATGCCAATTTTCTGAACTCACTTGAACTTTGTATGGCATGGTACACGATAGGGAGTGTGGACATTCACGTGTGTTTGTTGATCATGCGTACTTTGACTTTGGTTTGACTTGGACTTGATCTGATGGTTGGGAGTGAGTCAAGATTGTTGACTGAGGGTTCATGTTTGTTAGTATGTTCTGCGTGCTTAATAGACATATGCAGATTGATAATCACACCCCCTCTGTTTGGAAGCCCAATGATTTTGAACTGTTAATTTGCTATGCATGCACCCCCTTCTTTAGTTCCATTTCATTTTATTTCTCATTTTTGCTACACGTTTCATAATTAATTTTTAAAAATACCAAAACATATTGGAAAATTCTACAAAAATTCATGTGTATTCTTAAAACATTTAGGAAATTTTTCATGATTTTATTTTCTGATTTTATGACCTTTTTGCCCCTGTTCCATAATTTTCTTTGAATTTCCACTTAGATGCATTCTAAGCATGATACATGAATTTGTTTAATTTTGTTCTTGCTCATTACCAACTATTTTGACATGACTCTTTTTGCATTGATTCACTAATACATTGAAGCATGTTAGATGATTTTTGTTTGATTTTTTAGGTCACTTTATCATATGTCTTGATGCCTATATTTGCACCACTTTGCATGATGTTTCAATTTGACCTAATTGCTTTGTTTGAAGTCATTTTGCTCTGAATTTTTTACATGCTATCTTGATGTATGAAGCATTTCTGACCTAGGCATTCCAATGATATGTTGGCATAATTTTCATGAATCCATTTGGTCTTTGTTTGATGCATCACATTGGATGTATAATCCATGGCATGTCATTGCAACTTTAGTGCATGTTTACATGGATTCTTTTGTGCACATTTGTATGAGCATTTGCATATGTTATGAGCCATTCATATGATATTATAGGTCTTTGATACACATTATAGGTCATCTTTACATGTTCATTTCAATTTGAACTTTGTGCATCATTAACATGTATTGTTTGCCCCTTCTTTTTGAGTTTTCATCTCACTTCCTCTTATATTACTTCTTGAATGTCTTGAAGTTGATTCATAAATACTTTTGAGATGTTTATAAACCATTTTCCATTTAGTTTCAATTCTGGTTGTTGATTTACATGTTCCATTTATGCATGTCCTCTTCATTTCTTTCCATCTTTCATCTACCCCTTCTTCTTGTAACATGTTTAAATGCTAATGGATGATGATTATTGCTTATTCACTTGCACTTGTATGATGATATTCACTTGGTTTCCATATGATGCCCATTCTGGTTGTGGTTCTAGGATTTGTTTTCTCATTCAATTCTTTTGAGTTTTATGATGCATTACATGTTCTTTTACTTCTTATACTTCTTATACATGTTTACTAACCATGTAGGGGCTTTGGTAAGTTTCATTTGAGTGTGGATAAGGAATCCACATTCAACTTCTATCCTTTCTCTTTTACAATTCCATTTTGTGTTTTGTTAAGCACTTATGTGCTTTCTTTTAATAACTCATTACTTTCCCTTTTTGAATTACAATTCATCTTCTACTTTGGAAGTGAATTGTTTAATTCTTTCTTTCTTTAGACTTTAGGTTGAAACCTCACAAACCTTAGGATCACTCCCTTAACTAATCAATTAGGATTGAGTCTTAGTCCATATAGATTTTTACCTTTATCCTCCCTTGAGTCTCTTTTCTCATCTCAAAGAAAATTCAAAATATCTAATAAAGGTAGGCATTTATTGCATTTAGGCCTTTCATATAAAGAAAAGATTATAAGGGGTCTTCTCTTGTAATCTTAGAATGTGTAGCATATAGCCCATCTTGGGTCAATGTGTTAAACATTTGATCTTGTATGAGGGACTTAAATGCAATACTTGTTGAAGGTGCAAATAATAAAAAACACTTCTTCACTTCATAATTTACAAAAACACTTAATAAACACAAGTATGCTAGTGTGTTTGAACCTTGACAATTGGAGTTAAGTGTGGAGGTCTTCTTCACTCTTAGTGTGCTTTCTTACCCATTCCATCTTGGAATGTTAGAATGTACACATTCCAATGACTAAGATTCAGATACACTGTCATATGCTAACAAATGAAAAGACTCTTAAAAGACAAAAACCAACAATAACGTCTTTCCTTCGGGAATTCTTTTCTCATCTCATTCATTCTCAACGCACGAACGCGCTCCTACTCGTTCTCTTGCAAGACGGTAACGCACTCGGACCAGCGAGCCTGCAACACCTGAGCTAGAACGTAAGCCGTTCTCTAAAAAACACAAACAATCCATCCCTAGTGAGGGGAACTACGTCGCTCTGATTCTCATGTTCCCGATGAGATACGTAGGCAGTGGGGTAGGGCCCATGCGAGCACTTCTTTCATTTTCCCTACATTTGTTTCTTGTTCCTTACTCCATCCTTTCTCCTTTCTTTCTTTCAGTTCCTTTTTCAGTATCTTTTTCTACACCCTTTTGATCGAGACAAGCAAGCGTGGATCCCATCGGGTACGATGGACGCGTGGGGGTGCTAATACCTTCCTCTCGCGTAACCGACTCCCGAACCCATTTCTCTTGGTCGCAAGACCATGCTTTTCCTTTCTCTCAGGTTTACGCGGTGTTTCCTTTCCCTCTCTTGAGATAAATACACATTGCTGGCGACTCTGTTCGGTGCCACTTTCGCGTTTGTACTAGGATGAAAATCCCGGGAGCGACAGACTTAACAAGAGAGTCTAAAAAGTGATTGAGGCAACAAGAGAGTCTGAAAAGTGATTGACTCAACAAGAGAGTCTGAAAAGTGATTGACTCAACAAGAGAGTCTGAAAAGGTTAGCTCCGCTAGGGAGAATCATTTGTACAAAGCCCAAGAGGAGGCTGACTTTGCTAAGGAAGGATCATTATGCAAAGCCTAAGAGGAGGCTAATTTTCTGCTGAGGAAAGATCCTTATACAAAGCCTAAGAGGAGGCTTTCTTTTGCCGGGGATAATTGAGATCCCCAGGCAGGTCCAAGTGGGGGAATCAACTCTTGCTGAGGATTACAGAAGAGTTGAGATGTCAGATCCCTTGAGGTTCTAATTTGAGATAGTGTTGACCCTGGTCAGGGAACTCTCATGAGAGAGGCCTGGTTTCTGCTGGAGATCGATCCAGAATGCCCGAGGTTTCTTCCTATAGTTGTAAGGAACTTGAGAATCTCTTTGAGACTCAAGGGGATTAGACTGTCCAAGTCTACTGGTGTAGAAGAGTTTTATCTTTTGTATGATGCCTCCAAGAGGAGGCAAGGTGTTTTTAAGGGATGAGAATCAACCCTAAACGGTTTAATGTTTTGACATTGGAAAGACTGCTCTAGCAATGGATGACTAAGTTTTGTCTTATACCTTTAAGAGGTCGTCAGGGTCCTTGTATTAAGTCCAAGAGAAGGCATGAGAACTTCTAAGAAGCCGGAGGGTCCTTGTACGATGCCCAAGAGGAGGCGGGGATGCTTTTAGGAAGCACGTGGGTCTCAAACCAAGAAAAGTTCAAGAAATGCTATTCACCGAGAATACATCATTTAGTGAAAGTTCTGTGATTTGAAGAAACTCAGGAGATGCTATTCACCGAGAATAGATCAACTCTGGGGAGTAGAGTTTCTTTGACAATTTCTAAGGGTGACAGTCTGAGAAAAGGTTCTCCGAGAATACTGCCTTTCTCTTTGTTCCATATTGTTTAACCCCAAGAGAAGGGAAGACTGTATCTGGAAATCCTATGGGGGATCTAGTTTTGTTTGTATTTAAGAGTGACCAACATGGCTTTACCTAGTTCTAGACCTAGTTGCCGGGGAAAACTCTAAATAACTATACTAGTATATATACAGTTGATATATGACAAGTAATTAAAAAGGTATGAAAGAAGACTAACCATGCGCAGCTTCCCACAATACAGTTATATATATTAAAGCGAGTAAATGAAAGTTGTTAAAACTTACAGGTGAGCGAGCTTCCATGCTGTATTGTTAGTTGTTCAGAGAAATTAAAGAAAGTTTTGATAACAACTGTATATTTGAACCTAAATCAAAAGGGAGTTGTTTGTAAATTTTTTTTTTGGGCTTATACTCAAGGAGAGGCCCAAGATTTGAACAGTAATTGTACTGTTGTTTGGAATATCGTATCGGGACTTATACAAAGACTGAGGCACAAAAAGTTTCCTATACAAAGGGATGGGTCTTACAACTCAAAGAGAAGCCCAAAGGTTATTTAAAGAAAAGAAAAGGGACTTACAACACGAGGGTAGGCCCAGTTGAAAATAGTTTGAAAACGACGATCTCGTCGGAGTTTCTGAAATGGTATCGGGACTTATACCATACACTGAGACCCAAAAATGGTTTTTTACAAAAAGGGATTGGGTCTTACACTCTATTAGAGGCCCAAAGTTTATTTTTGTACAGGAGATGGGGCTTACAACTTAGGGAGAGGCCCAAAAAGTTTATTTTAAACTAGCGATCGAGCCGAGGTTTTTGAAAACACCATGGGTCTTATACAATGACTGAGGCCCAAACTATTTTGGTTTCAAGGAGGGATTGGGTCTTACACTCTATTAGAGGTCCAAAGATTATTTGAAAAAGTTTGTTAGGTTGAAAATCAAAGAAACCCTAATTTCATCGTTTTTTTAAAAGTAATCCTTTTAATAAAATGAATAAAAATGACAAAAATACCAAATAAGTCTAAATAGACTACTTGTGATTTTTGGTTAAGGTTTGAAAAATGAAGTTTTAGTCACAAGATGATTTAGAACTCATTTGGTTTTGTTTTTTCAAGGTGAATATTCATTTTTAAAAGGTTTAAAAACAATAAAAATGAATTTATTTACAAAAATATCAACTATATTAAATAATTCATATAAATCTGAATTTTTTTGTGGAAGAAAATATTTTAACATTTTTGTGATTTTTTGCAAGAAGAACCAATAAAAAATAATTAAAATTGAAGGAGAAATTAATTTTCCAAATCATTTAAAATATAACAAAATATATAAAAAATCGAAAAAAGTGGTAAAAAGAGGATCTGGGGCGAGGGGGATTCGAACCCCAGACCTCTAGGGTGCAGCTCGTGCCTTCTACCACTGGGGTGGTGATACATCCGTGTATCAAAACCACCCCATGAATATATGAGGCATGCCTTGTTTTTGGCCTGGCCAAGGCAAGGCAATGCAAGGTTTTGGCCAAAAACGTGAAGCTTATAAATTTCTCATTTCTTCATGGATTGAGACAAAATTTAGGTCTATCCTGCCTAGAATTTCACAAGGAATCCAATGGTGGTGGTGGTTTTTTCAAATGAGGCTCCTATTTCAAAACCCGATGGTGTTCTTGAAATAGGCCTATAATTGCATTTTCTATGCTACCTCTTGTTACAGACATGAATTACATGATGAATTGGTTCAAACACAACATAGATAACATGTATGAGATGTGCATGATCAATGGACTTCAAAGCAATGCATATTTCAAAGAGTTCAAGTTGTGATGGTTACCTCTTTGGGAGCTTTTTGGGCTATTTGCCAAGTTTCTTGTGCCAGAAGTAATTTGATGCTTTAGACACTCTCAATTGATCCCTTAGAAGCTTTTAGAATGGTTGGAACCAGCTGGAATCCTCAGGAACAAGTTTGAGCTATTTCTTGCAAAAAGGGCAAAAGTGACCAATATGGCAACTCTCTCAAATGGTGTTCCAGATGTGGGGAACCATTTAGGACAGTTCAAGGATGATATTTGGAGTGTGTTTGAGGTCTTATCTGGTTTTGAAAGTGACTGAATCTAGACATGGCTTGAAAAATGCAAAAAGCCCAATTTTGGAGGTTTGAGAGAGGACTTTGTGAATTTGGTGTTACAGGTTACATATGAGAGTTTGGACAGCTTAAATATGACATATTGGATGTGTTTGGATCATGAGCTGTGGTGGAAATGCTCTCTAACTCAAAAACTCAGAGTTACCTTGCAAAAGAAGGCATTTTGGCCTAGAGAAAGGGATTTTGAGGAAAGCATCAGTTTGGTTGCTTTGGTGTACTTAAACTGAGCACAAATGAGCTCTATTTATAGTAGAGCAAGTTTGTTTTGCAAGCAATAATAAATGGTGGCTGCAGCAGGCCTTTGGCCAATTGGATCACTTTGGAGTCTCAAGTCTCCTTTAGCCATTGACTAGAGGTTAGAGCACATGCCTATGGTTCTTTGGTTCAGAGCTTATCCTTGACTCATTCAGTTAGAATAGGCCCAGTTCATGCCACCTTGGTGCATCCATTGATTGCTTGGAAACAAAATTGGAGTCTTGGCCTCTTTTAGGCTTTTTTAGGTTTGGCATGCTACTTGTAGATTCATGGACTTGTGAGGCTTGGAGATCAGATCATCCCCTTTAGATTTGATCCTCAGATGTGTCCAAAATGATGACAAGGCTTGGATTTGTCAGATTTGATCAAATAGAGAAAAATGCATCAAATCTGCCAAATCTGTCTTGAAAAAATCAGTTCATGATGCCATGTTTCAAGGGTTGTATCTCCTTGCTCAAATGGAATTTGGAGATGATCTGGTACTTGTTAGAAATCCCTCATGGCATACTTTAACTTTGATGTCCACCCCTAAACCTGGTTTGACTTGGATCAAGGTGAAAACTGCCCATACATTTTGGAAAAAGTAAGGCAGATTTTGACTTGGTGAAAATTTCACTAAGTGTTGGGAAAATGTCATTTTCATGTTTTCAGTCATTTTGATCACTCCATAACTTAAAATCCATGAGGAATTGGAATGAGCTGTAGTTGAAGCTTTTAAAGTATGCCATGAGAGCTACAAATCCATCTTTGGACCATCCAAAATGGTTGCTTGGATCTCAAGTTATGATCCTTGGAAGTTGGTACCCTAGCCACTTTGTTCCATAACTTAGAAAAATTCTAAGTTTTTATGGTTACCCCTTTTACAAGTTATCCCACTTTCTTTGATTTTTCTTGATGAATGATGATTCAAATCACATATTAAGATTGTTTTAGGGTCAAAGAACCATAATTGTGAAAAATCTCAAAAAGTCAAACTTGATTTTTGTGCACAATTGACTTTTTATTAGATGAATTCCAAACTGTGCGATCCTTTGTGAAATCAAGTCCTTGACCTAAATCAAACTTGATGGACATGCTCCATAGGTTTTATAGGGTGTATTGAGTCATGTCCCAAGGTTTGGGAGCATGTCCTGGTCAAAAGTCAAAGGTACAGTTGACTTTTTCCGCGAAACCCTAATTGTGATCCTGATGAAATTGAAACTTGTGGATTAAGCTTCTTGGATCAATCCATTGTTGCAAATGGATTAATGTAGTGTATTGGAGACCCTTAAACCATGTCTTGAGGTCTTGGCTCCTGTTTTGTCCCAAAAGTCAACTTAGGGGTGAATTAGGTCAAGAAACCCTAATTCCTGCTTTTTGGTAAATGCATCCCCTGAGACTAAATTAACTTGGTGATTGGGTCCATGAGGTCCCTTGGAGTATCTAGGGTTATGCTTTGAAGAATTGGCTCATGCCCAGAGGAAAAATTCCATCTGGAGGCCTCAGTCGACCAAAACCCTAATTTGGTGACACTGTCGATCTTGAGGCTTAACCCACTTGGAATGCTGTAACTTTGTGCTTGATTCCTGATGTGGGAGTCCTCTTGATCCTTTATGGATGTTTGAAAGGTTAGACAAGTTGAAGATTATGTCATTTCTTGACTGATCCTTTGTCTAAGAGCTCTGAGAGGGCTTGAAACCCTAATTCTTAGCTGTAGTGAATGCTCACCCATTTATGAGGAGATTGATGAGGCATGAAGGTACATACATATTGTGATGATAATTTGCACAATGATGGGAAATCTTAGTGGTCAAAATTTAGGGTATGACAGATGACCCTATTTAATCTTCTTGGACCCGAAGGTGTGAATGGCGAAGGTATTCGGGCATTCGGGGTGAAAGAGGATTAAATATCAGACTACCCGAAATTTTGATGGTGGTCATAAATGGCTGCTTGCCCATCCATCTTCTTTTTCTAAGCAATGATGCTTTAAAAAGGTAAAAACTTCCCCCCGATCCTGGTCTTCAGCCAAGGAACTGGTCTCAGTTTCTGATATAAACTTTCCCTCGATCCTGGTTTCCTACCAAGGAACTGGTCTCAGTTTCTGATATAAACTTCCCCTCGATCCTGGTTTCTTACCAAGGAACTGGTCTCAGTTTCTGATATAAACTTCCCCTCGATCCTGGTTTTCAACCAAGGATCTGTTAGACGATGGCTATGGATCTAGAAGGGGGTTGAATAGATCCCTAGAGTTTTACACGCAAATGGTTACTAAAAATTTAGTTTTAAAAAGTTTAACGGAAGCAAACCACTGGATTGTACGTCTACCATGAACCTTCTACTAAAAGGATCGGATATGCACGAATATATTGAGAATGAGTACGGAAGAGAAAAAATTCAGTTCAATGACTACACTTATAACGCAATCAACAAAATATCGCTTGCTTGATGTTTAATCCAAACCAATGAGGTGAAACGATAAACAATTAAAAGCACTACGTTCGATTTTTACTTTGAAACAAATTATCAAACACCTGGTGTGCATAAACACACTAAGTGCAGAATTTCTATGGAAGGTAATGTAAAGCTGCTCCAAGATATAATTCAAGGAATTGTATCAATTTAACAAAACAGTTTCTCAGCTTACGATTACACTACGACAGAATTTTCGATAACTTGCGACTTCACATATTTGAATAAACTGAAATGTAAAAGAGTTAAAAGAAAGAGAGAACATACGAGATTTGATTAGGCAGTTCCCCAATCGTCCTCGCTTTGGGTACGTCTGCCCCCAACTCCACAATTGGAATTGAGATATATATATGTAGCTATTGCAAATTGTTTATTACAAGAGGAGAATAATGAACATCCAAACCCTAGAACGTCTTCGATCGTTGATGCAGAGTCTTCTCTCCCCTTGATTCAAGATGAATCAAGTGCTTCGAATATGGTTGATCCAATTACCGTCCCACGCTACTAAACCGAAAGAACCCACCGTTCTTCGGTTACCTTCACTCGATCAATTGCGATCTACTAAAAATTCGAACCCAAACCTCTCTTCTACGATCCTCCGATTACAGCTACTAAACCAAACAATTACTCCAATCTTCGGTTACCTTCGCCCGGCTGAATCCCTATAGAACGAAACGGTTTATGCAAAAACCCCCAAAATCTACTCGATTCATGGAGGACAAAACCAACTGGTTTTATTAAAGAAACACCTACCAAGCTCTCAACCCAGAAAATGAAGATCACACTTCCTAAATTCTGAACATTATCACTTCGAACAATGGGCGACACAAACAAAGATGATTATGTGTGATTGTTTGTTTACTTAATGAAGAAGATGAAGATGAAGAGAGAAATGGCATATATTTTCACGTTTCTTGTTGTTTTTCAAATGAGAGGATCAAACTATTTTAAGAGAATAAATTGACCCACCAAAGTTGTAACAGAAATAACAAAAAAAAGATTTAAGTGAAAAAATCAGGTCAGGCAAGATATGGGTCGACTCATGTTTTAATGAGGATCAGCGTGCGCTGACTCGTGGAAAACACGGTGAAAAAATGACTAGAATGCGTCGACTCAAAGTCATCATGCGTCGACGCATGAATATAATTTCTGCATTCCCAGAGTTATGCGCTTTCCCGTTTATTTCACACGTCTTGCATCAGTAATCATGCGTCGACGCATGCACATAGTAGTTCAGCGCATAACTTGCATTTTTACATAAAATGCATTTTTTTTTACATTTTAACTGACTAAGACCCAGACTAAACATACTAGACACTAGTATAATGATCATGCACATATATTTATGGATAAGACCAAGTCCTATATGTCTAGACACATGAACAACAATGACTAGATGCAGTTTGCCCGACAAGAGAAGTGATACCGCTCAAATTACAATCTAATACTCAGCATATTTGTTGACATCATTAAAACGACAAAGGTGAAAGACCATAGCCCTCACATACTCCCCCTTTTTTATGATGGCAACACTGTTTTAGCTTTCACGTGATTTGTAATTTGTGGACGAACAAGCTCCCCCTGTCTTTAACACTTGATTAAGTTCCTGCTAATTTTCTGCTTGCTATCCTCTTCTCCCCCTTTGCCAACATCAAAAAGAAGAGAAGAAGGTGGTCAAAATAAAACTATAACACGTAAGGATCCATCACATATTTGCAACACAACAACATTAACCCCCATCCACATATGATATAGTTAACGTAAATTGAAAGCGGATAAATACGGAACATAAATCGCAAAGATAATTTATTCCATACGTAAGAATGTCAAAACAACTGAAGCAAAAGTTAAAGTTTAAACAATGGGATAAAGCATGCAAACCAAATAACAAACAGAAATGCAAAACAAAAGTAATATGATGCCCTAATCTCTATCGCCTCCTCCCCCTATATGGATGACCTCTTCCTCCATAATACTGGCCTGGTGGTGGCAAATCTTCTAGGTGCAGGTTGAGTTCGATCAGGGTGCGATTTAGAGTACCAAGACTGTTGGCAAGATTCAGATTCTGTTGAGTCAAGTTCTCGTCCATTTGGTTGAAGCGATTCATAGACGCGTCAGCAAACCTGTTGAAGTTAGTGATGTGAGCCGAGACTTGATCGGATAAGTTTGTGAGCAGTTCTTCTGGAGCATTATAGCGACTCTCTTGCAATGCTTAGAATTCTTGCTGTTGAAGATTCATCTCATTTAACCTTGTCAGAATCTCTTCAGATGGTTGGTAATCATACTGAGGCTGTGGAGTTGGAGGTGTCGAATAATCAGGTTGCTGCCAACCATACTCCTCGCCATAGGTGGGAGGAACATAGGCATTACCAAGAGTAGTCCAGCAATTGTTTTGCCAATCACCCCAGCCCTGATTTTCAGAATTGTCCTCATGTTGATCGCCCATCCATGTGTCGTTGTCTTCGTCTTGCATAACCACATCAACATCATTAACATCTTGATGATCACCATCATGTACGTCCTCATCAGTATTTCCTTCATAATGAACAGGTTCTTCAGGTTCAGGTTGAAAAGGATGAGTCGATCTGTGTCAGTAATTGAATTTCTTATTAACCTTATCCCAATGGTAGCCCATCATGGTGAGGGTTTCTGGTTGGAATTGTTGTTCAGATGAAATCTCAATGTAAGGAATATTTGGAACTGAAATCCCAGCCTTGTTCAAGATGTTCTGAATACAGGATGCATAACCTAGAACCTGATATTTGTGGGAGATGCGGGTAACGAACATCCGATATGCAAAATAGTATGGCCAATTGATTTTGATCCGATTTTTCAGAATATACATGAGATGAACTTCAGCCTTCTCAACCCGTGAGTATCCACCTTTCTTAGGTCTCAAGATACTCGCAACAATCCATTGCAAAATGCGGTCTTCAAATTTCAAATGACCGGTAGTGACATTTTTCGGAAAGACGTCACTTGCCACAACATTGTCAGGATATGGTTCCCGTAGCATAGAGTTTAGAGCAGTGTTGAACTCAAAGTTTTGAACAAATGTTTTATCAGTTACTCTGGGTAGATTTTCATTTGTGTCCAAACTAAACAAAGTAGCCCATAAATCATTGTTTACATCATGAAGAGCATTATTCATAGAAAACTTAAACTCAGCCCCCTTAAATTTACCCTTGATTCCACAGTAGAACACTCGAATCAGATCACTATTGTATTTATCATCACATTCCAGGAACTCACCAAGATTCTGAACATTGAGTATTTCAGTTATCTCGGGAATGTGATAATCTTCACCCATCAATACATAGAAACCATGTTGTGGTATAACATCACGATTACTAAACAATGCCTCATAAGGACTAGATAGTGCATCAGAAACTAAAGAATTAACGGTTACCGGTTGTGAAAAGATTCTGGAAGATGAAGCTCTAGTTGTTCTTTTACCGATTGTTCGTCTGAAAGCCATTGTTGATGAAGGTTTGAAGAAGATGAATAGTGCACACAGTGGTAGAGAGGATGATGAACAGTGTGCGAAAGTGGAGAGGATGATGATCAGCCGTTAGAAACCCTTGTTCTTATACCCTTGAGGATTCACCTTTTTTGTGGGTTTTTATTTTTAGGGATTTTGATGGAGATTAATGGGTATTGATGAGGTTTAATGGAGGAAATAGAGAGAGGGAGACCAAAAAATCTGATATGATTACATGCAATGAACAAGAATTTAAAGAGAGTGAAAATATGTAGTGGGAATATGTAGCAATAGGTCGGCGCACACATTCCAATTAATGCAGGAATTCTGAACGTGACAGTTATATGTCGACCTAAGTATAGGATGCGTCGACGCATGCAAGTGCTGCGCTAACCCGTTAGTTTCCCTTAACCAATGCAACAGTTTACGCGTCGACCCATGATATGGTCCCGTCGACGCATGCAAGGCAAAAATGAAAAAAATTAAAATTTTGTAAACCTAAGTTCCAAAGGATAAATAAACATGCACACACATAGAACAAACATCCACATGAACAATATGTGCTCAAACAGTAATAAACATCAATTTTAAGGTACTTAATATGGCACAAAATATGTTAAACATCTATAAATCGGAGCGATATTACCTTGATCACCATGACGATAAGAGCCCTCACTTATAGCTAACTATCTCTTTACATTGTTAGTCAAAAGAATAAACAAGCATGTATATATATATATGTGAAGATCACTATCTTAAAGGATTATCAAACACGATCCGAGATATCGGGAATGCCAAGTTCCCTACGGATGTGAAAGAAAGGCTCAGTGGCTAACGGTTTTGTAAAAATATCAGCAAGTTGATTTTTAGTATCAACATGCTCAAAGATCACATCACCTTTCTCTACATGATCCCTAAGAAAATGATGGCGTATTTTGATATGCTTGGTGTGTGAATGTAATACGGGGTTCTTAGTTAGGTTTATTGCACTAGTGTTATCGTACAAAATAGGAATACGCTCAAGTTTTAAATTGAAATCAAGCAATTGTTGTTTAAGCCATAAGACTTGAGCACAACAACTTCCTGCGGCAACGTATTCCGCCTCGGCTGTTGACAAAGCAACCGAAACCTGTTTCTTGCTGTGCCAACTCACCAGGGAATTTGCAAAAAGGTGCCACTAGTACTTTTCCTATCCAACTTGCACCCGGCAAAGTCGGAATCGGAATAACCAACTAAGGAACAAACACTACCTTTGGAATACCACAGCCCATACTTTGGAGTACCGGAGAGGTATCGAAGTATGCGCTTAACTGCTTTTAAGTGGGATTCCTTGGGATGTGCTTGATACCTCGCACACATGCATACACTGAACATGATGTCGGGTCGTGATGCGGTAAGATAAAGAAGAGATCCAATCATACCTCGATACTTCTTCACCTCTACATCCTTACCATTTTTGTCACGATCAAGATTGGCACAAGTAGGCATTGGAGTATCTATTGCTTTGCAGTTTAGCATATCAAAACGTTTAAGTAGCTCAAGACAATATTTCGTTTGACTCGCGAATGTGCCCTCTTCAAGTTGTTTGATTTGCAATTCGAGGAAATAATCGAGCTCCCCCATCATGCTCATTTCAAACTCCCCCTACATCAAACTAGAAAACTCCTTGACCAAGGTCATGTTAGTAGACCCAAAAATAATATCATCAACATAAATTTGTACCAAGATTAAATTTTTTCCTTGACGTTTAATAAAGAGGGTTGTGTCAACCTTCCCTCTTGAATACCCTTGATCAAGTAAAAATTTGCTTAGACGTTCATACCAAGCCCTAGGGGCTTGTTTAAGTCCGTACAAAGCACGTTTAAGTTTGTAGACATGATCAGGATATTCATGAGATTCAAAACCTGGAGGTTGGGCAACATAAACCTCTTCATTTATGTATCCATTAAGGAAAGCACTTTTAACGTCCATTTGGAATAATTTGAAGTTCTTAGTGCAAGCGTAAGCAAGTAAAAGGCGTATAGCCTCGAGTCGGGCAATCGACGCATAAGTTTCCTCATAGTCGATTCCTTCCTCTTGGTTATAGCCTTGCGCTACAAGCCGCGCTTTGTTACGTGTTATTACTCCATTTTCATCAAGTTTATTCCTAAACACCCATCGGGTGCCGATTACTCGATGATCTCACGGAGGGGGGATAAGGTCCCAAACCTCATTTCTCCTGAATTGGTTTAGTTCATCTTGCATTGACAAAAACCAATGCTCATCGAGTAACGCCTCCTTTGCGTTTTTAGGTTCAACTTGGGAGACAAAAGCAGAGTAATAGCAAAAATTACTAAGTTTAGAGCGAGTGGTTACTCTCTTAGAGATATCACCGAGAATGTTGTCAATTGGATGGTCTTTTGAGGATCTCCAAGCTGGAGGAAGTTCATCTTTATCAAAATGATGCTCTTCCTTACTTTTCAATGGTTGGTGATCCTTTTCCTCCTCAATACGCACTGCTTCAGGCTGATCAGTTCCCTTATCAGTGTCCTTGAGTATGTCTTCAGTAGGTACACCTGTACCATGAAAAGAACTACCTTCTCCGACATTTCTCGGATGAGACTCATCAAAGGTAACATGAACTGACTCTTCAACTACACGTAACCTCTCATTATAAATTCTATACGCTTTACTTGACTGAGAGTATCCAAGAAAAATACCCTCGTCGGCCTTGGCATCAAACTTACCAAGAGTCTCTTTCCCATTGTTTAACACAAAGCATTTGCAACCAAATACATGAAGGTGAGAGATATTTGGCTTACGCCCTTTTAAAAGCTCATACGGTGTCTTGTTTAGAATAGGCCGGATGAGCACCCTATTCAAAACATAACAAGCCGTACTTATGGCGTCGGCCCAAAAGTATTTTGGTAGTCCACTATCATTGATCATAGTCCTTCCAAGTTCCTCCAAAACTCTATTTTTACGTTCCACTACCCCATTTTGTTGAGGGGTGTGTGGTGCGGAAAAATTATGATCAATTCCGTTGGAATCACAAAATGCTTCAAACAAATGATTTTCAAACTCACCCCCATGGTCACTTCTAATTGACCCAATGTTTGTGTTTAACTTGTTCTGAGATAACTTAGCAAATCGTTCAAAGGCCGAAAAGGTATCACTCTTATTTGCTAAGAAAATAGTCCAGCAAAACCTAGAAAAGTCATCGACTATTACAAAACCATAATAGTTACCACCTAGGCTTTTAACCCTAGATGGTCCAAAGAGGTCCATATGGAGGAGCTCAAGGGGTCTCATAGTTGAAATGATGTTTTTAGATTTGAATGAGATCCTTGTTTGCTTCCCCATTTGACACGCATCACAAAGGTGATCCCTTGTGAATTTAATTTTGGGCAAACCGATGACTAGGTCTTTAGAGACTATTTTGTTAAGCAAATCAAAGTTGATGTGAGCCAACCGTCTATGCCACAACCATGAATCTTCATTCATAGCGACTAGACATTTGTCTCCATTCAATGATACCTTATTTAAGTCTAGCATATAGACGTTGTTCACCCTCAAGCCCTTAAACACATTCTTTTTGTCACTATCTTCAACTATGCAACAATCCTTTGAAAAAGATACTTTATAGTTCTTGTCACATAGTTGACTAATGCTTAAAAGGTTGTGTCTAAGGCCTTCCACAAGAAGTACATCAGAGATAGTAGTAGATGAGGGGTTACCTACACTACCTTAACCAAGTATCTGTCCCTTGTTGTTATCTCCGTAGGTGACAAACCCCTTTTTCTTTGCCACAAAGTCGATAAAAAGAGATATGTCTCCAGTCACGTATCTCAAGAAGCCACTATCCAGAACCCATCTTCTTTTGGTGGTCTCAAGACTTTGTACCTACAAAAACAATCAAGGGAGAGTAGGTACCCAATTCTCATTAGGTCCTTTAAGGTGAGTGAAACCAAGACCGCACTTGGGCAACCATTGGTAGATGAATTTCGGAACAAGAAACCTTCTGAAGCGGCATTGTAATAGTATGACCAGGCTTACAACAGTAAAGACAATTACGGTTCATTTGGAATTTAACTTTGCTATCACTATCTCGAATCACATAGGTATACTTTTGATATGGATTATTCATGCTCTCACGAAAATGTGATCGATCGATAGCAAACGTAACTTTTGGCTTAAGATCCTTGTCCAATTTGGCCTTGAGGGTTCTCACCTCTCGTTGCCAAATATGACAAGTGTCACAACCCCAATTGAACCAAGAGGTAGGGTCCTCTTCAACCTTGGCTTTTGATGTGTCCACTATAGAGTTTTTGAGGGCTTCCAATTCCTTTTCGGAATCGGAAACCTTCTTCTCCAAATAAGAGAAAATCTTTTTATTTGAGGCTAAGCGTTGAAATGCTTCCTTAGCCTCATAGTGTAACATGTCAAAAGCCTTTTGTAACTCTAAATGCGACATAGTATTAACATGATCATATTTAGAATGCTTTACCTCTTTTGCTTTGTTGTGGCTTGCCATAAGACAAAAGTTAACGGATTCACTTTCGTCGCTTGATGAATCATCTTTCTCCGACTCACTATCGCTTTCCCAAACGATGTATGCTCGTCGAGACTTGTTGGACTTTTTGTTTGAGAGACTCTTGTCATTATCCCTATCTTTGTCTTTCTTTAGATATGGACAATCCGACTTGTAGTGCCCGGATTTTCCACAGTTGTAGCACGTCCCTTTTGCCTTGCCATTCTTATTTCCTTCACTTCTAGATTGCTTCCTAAACTTGACTAGATTTCTGCCCGAGTGTTGAATCTCGTTCTTACGAACGTATCTATTATACCTCTTCACAAATAAGCCCATATCATCACCGGATTATTCATCTTTGTCATTATTGGCTTCATCATCACTTAGCTCTTGATGTTTGGACTTTGAACAAGAAGCCTTAAGAGCTATCGACTTCTTCTCTGTATCTTTTGCCTTCTCTTTCTTGATACTCTTTTCATGTTTATCCAAGCTAATGAGTACTTGCTCATGCTCATCGAGTTTACCAAAAAGTGTTGTGAGGTCTAGTGTAGCAAGATTGTTGGCCTCCTTGATAGCGGTGACCTTCGGTTGCCATTCCCTGTTAAGACACCTCAGAATTTTGTTAGTAGCAACCTCATTTGGAATTGGTTTACCAAGAACATGCAATTTGTTGATAATGTGAGTAAATCATTTTTGCATATCCGCAATGGTTTCCCCTTGCTTCATGTAAAACAAATCAAACTCTTGCGTTAGTGTATTAATACGAGCCATCTTAACATCATTAGTGCCTTCGTGGGCTACTTGTAAAGCATCCCACATGGCTTTGGCCATTTCACAATGGGAGACTCGATAATACTCGTCAAATCCCAAAGAGGAGATGATCATATTACGAGTCTTCCAATCATAGCTGTATTTTTTCTCGTCCTCCTCACTCCATTGGTCTTCGGGTTTAGGAATGACAATGCCTTCCGCATTTGTCATAGTAATTTCCATGGGACCGTTTAAAATAACGTTCCAAACCTTCCTATCTATGGAATTAATATGAACGCGCATACAATCCTTCCAGTAGCTGTAGTTCTCACCTGTAAAAACTAGAGCTCTATTATAAGCCCCTTTAGGTTCGTTCGCCATGATCCAAGAAGTTTTACCGAGGCACCAGAATAAACCGGAGCTCGTGATACCACTTGTTAGACGATGGCTATGGATCTAGAAGGGGGGTTGAATAGATCCCTAGAGTTTTACACGCAAATGGTTACTAAAAATTTAGTTTTAAAAAGTTTAACGGAAGCAAACCACTGGATTGTACGTCTACCACGAACCCTCTACTAAAAGGATCGGATATGCACGAATATATTGAGAATGAGTACGGAAGAGAAAAAATTCAGTTCAATGACTACACTTATAACACAATCAACAAAATATCACTTGCTTGATGATTAATCCAAACCAATGAGGTGAAACGATAAACAATTAAAAGCACTGCGTTTGATTTTTGCTTTGAAACGAATTATCAAACACCTGGTGTGCATAAACACACTAAGTGCATAATTTCTATGGAAGGTAATGTAAAGTTGCTCCAAGATACAATTCAAGGAATTATATCAATTTAAAAAAACAGTTTCTCAGCGTACGATTACACTACGACATAAATTTCGATAACTTGCGACTTCACAAATTCGATTAAACTGAAATGTAAAAGAGTTAAAGGAAAGAGAGAACAAACGAGATTTGATTAGGCAGTTCCCCAATCGTCCTCGCTTTGGGTACGTCTGCCCCCAACTCCACAATTGGAATTGAGATATATATATATATATATATATATATATAGCTGTTGCAAATTGTTTATTACAAGAGAAGAACAATGAACATCCAAACCCTCGAACGTCTTCGATCGTTGATGCAGAGTCTTCTCTCCCCTTGATTCAAGATGAATCAAGTGCTTCGAATATGGTTGATCCAATTACCGTCCCACGCTACTAAACCGAAAGAATCCACCGTTCTTCGGTTACCTTCACTCGATAAACTGCGATCTACTAAAAATTCGAACCCAAACCTCTCTTCTACGATCCTCTGATTACAGCTACTAAACCAAACAATTGCTCCAATCTTCGGTTACCTTCGCCCGACTGAATCCCTGTAGAACGAAATGGTTTGTGCAAAAACCCCCAAAATCTACTCGATTCTTAGGACAAAACCAACTGGTTTTATTCAAGAAACACCTACCAAGCTCTCAACCCAGAAAATGAAGATCACACTTCCTAAATTCTGAACGTTATCACTTCGAACAATGGGCGACACAAACAAAGATGATTATGTGTGATTGTTTGTTTATTCAATGAAGAAGATGAAGATGAAGAGAGAAATGGCATATATTTTCACGTTTCTTGTTGTTTTTCAAATGAGAGGACCAAACTATTTATAGAGAATAAATTGACCCACCAAAGTTGTAACAGAAATAACAGAAAAAAGATTTAAGTGAAAAAATTAGGTCAGGCAAGATATGGGTCAACTCATGTTTTAATGAGGATCAGCGTGCGCTGACCCATGGAAAACACGGTGAAAAAATGACTAGAATGTGTCGACTCAAAGTCACCATGCGTCGACGCATGAATACAATTTTTGCATTCCCAGAGTTATGCGCTTTCCCGTTTATTTCACACGTCTTGCATCAGTAATCATGCGTCGACGCATGCACATAGTAGTTCTGCGCATAACTTGCATTTTTACATAAAATGCATTTTTTTCACATTGTAACTGACTAAGACCCAGACTAAACATACTAGACACTAGTTTAATGATCATGCACGTATATTTATGGATAAGACCAAGTCATATATGTCTAGACACATGAACAACAATGACTAGATGCAGTTTGCCCGACAAGAGAAGTGATACCGCTCAAATTACAATCTAATACTCAGCATATTTGTTGACATCATTAAAACGACAAAGGTGAAAGACCATAGCCCTCACAGGATCTGGTCTCAGTTTTTTTTGTCAATAAACTTTTTTGACAAGGGACGCTATTGGTATCGGTTTTTCCTCAAACTTCTCGCCGAATTTCTTTTACTGGGGAAATGCCATTTGACGAAAAAGGGTTGAAGTCAGACTTGCTGGGGAAACCCATTCGTCTGAACTGCAGAGGTGTATAAACTTCTCTGTTGGAGACATCTTTTGTTGACTCTACTGGGGGAAACGAGTCTTTTGAGAGACTGCTTTCTGCTTGGGGATACTACATCATACTTTTCTTCGAGACCTTCTCGAAGAAATGCCATACAATGTACCCCAATTTTGAGGTGCTGATGACTTCATTAACATTAATTTTCTGGAGAGAAGAACCACTATGTTGCTGAGATTCTTTAGTTGCGAGGCTCTCTCTGGGATTTTCTTTAATCTGGGAAAGCAAAGATATCATCTTCAATGGCGAAGAGTGACGTTTGTCGAGAGTTTTCTTGTAGGTTCAAGTTATCAAAGTGGTCAAGGGCCTTCTCCATCCTAGAAATAAACTAGAGGAGAGATCGCTCAGATGAGGCGTCTCCTGACGAGGAAATAACTGACAACTCGATTGAGAGGACTTTTATCACTTGGGAGCAAGACCGATTAGAGTGATAGTGATAGTGATATTAGTATGCATGAATCAATAATGCATGATGTATGTATGTATATGCTGACAAAACTGACACGACATACAGACTAACGGATGAACATGATTGGATACTCGGCTATTGCGGGGAACGAGGAAGTACCATTTGGTCCGAAATAGCAATTCTACCTTGCCTAGGAGAGATAGTCCCTGTGGGGAAAACCGTTGGTCGGGCTTAGGAGATAAGAACTCTGTCGGGGGTGTCGGATGGAATGCTCTCATCCGAAACAGCTGATCCTTCATTCCGGTGTACTGGTTTAGAAGGAGGACTTTGATTCTGCACCTTGAAGCTCAATTGCTTCTGGAGAAGCGATCGATGTTCTTTCGATGTTCAACAGTCAAAAGAAATTGCCATCTTTATTTTGAAAAGCAGAAAAATTTTGACAGGTAAATTCATTTTTGTTTTATTTCAAGAACCGTAAATCATGTTAAAATGTCATTCTGTAAAGCTAAAACAAATAAGAATTGCAAACAAAAGCACCAAGGCTTAAATTTTATTGATAGGATGGAAATCAGCCAAACGCGTGATTCTATGGAGTATTTACAAAGTTAGAAAATGGTAATTTAGGGGAACAAGGCTACATTGAAACATAACGACCGTTATCCTTCTACCAACTTTGAATTTTGGGCATCCTGAGCTTCTGTCGAAGATGACCTTGACTGGAGTTTTCCTGATGGATGGCATTACTGCTGAGGAGTTGAACTGATCAGACATAGTTACTTGCCATTATCCCTAACTTTTTCCTGGATTGTACTTTGATATTTCCAATCCACTGGGATGATTTTTGATTATGTCTCTAATTTTTTCATGGACCGCCCTTTCAGGTTTTCAATCCACCGAGACGTTTTTTTAGGCGAAGTATTTCTTGACTACATCAACATTCGTGGGGTAGGAAAATTCCTCTCCATCCATGGTTGCAAGCCTCAAGGCACCGCCTGAGAAAGCTTTCTTGACCACATAGGGGCTGTCATAATTCGGAGTCCACTTGCCCCTGGAATCAGTAAGAAATAATTGTATCTTCTTGAGCACAAGGTCTCCTTTCCTGAAGACGCGAGGTCGGACCTTTTTGTCAAATTCCCTCTTCATCCTTTACTGATACAACTGACCATGGCATAAAGCAGTTATCCGCTTTTCTTCGATCAGATTCAGTTCGTCATGTTGACTTTGACACCATTCAACTTCTGTTAGCGTAACTTCCATCAATACCCGGATTGATGGGATCTCTACTTCTATGGGGAGCGCTGCTTCCATGCCATATACTAGAGAGAAAGGGGTTTCCCCTGTTGAAGTGCGGTCAGATGTGCGATAATCGTGAAGAGCATAGGGTAACATCTCATGCCATTCTTTGTAGGTTACAACCATCTTTTGAATGATCTTCTTGATGTTCTTATTAGCCGCTTCTACCGCTCCGTTCATCTTGGGTCGGTAGGGAGATGAGTTATGGTGTTCGATCTTGAACTCAGCACACAATTATTTCATCATCTTGTTGTTCAAGTTGGATCCATTATCAGTGATGATCTAGCTTGGAACACCAGAACGATATATGAGATTGTTTTTGATAAATCGGACCACCACTTGTCGGGTTACATTGGCGTATGACGCTGCTTTGACCCACTTGGTGAAGTAACCAATGGCTACCAGGATGAACCGATGTCCGTTCGAAGCCTTGGGTTCAATCATGCCAATCATGTCGATTCCCCATATGGAAAAAGGCCATGGGGAAGAAAGAACTTTGAGATGCGTTGGCGGTACATGAGTTTTGTCTAAGTATATCTGACACTTGTGACATCTTCTCATGTACTTGTAGCAATCGGATTCCATTGTCAACCAGTAGTACCCTGCTCTCAGAATTTTTCTCGCCATTGTGTGTCCGTTGGCATGAGTACCAAAGGATCCTTCGTGAATTTCCTTCATCAACCTGTTTTCTTCTAGTTTGTCTACACATCAGAGCAAGACCATGTCGAAGTTTCTCTTATAGAGTGTATCACCGCTCAGAAAGAAACTATCTGCTAGCCTTCTGAGGGTCTTTCTGTCTTTTCTGGATGCCTCAGGTGGGTACTCTTGTTTCTGGAGGAAGCATTTGATATTGTGATACCAAGGTTTATCGTCTATGACTGCTTTAATCGTGAAGATGTAAGCGGGTCGTTCTAGGCGCATTATGTCGATCTTAGGTATGTCATTCCATTGACCTACACTAATCATGGAAGAGAGAGTGGCTAATGCATCAGCCATGTGATTCTCTTCACGAGGGATATGATGAAACTCGATTCTGTCGAAGAATGGTAACAACCTTCTCGCGTAATCTTTGTAAGGAATCAGTCCTGATTTGGTATGTGTTCCAATCTCGTTGTTTGTACACTTGAATGTCAGTCTGGCGGTGAAAGGAATATGGGTACCCTGAGGTGTTATGATGATTGCTCCAATTCCATTTCCATAATGATTAACAGCTCCGTCAAAGATAAGTCCCCATTGGGAACCTGGTTCTGGCCCTTCACTGGGTAGCAGTTCATCGCAATCTTTCATTTTCAAATACATGACATCTTCATCTGGGAAGTCATATCCGATCGATTCCTGATCGTCAATTGGTTGATGAGCCAAATGATCGGCTAAAACACTTCCCTTGATGGCTTTCTGAGCGTGGTACTCGATGTCATATTCTGATAACAACATCTACCAACGGGAAATCCTTCCCGTGAGAGAAGGTTTTTCAAAGACATACTTGATCGGATCCATTTCGGAGATTAACTAAGTAGTGTGACGAATAAAATACTGGCGAAGACGTTTGGCTACCCAAGCCAGAGCGCAATAATTTTTCTCAAGCATAGTGTACCGAGTTTCACAGTCAGTGAACTTCTTGCTCAAATAGTAGATGGCAGACTCTTTCCTTTTTGTTTCGTCTTGTTGGCCAAGTACACAACCCATAGAGTCTTCCAAGACTGTTAAGTAAATGATCAGTGGTCTTCCTTCCACTGGAGGTGACAGAATCGGTGGGTTCAACATGCATTCCTTGATACTGTCGAAGGCGGTTTGGCAATCTTCTGTCTAAATGCAGTCCTGATTCTTTTTGAGTAATTTGAAAATCGGTGCACATGTTGCGGTCATGAGGAATATAAATCTGGAAATGTAGTTCAAACCTCCCAGGAATCCCCTGACTTGTTTTTCAGTCTTTGGAGAAGGCATTTCTTGAATGGCCTTGACCTTGTCAGGATCAACCTCAATTCCTTTCTGGCTGGCGATGAACCCTAACAATTTCCCAGAGCGAACACCGAACGTGCATTTGTTGGGATTCAAGCAGAGTTTGTACTTTCTTAACCACTCGAATAGTTTTGAGAGGTGGGTCACATGCTCCTCTTCTGTCTTAGATTTGGCAATCATATCATCGACATATACCTCGATTTCTTTGTGTATCAAGTCATGAAACAGAGTAGTCATGGCCCTTTGATAAGTTGCCCCGGAGTTCTTCAAACCAAACGACATTACCTTGTAACAAAAGGTACCCTATGGGGTGATGAATGAAGTTTTCTCCATATCTTTCGGCGCCATTTTGATTTGGTTATAGCCCGAGAATCCATCCATGAAGGAGAAGACTTTGAATTTTGTTGTACTGTCTACCAGCATGTCAATGTGCGGTAAGGGAAAGTCATCCTTCGGACTGGCTTTGTTCAGATCCCTGTAGTCTACACACATTCTGACTTTTCCATCCTTTTTCGGAACTGGTACTATGTTGGGTAGCCATTGAGGATATTCTGACGTGGCAAGGAAACCCGCGTCAATCTGTTTCTGTACTTCCTCTTTGATTTTGATGGCCATGTTCAGATGAGTCCGTCTTAGTCTTTGTTTTACCGGCGGACATTCTGATCTCAACGGTAGATGTTGTTCCACGATGCTGGTATCCAAACCTGGCATATCCTGATAGGACTAAGCGAATACATCGGGAAACTCTTTGAGAAGCTTTATCAAACTTTCTTTGACAATTGGACTGAGTAGTGCCCCAATCTTGACCTCTTTTCTTTCCTCCTTTGAACCTAAGTTGACTTTTTCCAACGACTCTTTGTGAGGTTTAATGGACCTTTCCTCTTGTCTGAGTAGTCGGGAGATCTCTTCTGGAATTTCTTTGTCTTCTTCTTCTTCAGCCTCAAATACCGGGAATTCAAAGTTGGGAGAAGACATTGGATCGTATGTTTCAATGGGGTTTAAAATAAGCAATCTGCATGACGTGATGATTTGTTTTAGAAGAGATAGAGAAAATGCAAGAGTGCGTGCAATGTATTTTATGAAAACTACTTGTTTTTATTATTTGAGTTGTTTTTTAGGATTACCATTTTCTGAAAAAGCGAAAAGAGAAAACAGCAATAAATGCAGAAATTACAGAACGACGTTATTTTATTTATGATTTTGTCGATTCTTGAAACTACAGCCCTATAAAACAAAACTCTGTCGCTTTGGACGAAGCGAAGAGGTACATTTACAGAAAGTGAGCCCTGTAAAAACATCCGTTTCACCTGGGCAGGGTGAAAGGTTAAAGTAAAGATGGCAATTACTTCGACTTATGAACAACTTTCGGAACGTTGACAACAACCCATTGGCGGCGAACTCCTCGGTGAATCACAAAGTCTGGTATTTTCCTTCTTGATTTGTCTTCAGAAATAACGCTGATTTCTGGTGGAGTAGGATCGTTGGAATCTGTCTCCCAGGCAGAGTTGTCGTAGACGAACTCTTCTGTTGTATCTTGCGCAGTGTTTACACTCTCAGGTATATCTCCCCATCCAGTTGGCTGGATGTCTTCGAGCCTGATATGAGAGCTTTCAGGAGCGGTGTACTTGACTAGGAAGTCGAATTTGCCACTTGGTTGTCCTAAGGTGTCCCACACTTCTTTGGAACTGGAGGAGTCATCCCTCTCGATGACGTTGACCTCGAGAAAAGCATAGTTGATGAATTCTAGTCCTGCAAGCTTTGCAAATTCATCGTCGTACTGGATATTTTCTGAATGCCCTGAGTAATGATCCCATGATTTCGTGGGGGCGCGGGTATTATTTTCAATGATGCTCAGCTGATATGTATCATTGGGCTTACTCTTTTGTCCTGAGTCTCTTGGGTACGGCTGCTACATAGGTAGGCCATCCATTGGGCCATAATAGTCATGGTCAAAGTTGTCTTTCATCAGAGTGTCCTCCTCTAATGAGTTGGGTGGAGCACGACATCCTTCCGGATCACAATCTCCATATATCATTTTGACATCTGCTCTCGGTATAAATCTCGGACTCTGTGCGGGGTAGCAAAATGGCGTAGGCACCTCTCCCTGAGATATATAACCGTCCTCATTAAGATAGGACTTCCACTCTTCATCCATATCGGAGGAATCTCCCTCGTTGATGGTATGTACTTCTTGAGACACTGGGTGAAGGAAACCTCCACTATGGAAAAAGTTCTGAATGGGATGAAGACTTTCATCATTAGTAGCAGTCTGGGTACAGCTTAAAGAAAAACCAAGACCTTTCTTTTTCTTATTGTCAGTAGGAATGACAAGCTGTCCCCATCCTTTTGCATTGTTACTTCTGATCACTTCGAGAGCATCTTTGTACGAGGAAATTGACGTTCCTCCTTCTGATTGGTTGTCGTGGCTCACCAAAAGTGCTTGGAACTGGGTTCCAACAACCTCCTCTGGTTGTACACAAGTGGACGACGATAGGTTACTCACAATCAAGGCTTGCTCTCCGCAGACTGTGACTAGTTGGTCGTCCTTGACAAACTTCAGCTTTTGGTGAAGCATCGAAGTGACTGCCCAGCCTCGTGTATCCAAGGTCTTCCTAACAAACAGTTATATGCTACCTGGATGTCCATGACCTGGAAAGTGACTTGGAAAGTGTGAGGACAGATAGTTATGGGAAGGTCGACTTCGCCGATAACCGTTTTCCAGGATCCATCAAATGCTTTGACGATGACCTGACTGCCTCTCATCGGAGATCCTTTAAATGATAGTCGTATTAATGTGGACTTAGGCATGACATTTAAAGCTGATCCGGTATCCACCAGTACGCTGGCTAAAGCATCGTCCTGGAAGTTAACTGTAATATTGAGCGCCATGTTGTGACTTTTGCCTTCTTCTGGCAATTCCTCATCACTAAACCCCAAGTTGTTGCAGGAAGTGATGTTGGAAATGATGTTGTCAAATTGTCTTATTGACACATCTTGTTCCACAAAGGCTTGCTCTAAGACTTTCTGTAGAGCCTCCCTGTGAGCTTCAGAACTAAGTAAAAGTGATAGCACTGAGATTTTTGAAGGAGTTTGCAACAGCTGATCAACAATGTTGTATTCACTCCTCTGGATGAGCTTCAGTATCTCATCGTTGTTCTTTGAATGGTCGGGATCACAGGATTGACCAACTGGTTGATCGAGAACTTTCGTTTGAGGTTCCTTTTCTCTGGTAGGTTCTCCAACTCCTCGGTTGAAGATTCGACCACTCCGTGTTACCTGACTGATGTCTGCAATATTCACGACGGGGGGTAATGGAATTTCTTTTCCATTCTCAATTGTTGTTGCACCGTATTTGTAAGGGATAGCCTTAGTTGATTCATACGATAACGGTCCCGGTAGATAGATAACTACAGGAGCCTTCTGATTCTTCTGACCATTGTAAGTAATTTCAATCAGTTCCCGGTTAAGAACTTTCGATTCGTCAAGTAAAGGGATGATGGTACAAACATGTTTGGTCCTCTTATGATAAGAGATTACAATAACATCTTTGATTTGATCAGCGGCAAAGTCTGGCATCGAATTAGTTGACCCGGAACTTGGACACGGTCGAATCTCTTTGTGGTCCAACTGACTCTGAAGGGCTGCTCGCACGAGGTAACATCCTTGATTATCTTTAGAGCAAACTTTACAGCGTTCATAGTTGTGTGGTGGCACCCGGCCACGTCCGTTCTGTATACAGTGTAACCTCACTAAATCTGTTTCCATTGATCGAACATCCTGACTTTGATGCCTAGTAGGGTTTCCATAAATCATACTGACTTATCGTGTGTCTTCGTCTAAATAGATCAGAATCCACCAGTGGTTTAACAAGTGTTGCAAAGTTCTTTGAACGAGAGAGCATCCTTGGTCGCTCTCACGACATCCCTTACAGTTCTGATAATTATGCGAAGTCAAAAACTGAGCCGGACTTGCTTAGCATGTAGCTCCACCAAGCTGGTATTCATCAAGCGAATATCAAAGATTTGAATCATATTCACTTGATACTGATTTTTATCGCGGTAATCCTGAATCCATCCAAGATCCATCTGACGCTGGAGGGTCTCTTGTACAAAAGAGCATCCCTGATTGTTTACCGAGCAGATCAGACATGAATCGTAATCGTGCCGTGACAGATTATGATGTTGGCTTTGCCTTGAGTGCATCGCCACCAAGTTGACATTCATTGCCAGAATGTTATGGTTTTGAATGATGTTAGAATTTGTATAAGTCATGTTGACTTCACGGATTCGGTGATCCTGGATCCATCCGAGATCCAACTGTTCCTGTAGAGCTGATTGTACCACAGAACATCCTTGATTGTTTTTAGAGCAGATGTCACACTGGTGATAGTTATGAGATGGTACATGCCCATATCCACTCTGTCTGCGATGCATTTTGACCAGGTTGGCTCTCAATAAGAGTACATCATGAATTTGATAGCTGTGGTTAGATTCTCCCTCTATCAAATTTACCGCAACTTTCTCGTGTTGAGGCAGCGGGTTCGTCTGAATGCTTGGATTTGTATCCTTGAAGGATAAGACCCCGCTCCTAACAAGCTTTTGTACATCGGATTTAAAGCTGAGACAACTTTCTATGTTATGCCCTGGTCCTCCTTGGTGGTAAGGGCAAGTCTGATCCGCTTTGAACCAAAAAAGCAGATTTTTCGGTACTGTAAGAGGAGACCTGGTTTGGACATGCCCCTTGACTAGTAGTAGTGGAAACAGTTCTGCGTACAACATTAGTATAGGGTCGAACCCTTGTGGTCGCGTTGTGTTCTTTGCTGATATTGTTGTTGATTCGGTTGGCTTTAAGCAACCTGAGGTTGATACGTAGGAACAGGCACAGGGTTCATAGCAGGAGTTACAGCTGCTACTTGTTGGTACCGTCAACTTTGCTTTCCGAGAGAGATATTGCCAATATCTTGCTCTTTTTTCTTAGGGAGAGCACTACCGTATCTTTTGGTACTGCTTGATGGTCCGGCATCTTTGACCAGACGTCCTTCTTGGACTGCTTCCTCAAGACGAACTCCCATGCCCACCATCTCAGTGAAGTCGCTGGGTGCACTGGCGACCATTCTATCGTAATAAAATGAGCTCAAGGTTTTCAAGAAGATCTTTGTCATCTCTTTTTCCTCAAGAGGTGGACAAATATGGGCGGCAATTTCACGCCATCTCAGAGCATATTCCTTAAAAGTTTCCTTGTCCTTCTGCGACATTGCTCTGAGTTGATCTCTGTCTGGTGCCATGTTCAGGTTATACTTATATTGTTGAACGAAGGCAGCGCCAAGATCTCAGAAAGTGACGATCTTAGTGCGGTTTAAACCCATGTACCATTTGAGTGCGACACCAGTTAAACTATCTTGAAAATAGTGGATCAGTAGCTGTTGGTTCTCTATCTGAGTTAACATTCTCCAAGCGTACATCACCAAGTGACTTTGAGGGCAAGAGTTACCCTTGTACTTTTCAAATTCGGGCACCTTGAATTTGTGCGGAACTTTCACATTAGGGACCAAACAAAGGTCTGCGGCGTCCTTTCCGAATAGATCCTGACCGCGAATGGCTTGCAGTTCCTTCTGCATCTCCAGGAACTGTTCCTGGAATTCCCTCATTCTCTCATCCATACTTTCGTTTCCACCAGACGGTATCTGGGAAATCTGTCCTTTCGGGGCAGTGTGTACCACAGGTGGTGGTATAGTCATTACGGCAGTGACTCTTAGTACTTCCCTCTCCCGAAGTTTGTAACCTTCAGGAGTTGCTGTCATGCCCCTGGCATCTTCAATTTCTCGAAGTTTGTAACCTTCAGGCCCAGCGGGTCCTGTTGCAGTTTCCGGATCTTCCGAGATCGGCGGAATATATCCTTCCGGGATATAGTTGAGTGGCATGCCCCAGGGACGATCTTTAGGCATGGTATATCGAGGGTCATACTTTTCCACTATGGGTGTCGATGTGATCTCTGAGATCACAGTCTATCGTTGTTGCATCTGGGCTGCTGCCAGAGCTTGCATGTCATTATGAAGTTTCCTCAGATCCTCTTTCAGAGCGTCGAGATCTTCTCTCAACTCCCTGTTCTCTTCCTCGAGATTATCCATTTTCTTTTGTTGACTGGCCCGAGTATTGTACGAATGAGACAGTTTGACTCTAGAATCGAGACACAAACGTGAGATTCACAGAGAAGAAGAATGCGTTTCATGAGAATGATGAATGATATGCAATGATTATATTATATATAATTTTTTTGTTTAATCAAAAGAAACTTCAACAATTGGATTGTAAATATCAAACAATGGGAGAACCCCGTTTTATTGGATTCAAAGATTACGGAAATGGAAATACAGTAATTTACATAGTGTTGTAAAAGGAAATGTCTAAGCTAATGGATCATGAGTCCTCTTTGAGGAGAGCTCAGGTGCTGGTTCTGGTATTTTCCTTTTCTTTGACCGGGGCTCTCGAGCCGTTGTCGGGTTGTCATTCCTTTGCCAAGTGAAAGACGCGATCAAATTCCTTTGGTCTTCTTGATTTTCCATAGCATGTTGCTCTAAAATCTCGATCAGAGCATCTTTTTCTTTTAACAGTTGCTGTATTTTCTTACACTCCACATTGAGAATACGGTACTTGTTCTTCCAAGACTTCTTCTCTTGTTGAACTCTGTTAAGAGGAACCTGAAGTTTTTCTGTATCAGACATAAAATAAAGGGCATATTCCTTTAACGGAAGAACTTCCTGACGAGGGTAAGGTATCCTCAGTTTGAGAGCTCTAGTTTGTACCCAGTGGAGATAAGGTTCCATAGAGACACAGTCTGGTTTTCCTAAAGGCTCTCTTCCTTTCCTGTGAACATGTTTCCAGGCATGCACTATTTCTGTCTTTAGTGCTCTGTCATTTTCTCCTTCCTTGAAGAAAAGACCTTCCAGATGAGCATTACGCGGGACATGCCTCATCGGGTATCCAAATTGACGACGAACTAAAATTGGATGATAGTTGATTCCTCCTCTAGTTCCTATGAGGGGGTGCATTAGGGAAGTTTGATTCTGATTCCGTCATAGATTCGATTGTACCAGTCTATGTCAGAGTTGGTAAGAGACATGATTCTCTGCGACCAACGTAAAGTATTCTTAGGATCCCAAAATGCAGCAGACTTGGGCAAGTGGGAAATGAACCATTTGTACAGCAGAGGCACACAGCAGGTGATCATTCCTCCGCTATACAAATTCCTTAAGTGTACAGAATGATAAGCATTTACGAGCAAGGTCGGTACAGGGTTTCTAATCAGAAATATCCTAATGGCATTGATATCTACGAAGTTATCGATGTTGGTAAACAAAAATAACCCGTAGGTGAGCAAAACAAAGATGCTTTCGAAAGCGGCCACGTTCCCTATACTAGCAAAGTACAGAGCTTTCTTTATCAAAAACTTGGTTGGTAAACCTTGGATTCCACCCTTAATGGTCATGTGAATCCTGACTTCTGACTCATCCAAATAGATTGCTCTTGCAATGGTTTGATCTTTTGGAATTTCTTCCAGTCCAGAAAAGGGAGCTTGGTCAGTGATATGTAAATCAGTCAGGTGAGAGTACTCCTCTCGTGTTGGTGCTAGCTGATAATCTGGGAATGTGAAACAGTGATAGACCAGATCATAAAACTAAATGAGCGTGGCCAGTATTCCTTCAATTACATGGACCCATAATAGAGATAACAGTCCTCCGTACTTGGCTCTGAAAGCATCAGGGTTGGTGATCATCCTTGCCAAACCTCTCAAATCCTCTAGTTTTGGAACCTTGAAGGTGTACTTGTGAGTCTTCCTTCTACCGAAATCCATAACGCAATCTGCTTTCTCTGATATTTGCAATCATTGTCTTAGTTTAATTTGAAAAAGAGAGACTAGAAGAGAAAATTTTCTTTTGATTAATGTTTTTTAATGACATGAATGCATGAATGCAGCACACAAAAACATAGAAAAAACATAGGGTAAAAGGTTCGGTGTCATGAAGTCATGGTTCTACCCATCCCCAAAGGTTATACTGGTATTTTTTGTACCTGTCCTCAAAATCATTAACCCCTCTTAGGATAACAACAGCAGGCTGGTTCACCCGAGCGAGCTAATGTATCTTAGAGTAATCTCAAATGAGGGTAGTATCGGGTGACACCTATTTCCAATAGCTTCAGCACTACAAAATAGTAACATGGTTTCAGTCTACTAAAATCCCCACCTTCTCAGATAACCCAATCAAATAATCTGCTTTCAACAACCAAAATCGTATAGGAATTGAATCCGCAAAGAGTCTCTCCACTGATTCGATGGTCGACCGGGGTCTCTTATTTGGGAGTCACTCCATGTAAGATTACCCATCTAGTGCCATCACTTATCTTAGGTGTATACTCAATCTTTAAAGATGCGGCATCACCCGCAGTCCCATTAGCAGAAAAGTAAACACGGATATCAATTAGGAAAAGCGATATATATATTTATCCTAAAACTACCATCCTAGACCTCTTAAGAGCTATAATCCTAGTCCTATACAGACAATGACTCCCCAACAGAGTCGCCATTTTTCCTGTAGCGAGCAATTTTTGTCGGTGACGCGACCACCATATCGCCGAAGTTTGTGTTTTCCTCCTCGAGGAGAAAGGGTGCTACTTTCTGATTTCTTATTTATCCCATAAAGCTGGAAGGGAAAGGGAAGCAATCTAAAACTAACCTTGCACGCTGTTGTTTAACTGAACAAACGCTTTAAAGAGATTGGGGGGTCCGGGGTCAGGTTATACAATGGGGAGTTGTCAATTACCCATCCTATATGTGGTTATCCACAGGATATTAACTTTAGGGTTTCGCTTTGTAATTGATGGTGTTTATTTGGTAATGGGTTAGGAAAGTTTCTTGGGAAAGTATGACAGAGAGAGTGAGTTTTTGTTGATGTTTGGGTTTTTCCCGATGTTTTTGGTAAGGTACTGGACCTAAGTTTGATTGATGTGTGAAGGTGCTGGACCTAGGGTTTTTGTTTAGTATGCTCGCTAAGATTTTGCAATCTTATGCCTACGTATTCCCGTTTAAACGAAACAGGGAAATCAGAGCAATCATAGTTCCTCCTATTCTAAGGGAGGAAAATGAGGTTTTGGTGTCTTGTTCAAAGCCCAAGATTGAAGCTAAAAGGGTATTTGTGTTTTGTTCAAAGCCCAAGATTGAAGCTAAAAAGTTATGGCTGAGAGAGAATTTGTCATCTCTAAAGAAGGATTGTTGATTTTTTTGTGCCTTGATCAAAGCACAAGGTTGATGCTAAAAGGTTAATTGACTCGGCTAGGGGATTTCTTTATATAAAGCCTAAGAGGAGGCTAGAAGTGACCGACTCAACAAGAGAGTGTATATATTGGTGTCTGGTACAAAGCCCAAGATTGAGGCAAAGAAGAGACTGACTCTTTGGGGATATCATTATACAAAGCCTAAGAGGAGGCTAGAAGTTTGACTTTTCTGGGGGAAAATGTTTTATCTGTCTTGTACAAAGCCCAAGATTGAGGCTAAAAGTATTTTGACTCTGCCGGGGAGGGTTTGTAGGTGTCTTATACAAAGCCCAAGATTTGAGGCTGACCTTACTGGGAAAATCATTATACAAAGCCTAAGAGGAGGCTTGAAATGGGTTTGACTCTTCTCGGGGAAAATCATTCCTCAAAGCCTAGAAGAAGACTGGGAGGAAATGACTCTGCTAGGGAAGATATCTATCCTAAGCTCAAGAGAGGGAAATTTATGTCTTGTACAAAGCCCAAGATTGAGGCTAAAGGGGTTGACTCAACAAGAGAGTGTTTTTATCTGTCCTGTACCAAGCCCAGGATGGAGGCTGAACAAGCTGGAGAAATTATTCTACACAACTGGAGAGGAGGCTAGCTCCTGCTAGGGGAAATCTTTATACCCCATGTTTGGATAAAGATCGACTCAACGAGAGAGTATTTTTATCTGTCTTGTACAAAGCCCAAGATTGAGGCTAAAAAAAAGTTGACTCAACAAGAGGGTCCGAAAGGGTGATTGTCTCAACAAGAGAGTTAAAAAGTGATTGACTCAACAAGAGAGTATGGAAAGGTGGTTGACTTAACAAAAGAGTCTGAAAAGTGATTGACTCAACAAGAGAGTCTGAAAAGTGATTGACTTAACAAGAGAGTCTGAAAAGTGATTGACTCAACAAGAGAGTCTGAAAAGGTTAGCCCCGCTAGGGAGAATCATTTGTACAAAGCCCAAGAGGAGGCTGACTTCGCTAAGGAAGGATCATTATACAAAGCCTAAAAGGAGGCTAATTTTCTGCTGAGGAAAGATCCTTATAAAAAGCCTAAGAGGAGGGTTTCTTTTGCCGGGGATAATTGAGATCCCTAGGCAGGTCCAAGTGGGGGAATCAACTCTTGCTGGGGATTACAGAAGAGTTGAGATGTCAGATCCCTTGAGGTTTTGATTTGAGATAGTGTTGACCCTGGTCGGGGAACTCTCATGAGAGAGGCTGGGTTTCTGCTGGAGATCGATTCAGAATGCCTGAGGTTTCTTCCTATAGTTGTAAGGAACTTGAGAATGTCTTTGAGACTCAAGGGGATTAGACTGTCCAAGTCTACTGGTGTGGAAGAGTTTTATCTTTTGTATGATGCCTCCAAGAGGAGGCAAGGTGTTTTTAAGGGATGAGAATTAACCCTAAACAGTTTGATGTTTTGACACTGGAAAGATTACTCTAGCAAAGGATGACTAAGTTTTGTCTTATACCTTTAAGAGGTCATCAGGGTCCTTGTATTAAGCCCAAGAGAAGGCATGAGAACTTCTAAGAAGTCGGAGGGTCCTTGTACGACGCCCAAGAAGAGGCGGGAATGCTTTTAGGAGGCCTGTGGGTCTCAAACCAAGAAAAGTTCAAGAAATGCTATTCACCGAGAATAGATCATTTAGTGAAAGTTCTGTGATTTGAAGAAACTCAGGAGATGCTATTCATCGAGAATAGATCAACTCTGGGGAGTAGAGTTTCTTTGACAATTTCTAAGGGTGACAGTCTGAGAAAAGGTTCACCGAGAATACTGCCTTTCTCTTTGTTCCATATTGTTTAACCTTAAGAGAAGGGAAGACTGTATCTGGAAATCCTATGGGGGATCTAGTTTTGTTTGTATTTAAGAGTTACCAACATGGCTTTACCTAGTTCTAGACCTAGTTGCCGGGGAAAACTCTAAATAACTATACTAGTATATATACAGTTGATATATGACAAGTATTTAAAAAGGTATGAAAGAAGACTAACCATGCGCAGCTTCCCACAATACAATTATATATATTAAAGCGAGTAAATGAAAGTTGTTAAAACTTACAGGTGAGCGAGCTTCCATGCTGTATTGTTAGTTGTTCAGAGAAATTAAAGAAAGTTTTGATAATAATTGTATATTTGAACCTAAATCAAAAGGGAGTTGTTTGTAAAAAAAAATTGTTGGGGCTTATACTCAAGGATCCTGTTATGCTATGTTGCTAGGGATGAATATGCCATGCATTGCAAAATGCACTGAAACACATGCTAAGATGCAACTGCTAGAGAATCTAATGCACGTATGAATGCACAAGATATGCTAGTGCTTGATATGAATATGTAATGTTATGCTAGCATGCCATGCACATGACGATGCAAATGATCGGGCGCGTTGGGGATAAGTTTCCTCGTCGTGGGTATCACCAAGGATTGGATTTGTCAATTGGACTTTGGTTTTTTTTTTTGGTGTTTGCCAATGATGGTGGACCTTTGATGGTTGCCAATGAAGACTGGACTTTAAAGGGTAGATTTGAAGATGCCAACGAGTGTGGACTTTTGAGTAGTTGCTAATAAAGGATTGGACTTTGGGTTTTATGGGGCTGGTGAGAGTGTTCGACTACTCGACCCCTTTTGAAACAAGCCAAAGATGACTAGGGAGCATGAATGCCCCTGTTGGGCTTGAAAAATTCATTGTTAGGGATTATATTAAATACATCCCTAAAAAGCTACACTGTTTGTGGTGAGGAGCCAAGACGGCTGACAACTGATTTGATGCTTTCATGTGGTGAAGTTCTCTTGGAGACTATCTAATCCCTTTTTAGTTCTCCCAACACCGAAACAAATTTTATTGTTTTCAAATATTGTCTTTATTAACCGAAGTTTAAAAACACAGTTTATAAAAAACAAAATCAGTTTACAAACAAACAGATAAAGTAAAAAAAATGAGCACAATTTGGTGAGAAATGAAATTCTGGCACAGATATCAGATGTCCTACACAGATGTTGAGACACTGATATCCACCATAATGAACAAGTTAACAATGATAATAACAGTGCAGAGAGTAAAGAACACATTGATATGTTTACCCAGTTCGGATCAACAATCCTACTATGGGGGCTACTAAGCCAGGGACGAAATCAATATACGATAGTATCAATTCACAGATCATACAGCAACCACACCCGGTTATAATCTGCTCACTTAATCACTACCCTTCCTATGACTTCTACCTAAGACTCACCTAGGTATGAGGCCCTCCTCAAATCCCTCTACAATCACAACCCGTGACTGGTTCCTTTCAACACAAGTAACAAAACGAAAGCCACACTTTCAAAACACACAATTCTCAATACTTCAAAGCTTATGAGAATTGACACACAAGAAACTCAATGCTTAAAAGCTTATGAGTAACTGACAGAACTTACAACACAAAAACCAGTCCTTATACTGTTATCAGAATGATACCAGTTAGGCTCACAAATAACACTCGAAAACCCTAACAAAACACACGTAAGTTCCACACCTAAACTAGGTTTACACCAGTCAATATATAACATTAAATTTGGACTGGATTGGGCTTCACAAACGCAGCAAGGAGACTGCTCACAAATCTGCAATAAAAACTCCAACAAAATATGACTTCAATCTAAAGTTTCCTAATATGTCTCCATAATTAGAAAATGCTGAAAATCCAAAAACCAACACATAAAAACCCAACCCAAAAATACTTTGGATGCCACATAGGATAACCAAATATTCACAGAATATTCAGTAACAATTAACATCAACAGAATCTTCCTTTTAAACCAAAATCAGACGCGATGTCCTATGAGCCAGTATGGGACATCTTTATTCGACATGTTGAATGCAGAAAATTAGAACATCTTGTTGCTAGAAAAGTTTTAGCAAAATAAATGCCAACCACACAACCAAAGAAATAACAATCTCCCCCTTTGACTTATTTTGGCTAAAACTACACACCAAACAATCTTGCAAAGATAACACCAACAACACAACAATATCAGAAACAACAGCGAAAAGCACACCAAAACACCAGCAAAAGCATAGTAGCAAAAAATCACAAACAGAAAACTCCCCCTCAACTGCAGCAACACCAAAACATTCAATATTCTCCCCCTCAACTGCAGCAACAGCACACGCACAAGCACACTACTCCCCTTTTTAGCCAGAAATATGACAAAGGCAAGTAGAACAGTTATTAATTTTTGAGAAATTGTCAAGTCATAAACCAGAATAAACAGCATCAGAGAGTAGATACACACCATATCACATGACCAAGTGTCATGCACAAACTTCAGCATCTTCCCCTTCATAACCACCTGCACACACTGCACTACCAGAACCACCTTTAATCTTTTCAATCTGGCAGCCAGAAGGAACATTAATTGTTATAGTTCTTCATGAATGCAAACCCCAAGTCTACTCCTCAGGTTTTCAAACTGAACTGCATCCAGAGCCTTGGTAAATATGTCAGCAAGCTGATTTTCTGTGCTCACATGCTCAAGAGTTATGACTTTGTCCTCCACAAGTTCTCTGATGAAGTGATGCCTGATATCAATATGCTTAGTCCTGCTATGTTGAATAGGATTTTTAGAAATATTAATAGCACTCAGGTTGTCACAAAATAATGTCATGACATCTTGTGTGACATTATACTCAGATAACATTTGCTTCATCCACACCAGTTGAGCACAACTACTTCCAGCTGCTATGTACTCAGCTTCAGCAGTAGAAAGAGATACAGAGTTTTGCTTCTTACTAAACCATGAAATAAGATTATTTCCCAAAAAGAAACAACCTCCAGAGGTACTCTTCCTATCATCAGCACTTCCAGCCCAATCAGCATCACAGTATCCTACTAAAATGGAACTTGAGTCATGGGAGTACAACAACCCATAATCACATGTACCACTCACATACTTAAGAATTCTCTTAACTTGATTGATGTGGCTGACCTTGGGTTCTGCTTGGTATCTTGCACATACACCAACAGCAAAGGTTATGTCTGGCCTACTTTCTGTGAGATACAGCAGACTGCCAATCATGCTTCTGTATAAACTTTGTTCAAGATTCACTCCCTTTTCATCTTTGGATAACTTCAAGTGAGTAGGAGCAGGAGTTCTCTTATGCTTGGCATTATCCAATCCAAACTTCTTCACAATATTCCTCGCATATTTGCTCTGACAAATACAAATGGAATCTTCCATCTGCTTGACTTGCAATCCAAGGAAGTAAGTCAATTCACCTACCAAGCTCATTTCAAATTTAGGCTGCATTTGGTTGACAAAATGTTGGACCATTTCATCCGACATCCCACCAAACACAATATCATCTACATAAATCTGAGCAATCATTAGTTTCCCATCCTTCTCCTTGACAAAAAGTGTTTTATCAATACCACCCTTCCTGTATCCATGTTTGACTAAGAACTCAGTCAGCCTTTCATACCAAGCTCGTGGAGCTTGTTTCAAACCATACAAAGCCTTCTTTAGCTTGAAGACATGATCAGGAAAATTTGGATCCACAAACCCTTTAGGCTGCTCAACATAAACTTCCTCATTAAGATAGCCATTCAGAAAGGCACTCTTGACATCCATTTGAAACAATTTGAATTTCAAAAAACATGCCACTCCTAGCAACAATCTGATGGATTCCAACCGAGCCACAGGAGCAAATGTTTCATCGAAATCTACTCCTTCAATCTGTGTGTATCCTTGAGCAACTAATCTGGCTTTGTTTCTGGTAACAACTCCTTGTTCATCAGACTTATTCTTATAAACCCACTTTGTTCCAATCACATTTATTCCTGCTGGTCGTGGTACCAGTTCCCAGACTTCATTCCTCTTGAATTGACAAAGCTCATCCTGCATAGCACTTATCTAGAAATCATCTGTCAATGCCTCTTTAACATTCTTTGGTTCAAGCCTTGAAGCAAAACAAGCATTTGACACAGCCTCCCTCGTTCTGGTTCTTACACCTTTATTCAGATTTCCAATAATCAACTCCTTAGGGTGATCCTTCTGAATCCTTATAGAGGGTCCCCTGTTAGCATCCTCTACCTCTTCATTCTCAGGTCTAGTGTCGGTCTCTTGAGCATTATCTTCTACGGACTCAGTGTCTTGTGAGATTTCATTGTTCATGGGAAAGCATGCTCCAACATCATCTAGGACATCTTCGTCTTTGCCAGAGTCATCAACCACCACATTTATAGATTCCATCATCACCTTAGTTCTGGAATTAAATACCCTATATGCTTTACTATTTGTAGAGTATCCCAAAAATATCCCTTCCTCACTCTTAGGATCCATCTTTCGCCTCTGCACACGATCCGCCAAGATATAGCACTTACTCCCAAAAACATGGAAATACTTCACATTTGGCTTTCTACCTTTCCATAGCTCATAAAGAGTAACAGAAGTACCTGATCTGATAGTCACCCTATTGTGTATATAGAAAGCGGTATTCATGGCTTCAGCCCAAAAATAATATGGGAGCTTTTTGGCATGAATCATGACCCTTGAACACTCTTGTATAGTCCTATTCTTGCGTTCCACCACACCATTCTGCTGAGGAGTGATTGGTGATGAGAATTCATGAGTGATTCCTTCGGATAAACAAAACTCTTCAAACCTGCTATTTTCGAATTCTTTCCCGTGGTCACTTCTGATTCGAACAACACCACAATCCTTTTCCCATTGAATCCTTTGACATAACTCTTTGAAGGCTGCAAATACTTTAGACTTTTCTCTGATAAAGCTTATCCAGGTGAATCTGGAGTAATCATCAACGACAACATAGGCATACTTCTTCCCACCAAGACTTTCAACCTGCATAGGTCCCATTAAGTCCATGTGAAGCAGTTCCAGAACTCTAGAAGTTATGGTAAGATGTTGAAGCCTTTTGTGTGACACCCTTGTTTGCTTCCCAACTTGACATTCACCACATATTTTATCCTCATCAATCTTCAGCTTGGGAATACCTCTAACAACCTCACTTGACATAACTTTCTTCATCCCTTTCAAATGTAAGTGACCCAATTTCTGATGCCACAATTTGGTTTCATCTTCCTTTGACATCAAACAGGTAGACAAAATTTCTGATTCTTAAGGATTCCACAGATAGCAGTTATCCTTAGACCTGGTTCCCTTCATTACAACTTCATCTTCCTCATTGGTTACTAGACATTCAGATTTTGTGAAATTTACTTTGAGTCCTAGATCACACAGTTGGCTTATACTGATCAAATTTGCAGTCAGACCTTTGACAAATAGAACACGATCCAGATTTGGTTGTCCTGTGTAGTCCAGCTTTCCAACACCTTTTATTTCACCTTTTGATCCATCCCCAAACGTGACATAATTGGTGGAGTGAGGCTTGATATCTGACAAGAATTTCTTCACACCAGTCATGTGTGTCACACCCTAATTTTTGACCCTAAGATCCCCACCTTCTTCTTTTGCATAACATCTTTAGGCCTTTGTGTGTTTTTGTTTTTTTTTTTCAACTAACCAATTTGTGTATGTTTGGCAATTTCAAGAAGAGATAAGGGAGAGGTGTGCCCTCATTCTCATAACTTAATAGTCATGACATGGTACCGGACCTAAGTTGTATAATGGCATCATTTTCTAAGGCAAATCGTTCAGAAGGTTCATGGCATGTTGGATTTAAGATTATGAACCAGGCATGATTGGGTTTTTTGTTCTCCCAGACGATACAAGGTCATACTTGGATCAATATATCAAAGGTTTGAATTTTCATTGGGGCCTGGAGTGTATTTTAGTTTTAAGCTAATTCAGGCTATGGTTCATATTATCAAATTGGGTTGCAATGCGACGTGCGAAGGGGCTACCTCAAGGAGGATTAGGGTTGTCTCCTCGTCAACGTTGAGCAGGGTCGCCATAAGTCTGGACAGAGTTTTCATAGCAAGTTGTGTCATAAGTTGTATCATTATTTTCAAGTTTCCTCAAAACATGGTTCGTATGCTAAAGTCATAATCAACTAAAGGGTTGCTTGGGCTTCCATTAAGTCAAGATAATTCATATGTGCTAAGACTTGGGAATTCATGGATTCTTTAGAAACTCCTAAGTTTCTTAGAAGTAAGGTTGCAAGCCACAATTTACCGAAACTCAAGATATACATTTTGGTTTCAAACCACATGCCCTCACCATTGCAAGCTCATTACAAGTGACCAAGGTTCAAAGCATTCCCTAATCATTTCCAAAAATGACTTCAAGTGGTATGATGCTATAACAATTGCACGAATCTTTTGACGTCATTGGAGTGATGTGGTGATCATAGTGTATTGTGCTATTAAGCGTTATCATTCTAGTGGGAGTCACGTGTCTGTTGTGAGCAACCCGGAATAATGTGAGCTGATTGGAGTTTCTAAACAGGATGGTTGTATACCTATGGTGTTGTGCTTAAATAGTACCGTCGTGCAAAGCATCATTGGTTGGTTTTATGAATTGATAGCATATCATACAAGGGACGTATTTTGCGAGGCATCACATCTGTGTGGTATAATTATTAATAGTACATGTAAGTTTCATACACATTCACATTACAATCCTACTATCCCAGCTGCACCAAATTCCGGTACAAGGCAAACCGTCTCATGAATAAAGGAATGTATAAAAGGGCCGGAGAAATGCGGTTAACGAATCCTCTACAGATGCCGATCCCCTGCCACCGGTTGAAGGCGCAGGTTGCAACAGTCAAGGCACATTATAAACCATTGTTCTCTGCCGCAGACAATCGGTCGTCGAGGGACTCGTTCTTAAAGGATGTGAATGCTAATCTTAGTGATGTCTTGAACCTCACCGACTTTTCTCGTCAACACCTGCAAAACGAACGGAAACGTCATTTCCTCATAGATTATCTACTTTTCAACATAAGGATACTTTCCAAAAGCAAACAAATTAACCTCTAATGCCAAGGTTCAAACCACCTACAAGCATTAATCCCATTTGAATTAACAGCCAATATTCAAACCAATTAATATTTCAATCTTTAATTTCCTCAACCTAGTTAGCCTAAACAGTGGGTTAACACAATTGAGTTATCACTACCATCACTATATTAAACCATCACTACTGATAATTCAAACAGGCATGCAGTCCACGAGGGTTCATCTCATAACCAGTTTTGGGATTCCATAAGTAGTAGCCATGCTAACAGTCAGTTCAAGCCATTTTAACATGCCATTTGTAACTAGCTTCGGCAGCCACTAATGCTTTTCCCTATTTCTATTACAAAGAGTTGCAAACTTACCCTAGTAAACTTCAAGATCCTACTGCAATTGCTCGTTGACAGTGAAGACACACGAGTTCACCGTCAAATGTGAAAAAACAGAAATAACCTGCATCATCACAGGCACTAAAGATAAAAAACAGTTATTAAAATCTTAAGACACAGTTAATTGAAAATGGAAAGCAATAAGGTCCTTGGCCTAGTCAGTAGCAAACACAACAATCTTAACATGGAGAGGAAGTTCTAAACCATCAACCTCAGATTCACATCCAAAGGATCTCCCACGATGCAACACACCGCCTTTAACATTGAACTGAAAAACTTCATTATCTTGAACCCAGAATGACAAACTTCTTCGCCCTCATCTCAATTTCAAATGCATCACCACTTTGAGTCCAAGTCCCAAACTCCATGCCTTAATTCATGCTCCGCTCTTCATTCCTACAAAACCACAGCAGACACATTTCAGACGGTTCCAAAAGGAATCTCCTAAAGAAACCCAAACAGGACAGTCAACGGTTCTCAAACATATTGGACTGAAGAGAGGGAAGAATTAAAGACAATTCATCAACATATCTAAAACAGGCCTCAGACTTTTTTCAAACAAGGAAAACGTGTTTAAAAATCAATCAAGAAGTGAAAGATTTACAAAGTGTTACCGACATAATAACACAATTCCAAACATAAGGAAAGGTCATCAATTGAAACATTCCACGTAGGAACACAGTCTAATCAAATTGGAGACTCGTACAACGTTTAAAGCAGGGAGTACGAAAACAACATGAAAATGGAAATACATTAGCACAATATGAAAAGCGCATTATTTGGTTCCAAAAGGATTAAAGATAGGCCTCATAAATTTTTCAAATCAGATTCAATGATCATCATTTTCAAATAGCAACCATGGACAAAATCAAAATGGCTACATAATTTATTTCCTAAACCAGAGAGGATTCTATCACACCTCTCATCAAAGGAGATTTTTGTTTCCAAAATAGATCAAGCAGAGAATCCAAATACTCAGCATGGGAAGCGTGATTTCAAAGGCAGCAATCAAGTTTTCAATTTCCAAATCAGATTTCCCAAAACAAGTATCAGACAAAGAATAACAGTTTTAAACACGTGAAACCATGTCAGCATTAAATCGAGTTTTCAAAGCTTTCCAAACAAATCAGACAACACTTTATTCCCTTCCAAAACCAGCATCAGACAAAATCAAAAACATGCAACAAATTGAAATCACATTTTCAATACAGCATTCAAGAGTTTTCCAAACGGATTTATCATTGGCCATCTATATAAAGGGGACTTTTTTTTTCAAGAAGCCACGATATACTTCGCCACAAATGAGAAAACACAGACCAAAAATTCATCAAAAAGAACTTACCTTCAGATCACCATCGTGTGAATGACTGCAATCACCAGTACCATATCCTTCCATCTCAAACCTCGTAACCCCAGAACGAGCTCCATCTCTCCACGAACTAACCTGCAGCTGCTCCTTCCGCACTAGAATCCTCCATTTCCTAAGAATTTTAACAAGCTCAGCTAGCAAGACGACAAAATTGAGCAGATTTGAGAAGCGAACGAAAGAGCACACATACACACCTTGGTCACGCAGCGAAGATCAACGCGTCGCAACATCCTCCGTCGGATTTTATTTTTTCTGCTTCATTGTTAATATGCCACTGTACTTTGTAATCTCTGAAACATTAGTGGATTGGGGTATTGGGTTGTGTGGGGTGAGGGTTGTTTGTTTGATTAATCGAGAGAGATCGAGAGAGGTTGACGGCGGCGTTTTCCGTTTAGGGTTTCGAAACCCTTCGTATTGAGAGGAGACGAGGGAAACGGTTTGAGAGAGAGAAGAGTGTGTTCTATTTTCTTTCTTTTTGGTTTTTGATGTAAGCGATTGATCACGTACACATGCGCACAACCACCTTATTATGCACCCCTTATCGTATGCGTTGGTTTCTGCTTTGACTGCATCATAAGGTCGAGATCTGAGGGTCCCCGGTGGACCCTCTCTCCCTTGCAACGCTACATTCCTCCGTTTTCTTTTAATCTTGTTTTTTAATTTTAGATAACTTTTTTTCTGATATTAAAAACAATTTTTCTAAATACTATTCTAATTTTATTATAACATAACTCTTTAAAAACTTTTATAAATAACTTTTTTCTTAAGAATTGATAAAAAGAAACTCCTTTATTTTAAATATAAAACTTTTATTAAAATACAAAAAATTAAAATCTTCTTTTAGTAATTAAAAAACTCTCAATAACTTTTTTTCTTTTATAACTGTAAGCTAAATGTCAATAAAAAGCTTTTTTTAATAGTAAAATTAAAACCTTTTTTTTTTATTATTAAGAAAACTCTTTATTTTTTTCTTCTTTAATTAACTTTTATAACTTAAAAGAAATAAAAAACAATGAAATTTTTTTTTACTAAGATAATAATATTAAAACTTAAAAAAAAAAAAAACTTTTTTAATGTAACTTAAAACTTAAATAAAAACTTTAAGATAATTAAAGTCTTTTATAATAAAATCCTTAACTTTTTCAAATTAAAACATAAGTCTTTAATAATAAACCTTTTTTTTATAACAATTAAGTTAATAATCAAAATTAAAAAATCTTTTTTATCATTAAAATAAAACCTTTTTTTAATAATTTAGATCAAGACTTTTTTTATGATAATTTAAAACCTTCTCTTTAATAATAATAATAATTAAAATTAAAACTTTTTTAATTCAAAGACCTTTTTTATAACGATAATTAAATTAAAACTTTAATATAATTAAAATACAATTCCTTTTATAATAATAATGAACCTAATTCTTTTTTAATCACATTTAACTTTAATAATTAATTTAAACTTTCTCTTGAAATAATTATTAATTTAGCTTTCTATAATAATAGTAGTCTCCAAATGAACTTAATAATAAGTCTAAAATCATTTTTCTTAACAATCGTCCCCCGATTAGAAATCTCTCGCGCCCGAGTGAAACGCTTGCTTGTTTATCTTATCCTGATATCATGTCTTTGTATGTTTACTCTTGCTTCTTGTTATTATTTCTGTTCAAACCCTTTTCAAAACAATAAAAAATTCTCGATCCAACGTCGAGCCAATTTTCTACCCATGTAAGTCGATCGCCTTAGGGCATCGCATTCGACCTATTGATCACTGGACACAAGTCTAGCATCACTTTGCTAGCACACTCGCCTAAATAATATAATTAACCGCATAAATATCCAAGGGAAAATCTCATGCATGATAACCATGTTATTGTGCATGGTGCATATCATTTGCATCATAATCGACACCCTAAGATAAGTCAATTAGATAACTTAGGATAGATTTCCTAGGTTAGTCCCCCTTAATTTTGGTTTTTAAATCAAACTTTAGCCCACCTAATTCTCCACACAAGAGAATTAGATGTTAATCATCTCAAAGAAGGGACATACAATCCCATACCCCACAAAATCCAAACAATTTTCAAAAACTGTGGCGGTTTCTTAAGATGATGACTCATCTTCCTCTCCTAAACCTTTAAAACACTTTAGTACCCTTAATAATAAGGAACTACAAGTGCTCTGATTCCCTCCTGACCGGATATGTAGGCACAAGATGCGATATCTTGTCGAGCACATCTAGGAATAAAATAATAAATTACCTACCCTTAAACCCTTAGCAAAACAGATAACAGATAACATAAAATAAAATCAAGAGGTTCCTGTAGAGTACTACAGATATCTAGGATGCTAACACCTTCCCTAGGTATAACCAACCCCCGAACTTAGAATCTTAAGTGCATTTGCATTGCATTTTGGGAATTCGGTCTTTCTCCATTCCCTTGGATAAAATCAAAGACGGTGGTGACATTAAAAATGTGATCCTAGTTAACAAATAACTATGGTATCCAATTTTCACCGCGACAGAAATGGCGACTGCACTGGGGATCCTTCATAAGAGGGTCCCCCCTAACTTGATCTTTTAATGTTATCTGTTATATTTTTGTTTTGCTGTTTGGAGGGATTCTTGAGTGGTGAGAGTCCTAGACCCGGACTTGAGTGAATTATAGGAGATGATATGGTCAAGGGTACTTTGACGGAGTCGATTCCTGAAAAGTCGAATTGAGAAAATCATCGCTCAGTTTAGGTTCTTTTGAACATAATATTGTTTGAAAGAGTTCATTCGTGAAAATTGTATTAATTTTAACCAAGAACCCTTAAGACTGAGGACCGTAGCACCTTTAAACCCACTTGGCCTTTTAGAATGTAGTGCGGTGACTATGCGGGAGTCTATTTCCCAATAGTTGTCACGCGATACTACACTCGGACGAGATCCTCTTGAGAATATTATTGAATACCAAGTGATTTGGGAAGTCGATAATATCCGAAAGATGGATTGTAGCCTCTGGGAACTTTTAGAACCCGTTCGGCAGGTACATTTGAAACCCTACATACCTGGGGGAGGGTAGACCTTGACTCCATGCTGTGACCTTTCAAACCTAGGACTCTTGTTTGTTTGCTTATGTGTGCTTTGTGCTTTGTTGTTTTGTCTGTGTGTTTGCATCCTTGCATTGCATTAGCATCATATCATAAAGATTCATGGAGCTTAGTCTTATTTGTAAATATTATAATAATATCATGGACTCTTTAAAAAAAAATGTTGAAGTACACTTACGATAGTCATAACTTGGACGATCTAAGGGGACTGGGGACTTTACTGGCAAATGAAGAAAAGTTCAAGACAAGATAAAAAGCTATTATCTCCAATTCATGAGGACTAGTTGATGACTAATTATGAAGAACATTCTTAGCTGGTGGAGTTACTATTTCAGGACAAAGTTCATATTTAAGCTAAGACAACTACAAAGGAGAATATACTGGAAAGAAGCTATTTCTTGCAAAGAAAAGCCCAAAGACGTTTTAATCCTCAATCAACACTTATAGGAAGAAGCTCAATTGGAAGAAAAAATCGAAAAAGACCGTTGGAAGAGTCTCCTTAGATCCATCATTATTATCTTTTATTTAGCTTTACGTTATGACTGTTGTAAGGTGTACATACGCGTTTTAATTTTTGTATTAAATCAATCATCTAATATTCCAATACTAATAGTTGTAACCGTTTTAATAATAAAAAACGAGTCTTTTGATATTTCCATGATGATTATAAATAGGTGAGTTCCATGAAACTTGTTGCATTTGCATCGCATCTTTAGCATTGCATCCTCTTTGCATACGTCTTTTCTCTACCTCAGCTTATTCGGCCTCTTATCTTCTTGTCGCTCAGCTGATCTTATAGCATTCGCCTCGAACTTGAAGTAGTTACTGGGGATAATGGATAGAACACAAAATATGGATCCCATGTCAAGCTTCAGAGTGATGACTAACCCGATGTACGGTTTTCCTATTGACGACAATGCTCCACAAATGGATGTTCCTTTTCGACCGCAGCCTGTGCAAGATAACCTGGTTGGTCAAGTTAATGAAAGAGCTTCCCATTTTCTAAGGTATATACCAGATTCTCAGAACGCCCGTCATGTGACAACTGTGGATGATCCTAGATTGGGAGAAATTGAGAAAGGATTTCGTGACCTCCAAGAACAATTGAAGATGTTGAAGAAACCTAATGCATCTGGTTTTAAAGCTTCTGACTTGTGTCTAGTTCCGGGCGTGGTTTTTCCTCCGAAGTTCAAAATGCCTACCTTCGAAGTATACAAGGGTGTTAGTTGTCCAAGGTACCATTTGACGATGTTTTGTCGAAAGATGACCACTTACGCCGACAATGACAAGCTGATGATTCATTTCTTTCAAGAAAGTTTATCTGGGGCATCATTGATATGGTATATGAAGCTAGAAAGGAACTATATTCAGTCTTGGGAAGACTTAGCCAACGCTTTTATGAAGCAATACAATTATAATGTAGACATAGCTCTAGACAGTGATCAATTGATGAACATGAGTCAGAGAAACAACGAATCCTTCAGGGAATATGCACAGCGGTGGAAAGAATTGGCAGCCCAAGTTCAGCCACCACTTCAAGAGAAGGAGTTGGCCAAGATGTTTCTAAAAACACTGTCTGACTCTTATTATGTCAGAATGATAGGCGTTGTGCCATTAGAGTTCTCTAAAATTATGGAAGTCGGAGTAAACATCGAGAATGCACTAAAAAATGGAAAGATCCAAGATGTCCCGAATAAACAAGCTAATGAAGAAAAGTCTGTTAGTGTTTCCCAAGAAGAAAGGAGTGTTAAAGTTAATGCAATTTTGGACTCTCCTCAAACCTTGCAAGCTCCAGTTTCGATATCTTATCCTGAACGTCGGTATACAGCGCTTGTTCATTGCCAGCAATCACTACCTCATGGACGTCCGTATAAACGACAAAGGTTGACTCATCAGGATCAACGTCAGAATCGACAAGTTCAGAACCTGAATCACCAGAATCAGCGTCAGGATCAGGAGAGACCTCTGATTAGTCCAGAAGAAAAGACTCGTTGGTTTGACCTAATCCCAATGACTTACAGTCAATTGTGGTCTTACTTTGCCCGAAACTCAGTGATGGCACCCAGAAAGACCAGAGCCATGAAATCTCGCCCTCCTTGGTTCAATCCAGATACCAGTTGTGAATTTCATGATGGAGTGTTGGGGCATTCAATTGAAGATTGTAAGGTTTTCCAAGAGAAGGTTCAAGAAATGATCGATGATGAAGTGCTGACCTTCAGGAGAGGAAACCCAGTTGTGAATGGAGCGCCTTTGTGTTAATGGACGTGAAGACTTACGAGAGTTCTTCCTAAGCCAATGAAATCAAGAGCATAGCTCACTCCCAGGATCATTAAGTTGTTTATTCATTTGCTCACATTTGTTGTTATTTCTTTGATTATAAGCATATTTTGCGTGTAAGAATTTGTTATTTTGAATGATTTATGCAATGAATAATGTTTGTCTTGAAGAAATCCATTCGTTTCACTCATTTTTAAAATGCCACTTCTATTTTATAATGCCAATGCTGCCCAATCTCTTGCTTTGGCAGAGAATTGAATGGAGGATGACGAAATCAAACGCAAGATCTCTTGTTGTATGCTTTTGAATAAAAGTATGCTAGTGATATAAGGCATTGTTTCGAAATCCTAAACACCGAAGATATAAGGAGATAAACCCTCGTTAACCTTTTTGAGCCTTTGAAGTAGTAGTTTTCTTCTACAAATCAAAAAACCCTCATTCTTAACCTGGGGCAGGGTAATTTTCAAAAATGGAGTAAAATATCACGAAGATTGGGTGGGCACAAACAAACTTTGAGCCTTATATCCTTTTGTTCTTTAACCGTGAACCAATCCATAATACAACCCTTAAAAGTCCTAATTGAAGCAAGGTTTGTTTCGAAAGCATACTCATTGAGATATCGTTTCCTGACTCCTATGAGTTATACTCAAATTTGTCTTGGCATTATAAAATCGGTAATAAAACTTCAAGACAAACATACGTTGCATTATCTGTTTCAGAATTAACATTTTCTACTTGCTAACATTGCTTGACATCGTAGAAATTAACATACGTGCGGCATTGATGAGCTAAAATTTAGTACTGTTTCAAGGAGATGATAGTATCCAGGGGCATGTCACCCGAAGACCTTGCTGAGCAGGGGCAAGTTGTTTCCCAGCTGTTTCTTTCGCCGTCTGACCTCAAGGAACAAAGTTTGAAGACTCAGAACACCGTTAATCTAGGGCAGTTACGTCGAGATTTGATAAATCTCTCCAAGTTTGAAGACTCAGAACACCGTCAATCTGGGGCAGTTACGTCGAGATTTGAGAAATCTCTCCAAGTTTGAAGACTCAGTTACAGAACATAGTCAATCTGGGCCAGTTACGTCGAGATTCGACGAATCTCTCCAAGAGTTTGAAAACATTGGAACGCTTTGGATACCAAGTTTTCTGTAAAATACTCTTGGGAACGCTTCTTCTCATGAATCATGTGGCCTGGGGCATTTGAGAATTGAAGACTCTGCATCCATTTGCAACAACTGTTTGTTTAAAATGGCGACCCTGTGTCATTTTTCCACGTTTGATGGCGACCACCATGCAGTTCATCAATACAGAGTTACATCAGTCTCACATCAGTCTTACAACAGTCCCCGTAATCCATATCTCAAAGAGCTTATATCTTAGGTAATGTGGCGAATCCCCAGTAAGTCTTTTCTACAAATAGTCACGACTATCCCCCCGTTAACTTCTACTTCAAGAATTTATGGCACGTTTGACGAAAGGTTTCCCCAGTCGGCAACCTAAGAACCCTCGGTATATTTTCTTATAACTTCAACCTTCCCCAGCGGAACGAGTGTTTATTTCACTCCTCAACGGATTTTCTCACTACCTTAATCCTCTCCAGTAAAGCAGATGTTTATTTCATCCCCTCGAAGTTTTATCTGATATTTTCAAGCTTCCCCGATGAACTGAATATTTATTTTATCCAGATACAACCCTCATCCAGATTACTTCAGTTCGCATCGGATATTTATTTTATCCCCCATGAAGTCTCTTCAAGCATGAATTTGATTCGTTCCCAGTGAATCTTTCTCATTCCCAACAGAATCACGAAGTTCATCCTGACAATCCTAAGTGAAGTCATGATGTTCATCCCCAAGTGGAGTGCTCTCTTTTCCCCAGAGAAGTTTGAACCCTTGAAACAGGACATGTTTCCATATACGGTTTTCCATTCATCCCCAGTGATGCTTCTATCTTGCGAAGATCAGCCGAGTATCCGTGTTTGGTAGTAGGTGATCTCTCCTCCCTAGTTTATTACCTCTGCTTAGGCTATCCTGTGTGATAGTAGGTAATATACGCCATTTATATTTCAACTGGATACCTTCGCGTAGGCTACCAGCTATTGGTAGTAAGTTATCCTTTTCCTTTCAAGTTTCTTGCCATGCGCTTAAGCTACCCTGTGATTGTCAGTTGGTAGTCTCTTTTCCCCTATTGGAGTTAGATCTTTCCCCATAGAGTCTTGTCTTGCTGAGTCGTCCTCGTCGGGTCTTTCTTTCTTTGTGTTTTAACATCAGCTATCCCCTGTGACGGTTTTCCTCACAGGTTCCTTTGTCTTGCATTTCGTATCATTTTCATACCATATCATATGTATTTGGCGGCATCTTAGGGCCAAAAATTGTGCATGTTTGTATTTAAGTCCCTCCTATCTCGTCGAGACGAAGACTTCAATCTCCATATCTCCGGATAGAAGTAACTTAAATAGGGGCATCTGTCACACCCTAATTTTTGACCCTAAGATCCCCACCTTCTTCTTTTGCATAACATCTTTAGGCCTTTGTGTGTTTTTGTTTTTTTTTCAACTAACCAATTTGTGTATGTTTGGCAATTTCAAGAAGAGATAAGGGAGAGGTGTGCCCTCATTCTCATAACTTAATAGTCATGACATGGTCCCGGACCTAAGTTGTATAATGGCATCATTTTCTAAGGCAAATCGTTCAGAAGGTTCATGGCATGTTGGATTTAAGATTATGAACCAGGCATGATTGGGTTTTTTGTTCTCCCAGACGATACAAGGTCATACTTGGATCAATATATCAAAGGTTTGAATTTTCATTGGGGCCTGGAGTGTATTTTAGTTTTAAGCTAATTCGGGCTATGGTTCATATTATCAAATTGGGTTGCAATGCGACGTGCGAAGGGGCTACCTCAAGGAGGATTAGGGTTGTCTCCTCGTCAACGTTGAGCAGGGTCGCTATAAGTCTGGACGGAGTTTTCATAGCAAGTTGCGTCATAAGTTGTATCATTATTTTCAAGTTTCCTCAAAACATGGTTCGTATGCTAAAGTCATAATCAACTAAAGGGTTGCTTGGGCTTCCATTAAGTCAAGATAATTCATATGTGCTAAGACTTGGGAATTCATGGATTCTTTAGAAACTCTTAAGTTTCTTAGAAGTAAGGTTGCAAGCCACAATTTACCGAAACTCAAGACATGCATTTTAGTTTCAAACCACATGGCCTCACCATTGCAAGCTCATTACAAGTGACCAAGGTTCAAAGCATTCCCTAATCATTTCCAAAAATGACTTCAAGTGGTATGATGCTATAACAATTGCACGAATCTTTTGACGTCATTGGAGTGATGTGGTGATCATAGTGTATTGTGCTATTAAGTGTTATCATTCTAGTGGGAGTCACGTGTCTGTTGTGAGCAACCCGGAATAATGTGAGCTGATTGGAGTTTCTAAACAGGATGGTTGTATACCTATGGTGTTGTGCGTAAATAGTACCGTCGTGCAAAGCATCATTGGTTGGTTTTATGAATTGATAGCATATCATACAAGGGACGTATTTTGCGAGGCATCACATCTGTGTGGTATAATTATTAATAGTACATGTAAGTTTCATACACATTCACATTACAATCCTACTATCCCAGCAGCACCAAATTCCGGTACAAGGCAAACCGTCTCATGAATAAAGGAATGTATAAAAGGGCCGGAGAAATGCGGTTAACGAATCCTCTACAGATGTCGATCCCCTGCCACCGGTTGAAGGCGCAGGTTGCAACAGTCAAGGCACATCATAAACCATTGTTCTCTGCCGCAGACAATCGGTTGTCGAGGGACTCGTTCTTAAAGGATGTGAATGCTAATCTTAGTGATGTCTTGAACCTCACCGACTTTTCTCGTCAACACCTGCAAAACGAACGGAAACGTCATTTCCTCATAGATTATCTACTTTTCAACAGAAGGATACTTTCCAAAAGCAAAAAAATTAACCTCTAATGCCAAGGTTCAAACCACCTACAAGCATTAATCCCATTTGAATTAACAGCCAATATTCAAACCAATTAATATTTCAATCTTTAATTTCCTCAACCTAGTTAGCCTAAACAGTGGGTTAACACAATTGAGTTATCACTACCATCACTACTGATAATTCAAACAGGCCTGCAGTCCACAAGGGTTCATCTCATAACCAGTTTTGGGATTCCATAAGTAGTAGCCATGCTAACAGTCAGTTCAAGCCATTTTAACATGCCATTTGTAACTAGCTTCGGCAGCCACTAATGCTTTTCCCTATTTCTATTACAAAGAGTTGCAAACTTACCCTAGTAAACTTCAAGATCCTACTGCAATTGCTCGTTGACAGTGAAGACACACGAGTTCACCGTCAAATGTGAAAAAACAGAAATAACCTGCATCATCACAGGCACTAAAGATAAAAAACAGTTATTAAAATCTTAAGACACAGTTAATTGAAAATGGAAAGCAATAAGGTCCTTGGCCTAGTCAGTAGCAAACACAACAATCTTAACATGGAGAGGAAGTTCTAAACCATCAACCTCAGATTCACATCCAAAGGATCTCCCACGATGCAACACACCGCCTTTAACATTGAACTGAAAAACTTCATTATCTTGAACCCAGAATGACAAACTTCTTCGCCCTCATCTCAATTTCAAATGCATCACCACTTTGAGTCCAAGTTCCAAACTCCATGCCTTAATTCATGCTCCGCTCTTCATTCCTACAAAACCACAGCAGACACATTTCAGACGGTTCCAAAAGGAATCTCCTAAAGAAACCCAAACAGGACAGTCAACGGTTCTCAAACATATTGGACTGAAGAGAGGGAAGAATTAAAGACAATTCATCAACATATCTAAAACAGGCCTCAAACTTTTTTCAAACAAGGAAAACGTGTTTAAAAATTAATCAAGAAGTGAAAGATTTACAAAGTGTTACCGACATAATAACACAATTCCAAACATAAGGAAAGGTCATCAATTGAAACATTCCACGTAGGAACACAGTCTAATCAAATTGGAGACTCGTACAATGTTTAAAGCAGGGAGTACGAAAACAACATGAAAAGGGAAATACATTAGCACAATATGAAAAGCGCATTATTTGGTTCCAAAAGGATTAAAGATAGGCCTCATAAATTTTTCAAATCAGATTCAATGATCATCATTTTCAAATAGCAACCATGGACAAAATCAAAATGGCTACATAATTTATTTCCTAAACCAGAGAGGATCCTATCACACCTCTCATCAAAGGAGATTTTTGTTTCCAAAATAGATCAAGCAGAGAATCCAAATACTCAGCATGGGAAGCGTGATTTCAAAGGCAGCAATCAAGTTTTCAATTTCCAAATCAGATTTCCCAAAACAAGTATCAGACAAAGAATAACAGTTTTAAACACGTGAAACCGTGTCAGCATTAAATCGAGTTTTCAAAGCTTTCCAAACAAATCAGACAACACTTTATTCCCTTCCAAAACCAGCATCAGACAAAATCAAAAATTGCAACAAATTGAAATCACATTTTCAATACAGCATTCAAGAGTTTTCCAAACGGATTTATCATTGGCCATCTATATAAAGGGGACTTTTTTTTTCAAGAAGCCACGATATACTTCGCCACAAATGAGAAAACACGGACCAAAAATTCATCAAAAAGAACTTACCTTCAGATCACCATCGTGTGAACGGCTGCAATCACCAGTACCATATCCTTTCATCTCAAACTCGTAACCCCAGAACGAGCTCCATCTCTCCACGAACTAACCTGCAGCTGCTCCTTCCGCACTAGAATCCTCCATTTCCTAAGAATTTTAACAAGCTCAGCTAGCAAGACGACAAAATTGAGCAGATTTGAGAAGCGAACGAAAGAGCACACATACACACCTTGGTCACGCAGCGAAGATCAACGCGTCGCAACATCCTCCGTCGGATTTTATTTTTTCTGCTTCATTGTTAATATGCCACTGTACTTTGTAATCTCTGAAACATTAGTGGATTGGGGTATTGGGTTGTGTGGGGTGAGGGTTGTTTGTTTGATTAATCGAGAGAGATCGAGAGAGGTTGACGGCGGCGTTTTCCGTTTAGGGTTTCGAAACCCTTCGTATTGAGAGGAGACGAGGGAAACGGTTTGAGAGAGAGAAGAGTGCGTTCTATTTTCTTTCTTTTTGGTTTTTGATGTAAGCGATTGATCACGTACACATGCGCACAACCACCTTATTATGCACCCCTTATCGTATGCGTTGGTTTCTGCTTTGACTGCATCATAAGGTCGAGATCCGAGGGTCCCCGGTGGACCCTCTCTCCCTTGCAACGCTACATTCCTCCATTTTCTTTTAATCTTGTTTTTTAATTTTAGATAACTTTTTTTCTGATATTAAAAACAATTTTTCTAAATGCTATTCTAATTTTATTATAACATAACTCTTTAAAAACTTTTATAAATAACTCTTTTCTTAAGAATTGATAAAAAGAAACTCCCTTATTTTAAATATAAAACTTTTATTAAAATACAAAAAATTAAAATCTTCTTTTAGTAATTAAAAAACTCTCAATAACTTTTTTTCTTTTATAACTGTAAGCTAAATGACAATAAAAAGCTTTTTTTAATAGTAAAATTAAAACCTTTTTTTTTATTATTAAGAAAACTCTTTATTTTTTTCTTCTTTAATTAACTTTTATAACTTAAAAGAAATAAAAAACAATGAATTTTTTTTTTACTAAGATAATAATATTAAAACTTTAAAAAAAAAAAAAACTTTTTTAATGTAACTTAAAACTTAAATAAAAACTTTAAGATAATTAAAGTCTTTTATAATAAAATCCTTAACTTTTTCAAATTAAAACATAAGTCTTTAATAATAAACCTTTTTTTTATAACAATTAAGTTAATAATCAAAATTAAAAAATCTTTTTTATCATTAAAATAAAACCTTTTTTTAATAATTTAGATCAAGACTTTTTTTATGATAATTTAAAACCTTCTCTTTAATAATAATAATTAAAATTAAAACTTTTTTAATTCAAAGACCTTTTTTATAATGATAATTAAATTAAAACTTTAATATAATTAAAATACAATTCCTTTTATAATAATAATGAACCTAATTCTTTTTTAATCACATTTAACTTTAATAATTAATTTAAACTTTTTCTTGAAATAATTATTAATTTAGCTTTCTATAATAATAGTAGTCTCCAAATAAACTTAATAATAAGTCTAAAATCATTTTTCTTAACAATCGTCCCCCGATTAGAAATCTCTCGCGCCCGAGTGAAACGCTTGCTTGTTTATCTTATCTTGATATCATGTCTTTGTATGTTTACTCTTGCTTCTTGTTATTAATTCTGTTCAAACCCTTTTCAAAACAATAAAAAATTCTCGATCCAACGTCGAGCCAATTTTCTACCCATGTAAGTCGATCGCCTTAGGGCATCGCATTCGACCTATTGATCACTGGACACAAGTCTAGCATAACTTTGCTAGCACACTCGCCTAAATAATATAATTAACCGCATAAATATCCAAGGGAAAATCTCATGCATGATAACCATGGTATTGTGCATGGTGCATATCATTTGCATCATAATCGACACCCTAAGATAAGTCAATTAGATAACTTAGGATAGATTTCCTAGGTTAGTCCCCCTTAATTTTGATTTTTAAATCAAACTTTAGCCCACCTAATTCTCCACACAAGAGAATTAGATGTTAATCATCTCAAAGAAGGGACATACAATCCCATACCCCACAAAATCCAAACAATTTTCAAAAACTGTGGCGGTTTCTTAAGATGATGACTCATCTTCCTCTCCTAAACCTTTAAAACACTTTAGTACCCTTAATAATAAGGAACTACAAGTGCTCTGATTCCCTCCTGACCGGATATGTAGGCACAAGATGCGATATCTTGTCGAGCACATCTAGGAATAAAATAATAAATTACCTACCCTTAAACCCTTAGCAAAACAGATAACAGATAACATAAAATAAATTTAAGAGGTTCCTGTAGAGTATTACAGATATCTCCTTCCCTAGGTATAACCAACCCCCGAACTTAGAATCTTAAGTGCATTTGCATTGCATTTTGGGAATTCGGTCTTTCTCCCTTCCCTTGGATAAAATCAAAGACGGTGGTGACATTAAAAATGTGATCCTAGTTAACAAATAACTATGGTATCCAATTTTCACCGCGACAATGTGTCTTGAACAACCACTGTCAAACTACCAATCTTCCCTTGCAGATGCTCTGAGAGAGGTATGTGCTATGAAACCAGCCATCATATTTCTAGGAGTCCCTCTTTTCTTTACTTCAGCCCAATTCCGTCTTTTATTTTGTTGATGAGCAGTTTTGGGATAACCATGCAAATTGTAGCAAAAGGACTTTAAGTGACCAATCTTTCCATAGTAATGACATCTCCATGGTTTATACTTTGCACTATATACTATTTTCTGATGTTTCATCTGATGTTGAACCATGCGATTTGACATCTCCTCCTCTTGCCTTATTTTCTGAGGAACAAAATTTAACACAGACTTCTTGTAGTTCTCTGCTTGATTGTTAAAACCAAGACCTTGTACATTTCCAGTATTTTTCCCAGTCTGAAGAATCTCATCTAGCTGCGTGGAACCATTGTTCAGCATCCTTATAGATTTGGTCATATTGTCAAGTTTTGACTTTTGCCATACAACCTCCTCTTTAAGATCAACAATGATTGATAGATGTTCTTCCTTCTCAGCTTCTAGTTGAGCTATCAGAACCTTCTGTTCTAATATTATCTGGAACCTCTCTTCATTCTTGACACACAACTCTGAGAACCCGGTGCAGACTTCCTGCTTAGTGAGTTCTCCAATATAAGATTCTTTGTCAGAATCAGACTCACAAGTTGTTTCTCCATCAGACTTACATATTCCGGTCAAGGCTGTCACCAATTTTGCTGATTCTTCTTCAAGATCACTCTCAGACTCTCCTTCTGACCAAGACATAGATAAGCCCTTCTTCTGCCTTTTGAGATACGTGGGACACTCAGTTTTTATGTGCCCAAATCCCTCACATTCAAAACACTGAACTCTCTTCCCTTGGTTGGAGTCTTCTTCAGTTCTGGACCTTCTGTCTCCATCTTGATTTTTACTGATGTCGAGTGACTTGTTCTGAACATTTGCTCTTGACTTCCAGTCCATCCTTTTCAACACTTTGTTAAATTATTTTCCAAGCAATACCAGATCTTTAGATACCCCTTCATCTCTAACCAGATTACCTTCATCGTCTGAATCACTAGCATTTGACACAAACGCTATACTCTTTTTCTTTTCAGACTTTTCACTGATCCCCAATTCAAATGTTTGAAGTGATCCCACAAGTTCATCCACTTTCATCTTATCTATGTCCTGAGCTTCCTCTATAGCAGTCACTTTCATGTCAAATCTCTTAGGTAGAGATCTGAGGATTTTTTTGACCAGTTTGCTATCAGACATCTTTTCACCTAGGGCACTTAAAGCATTAGCTATCTCAATAATGTTCATGTGAAAATCATGAATGCTCTCATCTTCCTTCATCTTCAAACTCTCAAACTTGGTAGTGAGAAGCTGAAGTTTTGACATCTTCACCTTTAAAGTCCCTTCATGAGCAACCTTCAAGACCTCCCACACCTTTTTTGCAATGGTGCAATGTTCAATTAACCTGAAGATATTCTTATTAACACCATTAAACAATGCATTCATGGCTTTGGAATTTCCCACGGACCCTTTGTAGTCTGCATCATCCTAGTCTTCATCTTCCTTCACCACATCAGTAGGATTACCTTTTCCATCTTTAACCTTTGGGGGTTCCCATCCTTTGATAACGGCTTTCCATGCTTGATCATCCATGGATTTGATGAATGCTATCATCCTTGGTTTCCAATAGTCATAGTTGGAACCATCAAGCAGAAGTGGTTTGTTCAGAAATCCTCCATCCTTGTCCATTGTACCAGAAAGTACCTTCCCTGAATCTCGCCCAGAACCAAACAAGGGTGTAAACTCTTGATGCCAATTGAAATTCTGGCACAGATATCAGATGTCCTACACAGATGTTGAGACACTGATATCCACCACAATGAATAAGTTAACAATGATAATAACAGTGCAGAAAGTAAAGAACACAGTGATATGTTTACCTAGTTCGGATCAACAATCCTACTCTGGGGGCTACCAAGCCAGGGATGAAATCAATATACGATAGTATCAATTCATAGATCATACAGCAACCACACCCGGTTATAATCTGCTCACTTAATCACTACCTTTCCTATGACTTCTACCTAAGACTCACCTAGGTATGAGGCCCTCCTCAAATCCCTCTACGATCACAACCCGTGACTGGTTCCTTTCAACACAAGTAACAAAACGAAAGCCACACTTTCAAAACACACAATTCTCAATACTTCAAAGCTTATGAGAATTGACACACAAGAAACTCAATGCTTAAAAGCTTATGAGTAACTGACAGAACTTACAACACAAAAACCAGTCCTTATACTGTTATCAAATGATACCAGTTAGGCTCACAAATAACACTCGAAAACCCTAACAAAACACACGTAAGTTCCACACCTAAACTAGGTTTACACCAGTCAATATATAGCATTAAATCTGGACTGGATTGGGCTTCACAAACGCAGCAAGGAGACTGCTCACAAATCTGCAATAAAAACTCCAACAAAATAGGTCTTCAATCTAAAGTTTCCTAATATGTCTCCATAATTAGAAAATGCTGAAAATACAAAAACCAACACATAAAAACCCAACCCAAAAATACTTTGGATGCCACATAGGATAACCAAATATTCACAGAATATTCAGTAACAATTAACATCAACAGAATCTTCCTTTTAAACCAAAATCAGACGCGATGTCCTATGAGCCAGTATGGGACATCTTTATTCGACATGTTGAATGCAGAAAATTAGAACATCTTGTTTCAACATCTTACTGCTAGAAAAGTTTTAGCAAAATAAATGCCAACCACACAATCAAAGAAATAACAAGAAATCTCTCTTTGTATTGATTTGCCCCTGGAATGGGTGAGTATGTACAGGGATGCAATTCCTTAATGAGGTAATTGCGCAAGAAAAACATAATGGCAATAGAAATTAATGAGGTTCCATTGAGTTTCAACACTGCTATGGTCCTTATGACTTTGATAACTTCAACACCTTGCTTCGTAGGAAGATGGCTGGGTTGAATTCTCTCTTCAGCGGTGCATCAGGATCAAGTGGACGTGCGTACTAGATACTTTACCTTGGAATTTGTCCCTAAATTTTGCCTAGATCGCCCTTTCGGGTTTTCAATCCACCAGGACGCCTTTTCTTGCCTGAACCGCCCTTTCGGGTTTTCAATTCAGCGGGCCTACATCTTTTATATTATCCCTAATTTTTGTCTGGACTGATTTTGTTTTTTCAGGTCCACCGGGATTGCCATTTTTTGCCTAAGTCGCCTTTTCAGATTTTCGACTTAGCGGCTTTATTATTCCACTTTTTTAGGTGTAGTATCGCTTAACGTACTCTGCATTCACCGGGTATGGTAATTCATCACCGTTTCAAGGCACCACCAGAGAATGCCTCTCTTACAACATATGGGCCTTCATAGTTCGGCGTCCACTTGCCCCTGGATTCATTATACATGGTCATGATCCTCTTGAGCACCAAGTCACCTTCCTGGAATGTCCGAGGATGCACTTTCTTGTCAAAAGCTTTCTTCATGCGTCTTTGATAAAGCTGGCCATGGCATATTGCCGCCAAACGTTTTTCTTCAAGAAAGTTGAGTTCATCAAACCTCGTCTTCACCCATTCTACTTCATCAAGCTGAGCTTCCGTCAATACTCTCAATGAGGGGATTTCGACTTCTATCGGAAGGACCGCTTCCATGCCATAAACCAATGAGTAAGGAGTTGCCCCTGTTGAAGTTCGCACTGAGGTACGGTAGCCGTGCAATGCAAAAGGTAGCATCTCATGCCAATCCTTATAAGTGATCACCATTTTCTGAATGATCTTTTTGATGTTTTTGTTGGCTGCCTCAACGACTCCGTTCATCTTGGGTCTGTATGGCGTCGAATTATGGTGCTCAATCTTGAAACTAGCACACAATTCATCCATTATTTTGTTGTTGAGATTAGACCCATTGTCAGTGATGATACGGTTAGGCACTCCATATCTGCATATAATGTTGTGTTTCAAGAAGCGAGCGACCACTTGCTTGGTATCGTTCGTATACGATGCAGCCTCAACCCATTTGGTAAAGTAGTCTATGGCAACCAATATGAAGCGGTGTCCATTTGAGGCCTTCGGCTCGATCATCCCAATCATATTTATTCCCCACATGGAAAATGGCCATGGTGAAGTCAAGACGTTCAAAGGAGTGGGAGGTACATGAATCTTATCAGAGTATATTTGGCATTTATGGCATGTTCGGGCATGATGGTAGCAATCAGCCTCCATGGTAAGCCAATAATAGCCTGCTCTCAATATCTTCTTTGCCATAGTATGCCCATTTGCGTGGGTACCAAAACAACCTTCATGCATGTCTTTCAGAATCTGCTCAGCTTCATGCTTTTCCACACATCTGAGTAGTACAGTATCATGATTACGCTTGTATAACACATTCCCATTGAGGAAGAAATTTGATGCCAGTCTGCGCAAAGTTCTCTTATCCACCGCCAAAGCGCCCTCTGGATATTCTTATTTTTCCAAATAACGTTTGATGTCATAGAACCATGGCTTTTCATCTGACTCTTCATCGGTAGCCAAACAGTGAGATGGCTCTTCAAATTGTTGTAGATCAATATGCGGCCGATGGTTGGGCCATATCAGTTTATACATAGAAGCCAAAGTTGCCAGAGCATCTGCCATTTGATTTTCCTCTCTGGGCACATGAGTAAAGGTGATATCATCAAATCTGGGAAGTAGCTTTGCCACGTAATCTCGATATGGGATTAGATTGGCATGTTTGGCATCCCAGTCACCTCGAATCTGATGTATTACTAAAGCAGAATCTCCAAACACATCAAGAGTCTTGTTCTTAAATTGATTGCTTCTTCCAATCCAAGTATACAAGCTTCATACTCAGCCATGTTATTGGTGCATGGAAAGCAGAGCTTAGCTGTGAATGGTAAGTGGAAATTCTTGGGTGATGTAATTACTGCCCCAATTCCATTTCCATGAACATTTGAGGCACCGTTGAACATGAGAGTCCATCGCTCCCCTGGTTCGGGCCCTTCATCTGGACCTGGCCCTTCATAATCTTTTAGTACCATTATGTCTTCGTCTGGAAAATCGAACTTCAAGGGCTGATAATCATCCACCGGTTGATGGGCAAGATGGTCCGCCAGTATGCTACCCTTGATGGCTTTTTGAGTGACGTATTGAATGTCATACTCAGACAAAAGCATTTGCCATCGGGCTATTCTGCCGGTGAGAGCAGGTTTCTCAAAGATGTATTTAATGGGATCCATCTTGGAAATCAGATAAGTAGTGTGGGTCAACATATACTGCCTGAGACGTTTGGCAGCCCAGGCTAATGTGCAACAAGTCTTCTTGAGTAAGGAATACCTTGTCTCGCAGTCATTGAACTTCTTGCTGAGGTAATAGATGGCATGTTCTTTCTTTCCCGTCTCATCTTGTTGCCCCAACACACAACCCATAGATTCGTCAAGTACAGTCAGGTACATAATAAGTGGCCTTTCAGGAACAGGCGGTATTAGGATCGGTGGTTCTTGCAGATACTCTTTGATCTTATCAAATGCCCCTTGGAAATCATCATCCCACGAAATTGACTGATTCTTTCTTAGCTGCTTAAAAATAGGTTTGCAGGTGGCAGTAAGATGTGAAATAAATCTGGCGATGTAGTTTAATCTTCCCAGAAAGCCACGAACCTCTTTCTCTATCCTAGGCGCCGTCATATTTTGAATTACCCTCACCTTATCAGGATCCACTTCGATTCCTTTCTGACTTACAATGAAGCCCAACAATTTTCCAGATCTTACTCCAAATGTGCACTTGTTGGGGTTGAGTCTCAGTATAAACTTCCTCAATCGAACAAACAGCTTTTGTAGATTGATCAAGTGCTCTTCCTCGGTTTGAGACTTGGCAATCATATCATCGACGTACACTTCAATCTCTTTATGGATCATATCATGAAAGAGCATTACCATTGCACGTTGATACGTTGCCCCAGCATTCTTAAGTCCGAATGGCATCACCTTATAGCAGAAGGTGCCCCATGGTGTGATAAATGTGGTCTTCTCCATATCCTCTGGATCCATCTTAATTTGATTATATCCAGAAAATCCGTCCATAAAAGAGAATACGGAGAACTGACCTGTGTTGTCAACCAATACGTCAATGTGAGGTAATGGGAATTCGTCCTTAGGACTAGCTCTGTTTAAACCTCTGTAATCCACAAACATGCGAACCTTTCCATCTTTCTTCGGTACAGGCACAATGTTGGCAACCCATTGTGGGTACTTTGCTACTGCCAAGAATCCAACATCAATCTGCTTTCGGACTTCTTCACGAATTTTGAGAGCCATATCCGGATGGGTCCTTCTTAACTTTTATTTGACAGCATGGCATTCCTCCTTGAGTGGTAACTTATGTACAACCATATCAGTATCCAACCCAGGCATGTCTTGATACGACCAGGCGAATACGTCAGCGTACTCACGGAGGAGCTCTTTCAACTTGGTCTTGACTTCAGTTTGAAGAGATGCACCTATCTTTACCTCTCTTCTGTCTTCCTCAGTACCCAGGTTGATGACTTCAATGTCTTCTTGGTGCGGCAGGATGACTTTCTCCTCTTGCTTGAGCAGCCTTGCCAACTCGTCGGGGAGTTCACAATCTTTCATGCCTTCCTCTTCAGCTTGGTAGATTGGGCAATCAAAGTCATATAGGTCCTTAGCAGCGTCTATGTCAAGGACCTCAGTGGTGTTTCTGCATGTTCATGATTTATGCAGTTTATTTAAGAAAGTGTGTGCACGAAAAATATTGCCATTTATTGTAAAGTAAAAAGAATGAAAGAAAGTGAGCGAAAATTGAATGCAAACTGAAATTCATTAATGATAAACAAAGTTTGAAAACATCAGGTGGCCCATACAATGCTCCACTACGCCTTGGGCAGAGCGTAGGGTTTTTGATAAACAGTAAAATTACGTTTGGTGTGTGAAAAACTGAGGGACTTCAATGGTCTTCCAATTCTAGAGCTCTTCACCAGGCCTTGCTTGTCGGATCCAGCTTGCAGAAGCTTGCTCATCATCATCATGGTCTTCAATGATCATTGCTACTGGAGAATCAAAGATGCGGCCAGCACTTATGAAAGTCTTCTCAACGGGAGGGATTTGATTTCCATTGTATGGAACAAATGCTGAATTGCGGGATGGCCGATAACCTAGCCCAAACTTATCAAGCTTTTCAGTGACCTCAACCACCTTGCCCCAGCCTTGGGCATTTCCTTCTTCAACCACAACTTTAGCTTCCTCGTATGAGGCCATTGATGATCTTAACTCTTGATGCTCTGGTACTCGCTGCACAGTCAGTGTACTCACCACCTCAAAGGACTGAAAAGGTGTCTCAACCATTTCACCCTCGACATCAATGTAGCGGAACGATGTCAAATGACTTATTAGAATGTCTTCTTTGCCGCCTATCACAACCATCTTGTCATTGGTAATAAACTTCAGCTTCTGATGAAGAGTGGACGTAACTGCCCCTGCTGAGTGAGTCTAGGGCCTTCCTAGCAAGCAACTGTAACCAAGATAAATGTCCATTACTTGAAAAGTAATGGTAAAAATAGTAGGTCCAATCTTAATTGGTAAGTCCACCTCACCAATAACCGCACGCCTAGATCCATCAAATGCCTTCACTATGAGAGTACTTGGCTTCATGATTACTCCATTCACAGGCATCCTCTCCAGCGTTATCTTCGAGAGCACATTTAAGGAAGATTCAGTATCCACCAAGACCCTAGATATCAAAACGTCTTCACGCCTAAAGGAAATGTGAAGAGCCTTGTTATGGTTCTTCTTTTCAGCAGTCAGATCGTCATCATTAGACCCCAAAAAGTTGCCAGTGGTGACACTGGCTATCACATCATAGAATTGTGCTACAGTGATATCCTTGGTAATGTGTACAGCACTCAACACCTTCAGCAGGGAGGATCTATGTGGCTCAGAACTGAGCAACAAAGCGAGCATAGATATCTTGGCAGGAGTTTGGTTCAGCTAATCGACTACCTTGTAGTCGCTCTTCTTTATAATCTTCAGAAACTCTTCAGCCTCTTTTTGTGTGAATGCCCCTCTTGGAGACGACAACCCTTCTTGTAATTCAGCACTCGGAGTTTCAACTGGTATAGCAACTGCCTTTCCTTTGTCATTGTTTGGCACATCTACTGGTTTTGTTGCAAAGATTCGACCACTACGGGTCATTCCACTTGGTCCTACTACATCGTCACACTTAGCACCACCATATTCAACGACTACCTTTTCTGGCCCTTGTTTAAAAACTTCAGACTTAGGAACACTAATAGGATACTCAATAGTTATCGGAACAGGGTGCACTGGCCTTGGTTTGCTAACATTCGCCTCATCAAACTGAATAACCACGGGTGCAGGACGAACTGGTCTCTGTTGGAAAATATTAGCTCTATCATATTCAATGATTACTGGAGTAGGACGAACTTGTCTTTGTCGACGACCTTCAGGTGCATCATACTAAATATTAATGACGGCCACACTTTGCTCTCTTGCATCCCGGCGTTTAACCTGAATCACACCTTGATCCAGGAATTTCTGCAAATGTTTCTTAACCACCTCATTAGTCAAATTATCAAGCTCATCTTCAGGAATCATCCCACATCTCTTCAATTTTTCTCCTATAACCGTTATAGGAGTTTGAATATCTTCAACCCTTGTAATCAACCTCTGTCTATTGCCTTCTTCCACAACATTAACAGACGGTCCTCCATGCGGGGGCATGGGATTGTGTTTAACATTAGCGCCTCGCTGAGTGAAAGTAAGATCTTTAGACTCAACCAAATCTTGAACTCTGTTCTGAAATGCATAACAGTTTTCTATACTATGCCCGGGAGCACCCTTATGAAACTCACAATGGGCTTTGGCATCGTATCTGGGAGGATATGGGAAGACTGCTGGTCTCAAATCCCTGAGTTTCAAATGCCCACTCTAATACAGTTGAGAAAAAATCTGGCTATACGGTATTGGCACAGGATCGATATGCCTTCTTAGTCTTGGCTGCCTCTGTGGTGGGGCATTTTGATATTGCGGCGAAGAAACATTCTGATAATTCGGCTGTTGAGCAGGTGGTTGAAGTGGGGTTTGTGTAACTGCAACCACTTGCTGATACGGTATATTCACTGGGGCTATACCCCCTCGTCCTCTCATGACAGCATTAGTCTCTTCATCCTTCCTCTTCACAAAAGGCTTTTTAGCTCCGCTTGTAGAAGCAATATCAGCTTTCTTCTTCAACTGGCTCTCGATTCTTTCTCCTACTGACACAATCTCAGCAAAGTTGGGGAAGCTAGATCCCAGCATACGGTCCGAATACTGAGGCTGCAAAGTTCCCATGAACATATCCATCAATTCTTTGTCCAACAAGGGTGGTTGAACACGAGAAGCCAATTCCCGCCAACGTTGAGCATATTCTTTGAATGACTCATTGTTGCGTTGAGTCATATCTTGTAATTGAGTACGGTTTGGTGCTAAATCAGTGTTGTACTGGTAATGTTTGAGGAACACCTCAGAGAGATCCCTCCAAGTATTAATCTGTCTCTTCTCTAGCTGCATGTACCATTCCAGCGATGCCCCACTGAGGCTATCCTGAAAGTAGTGAATTAGCAGAGGGTCGTCCTTAACGTGGGCAGCCATTTTGCGACAGTATGCTTGCAAATGAGTCTTAGGGCAGCTAAGTCCCTTGTATTTGTCAAACGTCGGCACTTGAAACTTATGAGGGATTACCAGTCCAGGGACCAAGCACATGTCGACAGCATCCAAGCCGGGAGTTGTCTGAACCTCTAAGGCCTTGAATTTCTCTTCTAGTACGTGCAACCGGTCAGTAGATGGATTAGATCCAACAAGTTGAAGAGGTGGAGGTGGTATGTTGAAGGCATCAACTTGCTCGTCCGCATCGATCATGGATCCATGATGAGCCGAGTGTTCTGACAAGTCTATGTGAATAGGAGGAGGGATTCCCTTAACTCTAGAAGTGCCTATCTTTTTAACCAGCTTCTTGGCGTTAGCCACGGTTTGGGTATCTTTCTCTTTCTGGGCAAGCAACATCATAGTTTCCAGTAGCTGATCCATTTTAGCCTTCAGCGAATCGATATCATTCCTCATCGTGTTCTAGTTCTCCTCAATCTGTTCCAGCGTCATATTGAAGCTTTGGCGAGTCTCGTATCGGTGTCGAGTAGTCAGGTTTTCTGTTTGGAGAAATGATAGAGTAAATGATTTTATTGCTAAGTGTTTTGGAAAACGAATGCAATGATATGTATGCAGATTGGTATGCATTTGTTTTCAGGGAATCGTTCGAATTAAACATTATTTATACAAGAATATTAAGAAACAAATTGTTGCAAAGGAGATCAAGTCTCATTCATTCACAAGATTGTAATAATCAAGTGATACATAATCATCCGGATATTAGTACAATTCATAAAGCAAGAAAGTACAGAAGCAACATAAAGATTCAGAACTTGGGCCTTCGAGCCTCGCGCTCCTTCAACTCTTCTTTAAACCTCTTCAACATCTCCCTACACAGGCAAACAAAATCGATGATTGCTTGAGGGGTAGATTTGTCGAGAGTCTCCAAAGCATTTCTATGCTTCCACACCAAGTCTTCAGCCAACCAGTTACAAAAATCCACTAGCCCATTAAGCTTGTTGCGGTACATATCCCTATCAGCTATTAGAATGTGAATGGAGCATTCATAACCAGTACATTCATCGAGCACCTTCTTCCTCGCAGAGGCCCAAATATCTTTGTCTGCAAGAACAACCTCAAGATGATTCTTCTGCTCTTCGGCAAGCCTTTTGAGATTGTTCAACTCGCCACACACTTTGTCCCAATCTGCTGGCCCAACATAAGCAACTCTTATGAGATCCTCTTTAAGTTGGCGTTCCATTGCTTCAGAAGCCTTTGACTGGCGTAGAGCTGAGCTTAATTTTTCTATTTCCACTCCCATCTCTTCTCTAAGTGCCTTCTTCCTCTCAGTGGCAAGGAGCCAAGCTTTCCTATTTTCGGCACACTTCTTGTAAGCTTGATCCAATTCCTCCTTAAGCCTAGCTATCGCTCCATCAGCTTGGTTAAGACATACCTTAGCCCTCTTTTTTTGCTGTTTTTCTTCATTTGCCCAACTTCCTATTGCTTCAAGTTGAGTGGTCTTGCGCTGAAGCTCCCACTTCAAGTCATTCTTCTCCTTAGTAACATTCTGAAGCTTCGACTCAAGTTGCTCATTTTCCTTTACTAATCTGGCTATCGTTGCTTTGAGATCCTCGGCCTCCTCAATCAGGACATGAGTAGGCTTTGGCTCAGGCAAAGGCTCGGACACCTTAATGGCAAAGGGCATCTTGATTCTTTCCACTCTTTCCCTAATCCATATGAAGTAAGGCTCTTTAGTAATATTGTTCCTTCTCCCCAACTCAGATTTTCCTTTCCTATGGACCTCCTTCCACGCCTTTGTGATTCTTTTGAGTAGGTCAGGGTTCTCAGCTTTCAAACCATGCACTAAGAATGCTTCCAAAGCCTTCTCATCAGGTGGTCCACTCATCGGATACCCCAACTTCCTCACGGACAATATAGGATTAGAATTAATACAGCCGCGGGTTCCGATGAGGGGAACATTAGGGAACCGACCAAAACTGGATATGACTGTATCGTAGTCTAGGGAGTACCAAGATAAGTCAGCTGATCTGAGGGTTCCCAACCTTTGGGCCCAACTTTCGTCCACTTGTTCTATGTCGGGTCCCTTCTTCGGAAGGTGCATTTGGGTCCATTGATACAACAGAGGAGCGCAACACGCAATCATACCTCCTTTATTAATGTGTCTCCAACTCAGGTAATAGCATGCGTCAGCTAGAAGGGTAGGCACAGGGTTTCCTGTGAGGAAAACATGGATGGCAGTAATATCTACAAAATCATCTACATCCACATTAGGAAACAGAACAATCCCATAGATGGCCAATGCTACAACAGCATAGCAGGCTTCCCAACTTTCGTCTTTCAACAAAGTGTTGGCCCTTTCCAACAGAAATGAGAGGAAGAAGCCCTTGACCCCTCCCTTGATCTTCCAGTTGTTAGTGACGTCCTGCTTAGTCATGTGGAGAGCTTTTGCAATGATTTCATCCTTCAGAGTCACATCAACCCCTTCAAATAACAACTTGCCTTTCATTGGGATATCCACCAGTTTATCATACTCTTCGAGTGTTGGTGCTAATTGAAAGTCTTGAAAGGTGAAACATCTCAAGGGAGCATCATAGAACTGTATGAAGGTGCTTAGCATGGCAAAGTCTACGTCTTGATTCAGAATACGCAACAGTTTACCAAAGTTCTTCCCAAAGTTGATTCGGTAGACGGAAGGCATACGAGAAACCAACCCACGTAAAGCAGTCAGATCAGGCTTCTTGAACTTGAAAGAATGAGGGCAACGGACGTCAGTTTCCATAATTCCTATCTGTAGCAAATGACAATTCTTAGATTCCCTGAAAACAAAAAGGGTGCAAATGTTATGGTCATCCGATGCTCATGCAAGGGTACAGGATCAAAACGACATCTGATTCTGAGGAAGGAGTTAGACACAGGATATCTCTGATCACCAGACCCCCCATAGGTAGGCTCTAATCGGGTAGGTGCCTAGAGTTATGGATATCTTTCAAAGACATTATAGCCATGACGAAGGAACATCAGACGATAATATCCTTGAAAGGATCTCGTCTAGGTGAGGTCTTCGTTTCTTCCCCACGAGAAAGACTCCTCGGAGGCGCCCACTACACAACCATCGACACACGAGTTCTAAGTAGGGTTCGCAGAATCCTAGATCGAGGTCGAAAGTATTACTGTCAGGAAGTAATACGTTCGAGGGATCTCATCTGATTGTGGCGTTCGCATTAACCCACAAAGAGTTAACACTACTAACCACCATGGATAAACAGGTTAATGGTCCTTGGGATTAATGATTAAGGCTCGAAAACATCATCATCGTGACGAAGTAACGTCAAAACGATAACATTTCCAAGGGAATCTACTCCAAGCGGGGTCTTTCCTTTGGCTCACGCCGAAGAAACCACGCAAGCCTCCACTACACAACCACCATCCTAATCCTAGGGTTATACTCGGACTCGGGTGTAGAGCCATCTCACAGAGCACCAATGATCAGAGAACCCCAACAGTGTCATAGAAAATAATGATAGGATGTAATAACAATACGCAAGCAAGTAGATAATAGATAATCAACAAGCAAGCAAACAAACAAGAGAAGATAAACAAACAAGCGAATCTAACACTCACGAATCAAGTTAAGTTAGGCTTGACTCTCTGTAGCATAGGGCTATTAGATTTCCCCAGCAGAGTCGCCATCTGTCGTACGTCGAAAAATATGATCCTCACGATGGACGCGGAAAAAACTGTTCGAAACAGAGTCGCCACCGAACTTTATTCATCCCAAAAGAGGGAAAGGAAAATATCGATAAAACCTTTAAAAGGATAAGAAAATGGTCATCGCAACCAAATTCGGGTTCGGGAGTCGGTTACGCAAGAGGGAAGGTATTAGCACCCTCTACGCCCGTTGTACTCAACGGGAACCTCTTGATTCAATTCGTGAGAAAGTTAGCTAGGTTTGTTTGTTATCTTCTAAAGGGTTGGGTTTCGAGAGGGAAAATGGGGTAGTTTTTTTTATTAGTGTGCTCAGCAAGGAATGAGAACCCTTGTGCCTACGTATTCCCTCGTGCAATGGGAAAGTCAGAGCATTCGTAGTTCATGGGACTACGGTCGTTTGGTTTGTATTTTTTATAGGCGCCAATTGTTCACACACGAGTAAGAGAACTCGCACCCAAACAATTAGGGAGAAAGGTCAAAGACTTGGCCCCCCTCATATCACCTTTTAGAAAATTGTTAGGATATATTATTAAATATGTTAAGAGGTTTGATTGAGAAATAATTTGATTTGTATGTGTTTTAAGGTTCCGGTCGCACGTGGGCGAGGAAAGGAGTTTGAATCGTATTGGATATTTTTAGAGGTGATAATTGTCCACACACGAGTAAGAGAACTCGCACCCAACAATTGAGGAGAAAGACCAAAGACTTGATCCCCCTCACTTCACCTTTGGTAAAAATGTTTAAGTAAGGATTAAGTGTTTTGATAATTTGATTTGAAAAGGTTTGAATGTTTGTCGAGTTCGTGTGTTTTAAAGGCGTCAATTGTCCACACACGAGTAAGAAAACTCGCACCCGAACAATTGAAGAGAAAGACCAAAGACTTGATCCCCCTCTTTTTCACCTTTTTATGAAAGGATATTTAGTATAATTAAATGTATTAATTTGATTTAAAAAAAATACTCGATGTTGGTCGAGGTTTGAATGTGCGTGCGAAATGGTTGAGGACTAATGGAAAGGAGGTCCTATGGTTTACAGTAAGGTCGATTGCGAGGCAAAAGCGCTCGACTTACAAGAGGTAAAGGAACTTGATATATGGATCAAGTGAATGCTTGGAGATGAATTGATTAATTGAATTTGTTTTTTTGGAAAATACTTGACGTTGGATCAAGCTTGTTTATTGTTGTAAAAAGGGGTTGATTTTAATCTTATGGGAGAGGGGTGTAATTAATCAAGTGGGAATAATCGAGCCATGATTAAAATGAGCCAATCACATACACGTATACAAACCAAAGTGAAATGTGCAACAATTATCGTTGTATAAAGCCCAAGAGGAGGCATTGTGAGGTCGATTGCGATAGTGAAAACGATCGACTTACAAGGTACTAAAAGGGCTTAACATTAAGTCAAGATATTAGTTTGAAAAAGATTTTTTGGTTTGGACAAGTATAATATGAATAGCATACATATAATTAAAGCATAAAATAAAATCCACATGAATAAAGTACACACATAATAAAATGGTGGGGTAAAAATCAAGCATATTAGTTAGGTTAGTAACCTAAATTCCTAAGGTTAATCTAAGGAGGGGAAATTCTCAACTCAAATTAATTTATGTTTTTAGGATTAAAGAAAACTCTAACAATTAATTAAATTAAACTAAAATATTTAATAAAATTAACTATTAAAGCTAATTAGTATTAAATAAAATGGTTTAATAAAATTAATTGGAAATTGATTAATGAAAAGGAATTTAGAAATTAATTAGGAAAGTGTTTTTTTGGTTTTTTAAATATGTAAAAATGGTGAAAATAAAATCAAAACTAAAAATAAAAAATAAAAAAAAAACGAGCTAGAAATGTTAGCAGAAAGGGTGTGGTTATGAAAAAACCAGGCCCATTGGAGTTAAGCCACACACTGGGAGGGCTTATGGTGCTCCCTCGGTCAACTAGGTTGACCAGCAGAACACATCTGAAGCGTTGATGGGCAATAGAGTCAAGCTGAATCTTAATCCAAAGGCTTATGCATGGTAGGGAACCCAGGGAATACGCGCGTGGAATATTCTGAACATTCAAGGCCGGTGACACTTGTCACCGGCACACACAGCCACCAACCCACACGAAATTTCAATTAATAGAAATATAAGGAAACAATAACAACCGGATTCAAATCAAAAACATTTTGTCCTTTACTCTAACTCGCCTCTCTCTCCGTAAAAGGGTATCGCCGTAAACCTACATCACGGCCGGAGAAGCGGCGGCCGCCACCGTCTTCTCCGGCGACACTAACCCAAAACCTTAAACAAACTACATGAACCCTAATCAAAATTTTCCCCTCTTCTCAAATCCGACCTCAGATTCCTCGAAAAACTTACCGAACCAACAAAATCAGCTTATTCCTAAACAAAAGCCTAATAAACCATAGTTACAAATTCACTCAGAATCAAGCTAATCAAACACGTACTAGCAATAAAACTTCTCAAGGATTATCAACAAACTAATATTCGCGCAATGGAGATTAAAAGTGAAGGAGAACAAGGCTCAAGAGAGGTACCTGTTGAAGAATCCTTTTGAAGGGTCTCCGCGCATAAGTAGCTTCTTCTTCCTTCCTTCTAATTTCTTGGTATACTACTTTGTTGCTGTTGTTGTGAGTGAGTGGTCTAGCTCAGATTAGCTCAGAGTTTCAATGTGAAGCTCTGAGTAATTTTAGGATTTTTAGAGATTTAGTGAATTTTTGGGTTTAGGGATTTTTTGCAGAAACGGCTAGGGTTCTTGGTTGTTCTTTCGGTGTGTATTTCCTCCCCCTCAGTGAATTGAAACCTCCTTTTTATAGCAGAAAATTAGGGTTTATGATGTGAACATTCGATATTCAAGGGTTGGAACAGAAGTATCAAATTGGTTGGTGAGTGTTTTTGCTATTCTCGTGTATTCTGCTCTGAATCTGTCTGTTTATTTTTGCTCTGTCATTACTTTCTTAGGTCCAGACGTGTTTTTTTCTAAACTGATGTATCTGCTTCATCTGTACTTTCTGAATTTCTGAGCTTGTTTTTGTTTTTCTGAATTTGTCTGGTTGTTGCTTTTATTTTGACTTAAAGTAACATGTTTTTTATCCTTGTTCTTTTTTCTTGAGCGACATGTGGCTTTGTTCATTAAAAATCCTGCTTATGCATTGTTTGGAACCTTTGACCATAATGTTTTGCACACAAAATCTATGTCTAATAAATAACATGTATGAATGGCTCCTTATATGCTATTAGTGTGCTAACCAATTTTATCATTCTTTCATGTGTGTGAGCCTGGCGCAAGGATGAGGCATCATGGCCTAAGTTAAGGCTTGAAGATTGCATTGAGGACGATTTTGGAAGCTATGGCGAAACGGATAAAAACTTGTCTCAAAGTGATGGCATCCGTGGCTTCTTTGGTATGAAGGTAAAGGGTAGCTTGGAGCATCATTATCTTTATGTGAAATTCTTCTGTCACTTTAATCTATTCATCAATCATTCTTGACTCATTTGTAGGCTATGCAAGGTTATGAAGAAGATGTCACATGGAGGAAAGAACTAGGCGTGAGAACAAAAATATCCTAGGAGCGAGATATTAGTAGGAATGAAGCATGAAGTCCTCTCTTTTAGGCTTAGGCTTGCCAACAGGATGTAGATATTGAACTTTGAATTCCAAAATGAGCATTTAGCTTCCTTAATCATGTAGCCTTTATTTGGCATTTTGTAATGATTTTGGTACTTGAAATTTGAACATTGTAAGCTAAACTTTGTAGCATTTGTAAAGTATCTTTTTATGTTCAACGTACACCTTTAAATCCAAGTGACTACCTTTACCTTTTAGTGATAAAACATATGTCACACTTGGATCTCTATTGACAAAGATATCTTGGTCGAAATCTTGAAATGCATCTCTTTTGGAACCATGTAACCTTAAGGTGGTTGTTGTAGCGTACACTTCTAATTCAAATAATTTGTTTATGCACCTTGATGTCCTGTCTTCTTCAGATTTGAACTTTATTGTATTGTATCCTTTGTGGTTTGCATAATACCCTCTAAAGTCTCTCCTTTTTTACAATTCCGCTTCCATTTAATTAATCCAACTTCATGGCCTGCGTAACACACCATATCCTTAATACATATTGAAATAACAAAGTTTTAACCCAACTTGCAACATCATAGCATTTGAAACTCGTTGAGATATGCCTTAAAACATCTTGCAAACATGAGTTACTCTTGAAAACACACGAGACTTGAAATTTGGAAGAAAATCAAGCATGGCTTGAAGACTAACTCTAGTCATGGCCTTGTATCACTTGAAGCATGATTTGAAAGAGCATTATTTATAGTTTGAAACAAATTAAGCATGATTTTGAAACAACTGGAAAATTTGGTTGTGACTTCCCATTATATCTTGAAACATACTCAACTTATGCATTAGAATGCTTCCAACATGACTTGTAAATTATCCAACCCTTGCACAAATATGTCGATCACAAATTGATTATGCTTTGAAAATGAATGATTACAACTCGAAATCACAAACTAAATTCAAATTTGTCACCAATTGATCTTGAAACTAACCATAACTTGAAACTTGAAACAAATTCAAGCACAGATTAAGGATAAAATGACCATGTCTTGAGATGAGTTGGTCATACAACCTGGACCATTGACTTTGTCAGAGTTGCTCGGTCATGAGAATAAAGACTCATCTTATCTCCATCTGAATTTAATCACACTTGCAAGGGCGTGTAATTACACTAAGCACAAACAAAACCTCTATAACTTAAATCTTAGAGGATCATGACCCCAAAACCACATGATCATCTTGAGAGAGATCATGAAGTAACACAAATGCTTGGTATAAGAAAAATAAGAGGGTAGGACAAATTTGGGGTATGACAGAGGCCCAAAAAGTTTATTTTAAACTGGCGATCATGCCGAGGTTTTTGAAAACACCGTGGGTCTTATACAATGACTGGGGCCCAAACTATTTTGGTTTCAATGAGGGATTGGGTCTTACACTCTATTAGAGGCCCAAAGATTATTTGAAAAAGTTTGTTAGGGTGAAAATCAAAGAAACCCTAATTTCATCGTTTTTTTAAAAGTAATCCTTTTAGTAAAATGAATAAAAATGACAAAAATACCAAATAAGTCTAAATAGACTACTTGTGATTTTTGGTTAAGGTATGAAAAATGAAGTTTTAGTCACAAGATGATTTAGAACTCATTTGGATTTGTTTTTTCAAGGTGAATATTCATTTTTAAAAGGTTTAAAAACAATAAAAATGAATTTATTTACAATAATATCAACTATATTAAATAATTAATATAAATCTGATTTTTTTGTGGAAGAAAATATTTTAACATTTTTGTGATTTTTTGCAAAAAGAACCAATAAAAAATAATTAAAATTGAAGGAGAAATTAATTTTCCAAATCATTTAAAATATAACAAAATATATAAAAAAATCAAAAAAAGTGGTAAAAAGAGGATCTGGGGCGAGGCGGATTCGAACCCCAGACCTCTAGGGTGCAGCGCGCGCCTTCTACCACTGGGGTGGTGATACATCCGTGTATCAAAACCACCCCATGAATATATGAGGCATGTCTTGTTTTTGGCCTGGCTAAGGCAAGGCAAGGCAAGGTTTTAGAAAAAAACGTGAAGCTTGTAACTTTCTCATTTCTCCATGGATTGGGACAAAATTTAGGTCTATCCTGACTAGAATTTCACAAGGAATCCAATGGTGGTGGTGGTTTTTCAGATGAGGCTCCTATTTCAAAACCCGATGGTGTTCTTGAAATAGGCCTATAATTGCATTTTCTATGCTACCTCTTGTTACAGGCATGAATTACATGATGAATTGGTTCAAACACAACATATATAACATGTATGAGATGTGCATGATCAATGGACTTCAAAGCAATGAATATTTCAAAGAGTTCAAGTTGTGATGCTTACATCTATGGGAGCTTTTTGGGATATCTGCCAAGTTTCTTGTGCCAGAAGTAATTTGATGCTTTAGACACTCTCAATTGATCCCTTAGAAGCTTTTAGAATTGTTAGAACCAGCTGGAATCCTCAGGAACAAGTTTGAGCTCTTTCTTTCAAAAAGGGCAAAAGTGACCAATATGGCAACTCTCTCAAATGGTGTTCCAGATGTGGGGAACCATTTGGGACAGTTCAAGGATGATATTTGGAGTGAGTTTGAGGTCTTATCTGGTTTTGAAACTGATTGAATCAAGACATGGCTTGAAAAATGCAAAAAAGTCCAATTTTGGAGGTTTGAGAGGGGACTTTGTGATTTTGGTGTTACAGGTTACATATGAGAGTTTGGACAGCTTAGATATGACATATTGGATGTGTTTGGATCATGAGCTATGGTGGAAATGCCCTCTAACTCAAAAACTCAGAGTTACCTTGCAAAAGAAGGCATTTTGGCCTAGAGAAAGGGATTTTGAGGAAAGCATCAGTTTGGTTGCTTTGGTGTACTTAAACTGAGCACAAATGAGCTCTATTTATAGTAGAGCAAGTTTGTTTTGCAAGCAATAGTGAATGGTGGCTGCAGCAGGCCTTTGGCCAATTGGATCACTTTGGAATCTCAAGTCTCCTCTAGCCATTGACTAGAGGTTAGAGCACAGGCCTATGGTTCTTTGGTTAAGAGGTTATCCTTGACTTATTCAGTTGGAATAGGCTCAGTTCATGCCACCTTGGTGCATCCATTGAATGCTTGGAAACAAAATTGGAGTCTTGGCCTCTTTTAGGCTTTTTTAGGTTTGACATGCTACTTGTAGATTCATGGACTTGTGAGGCTTGGAGATCAGATCATCCCCCTTGGATTTGATCCTCAGATGTGTCCAAAATGATGAAAAGGCTTGGATTTGTCAGATTTGATCAAACCGAGCAAAATGCATCAAATCTGTCTTGAAAAAATCAGTTCATGATGCCATGTTTCAAGGGCTGTATCTCCCCGCTCTAATGGAATTTGGAGATGATCTGGTACTTGTTAGAAAGCCCTCATGGCATACTTTAACTTTGATGTCCACCCCTAAACCTGGTTTGACTTGGATCAAGGTGAAAACTGCCCCTACATTTTGGAAAAAGTAAGACAGATTTTGATTTAGTCAAAATATCACTAAGTGTTGGGAAAATGTCATTTTCATGTTTTCAGCCATTTTGATCACGCCATAACTTAAAATCCATGAGGAATTGGAATGAGTTGTAGTTGAAGCTTTTAAAGTATGCCATGAGAGCTACAAATCCATCTTTGGACCATCCAAAATGGCTGCTTGGATCTCAAGTTATGATCTTTGGAAGTTGGTACCCTAGCCACTTTGTTCCATAACTTAGAAAAATTCTAAGTTTTTATGGTTACCCCTTTTACAAGTTATCCCACTTTCATTTATTTTTCTTGATGAATGATGATTCAAATCACATATTAACATTGTTTTAGGGTCAAAGAACCATAATTGTGAAAAATCTCAAAAAGTCAAACTTGATTTTTGTGCACAGTTGACTTTTTATCAAATGAATTCCAAACTGCGCGATCCTTTGTGAAATCAAGTCCTTGACCTAAATCAAACTTGATGGATATGTTACATAGGTGTTATAGGGTGTATTGAGTCATGTCCCAAGGTTTGGGAGCATGTCCTGGTCAAAAGTCAAAGGTACAGTTGACTTTTCCCCGAAACCCTAATTGTGGTCCTGATGAAATTGAAACTTGTGGATTAAGCTTCTTGGATCAATCCATTGTTGAAAATGGATTAATGTAGTGTATTGGAGACCCTCAAACCATGTCTTGAGGTCTTGGCTCCTGTTTTGTCCCAAAAGTCAACTTAGGGGTGAATTAGGTCAAGAAACCCTAATTCCTGATTTTTGGTAAATGCATCCCCTGAGACTAAATTGACTTGGTGATTGGATCCATGAGGTCCCTTGGAGTATCTAGTGTTATACTTTGAAGCATTGGCTCATGCCCAGAGGAAAAATTCCATCTGGAGGCTTCAGTCGACCAAAACCCTAATTTGGTGACACTGTCGATCTTGAGGCTTAACCCACTTGGAATGCTGCAACTTTATGCTTGATTCCTGATGTGGGAGTCCTCTTGATCCTTTATGTATGTTTAAGAGGTTATACAAGTTGAAGATTATGTCATTTCTTGATTGATCCTTTTTCTAAGAGCTCTGAGAGGGCTTGAAACCCTAATTCTTAGCTGTAATGAATGCTCACCCATCTGTGAGGAGATTGATGAGGCATGAAGGTACATCCATATTGTGATGATGATTTACACAATGATGGGAAATCTTAGTGGTCAAAATTTGGGGTATGACACACGGGTGTTATACCGGTGTGGAGGATTCAGCATGGAAACTGGAGATGACAAGACGAAAATGAGTTTTATGCAAATGTGAAAACAAATGCAAGATGCAGGATGCAAAAAAGTTTTATAAAACTTAAATATTTGCAAACATCAAGGATATGTCAAAGGGAACTCATTTTATTAATTCAAAAGTTGATTACAAAATGTATAGTACTTCTTACAAGAGTCCTAAACCAAAAGCTAAATAAAAGCTACAAAAGCCCTAAGGAGATTCTCCTAGCAGCCTTATGTCGAGCTTCTTGATTTGCTCCTCCAACTGAGTCTTCTCGAGAGTAAGCTTATCCACAATTAACTTCCAAGGAGTTGACTGAGTGCTAGAGGAAAATAAATCCTCTTGCACTTTCCTCTTCTAACAAGAGAGTACTTCTTCAGTCTTTGCTTGTAGTTGTCTTTGGAGTTCTGAGTTCTCGCTGACGACTACTTGATATTTGTTCTTCCAAGCATCCCCTTCTTGAAGTGCTTTGCTTAAAGCAATCTTCAACTTCTCCGCTTCAGACTGTTTACTGGTAAAAATGGTAAACAACCACTGGTCTATCAATTTCACATAAAACTGAGTAACTTGCAGGATCGACCACACAAATCCTAATACATGTGCTAAATTGATTTCTTTCGCAAACTTCTATGTTTCGACTAAGTAAAGAAGTGAAAAAGGATTTCATCAAGAAACTTAAAATAACTGAAAAGTAAAAGACTTTGAGAAAGGTTTAAATCGAAGAGACTGGTAAATGCAGGAATTTAACTTGCGTGAAATTAGAAGAGATGTATAAAAACTCTGAATCGAAAAGGCTGAAAGTGTAAAGACTAAGTGAAATGCAGAAAAATAACTTGCACAAAGTAAAAGATAAACTCTTAGTAAAAGACTTAAAGAAATTGCACTGAAATGGAAAATGGTGTTTACATCACGTACATTCTCACAAAACTCGTTTCTCTACACGTGGATACTTTGGGTAATTTTCTGAGTAACTTGTACAAATTGAACACAACACACGAATCCTATTGCTAGAACTCCTATTTATACTAATTAGACTAACTACTATTAACTGCCGAAACAATTAATCATACGATAAGTGTTGCCCTGCATGCTTCTAATCCCTGGATGTGCGCCACTTGTCTTTTTCAGGAGCGGATAAGAATAAGCATTCCCTCCTTTATTTGAATTTGAATTACTTCGCGTCAAATACCATCAGCAGTATCCGTCGAATGGTATTTCCCAATGCTTGGAAATATTTGTAAGTCCCATGCTTATCTCTTCCTTATGCAAGCATACCTTCGACTTAGGCCCCTACCATGAAGATCCAGTCGAACGCCTTCAAATTTCTTCAAAGAGTTTAACACTTCAATTAATTCCTCTTAATATAGGCGTCGAATCTAGGAGCTAATAAATTTCCCCCCAAAAATGTCATTTTCGACAATACTGAAGGAAAGGTCATTTTTTATAGTGTTCATTCGACGCCATCTTTCGACCCTACATAGGTGTTGACATAACTGACTCCCCCACGTCCCAAGAAACTGTTCAGTTTCTTTTCAATCACCTTTATGACGTCACAGTCATTTATGATCATATCTGGAACGTCTCCTCGGAAACCACATCAAATCACGAACAATCATCACCTTTCCTGGAGTCTAGGAGATCGTGGGTCTAGGGAGTAACTACTACCGCCCCTACTTTCGCTCCTGGGAAGACGCGTGTCCCACTAGCTCTAGTCCCTTAATAATGATTAGCAACCTATTAGTATTTTAAATACTTTATAAATAGCTTCTTCTGAAACTATTTTCACTTTTCCACCTCCAAAGCACTTTCCTAAGTACTTCTTTTCTCCTTCCAAAAACTTTCAGCTCTCCATCTTCAGCAAAACCCATTTTTCTTCAATCTTTAACAATGGCATCCTCAAACACCACAACTCAGGATTCAAAGATAGGCCAAAAAGCTTGAAGGTCAAAGAACACACCGCTACTCCCTCCTTTCGCTACACTGAGCGGACCCAAGATGGTGAAGAACCAACAGTTCATTCCTGAACCCCTCAAGGAAGAGAAAAGGCACATCTATAAATCTCAGGTATTGATTCTTGTCACTGTTTCTGGTAAATCATTTGCTCTGTCTGGCCCTTTATCTACCATAGGTGTAGATTATGAAACTATTAGCGATTTTTTCCCTTCGTACCACAAAACCAAACCCTTAGGACAAAAGGACAAGGCTAAGGTAGCAACTATTCCTCATGACAATGTAGCTCTAACTAATATAGATTTGAAACATCTGAACGATGGATCTAGGCTATTTAGAGCAACCCCATACTTTAAGGATTCTGACCTTTACTTGAATTGGTTAGCCAAAGTAGAGAAGGTTAAGGCCCAAGCTTGGAAAGATTTGGGAATTTATGACCTAATTATGCTGTCAAAAATAGGTCCTGCTTATTGTCCGACCTTGTTAGCATCATCCTTGTATTTCTGGGATAACACCCACTACACCTTCCATCTCCCTTGTGGGATGATGACCCTTACCCTTTTCGACATAGCTGCTATTACAGGGCTAAAACCAAACAGGATAGTCTATGATCCTGAGATAGATGCCCAAGATACCATAGGGTTTTCGACCATAAAACACACCTACACCTACTTCATGAACCACTATCACGATAAGCAAGCTGACACGGTGACGGATGAAGAGCACATAGCATTTCTGGCTATGTGGCTTTCTCGCTATGTCTTTTACACAAAGTCCCTACAAGTAGCCAGGAAGTACCTGACTCTGGCCAACCAATTACACAACAATCGAGGTATTTGTCTGAGTGAAATGATACAAGCCAACTTGTATGAATCCTTGAGTGAAGGCGCTACTCGCCTCAAAGATCTAGAAAGCAATGGGAACCTCTCTTTGTCAGGACCCTTTTGGCTGCTCCAACTTTGGCTCAATGCCACCTTCAAAGTCAGTCTTCCTAACAAAGGAACTGTGGATGAAGACGCTGCAGAGGTTAAAGAGAGGTGAGTCGAATGGACTCAATTGCTGAAGCTGACCCCTAACGAAGAAGGGCAAACACTTAGAGCATCCTTTTCTGGCTTTATCAAAATGTTTGCCAAACGTTACAAGTTCACACCAAGGATGGCCCCGTTTGCTGAAAGAACCTATGGCCCTGAATGGTTTACCAGGCCTTTTCCTCCTTCATTCAAGAAGCACGAAGAAGAATCGAAGCTTATCTGGGAAGTTTTCCTAATCCCTCGACTGATTATTCATCGAATCAACCTGTTGAAGGGCCAAACAACTTTGATGGCCTGCCAACCAAATCTTGTCTCTCAACAATTTGGTTTGGTGCAAACTCTTCCCAAGTGCTTATATGAGAAGAAAGGCCATCTGATACTCCATCACACTAGCTTTGATGCTATAGGGAGCTCAACACACCTTGCTTGACATGCCCACAAATCGTTCCTTACTCTTGTCTACTTCGAACCCACTCATCTTCGTACTCAAGAGTTCCATGACTGGTGGTCAAAGCACTATACTGAAGAGTTCCTTGACATTTCTAGCTTCTCTCAATTAATTGATCAGGCTTTTATTGATGTGCAAGAGAAGACCAAAAAAGGTAAATCCACTCATGTTAAAGAGATTCAAGCCTTCCAAAAATACTTTGAAACTTTTATCGACCAGGTGACATTAGTCGAACCGTCCATGAAGCTGCAGTTACGCTGAAGAAGAAATTTTTAAAGAAAATGGAGAGTTTGAAACTCCCTTCATACGTTCCTCCTGAGAAACGCTATGAAAAGGCTTTCGCACTATTCCCTCCGAAGACTCCTCGACTGTCATCTGCTGATTTTGGAGTGGCCATTGCCCCTCCATTTCTAGATTGGTTCTTCTGTGGGGATTCTATAAAGATCCTTCGTTAGCAGTCGAAACCCAAGGCTCAGCGGGTCGTTCCGACTAAGCATACGCTAGAAAGTTTCAAAGGGTACCTTCATATCGGTATCGAAGATGTTCGCATCGAATCCGAAATACATGAAGGTTAAGATTCTTCGATTTTATGTTCTTTCATTTGAACTTTATCATTAATGACTTGTGGTAATTTTGTTTGTTTTGTAGCAACACCTAAGAAGAGTACAACTCCAAAACTGGTCGAAGTGAAGATTGAGAAAATAAATGAAGGCAGCAAGGTACGTCACACAACTTTTTCCTTTTGTTGACGAGCAGTTCTTTCCTCTAATGCTTTATACTACTTCAGGCTTCCCGCAAACCACCTCCGACACCTCAGAGGGGCACTGCCCAAGTCATTGTTGATTCGGAGGATGATAACCAATCTCCTCCTGAAGATTCAAAATTGAAAAAGAGGAAGAAACCAACTCAAGCTACAGGTGCTGCTGCTGGACAATCTGAGCCCCAAGTGGCTAAGGTCTCCAAGAAGTCAACCACTACCAGTGGTGCTGCAGAAACCTCTTCTGGGGCTGCCTCTAAACTGGCCGCAAGCCAAGCTAAAAGTGACAATTCTAGCCCTGGTGTTGAAGGTGTCAAGGTAACTATCCTTTCACATTTATTTAACTATTTACCTTGTTTCTCTTTGACCTAACTTGCTTCGATTTGACTCAGGCTAATGCAAGTGGCTCAAACCCACCAGTGGCTAAGTCTTCCTCTCCGGCCACCATTCTGAACAGCCAAGGTGAGCCTACATACCACCCTACTTCCGACTTAGGCTCTGGAAGGAGTTCTTTCGATGAAATTAATAAACCTGGCTTTGAAACAGTTCCTCCTTCGCCAATAAAGACTACTACTCAACAGTCCCAAACAGATGGCTCCGACCATGATGAAGATGATGGTAAAAATAATCTTGAAGAAGAAGACCCAGGGACCATTGCCATGGATAAAGATAGAACCCTGGATGATGAGGACGGCTCACCAGTAGTCGAAACCCTTGGGGCTGAAAATGCTGATCCAGAGGGGGAAGAAGAGATGGAGGAGGATGAAGAAACAATGCGCCAAACTGAGCCTGGTGGCAATAATGATGGAAATAATACTGATGAAAACATGGATGAATATGAAGAGGAGGAAGGCAAAGGCGAGGAAAAGAAAGTTAATGAAGAGCCTGATAATGATTCGACTCCTGTCGGAGCCACTACTATTCTAGCAACTACTATTGCTACTGAAGGCAAGGTAGCCTCGACTGTGTATGGAGCAGGCCTCTCTGAAAAAGAACTTGATGCCTTGAAGGTCAGCGACCCTCGAAGGTACATAAAGATCCTCCTTGGCAGTCGAGGAAGTTCTTATGATAAGACTCCTAGTGCTTCAACTGCCTCTGAGGATCAACCTTCGAGCAAGCCTGAGGACAACATCCTTCTGAAGATCAAAGAAAAGATTTTTAAGGGTGAACTCTTGAATCTCTTACAAATGGATAATGTCACTCATATTTCCCTGAAAAATATCCTTCAACAAGTCGACATCCACACTATTTCTCCTGAATCTACTAACATCATTTTAGAGCTTGGCACTATGATCGACCAAGTCCATGCTGACCTCAAGCGACTACCTCAAATTAAGGATGCAATTTCAATCAAATCTGGAAGTGAGGATGCCTCTTGGACCGCTGCCACTGAATCTGAAAATAAGGTAGCAGAACTGGAGGAAACCAAAGAGAAGAACAAGCAAGAGATCACCTCTAACGATTGAAACATTGCCTCCTGGGAGCAAAAAATTAAAAAGCTTCAAGCCAAGATCTCGAAGGCCAAAAAGCGCAATGCTGAGCTGTCTACTTTTGATGATTCTGACTTGTCAAAAGAGCTAGACAATGCCATAAATTTTGTTGAGGATGCTCGACAACTGGAGAAAGAAATTGCACGTTTAAGATATGACAAGACCTTGTGTGAGAAACGCCTTGAACTCCAGAAGCCAAAATATTTGAAGATGAAAGAGAATCTCCCTTTTTAGCTTGTAATTTCTTTGTAATATTTTCTTTTCAGTACAATGCTCCATAGCCCTTTGAGGCTTTTATGTAATGACTTTTAAGCCATTTTGGCATTTATACCATGTTGGCTTCGTCTTTTTACGTCGAATTACTCTTTAGTAATTTTAATTTCTTGAAGTGTTGGTTTATATTTTTTCAAATATTTGCCATTTACTTTCAATATTCTTTTATCCTCGTCTAATTCTTTGACTTCATAGGCCCCATTAGAAAATACTTGCGTAATTTGAAACGGGCCTTCCCATTTTGGGGACCATTTGCCCAAGGCTCTGACTTTTTGATCCATAGACAGGATTACCTTCCAAACTAAATCTCCAGACGAAAAGGTCTTAATCTTAACCTTTTTGTTGTAAGACTTCTCCACTCTTTTCTTTTGTCTCTTTAGCAATTCCAAAGCGTTAAGTCTCTCTTCGTCCAAATCCACCAATTCATCTAACATCATATTCCAGTAAGACTCAGAAGGAATTTCATGATGTCTCTGGATCCTTGTTGACTAAAGGTAGATTTCGACAGGCAATACTGCGTCATGACCAAAAGTCAATCGAAATGGAGTAGTGCCAGTTGCTTCTTTGGGAGAGGTTCGACATGCCCAGAGAACCTGGTCTAATGTCTTATGCCAATTTCTCGGCTTCTTCCCCACATGTTTTTTGATCAAACCAATCACTACTTTATTAGCTGGTTCGACCTGATCATTATCCTGAGCATAATAACGTGTAGAGGTTAAGAGTTTGAAACCCATTTCTTTAGCAAACTCCTGCATTTTTCGACCAGTAAAGATTGATCCTTGATCTGTTGTAATTGTTTCTGGGATTCCAAACCTATAAATGATGTATTTTTGAATGAATTCGATCACATCTTCTTGATCCAAATTTGGTAAAGGTATCGCTTCGATCCACTTCGTAAAATAGTCAATACCTATCAAAATGTATCTCTGATTTTTGGACGATGCTGGTCGAATCTCTCCAATCAAATCCAAATCCCAACCTCTAAAAGGCCATGGTTTGACTATGGAATGCAGCTCACTTACAGGGATATGCTGTATGCCAGCATGAACTTGACATTCCTGGCAGCCCTTGGCGAATTCAATGCAATCCTTTAGAATGGTAGGCCAATACATGCCTTGTCGAAACAAAAGCCATTTCATCTTATGACCTACTTGATGTGCCCCACTACGGACAGTCGAAAGGGCAAGATATGCCTCTGATTCACTCAGGCATTTAAGTAAGACTCCCTCAGGGGTCTTTTTAAATAATTAGTTACCTAGAAGAACATAACTTAAGGCTTGATACCTGACCTTTCACTCTGTGGATGTTTTTGGATTCTGTAAGTATTCGACTATGGGCTTCCTCCAATCTTTGTCCGTCAAGCTATCTATTGCAAAAATCTTGAAATTTTCTTCATCAGCATATCCAAGCTTCGTTGCTTCTAGATCTGATGGGCATAATCCAACAGATACAACTTTACCTCTAACTTCGATTGCCTCTTGTAACTTTTCCTTCGAAACTTTATACCTAGAAGCAATCTGAGCCAAGTCATTGGCCACTTGATTCTCTAGTCGAGGTATGTGTTGAATGCTTACCACATCGAATTTCTTCAGTAGTCTGTTGGCTATTACAAAGTACATGATAAGATTTTCCTTAACACACTTGAACTCCTTTGTAATTTTCTTTATGACCAACTCTGAGTCTCCCATTATTTCGACTCGAGTTGCCCCCAATTCTAACAAAATGTCAAGTCCAGCTATTAGGGCTTCATACTCAGCCTCATTGTTGGAACAAAGTCCTTCGACCTTATACATGAATTTTGTTGGAATTTTATTAGGAGAAATAATTAACACGCCTACGCATGTTCCATATTTGTGGCTAGAGCCATCGAAGTATAGCTTCCAAGGTTCCAGTTCAACGTAATTCAAAGTGCTTTCATTTATGGAGTGGTCGACTATGAAGTCCGCTACCACTTGTCCTTTAGCTGCCTTTAAAGGCTTATATGTTAAAGCGTATTGAGTTAATGCTAGTGCCCATTTACCAATCCGACTATGCAAAATAGGTTTGGACAACATATGTTTAATAACATCGAAATGAGACGAAACATAAACATCAACTGGCTTTATATATTGCTTTAATTTTGTACAAGAGAAATACAAGCATAAACATAATTTCTCAACCATGCTATACCTAGTTTCCGTATCGTTCAAAACCCGACTAAAGTAATAAATGGCTCTTTCGACGCCATTTTCATCCTCTTGAGCCAACATGCTCCCTAAGGTTTTGTCCAACGCAGCTATGTACAATCTCATACTCCTATTTCTACAAGGTGGTGCCAATATTGGAGGATGACTTAGATATTCTTTGATTTTGTCGAAGGCCTCTTGTTGGGCTTGCCCCCAGTCGAATCCTTCCTTGTTCAATCGGAGTAGCGGTGAAAGGCTTGAGTCTTTCCGCTGAGATTTGATATAAACCTTCTTAAGAAGTTAACCTTTCCCAACAGCGACTGTAGTTCCTTTTTTGTCGATGGCGCTTTCGCTTCCATAATGGCTTTGGTCTTATTTTGATTGATTTCGATCCCCTTCTTGTGGACCACAAAGCCTAAAAAGTCTCCCGCCTGCACACAAAAAACACATTTGAGAGGATTCATTTTAAGACCATGCCTTCGCATCCTTTCGAATGACTGTCGAAGATGGTCAATATGGGTCTCCCCTGAAACAGACTTCACAACAATATCATCAATGTAAATTTGCATAAAAGTTTCTATGAAGTCATGAAAGATTGTATTCATCGCTCTTTGATATGTTGCCCCAACATTTTTTAGGCCAAAAGGCATAACCACCCATTCGTAGGTGCCTAAGGCCCCAGGGCATCGAAACGCCGTTTTAGGGACATCATCCTCAGCAATAAATATTTGATTATACCCAGAATACCCATCGAGCATACTTAGGTATTCGTGGCCAGCGGCAGAATCGACTAACATTTCCGCCACAGGCATTGGGTATTCATCCTTTGGGGTCGCAGCATTCAGATCTCTGAAGTCTATGCAAACCCTCAAAGTCCCATTCTTTTTATAACAGGTACTATGTTTGCAAGCCATTCGACATACCTGGCTGTTCGAATAAATCTGCAACGAAGAAGCCTTTCGACTTCCTCTTTTATCTTCGACAGGATAGTTGGTGCAAACCTTCTGGGATTTTGTTTGACCGGCTTTTTCCCAGACTTGATTGGTAGCTTCAGTTCGACCAACTCCCTGCTTAGACCAGGCATCTCGTCGTAATCCCACGCGAAACAGTCTCTGAACTCTTTCAATAGTTGGATTACTTTGACTCTGAGTTGTGGAGTAATGTTGGCACTGATGTAAGTATGCCTTTTCACTGCCCCCTCTCCCAGGTCGATTTCTTCAAGAGGATCTTGCGCTAGCATTCGAACATTATTTGCCAACGGATCCTTCTCAAAACCCAAATGCTCATCATCATAAATAGCATCGAGCCTCTGTTCTTCATCCCAAACCTGATCAGGTGGTTCTGGGTTGAAGTCCTTACCAGGACCTACTTTATGTAAATCTTTATTGGCTTCATCAGCCATGTTTTGAACTTCAGCCTCCAAGGCCGCTTGTAACTTGTTCTCTGATATATAAGCCAAAATCTTTCTCATTACTTCGAGCTCAGACATCATCATTGAACTCACTTCCCCAACCTGTTGGGGTTATTCCAGGTACAGGCACAGGATATGCGAAATCATCCTCACCTACTACTTCTCTATCCCATCGAAAACCATTGACAGGGTGTAAGTGCAATGAGCAATACGCTTCATCATCTGGGGTAAAAGCAAACTCAGCAGGACTACATGGAGCAATATTTGCCAAGTGCTTATCAAACTGGCGCCTGTCGAGATGATTGACTGGTGCCTTAAAATACCCTTGATCAGCTTCAATGTTCTTAACAATACCATCTGGCCTCTATATGGTGATCCTTTGGTGCATGGAAGATGGTACAGCCCCAATTCCATGTATCCATTCGCGTCCCAAAAGCAGATTATAGTTTGCCTTTGTTTTGACCACCATAAAAACTATAGGTCTTGTCACCGTCCCAACAGTTAGGTCAACCTGTATAACACCCAAAGTGGTGCCAGTTTTCCCTTCATAATTTGATAGAAGCATGTTATGTGGTTTGGTGTTCGTATCATATTTTCCTATTATTCTCAAGATATGGTGCGGCATCAGATTCACTGTAGTGCCACAGTCAACCAAGATCTTGTTTACTGGAACATTCTCTACTTTCCCAGTGATGAATAGAGGCTTCAGATGGTTTTTCATAGCCTCATCTGGCCGTTCAAAGAAGGCATTCTGCTCTTTTACGCAGCCATTGTTCATTATATAGTAGCACACTGGTTTATGTGCCACCATTTCTGCTTCAGAATAGTCATCAACTTCCTCAACCTCTGTGATCTGGTCAAATTCCCTAGGCAATACTGAGACCACATTCACGATGATGTCCAACGAAGCATCAGAATCTGAGTTGAAATTGTCTGTCATCATCTCGTCTTCTGCTATGGCCTGATCATGTTTTTCTTCAGCCATTTCGTCTTCAGTTTTGAATAATTTTTGCCCAATGGGCAACTTCTCGACAGTTCCTCCCCTTCCGTTGTTTCCAACAGATAGGTTTGTGCTTGATTCAGCCTTATCATTCGACTCGGCCTCCCTCTGGGCTTTCCTCCTTCGCTGCTCCCTCCTCCACTGTGACCTTGTCATAGGATTTTTCCCTTTGTAGTATGTGGCCAGTTTTATTGGAGGATTAAAACTCCTTGCGATAGGTGATTGAAGAGCCCTTGTTGACATCGAAGTCTTTCCACTTCTGCGGACCCTTCTGCCTGTTCTCATTTGGTTTGACCCATTTGTCGTTAGAAAGTTCAGCAAATGGTTTGAAGGTAGCAGCCCTTACTCCTGGTGCTCTAGCCTTCGACTCAGACCTTCTTGGGTCGAAACTTCGGGGGCCATGGTTGGCCTTCTCCCACTTCTGCTAAGCCTTTCGTACCCCTTCAAGATTCTGCACCGCTTTTTTGTCGAACACAGCGCTGCACCTAGGGCAAAGCATTACTTCAGATCCCTTTCATTGACATCTGTGTATGAATTCGACCAAACTTTCTTCCTCTTTTGGGAAGGCCAACTTATTGTATTCTTCCTATCGGCGTTCCTCGCCGACCTCCATTGGTGCCTCCTCATAAATTTCCACCATGTTAACTTCCATTTCGACATCCTCAGTGATGTCAAGTTCGCATAATTTCATCTATAAGCCCTCAATAGACTTATCCATCTAGACGAAACCATCAGCGGTCTCCTTAGTTACCAGCATCTTCTGGGAATCCGCAGCAACTCCCTTATCAACATCTTCAATAATGTCAACACCATCAGTAGTGTTGTTGGTGAATACTTCGACAGTACCAATAACCAAGCTCCTTAGGAATTTCTGGAATTTCTGGTCAAGATTTTCAGTAACCCTGGCCATGACTGTTTCATTGTTAAAATCATAAGCGATCTCAATCATATTGACATTATTGTTGAGGCCTTCAGCAACCTCAAGCATATGGACCTCCGTTGGCTCAGTATAATGAGCATCAGCTACTGGCAGGGGGTCTGAATTTCATTTGACTTTTGGACTTCTTTCCAAACTTCAGCCTTCCTTCCTGAATTGCGTTCTGAACCAGATCCCTGAAAAGAAAACATTGAGAAGTCTTATGACCCAAGAAATTATGATATTTACAAAACCCTCTTTTTTCCCTTTGTTCTAAAGGAGGCAATTTAGCACCAGGTGGCACTATCATCTGACCATCCTTAACTAACAAATTGAAAATTTCGTCACATTTAGTAACGTCGAAAGTATAAGTTTTCTTGGGAAATTTGTCATTTTTCTCAGTTTCGACATTCGAAGGTGCCAGCTGTCATACCCTAAATTTTGACCGGGCGTTTTTATTTTTTCTCATTTCATCTGTCTATATTTTTATACTGTGTCGTCTGCATACAATATCATATATTTTCTTCATGAATATTTTTTGAACTATCAGCCGGATTTAACGTATAAAATTTTCATGTATTTTTGGTCAAACTGAAAAGTCAACTGATGCAGAAAGTCAAAGTTTGACTTTTTGGTCAACATTGAGCTTCACAAGCCATTACTCAAGAAAATATGATGGATGGTTTAATTTGATCAAATTTAAATCAAGAAATCATGCAAAATTGCAAAATTGATCAAATTGAAGGAAACTTAGAAAATTTTTCTAAGTTAAAATCATGTTCAAGTGCACAACTTTTCAAGGTTGTAACTATTGATCCAAGCATCCATTGATTTTTCTTAAGGGCTACTTTTAAAGAGGGTATTTGATACTTCAACATTGTAGAAGGAATCAACTCAAAATATCATAAGGATTGAAAGATATAAGTGATTAAAGTTTGGAATTATTAATGTTCAATGTCTGATGTTCAGACATTGCATATATGACATCACTAATATTTTTCCAGCAAGAATGTCCCAACTTCAAGGATGTTTTTCTCCATGATCCAAGTTGAACCAAGTCTAGGGTCAAACATCAAAGTTGAAGTATGTCATCTCAGCTTTCCATAGAGTCCTGGAACAACCATTTACCATTCTTGAGCAAGAGGTTATGGATTTTACAACAAGGCTTGCTGCAGCTGATTTTAAGACATGTTTCAGGACAGATTTGCACATTTCTTGTACCATACGAATTTCCAAGCCTTGTCATCATCTTAGACACATCTGAGGATCAAATCTAAAGGGGACAATCACTGAGCCAAGCCTCCAAAGTCCTTGTAACAAGAAGTAGCATGTTATTCCTAAAAATCCCTAAAAGAGGGACAATACTCCAATTTTGGATTGGAGCATTCAATAGATGCTTAGAGGTGGCATGGACTGACACATTTGCAAATGAATTCAGTCAAGATTCCTCCAACAAGTAGGGAACCAGCAGCCTGTGCCCTAACCTCTAGTCAATGGCTAGAGGAGACTTGAATTTTCATTGGCCAACATTGAACAAACCTCTGCTGCAGTTGCCATTCACTGTTGCTGCGAAAACAAACTTGCTCTACTATAAATAGAGCTCATTTGTACTCAGTTTGAGTACACCAAAGCCATCAAACAGATGCTTTCCTCAAAATCACTTCTTTCACTCCAAAATGCCTTCTTTAGTAAGGAAATTCTGAGTTTTTTGAGTTAGAGAGCATTTCCATCACATCTCATGATCCTAACACCTCATAAACATCATATATACGTGATCCAAACTATCACAAGTGACCTGTAATCACAAAATCACAAAGTCACTTCTCAAAACCTCAAAATATCACTTTTTTGCATTTTTCAAGCCATGTCTTGATTCAGTCACTTTCCAAACCAGATAAAACCTCAAACAGACTCCAAATATCATCCTTGAACTATCCCAAATGGTTCCCAACATCTGGAACACCATTTGAGAGGGTTGCTATTTTGGTCACTTTTAACCCCTTTTGCAAGAAAGGGACAGTTTGTGTTTTTTTGAAGCTTTTAAGAGGTCATTTGAGGGTGTCCAAAGCATCAAATCATTTCTGGAACAAAGCACTTGGTAGGTTGCACAAAATCTCCAAAAAAAGAGGTAAAATTCATAACTTGAATTCTTTGAATCATGCTTTCCTTTGATGTCCACATACATGCATCATATTGAACAATTCTTGAAGCAAAAATGTAGTCCTTAATGTGTATGATATGATCCTCCTACTTTTTGCACTTTAACATGTTTATATGTGGAGTTTATGTTGTTTTAAACTTAAGGTGCAGATCTGGTTTTTTGCCTTGTGTGTGTTGTACATTAAGTTTCAGTATGTATGAGTAATACCATTGGATTCCTTGTGAAAAATTGGTCAAGATAGGTTCTTACGGATTTCAATTTCGTTAAAAATTGAGAGAGTTATGAATGTTTGAAAGTTTGATAAGCAAAGATGTTTAAACTTAAGGTGCAGATCTGGTTTTTTTACCTTGTGTGTGTTGTACATTAAGTTTCAGTATGTATAAGTGACACCATTGGATTCCTTGCGAAAAATTGGTCAAGATAGGCTCTTCCGGATCTTAATTCCGTTAAAAATTGAGAGAGTTATGAATGTTTGAAGTTTGATGAAAAGATGTTGAAAATCAAAGTGCAGTTCTGGTTTTTGTCTGATGTCGAATGTGATGTTGTGACATCGCCCTTTTTCTCTTATCTTCAAAACTCATGAGTGATGTCGAATGTGATGTTGAGACATCACTCCTCTTTTTCTTAGTTTATCTTCAAAACTCAACCAATTCTTTTACATAGCAAAAATCATCATTTTCCAATTCTGTTTTACACAATTCTTATTCATACTCCATAATATTTTAATCCATCAAAAAATCACAAAAAATATTATTATTTGATATATTTTTAATATATTCAAAAATATTGTTTTAAATTGTTTTAAATGCTTTTAAAATGATTTCTTTTTCTTGATTTTTAAAACCAAAATGATTTTAAATATTCATATGGATAAAACACTTTTTCATAAACCTTAATCCTTGTTTATAACATGATTAATGATTTTATTTGATATTTTTATCATTTTTTACTTGATTTCTCTTTGAAAAATACCTTTAAAAAATGAAATTAGGGTTTCTTTGATTTTTTATCTTTATCAAACATTTTCAAACATTTTTTGGGCCTCTATTAGAGTGTAAGACCCAACCCCCTTTTAACCAAAACCTTTTTTGGGCCTCCACTTGAGTATAAGTCCCTTTACTTTTGTTTCACCACACGATGCTTTCCCGTGTATGTTTATTTATCAACGCGCTGTTCTTCCGTGTATGTTTTATTTCACATGACGTTCTTCCATGTATAATTGACTCATATTTTATGGGTCTCTCCTTGAGCTGTAAGCCCCAATTTTTCTTTCAAAACAATTTCTCCTTTGATTTTGAATATACTGTTGTTTTCAATCTTTCTTTGTTGAACAACTAACCAAACAGCATGGAAGCTCTACAACCGAGTAAGTGTTTACCCGCTTTCATTTACCGCTTTCATATATATATATAACTGTATTGTGGGGCTGTTTCACTGTAAGTCTCCTTTCACAAACTCATATATATATATATATATAACTGTATTGTGGGGCTGTTTCACTATAAGCCTCATTTCACAAACTCATATATATATATATATAACTGTATTGTGGGGCTGTTTCGCTGTAAGTCTTCTTTCATAAACTCATATCAACTGTGTAATAATAGTATATATATTTAGAGTTTCCCTGGCAACTACGTCTAGTACTAGGAAAAGCCGTTTCGATTACTTGTAGAAATAGACAGCTAGATCCCCAATACGATCACCAGATACAGTCTTCTCTTCGGCTGTCCTCATTAGGAATTGTCAAGAAACTCTACTCCCAGAGATGAATGTATTCTCCGTGAATGGCATCTTTGAGTTTCTTCCAAATTCTCAAACTTTCCTGACTTGATCTATTCCTTGTGAATAGCTTGCCTTGAATTTCTCGGGGTTTGGGGACCCACGGGCTTCTTAAAAGCATCGTCCTCCTCTTGGGCATTGTACAAGGACCCACAGGCTTCCTAAAAGCATCGGCCTCCTCTTGGGCATTGTACAAGGACCCACAGGCTTCCTAAAAGCATCGGCCTCCTCTTGGGCTTCGTACAAGGACCCGTCGGCTTCTTAGAAAGTTTCCAGCCTCCTCTTTGGCTTCGTATAATGATTCTTCCTCAAGGAAGATAGCCTCCTCTTGGGCTTTGTACAAATTGTCCCTCGGCTTCTTAAAAGTTATTCTCGCCTTCTCTTGGGCTTTGTACAAATTGTCCCGACGACCTCCTAGAGGTATAGGAACAGAAATTAGTCATCTTACTAGAACAGTCTTTCAAAAGAGTCTAGATCTTGATCCCGAAGCGTACTTTCTCTTACACATAATACAAAAGACACACCCAGTAGACTTGGACAGTCTATATCCCCTCTTGAGTCTCAAAGACATTTTCAAGTTCCTTCTAAACACAGGAAAAACCCTTCCCTCTTTTTAACATCCGACGCTTTCTCGGATATTCCTTTTTGTTTTCATCCGACGCTTTTCCGGATATTCCCTCTATTTTCATCCGACGTTTTTCCCGGATATTCATATCTCAATTTTTAATCTCTTCACTTTTTTCAATCAATTCCCACAAACACCCTTTTAGCTTCAATCTTGGGCTTTGAACAAGACACAAAATACTCAACCCTTTAGCTTCATATCTTGGGCTTCAAACAAGATACAAATAGACCCTTCAGCTTCACATCTTGGGCTTTGAACAAGATACAAACCACCTTTAGCTTCACGTCTTGGGCTTTGAACAAGACACCAAAACACCATTTCCTCCCATAGAATAGGAGGAACTACGATCGCTCTGATTTCCCTGTTTCGGTAAACGGGAATACGTCGGCATAAGATTGAAAGAAAAATCTTAGCGAGCACACCATATCAAAAACCTCAGGTCCCATACTCTCACATACTCATCAAAAACTCCACATTTAGCACCTGCACGTATTAGTCAAGAAAAGCAAATCAGTATCCTAACCAAAATCCTCCCTAACAGACAAAACATTCCCTCCTTAAACAAAATAAGCCTAAGAAAGACCCCTCATCTCAGGTAGCATCTGTAAACCAACAGTAATCTGTTTAATCTCAGTATGCAAGCAGGGTTAATTGGAGACATCTATTTCCCTTCCTTAATCAGCTCACTATAGGATAAAAAATGAATCGAACTGCAGCCCAACGGTGTGACTCGCAACCACAAAAACCGCGCTACACCAGCAACCTACAAGAATAAGATGGACCTTGTTTCAACTCAGCAAGATCGATCTCGCCTTCGTCAAAACTAACTGGCTCATCATGATATTTTTCGTCGTTGTTATTAACTTCGACGTAAGACACCCTCTTGTTCTTATTCGTCCTGGCCTTTTCTTCCTTCAGGTGTTCTAACTGTCGAACCCTATCGGCTAGTTGGGCCATATCTCTAAGATATTGTGTATCCAACTTCTTTCTAATGGAATAATCTAGGCCTCCAGCGGCCATTTCGACTAACCCGTGCTCTGGTACTTGGGTAAAGCATCTAGCTTTGAGCAGTCAGAACCTATTTAGGTAATCATCAATTGGCTATGTGAATTTACGTTTAATGCTAGCCAACTCCTTTAAACTAATCTTAGTTTGCCCCATATAGAACTGTTCGTGAAACAACCGTTCTAATTGGGTCCAATTGTGGATCAAATTAGGTGGCAAAGTTGTGAACCACGTGAAGGCATTCTTCGTCAGAGAACTTGGAAAGTATTTTATCCTAAGGTTCTCATTATTTGCGATTTCCCCAGCCTCTATCACGTATCGAGCCACGTGTTCGACGGTGGATTCAGTGGTATCCCTAGAGAACTTAGTAAACTTAGGGACTTTTGTTCTAGGGGGTAACTCCGATTGGAGAATGTATTCTGACAATGGGGATGTGTAATTTGGCCTTCGCAGGCCCACATTTACCCCATTTTGGACCATTATCCTTTCGATCATAGATGCCAGATTGTTATCTGCTGCCATGTCGTTACGTCGAACTTGTTGTATGACATCATCAGCATCCTGATTTCTATTCACCAAAACCACCCTTGGTTGATCTCCTACAGGCACTGGCTATTGAATCCTAGGGGCTTCGACTGCTACTTGATTTGGTACGTTTACCTGAGGAATATTCCCTGGATTTTATTGATTTTGGTTAATATTGGGGTCTTCTTCGAATACCACCCCTTGGTTTGCTGTGATATACTCTCTTTGAGGGTGTCGAGGAGGGTTGGGAACACCAAAGAAATCTGCAAGGTGCGTCATCTGCACAGCCATTTGCTGATTTGTCTGGGTAGTATTTTGAATTAGAGGCTGAAAGATTTCCCCCATGGTTTAAGACATCATTTGGACCATTTAGTGGTTACTTTCATCCATTTACTGCCTTAAATAGGTTGCGGTGGTATTTGTCAAGCCTGGCACTTGGGATGAATAACCTACTCCTAAGGATTGGTTTCGACCCATATTTACTCCAGACCCTGACCCTTGTAAAGGTGATGTCATTACGGGTTAAGAATACACTAGGGGTGCATTTTGTAAATTCATCATCATGGAAGTTGGCATCCCATAAGGCTGCTCTCGACCATTTAAGGGCATTGAAAAACCTGGTGGTGGGAACGGTCAATAAGTAGACGTCCCGATCAGAGGAGGAGTTGCTGGGGGTCCCCTTGGCCCCACATATGTCAAGACTGGTTCAGTATGGGGAATGGAATGTGTTGGTGTCGAACTAGCCATAGAAGGCATAGTTTCGGATGCAGACGCAAGAACGGTGGGCCCTCCAGTCGAAGACACGGGGGTTGGTTCTACATTGACACCGGATGTAGTTTGAGGATTTGAACTACTTGGCCGATTAGCACTTGCCATTTTCCTCATATATTTTCTTTTTGGTCTTTCTTCGTTTGTGGTGGCTACCTTTCCACTCCTTAATAACATACAACGAAGTACTTGACACAAAAAGGATATTCAAATCACAGAATTCTAAGTTTTCCCAAAAATGTAATTTAGCACTGTCCCACTGGGCATGCCAATTTGTTTACTGGTAAAAATGGTAAACAACCGCTAGTCTATCAATTTCACATAAAACTGAGTAACTTGCAGGATCGACCACACAAATCCTAAGACATGTGCTAAATTGATTTCTTTCGCAAACTTCTATGTTTCGACTAAGTAAAGAAGTGAAAAAGGATTTCATCAAGAAACTTAAAATAATTGAAAAGTAAAAGACTTTGAGAAAGGTTTAAATCGAAGAGACTGGTAAATGCAGGAATTTTACTTGCGTGAAATTGGAAGAGATGTATAAAAACTCTGAATCGAAAAGGCTGAAAGTGTAAAGACTAAGTGGAATGCAGAAAAATAACTTGCACGAAGTAAAAGATAAACTCTTAGTAAAAGACTTAAAGAAATTGCATTGAAATGAAAATTGGTGTTTACATCACGTACATTCTCACAAAACTCGTTTCTCTACACGCGGATACTTTGAGTAATTTTCTGAGTAACTTGTACAAATTGAACACAATACACAAATCCTATTGCTAGAACTCCTATTTATACTAATTAGACTGACTACTATTAACTGCCGAAATAATTAATCATACGACAAGTGTCGCCCTACATGCTTCTAATCCCTGGATGTGCGCCACTTGTCTTTTTCAGGAGCGGATAAGAATAAGCATTCCCTCCTTTATTTGAATTTGAATTACCTCGCATTGAATACCATCAGTAGTATCCGTCAAATGGTATTTCCCAATGCTTGGAAATATTTCTAAGTCCCATGCTTATCTCTTCCTTATGCAAGCATACCTTCGACTTAGGACCTTACCATGAAGATCCAGTGGAACGCCTTCAAATTTCTTCAAAGAGTTTAAAACTTTAATTAATTCCTCTTAATATAGGCGTCGAATCTAGGAGCTAACATAGACATGAAGGTCAGAGTAGGTTCCTTCTTCAGAGTTATAGGCTCTTAATGAGAATAAGGCATCTTTAGCTCGATGGCCCTATCTCGGACCCATTGGAGATAGGGTTCCATAGAAACACAGTTAGGCTTGCCTATGTCTTTCTTCCCTTTTTTTATGCAAATGGATCCAAGCGATCACAATCTGCTCTTTAAGCTTTTTGCTATCTTCACCATCTTTGAAGAAAATACTCTTAACATGCACACTATTGGCCTTGTCCTTCAAAGGGTATCCTAGCTGACGGCGAGCTAAAACGGAATTGTAGCTAATTCCTCCTTTGGTACCAAGGAAAGGTACATTGACAAAGTCCCCACAACTATCAATGATCATAACTCCATTATAGACACAATTGTACCTATCAATGTCAGAGTGGGTGAGAGCCATAACCTTTTGGGACCACCAGATATTCTTGATATCCCAAAATGAGCTTGATTTGAGCAAGTGAGAAATAAACTACTTGTACAGTAATGGCACACAGCAGGTGATCATTCCTTTCCCATGGAAGTTCCTCAAGTGGACTGAGTGATAAGTATCTCCTAACAAGGTAGGTACTGGATTCTTCTTTTGGAAGATCTTGATTGCATTGAGGTCGACAAAGTCTTCAAAGCTTGGGAAGAGAAACACTCCGTAGATGAGTAGGGCAAGAATAGCCTCAAAAGCATCCATGCTCATGTGATCTGCATAATACTGAGCTTTCCCAATCAGAAATTCTGTAGTTAGACCAAAGACTCCTCCTTTGGTGGTCATGTTACCTTGAATTTGAGACAACTCCAAATGTGTGGCTTTGGCGATGTCTTGCTCTTTAGGATCTTTTTTCAAGAAAGGGAAGGGATACTTTTCAGAAAAGGGTAAACCAACTAAATAGGAATACTCCTCCAATGTAGGCACAAGTTGGTAGTCAGGAAAGGTGAAACAATGGTAGACTGGATCATAAAACTGAAGGAGTGTGGAGAGAAGACCATCTTCCATCTTAATCCTCAATAGTGATAACAGCTTTCCATATTTGTCCTTGAACCCTTCTCGATCTTTAACTAGAGCTCCTAATCTCCTTAGGTCACCCAAGTCAGGACTCTTGAAAGCGTACTTAATAGTTTTTCTTCTGTCCTTATCCATGATTATCCTATGATGTTTACAAACAAAATTTAAGTTCCATAAAATTTTTTATGAAAACAATGTTTATGAATGCATGTATGCACAAACATAACAAGATCACACTTAAACATGGTGTAAGGCTTGCATGGAGTCAAAGGTTTACCCTCTCATTTAGTATGTACTAGGGCTTTTTGTACCTGTATAATGGGTTCTAACAAGTTCCCAAAGTCATCAGCCCATCTTTCGGATATTATCAATTTCCCAATTTACTTTGTAGTTAATAATATTCTCAAGAGAACCTCTTTTGAGTGTAATATCGCGTATCAACTATTTTGGAATTACTCCCTCAAAGTCATCGCACTACGTTCCTAACAAGGCCAAGTGGGGTTAAAGGTAACTAAAGGTTATCAGCTTCATAGGCTCAATCAAGAAATAGTAATGTTTTCACAATCTCTTGATCAACAATACTTATGCTTAAAGGTGCCTCCACTGAGTGGTGATTTCTCAAGTTAGCTTAGTTGGGATTCAACTCCCTATAAGCCTTCTTGAATATACCACCTTCCTATCTCAATTTTCTTTCAAGTCCAAGGTTGGAACTTATCTCGCCACAAGGTAATAACCCAATGGAACAACAAACACACAAGCAAACAAGAATATAGCAAGTACAAATAAGTTAGGTTTAATCCTCTTAAAAGAAACCATCCCCAGTGAAGTCGCCATTTTTCTGTTGCGGTGAAAATTTGATATCAAGCTATTAATTAAACTTGAATCACAAATCTTTTAAAGATTCACCATCGAGCTTTAATTTATCATAAGGAAAGGGTAAAGATCGTAAACAACCCTAAGTTTGCAATGTAACAACAATGCTAAGAGATTTTGGGGGATCGGGGATTGGTTATACAAAGGGAAGGTATTAACACCTTAAGTATCTATAGTACTCTATAGGAACCTCTTACTTGTATTTGTGTTTGTTTGCTATTGTTTTGTGTTTGGTTTTATGGTGAGAGATAGGAACCTAAGGGTTTAGTTACTAAATATGCTTGCCAAAACTTCGCGGTCTTATGCCTACATATCCTTACAAGGATGGAATCAGAGCATTTGTAGTTCACCTTAATATGGGTGGATGAATACTTGATTATGATCAAGATTCAAGGGGATTAAGTGTTATGTCCTAACACATACTTGACTTGACAAAGTCACAAAAGTTGTAGGTTCTAATCTAAGTCTAAGACTCAAGAACCTAATGACTCTAACAAGGTCAAAAGGGTGATGGATAAAGATGAGCTATCTATGACATGGATTTAATAGAGAGACTTTCCCTTGGATTAAGGAATGGGGGTAACTTGAGGATGGAAGCTAACAAGCTAACATCACTTGGGGGAAGAACTTGACAAAGTAAAAAGTATGATTAAGTATGGATGATATGAACATGATATGATATTCAAACAAGATATCAATGGGAAATAAATCAATATAACATTCAAACATTATGTTAAAGAAAGCATAACAAAGTAACATTCAAACATGATGTTAATATGGCAAAGGTAAAGCATATGGTCACAACCAAAGCATAAGGATAAATGTGACAACATTAAGGGTAAGGATTTAATAAAGTCAAGAACCAAACAAGGTAACTACCTAGTAAGTTCAAAGATTCAAGGAAGTTGAATATCAACATGGTGACAAAAAAAGTAAGCTCAATCAAACAAAGATGTTACAACATCTAAACAAACATGAGATATAGTTCTAACAAGAATAAAGTATCATGGATGAAAGTTCAAGTACATGATTGAGGCTAACATGCTTTAGGGTTTACTAACACCACTTAATCATGAATACAAATTAAACATTTCAAAGCATGGACAAGTTATTACAACACTTAGGCATGGTAAGATTCAAAGTTCAAGTTAACATGTGAAAGTTATGACAACACTTAAACATGGATAAGATCAAGGGTTCAAAGTTGACATGCATAAGTCAAGACATTACTTATCATGGGTAGAAAACAAAGTTCAAGTTTTAACATGTAAAGGTTATAAAAATACCTGACATGGATGACATTCAAAGATGAAGCATATTGTTGCACCCCAAAATTTGCTCTCCTTACTTTATTACTAACTGGCTTATGTTGCATTGCATTTTGCATTATCATGTGTGCATATCATTGGTTCTTAGCATGGGGTCAAGGTGCCTGAGTCAGTGCTTCAGAGGGTCAAGCAAGAGTCCTGGTATTGTCCAAGAGGGCTCAGGTGGATCATCCTCTCCTAACCAGTGCATAGATTAGGGTTTTGAGATTCTTGGGTTTATTGCTTCAATGGGAAAGCTCCTTGGGCTTTTATCATCATAAAACGGCATATCTTATCTTTGTTGGAGAGGATACACATCATATTCAGAGGAATTTGGATTTGGAGACTGTGTTATTTCCTCCTAGACTGAGGGTACCACAACTAGGGTTTGCTATAAAGTCAGTTTATTTCTGATTTTTTGGGTAAGACTTGATTCCATGGTATTTCTTGGGTCCCTAAGTATCTAGGAATGGAAGATTGTCCATCAGTTTGGTTCAGGAGAAGTTCAATTGATCAGAAGATGGAAAATCAGGTGAATTGGGTAAAAGTCAACAGTAAGAGGAGAAGTCAACTGTGAAATTGTGAGGTTCTCTCCAAGGTTTTCAAGGTCTCACATCCTCATATGGTCTTCAAGGGTCAAGTTTCATACATATTTGTCAGGAATCAGGAGTTGGTGCAAAGTTTCTAAATTTGGAAAGTGACCTATAATGAAAAGTTTCCTTTTTGGGCAAGTTCCTACACTGCATTCAACTTGACTTTTCATCATCAATAAAGCTTCAAATGAATTTCTCTCTAACATGAAAGTTGAATATCTTTTTCTCCTCTTTCCAACAAGTACTAGTGGGTCTCCATATCATTTGTTAAACTCCATTTATGATCAAAAGAAGGCAAGGTGGTTTTTAGGGTTTTATTTTCACAACTTTTAGGTTTTTGGGACATATGGACCTATGATTAATTCCATTGCTTCAAGACATGTTCCAACATCCAAAAACAATTCCTAAGAAGCATTTTTTGCTTTTTAATCAAGTGGTTCTATGGTTTATTCTTCACTTATTTTTTATTATTCAAAAAGCCAAGTCATCAAAAAACTCATGAATCATTTGTTTTCAAGGCCCAATTTAAATATGGTGTGATTAGCAATCCAAATGAGGGTGATCCATCAAATAGTTCTCAAGTATCCATGCAATGAGAAAGGTGTAATTCACATTATGCATTTTTCCAAAATTATTCAAAAATCATTAAACAATGGATTACCCAAGCCCAATTCCTTATCAGTGACAAACCCTAGGCTATTTAAACTTATCCATGCACTGGTTAGGGTTCATTCACGTGCATTTGGAGGAGAACCACAATTTGGAACCCTAAAGCTTTCTTTCCTTGGATCTCACGAATTACAAGGTCTTTCCCCAAAGTTCTTCCACAAATCTCTTCCTGGTGATTTCTAGAACACAACCCAACCACCATTCGCAGCCAAAAGCAAGGATTGGAGTTGTGCCATCTCAGGTTGGTGAATTTTTTCGTGCTCCCAAAACTCCTCTTTTTTATGTCTATTTTGTTGTGTTATGTCTGCTGATCATCCTAATATAATTGGTTTTTAATATGGATGCATATATGGCTTGTAATGACCATTTAAAGTTTTATGCCCTAATGCATTCTTCTTCGTGAATTTGGAGTGCATAATCTTAATCCTCGTGAAAAACTGGTTAGAATGGTGTATTCGCATGAGTTTTCTGGGCAGGTTTAGAGTGCACGTCGCCGGGGAAGACGACTGGAACCCTTGTTCCGGCGTCTGGTTTGGAGCTCCGGCCGGCAAGGGTTTGGACGGGGAAGACGCAATCCCAGCCGTCTGTTTCCTTCATCCAACGGCCCATGCTTTGCCACCTCGTTCTCTTTTTATTTTTTTTTTCTGAATTTAAATTAATGATCCAGTGTTTATTACCCCACCGTTGCTATGGTGGTCATCCAATCACATTATGTTGTTTTGCATACCTTTATTATTGTTGACTTATTTTGGAGCGCAGGATTGATCAGACGGGAAGGATGAGTCAACCCAGTTGACTGAAGTCCACGCATGGGTCCCTTTTTTTTTTTTTTCGCTGATGGGTTGGGCTGCTATTCGCACCCCCCATTATTCAGCCCAATTCAATTTCCTCTTCATTTTCTTGCTGTTCACACCCCCATCCTATTTTCTATTTTATTTTTATTTAATTCATAATAATTTCATTTTTATTTTAAAAAATACATTCTTGCATTTAAAAATTACCAAAAAAATTCATGCATCATTTTCATCATTTTAATAAATTTTTACAAATTTTATTTTTTTATTTTTATTTTACTTTTATCATTTAAATTAATTGTTTAATCTATTTTCTTTTTGAATTATCCATACCATGCATACTTAAATTTCTTTATTTTATTTCTCTGCAATCATAAAATATTTTGTATCCGTTCTTTTTGTATTTGTTCACTAACATCCTAAAATGCATTAAAACATTTTTCTTTCATTTTTAAAATCATTTCATATTGCATTTTGGTCCTTCTCTTTGGCACACTGAGCCCTAATTCCCACCTGAACTCTGCCTAATTATTTGAATGACTAATATCTTGATTTTTTGCAGGGACTTTTGATATGTTGTTTGCCTCTGGTTGAGGAACCTTAATGTTTAATTTGGGAATTTTAGGAGTTATTTTTCTAATTATCTGATTGGCTTTCACTTGGGATCTTCTTGTATGCCTATTTCTGACCACATCTGATTATCTGTTCGGAAAGGCACTTGTACCATGTGCTTTGGGGTTGTTTCTTCGATTTCTGAATTCATGCTTGGATTATTATCACTATTGTTTGCCATTGTTTGATTTTCACTTGCCTTGATATTATTTATGTCTGTTTCTCACTAACCTTTTATGCAGGGACTAAGGTAAGTTCTTTAAGGGTATGGATAAATATCCATGGTCACCCTTATCCCTTCTTTCTCTCCTATCTTCTTCCTTTAGGATTTAGGTTGTCGTCAAACCTCATTAACCGTAGGTCACCTATGCATGATGACTTTAGGATTCATAGTCCCCCTTTAGAGTTACCTTTGTGTCTTCTCTCTTCTCATCTCAAATTTCTTTAAAACACTTAATAAGAATAAGGTGTATTGCGCACGAGCCTTAAGTATGGGGAATGAGAAATGAGGGGCTTCCTCTCATCTTTCTAGAGTGCTTAGCGAGCGTCCTGTCTTGGGACGATGCGTTAAGTATTCGCCCCTGTGCCCTAGACTTTGGTACAATGCAACTTAGAAACTAACTTAAGCCACTTCTGTCCTAAAAAACACAAACCAACTTCAAACCTTTTTTGTCCTTCGGGATTTCCAAACTTAAAGGCTATTTTCAAAAAGGGCACGTTACCTCCCGTCTGAGACGCAAACAGGCATCGACCCTAACTGCCGGACGCGAACTTAACGTCGCTCATAAAAAACACAAAAAGAACTTGGTCCGAACTACGTTGACTCTGAATTCCCCATTGCACAAGGGGGGTACGTAGGCCTAGGACGTTGACGTCCTACCGAGTCTGTCTTTGTCTTCCCCTCTCCGTTTTAGTACAGCCCTAGATGATAGTATAACTTACCCTTAGAATAGACAACAAGCGTGGATCCCATCGAGTACGATGGACGCGTAGGGTGCTAGCACCTTCCCCTCGCGTAACCGACTCCCGAACCCAGGTTATGGTTGCGATGACCATTCCTTTCCCCCTTCCTAAGGTTTATGCGGTGTTCCCTTTCCCTCTCTTGGGATAAATTTACACGGCTGGCGACTCTGTTTTTCCGCGCCACTCTCGCGTTTGTACCTAGATGAAAATCCTGGGAGCGACAGTTGGTGACTCTGCTGGGGACTCTGGTTGACCTATGGTTGTCCATCCCTAAGCGAGTCAATCCTAATGCTTGCTTGTCTCTGTTCTCTTTGGGTGTTTTGTTTTTGTTTTGCTTTATGTTGTATTTTATTTTTATTTTTACCGCATTTTCTGAATTTCATTCTTTACTGTCATGCTGCTGTGCTGTGCTGGCTGTCTTTGTTTTGCAGGTTGGGTGGGACTGAGAGAAGCCCAATACCCAGGCTTGAGTATACCCTAGGACTAGTGTGGAAAGTAGTGGGACCTACGTGCGCGCTTGGTACGTTTGTGTGTTCACGAAATTCACAACCAGACGAGGCTATCTTGGGACGCATTCTAACGTGTGTGTCTTGCACATGTTGGGGTGTTGATCTAGAGAGCTGTCGACTCTGGCGACCGATCATTGAGGAACTTAGTGGAAACATCCCTCTTTAGTGGTGACAGTGGCAGACCACATCCTGTGGCAAACCCATTCGCACCCGAGGGCCCGCTTTGGAACTCGCATAGGATGGCCCCTACTTTTTGAAGAGAATCGGTGGAGGCACTCCTCGATTGACTTTAGTACTGTACCCCGAGGGATGAATGTACTATTGTTTCTCGACCTCAGTGCCAAAGCTGAGGACCTTCCGCTTTGGAGAATCAGTTGAGGCCTCATCGATTAATGATGATGCCAAACCAGAAATGGTGAACGTATCATCATTTCTCGACCTGAGAGCCCGGGATACTGAACATCCTAGTACCCGCATGTGAGAGGGGATGGGCGTTTGCAGGTTTGTAGGTAACCGAGACTTTCAACCTACCCGGTTTTCTCATCAATGTCTGATTATTTGGGTTCCTCAGTGGTTCAGAGTTCTGGTTTTCTGGTTTCTCGTTCAGCTAACAGCACAACACATCCAGCAGTGTGCCTTGACCCCATGTTTGCATGAGCATATCATTTTTCTTGCATTCTGACGTGTTTGACATTTTTCAGGGCTTGCATCTTACTCTTGATTCCGGTTTTCTGAGGTTACTTCAGTATGGATGTTCAGAGAAAGAAGACTGTTGCCTATTCGTTCCCAGAACCGACTTTGACACTGATTCACAAACTGATTAATATGGATGGTTCCGGAGTTCGTACAGAGTTCAGTGGAAGGTATGGAAGACTTCTGAAATTTGTCTATAACATCTCCAAGTATGAGAAGGATGCCATTCACACACTTCTTCAGTTTTACGATCCGTCTCTGCGTTGCTTCACTTTCCCGGACTACATCTTGGCTCCAACGTTGGAGGAGTTCTCATTTATTTTGGGAATTCCTATCAGTCATGATATAGTTTTCTTTTCTAAGGAACACCCCGGTATAAAAGAAATGGTTGTGGCTCTTCATATTAGTGAATCCATCCTGAACAGTAATATTGAAGAAAAACAAGGAGTTAAGGGTTTCCTATTGAAGTTCCTGTTTGATCAAGCTTGTATACATGTCAAAGAGAAGAACTGGACTACTTTCCAAGCTATTCTGGCTGTGTGTATCTATGGGATTGTTCTGTTTCCAAATGTTCCTGATCTGGTGGATATGCACGCCGTCAGGATCTTTATTTTGAAGAATCCTATACCTACCTTGCTAGGTGATGTGTATCACTCGGTTCACTACAAGAATGAGAATAGGCGTGGGAAAACTGTGAGTTATTGTGCACCGATTTTAGCTACTTGGTTTCTGAGTCGTCTCCCCGAATCTGGCGCTTTCGTTGATACAAAAGATTCTCTAAAGTGGTCAAAGAGGGTTATGGGCTTGACTGCTAATAACATTGCTTGGATTAATCGTGACTTGCTAGGAATGGAGATTATTTGCAAATGCGGAGAATTCCCTAATGTTCCCTTGATAGGGAGGAAAGGTGGAATTAACTATAATCCCTCCCTAGCTATCAGACAGTTTGGCTATCCTTTGAAAGGTCCACCCGAAGAGCGAGATGTCCGTGAGTCCTTGTTTTTCAATGGTATTGAGGATCAAGGGTTGATAAGGAAAGTTGTGAATGCTTGGAAACAGGTGACTAAGAAGGGTAAGATTCCATTTGGGAAAAGTAACAATCGGGTTTTCCCTCCCTATAAAGAGTGGATTAAGAAGAGAGTAGAAGAGGAGCTTCTTCCATTCCCGGTGGAACCACCTTTGTATCCTTTGGTGATCGAGCCTCCTACCACCGTTGAGTTGGAGAAGTATAACAAATTATGGGCTGAAAAGGAAAGGTGGCGGGAAGAAAATAGTGAGCTAAAGAGAGAGATTTATCAGTATGAAGCATGAGCGGGGTGAAGCCGTTCATACCGCCAAAGCAAAAAAAGAGCTTGCTGACATGGTCGTATCCAGAGAAAGAATGAAACAAGCCTTGGATGGTATCAGTAACGTTCTCAGGTCCAAGGAGGAAGAATTAAGCAAGGCTTTGTTGAAGATTCACAGGTTCAATGATCACCAAGAAACTGCCATGGCTGAGAATAAGAGAAAGGAAGACGACTACATAGCTAAGATTGATCAGTTGAAGTCAACACTCAAGAAGAAAGACGCTGAGATCTTATCAGGGATATTCAAGAGACAAGTAGTCGAGGGTCGACTCAATGAAGCCATAGCCTCCATGGAGGAACTGAAGGCCCAAGCTGAAGTGAAGAAACCTAGACATGAGGGTCCTAGCATGGATGGTGTTTCTGGAGAAGACGCTTGGGAGTTACATTGTCGATACTTGGATGGGATCATACACAGGAGAGACCTTCTCATTCAAGGGCTAATTCAGAGGCCGAAGCATCCCGATACCAGACAGCTGTTCAAGGAGATTCAAGACTGGTGCAGAAAGAATAATGGATGGGGGGATTGACACTTGTGAATTTTGATGATATGCCATAGTTTTCTGTTCTCTTTTATTTGGATCACCACCAGGCTTGTTGGTTGGGACCTCTATGATTTATGTGTTCAGATTTGTTATCTTGGATTCGTGATTGTCGACAATTGATTTTCCTCTGGTTTTCTTAATATATGAGCAGAAGTTCCATTATATCTTGTTATTAAACCGGAATCAAGGGGTGGATCGCCCTATGAATTTTCAAACACGTCCATTTGCATTTGCATATTCATCTTGCATAATCATTTTGCATGACAGGTGTTTATCTCCGGTATTCGTATCTTGTTATAATCTTAGAATTGCAGAGTTGATCATGGAACGAGTTCAAGCTGAGTTGAGTGAACTGAAGGTTCAGATGAGGCAGTTTGGGGAGGACATGCTCCAGGAGCAGAGGATGCTGAGGGAGGAGATCAGTCAGATGAAGGCTCAGATGGGTTTGGTCATAGAGATTTTGGAAACAGTGTTGAAGAAGGAAGACAGCCCTGTGCCCGCTTCCACAACAGAGATCCTTACTCCTCCCATCTCTTTGGAATTTGATTTAAATCATGGACTACCTCAAGAGTCTCTTCCGCAAGCGAAAGTTCCAGAACTCTCCCAACAGCAGCTAGGTTTTGGCTCTCAAGAGAAGCCCAAGGGCAAAAAGTATACACAGGGGCAGAAGAAGTCTGAAAGAGTTTTTCGTCCGCTCTCTATGCCATATTCTCAAATATTGTCGCATCTCCTTCAGTTTCAACTGGTACAGAAAAGGACTTTGGCTCCTCTCACCGGCAATCCTCCACCAAGCTATGATGCAAGAGCCCATTGTGATTTCCATTCTGGGGCACCAGGGCATACCGTGGAGGAATGTAGGGCCTTTCAGCACCGAGTACAGGATTTGATTGACGCAGGGGCAATTGAGTTCACACGGGCGGCGTGAATGTACAAGGTGATGTTACCCCAATTGTTGCATAAGAAGTGAAGGCTCTTCCCCTCTTTGCAGGATCCACCTCATACCATGGACTTTCTCCACAGCCTCTTGCTACAGAAGTTTTGCGTCAGCAACCTTTATTTGTGCCTCAGCCAAATGTGGAAAGGAAAGTGCAAGCGCAGGTGAGGCGTCCAAATCAGCACCAACAGCAGAGTTTTCAGCAGCAGGGGCAACCAAGACCAAGAGGGCCCAAGAGGATATTTGATCCTGTTCCTATCCCTTATAGTCAGATGTTTACGCGTCTACTCAAGAAGTCTCTGATTCAAACAAGGGGTACCGCGCCAGTACCGTACCCAATTCCTCCGGATTATGACATGACTGCTAGGTGCGAGTTCCACTCGAAAACGTTTGGGCACACAATTGATGAGTGTAATGTATTCAGGCACAAGGTACAAGACCTGGTAGACTCAGAGATCATTGTATTCACTGAAGATGATATGTACATCAATGGAAGCCTCCTTTCTCAAATGAACACACAGTCTGCAAGTACGTCCAGACAGAATTAAGCTTCCTCAGTAATGGCAATCTTCAGCTTCTTTACTTGCATTTTCATTTGTAGTTTTTATTTCTTGTTAAAGCATCATATGTATGCAAGACTTGTTTGTTTTTTATGATGATATTAATGCAATGAGTATGTTTTCCTTGAAGTAATCCATTCGTATTCACTCTTAAATGTTTTTTTATGCACTGCAATACCAATTTTCTTTGTTTAGAACTCTTAAGGGAGGATGACGAAATAAGAACGCAGGTTTCTAATGGTACGCTTTTGGATAGAACCCTGTTGAGGATGTACATGCATTATTCCAAACCCCTAAACACCGGAGATATAAGGGAGATAGACCCTCGTTAACCCCTTCGAGCCTTGGAGTAGGAGTTTCCTTCGTACGAAAGAGTCCTCATACTTAACCCAGGGGCAGGGTAGGCGTCAGTTAGTTTGACCAAGCGTCTAAATTTCAAGGAGAGTGTATCCGAGGAACCATTACCTTCTATCCCACCGTCAAAAGGACAAGAGATGCGAAACCATGATGGTCATCCATCAACAACTAAGGAGTGAGACAGTCACAATCCTTTCAAGCAAGCAAGACAACCAGTGTCACACGCTTTGTTCAAAAGAGGAATATAAAAAGAAAAAAAAGAAAGAGAAAAGCCCGCTAAGTCGAAGCAACTTAGGCAAAAGTTAGGGCATCCCGCTGGACTTCAAAAATCGAAAAAAACTCAAAAAAGTCAGTCCAGGCAAAATTAGGGATAAAAAAAAGGGGAAAAAGCAAAGGCGTTACAAGAGAAAATCCTCGATAAGAACAAATTCGTGTGATTACGGACACAAAAAAGGGGTGACTGTCATTCCAAACCCTCCTTAGGTGCCAAACCATTAGTGGCATAGGTTCCTTGAAAACCATAAACCTTTTGAGAGATGAGCGTTTTGGTCAGATTAACTGAACATAGGACTGGAGAACATCACGAAGAGTGGGTGGGCATCGATAAATTTTGAGCCATAAATCTTTTTTTTCCTGAAACCGCGAACCATACCACGTTACAACCCTTAAAAGTCTGAATTGAAACAGGGTTCATTCCGAATGCGTACTTCAACAGGATAGCGTTCCTGACTCCTATGAGTTGTGCTAATAAGATTTGTTGGTATTGCATGTGCGCATTGTTGTTGCCATTCAAAAATCAAGGTCGCATCCCAGCAAGTGATTCATTCACGAGGCTCGGTGACGCATTTTCAATAAAAACTTCAAGGTTAACATGAGTGTTGCATTAGGATTGTCATTCTCATAATAAAAATTTTCTGTTTGCATATATGTGCCTAAGCATCAATGCAGCTTACACAGTGAAAGTCAGTCAAGAAGCTTGATCCTGCCAAGTTGGGATGCTTGGAAATTCTGAAGGACAATCATATCAAAGGGCAGGCTGCCAAGAGACTTAGTGTAGAAGGGGCTCTCCCCAGTAAGTCGTGTTAAGATGTAGCCAATCTGGGGCAGTCACGCCGAGAAATCTCTCCGAAATTCAGCTATTCTGGGGCATTCATTCTAGGGTCAGGGGAAAAGTCACTTCAAAGCCCATAGTGGGGCAGGCCACCTCTAGAGCATGGGAGATCGTCCACTCCTGAAAATGGTTAATTGAAAACATGTCCTCAAGGTTCAAGATACTAAAGCAAAGTATTTTCGAGTCATTACAATCCCTTGCGAGGTAATGTACTTCTTGGATTACGAAGACTGGGGCAGTTATGTCGAGACATGATAAATTTCTCCAAGAGTTTGAAGACCCTGGGGCAGTGCGAACGCCAGATCTTCTGTAAAATCCTCTTGAGATGAAAAGTTCAAAGAGCCGCTTATGACCATAAAGGCAAGTCAGGTTGCAGGGCAACAGAATGTACATCCCCAGCAGTTGGCTCTCCCCAGCATCGAGATTGCTCCTTCCCCAGCAGGACAAGCTTTCCTCAGCAGAGCAGACTTCCCCCAGCAGAAGACTTGGAAAGTATTTTCTCCGAATCAAGACGTTATTTCCCCACAGAATCGTGGTCCTCACTTCCCCATCCAGTCAGGAAGTGTACTTTCGCCAATAATGTCATATTCTAATCCCCAGCAAGGTGGGGGTAAGGGCATTCTCCCCTTCAGCAGTTCAGAAGTATCCCCAAGCAGGATGGTATTATGGGTTGGTATCCCCAGCAGGTCTTAAGCCCGTCTGTTGTCGGCAATCCTCGGCAATAAACTTCCTGTTCCGTCATTGGCGTCCATTCTCAACTCCCCCAGCAGAGAGGAAATCTCAGGTTTTGGATGTTACCTTCAGTAGAGGACAGGTATAATCCCCGGTAGTATGGATATTCTTTTGGGACTTTATCCCCAGCAAAAATTGTTGATCCAAGGAGTCGATCAATATGACCCTTCTCAGCAGAGTTCCTAGGTTCAGAGGACAATTTATTTTTGTCATCCCCGACTGAATTGATCTTTTCTCTTCGGCATTTATTTTGCTGGAGGGACCCTTTTTACATATCATAAGCACTGCATCCTCAAAACGCGTAGCATTTCCACTTCGTGTGGAGCATTACGGCAAAATTCAAACATTTGCATTCCAAAGCATAAGCCAGGTTTGATACTTTCCTTGCCAGTTCTCTTTCTCAGCAGAGATGGCATAACTCAGGAGATTTTGGAGGGATGCGTTCCTCATACTTGTGCTCCCCGACAGAGTCTTTTATTTAGACTTCACCTTCCCCAACGGAGTCATCTTATCTGTGGATCAGGAGTCCGTTAGAAGTTTGTCTGTGTTTGCCTCATTTTGGCCTTTTTCTTTTGTGAGTCTTGTTTCATGTTACCCCCAGTGATGTCCACTTTATGTTGGTTATCCTTTGTGGGTACGATTGAGGTCGTATTCGTCTTTTCTTTGCGGGTAGAGTGATTGAGGTTCGTCTTCCTTTGAGGGTACAATTGAGGTTGTATTCGTCTTTTGGGTATGATTGAGGTCGTATTCGTCTTTTCTTTGTGGGTAGAGTGATTGAGGTCAGTCTTCCTTTGTGGGTACAATTGAGGTTGTATTCATTTTGTGGATGCGATCGAGGTCGTATTCGTCTTTTCTTTGCGGGTAGAGTGATTGAGGTCAGTCTTCCTTTGAGGGTACAATTGAGGTTGTATTCGTTTTGTGGATGCGATCGAGGTCGTATTCGTCTTTTCTTTGCGGGTAGAGTGATTGAGGTCAGTCTTCCTTTGAGGGTACAATTGAGGTTGTATTCGTTTTGTGGATACGATCGAGGTCGTATTCGTCTTTTCTTTGCGGGTAGAGTGATTGAGGTCAATCTTCCTTTGAGGGTACAATTGAGGTTGTATTCGTTTTATGGATGCGATCGAGGTCGTATTCGTATTTTCTTTGTGGGTAGAGTGATCGAGGTCAGTCTTCCTTTGTGGATGCAATTGAGGTTGTATTCGTTTTGTGGTGCGATTGAGGTCGTATTCTTATTTTCTTTGTGGGTAGAGTGATTGAGGTCATTCTTCCTTTGCGGATGCAATTGAGGTTGTATTTCGTTTTGTGGGTGCGATCGAGGTCGTATTCATATTTTCTTTGTGGGCAGAGTGATTGAGGTCAGTCTTCCTTTGAGGTTGTATTCGCCTTTTGGGTACGATTGAGGTCGTATTTGATTTTTCCTTGTGGATATGGTTGAGGTCATATTCCTTATTTTTCAACACACCCTCTCTCGTTATTCTTACCATAAGCAAATTTCCGGGGCTCTTTCGATATTCAATCCCCGTGTACCCTAGAATGTCTGAAAGCTGTTGCTATCACACCTTCAGGACCAAGTTGATTGAATAGGGGCAGCTGTTGCACCCCAAAATTTGCTCTCCTTACTTTATTACTAACTGGCTTATGTTGCATTGCATTTTGCATTATCATGTGTGCATATCATTGGTTCTTAGCATGGGGTCAAGGTGCCTGAGGCAGTGCTTCAGAGGGTCAAGCAAGAGTCCTGGTATTGTCCAAGAGGGCTCAGGTGGATCATCCTCTCCTAACCAGTGCATAGATTAGGGTTTTGAGATTCTTGGTTTTATTGCTTCAATGGGCAAGCTCCTTGGGTTTTTATCATCATTAAATGGCATATCTTATCTTTGTTGGAGAGGATACACATCATATTCAGAGGAATTTGGATTTGGAGACTATGTTATTTCCTCCTAGACTGAGGGTACCACAACTAAGGTTTGCTATAAAGTCAGTTTATTTCTGATTTTTTGGGCAAGACTTGATTCCATGGTATTCCTTGGGTCCCTAAGTATCTAGGAATGGAAGATTGTCCATCAGTTTGGTTCAGGAGAAGTTCAATTGATCAGAAGATGGAAAATCAGGTGAATTGGGTAAAAGTCAACAGTAAGAGGAGAAGTCAACTGTGAAATTGTGAGGTTCTCTCCAAGGTTTTCAAGGTCTCACATCCTCATATGGTCTTCAAGGGTCAAGTTTCATACATATTTGTCAGGAATCAGGAGTTGGTGCAAAGTTTCTAAATTTGGAAAGTGACCTATAATGAAAAATTTCCTTTTTAGGCAAGTTCCTGCACTACATTCAACTTGACTTTTCATCATCAAGAAAGCTTCAAATGAATTTCTCTCCAACATGAAAGTTGAATATCTTTTTCTTCTCTTTCCAACAAATACTAGTGGGTCTCCATATCATTTGTGAAACTCCAGTTATGATCAAAAGAAGGCAAGGTGGTTTTTAGGGTTTTATTTTCACAACTTTTAGGTTTTGGGACATATGGACCTATGATTAATTCCATTGCTTCAAGACATGTTCCAACATCCAAAAAAAATTCCTAAGAAGCATTTTTTGCTTTTTAATCAAGTGGTTCTATGGTTTATTCTTCACTTATTTTTTATTATTCAAAAAGCCAAGTCATCAAAAAACTCATGAATCATTTGTTTTCAAGGCCCAATTTAAATATGGTGTGATTAGCAATCCAAATGAAGGTGATCCATCAAATAGTTCTCAAGTATCCATGCAATGAGAAAGGTGTAATTCACATTATGCATTTTTCCAAAATTATTCAAAAATCATTAAACAATGGATTACCCAAGCCCAATTCCTTATCAGTGACAAACCCTAGGCTATTTAAACCTATCCATGCACTGGTTAGGGTTCATTCACGTGCATTTGGAGGAGAACCACAATTTGGAACCCTAAAGCTTTCTTTCCTTGGATCTCAAGAATTACAAGGTCTTTCCCCAAAGTTCTTCCACAAATCTCTTCCTGGTGATTTCTAGAACACAACCCAACCACCATTCGCAGCCAAGAGCAAGGATTGGAGCTGTGCCATCTCAGGTTGGTGAATTTTTTCGTGCTCCCAAAACTCCTTTTTTTATGTCTATTTTGTTGTGTTATGTCTGCTGATCATCCTAATATAATTGGTTTTTAATATGGATGCATATATGGCTTGTAATGACCATTTAAAGTTTTATGCCCTAATGCATTCTTCTTCGTTTTTCAATATATAGTGGTTATTTTTGAATTTGGAGTGCATAATCTTAATCCTCGTGAAAAACTGGTTAGAATGGTGTATTCGCATGAGTTTTCTGGGCAGGTTTGGAGTGCACGTCGCCGGGGAAGACGACTGGAACCCTAGTTCCGGCGTCTGGTTTGGAGCTCCGGCCGGCAAGGGTTTGGACGGGGAAGACGCAATCCCAGCCGTCCGTTTCCTTCATCCAACGGCCCATGCTTTGCCACCTCGTTCTCTTTTTATTTTTTTTTTCTGAATTTAAATTAATGATCCAGTGTTTATTACCCCACCGTTGCTATGGTGGTCATCCAATCACATTATGTTGTTTTGCATACCTTTATTATTGTTGACTTATTTTGGAGCGCAGGATTGATCAGACGGGAAGGATGAGTCAACCCAGTTGACTGAAGTCCACGCATGGGTCCCTTTTTATTTATTTTTTCGCTGATGGGTTGGGCTGCTATTCGCACCCCCCATTATTCAGCCCAATTCAATTTCCTCTTCATTTTCTTGCTGTTCACACCCCCATCCTATTTTCTATTTTATTTTTATTTAATTCATAATAATTTCATTTTTATTTTAAAAAATACATTCTTGCATTTAAAAATTACCAAAAAAATTCATGCATCATTTTCATCATTTTAATAAATTTTTAAAAATTTTATTTTTTTATTTTTATTTTAATTTTATCATTTAAATTAATTGTTTAATCTATTTTCTTTTTGAATTATCCATACCATGCATACTTAAATTTCTTTATTTTATTTCTCTGCAATCATAAAATATTTTTTATCCGTTCTTTTTGCATTTGTTCACTAACATCCTAAAATGCATTAAAACATTTTTCTTTAATTTTTAAAATCATTTCATATTTCATTTTGGTCCTTCTCTTTGGCACACTGAGCCCTAATTCCCACCTGAACTCTGCCTAATTATTTGAATGACTAATATCTTGATTTTTTGTAGGGACTTTTGATATGTTGTTTGCCTCTGGTTGAGGAACCTTAATGTTTAATTTGGGAATTTTAGGAGTTATTTTTCTAATTATCTGATTGGCTTTCACTTGGGATCTTCTTGTATGCCTATTTCTGACCACATCTGATTATCTGTTCGGAAAGGCACTTGTGCCATGTGCTTTGGGGTTGTTTCTTCGATTTCTGAATTCATGCTTGGATTATTATCACTATTGTTTGCCATTGTTTGATTTTCACTTGCCTTGATATTATTTATGTCTGTTTCTCACTAACATTTTATGCAGGGACTAAGGTAAGTTCTTTAAGGGTATGGATAAATATTCATGGTCACCCTTATCCCTTCTTTCCCTCCTATCTTCTTCCTTTAGGATTTAGGTTGTCGTCAAACCTCATTAACCGTAGGTCACCCATGCATGATGACTTTAGGATTCATAGTCCCCCTTTAGAGTTGCCTTTGTGTCTTCTCTCTTCTCATCTCAAATTTCTTTAAAACACTTAATAAGAATGAGGTGTATTGCGCACGAGCCTTAAGTTTGGGGAATGAGAAATGAGGGGCTTCCTCTCATCTTTCTAGAGTGCTTAGCGAGCGTCCTGTCTTGGGACGATGCGTTAAGTATTCGCCCCTGTGCCCTAGACTTTGGTGCAATGCAACTTAGGAACTAACTTAAGCCACTTCTGTCCTAAAAAACACAAACCAACTTCAAACCTTTTTTGTCCTTCGGGATTTCCAAACTTAAAGGCTATTTTCAAAAAGGGCACGTTACCTCCCGTCTGAGACGCAAACAGGCATCGACCCTAACTGCCGGACGCGAACTTAACGTCGCTCATAAAAAACACAAAAAGAACTTGGTCTGAACTACGTTGACTCTGAATTCCCCATTGCACAAGGGGGGTACGTAGGCCTAGGACGTCGACGTCCTACCAAGTCTGTCTTTGTCTTCCCCTCTCCGTTTTAGTACAGCCCTAGATGATAGTATAACTTACCCTTAGAATAGACAACAAGCGTGGCTCCCATCGAGTATGATGGACGCGTGGGGTGCTAGCACCTTCCCCTCGCGTAACCGACTCCCGAACCCAGGTTATGGTTGCGATGACCATTCCTTTCCCCCTTCCTAAGGTTTATGCGGTGTTCCCTTTCCCTCTCTTGGGATAAATTTACACGGCTGACGACTTTGTTTTTCCGCGCCACTCTCGCGTTTGTACCTGGATGAAAATCCTGGGAGCGACACATACATGGATAAGTTAAGACATTACTTATCATGGATAGAGTTTGAAAACAAGTGAATGGTGACAACCAAACATACTTGAGCAAGAATGACATGTTTATGACAATAAAATATTAATGAATATGCAAGCATACAAAGGATGGCATATGAAAATGCTTAGAGATGGCATATTGAAAGTTCAAACATTTTATGAACAAGTTAAAACAATACTTGAACAATTAGGCATGGCACAAGTTGAACATGTCAACATAAGTAGGTAACAACCTAAACATGCATATTTAGAGTTCAATATGGTTTAAGAACAAGCAAGAACATTTTCAAAAGTTAATGTAAGCATGTGTAAGTTAAAACATCACTTTACATGGAAGCAAAAGTGTGCATGGCTCAAGACTTTGGTAACAACCTGAAGTGCATGCTATGGTTCTTGGTGCTCATTCATGGGTGTGTGTTAAGGTAAGGGTACAAAGTGATTCATGACATAGGTGACAATGTTTAAGGCATTTAAACATGTAAACATACATAAATAAGCCAAAAATCAAGTTAAAACCAAGGATACAAGTTGAAAAACTTACACTAGGTTTACACAAGTCATAAATGGTTCAAACATATCCATATAGGCAAAGAACATCAAGGGAAATAGTCAAAGAACTAACATAGTCCTTAAGAAAACCCTGAAAAACCTTCTCACTTCAAACATGAATAAGTGGTATAAAAATAAATTCTTTTGAGAAATTCTTATTATCACAATAAAATAGACAACAATATGAACCTATGGCAAAAAGAATGGATCCAAAAGGTCAAAGGATGATCAAGTTATGATCAATTGAAGTTGTAAACATAATGAAGTGGGCAAAGTGTTAAAAAATAAGGTGTTGTCCCTACTAGGACTTGAACCCACGCCCTTTTGCTCAACAGTCTAAAACCTTGCCAAATGAGCTATAGCGCGCGTGTGGTAAAGAGGTGAACCCAACATAATATATTTCAAAAGCAATTGAGATTCAGAAAAATCAAAAGGACTGAGGCGAGGGGGATTCGAACCCCAGTCCTTATGCTTGGAAAACAAACACACAAACCTCCTTGACCAGCGGTGCTACGCCCTCATCCGTTAATTATATGGATTGGAATAATATATATTTTAAGAACATCACAAAATGGCCACCTCAGCGCCATCTGGGAACCACATCAGCGCCACCTCACTTTTTCTTCTTCCTTTTTCTTTTCTTTCTCTTTCTTTCTCCCCGTGCCCTAACTCAAACATGGCCAAAACTTTCATCTCATTTTTCTCCCTCATTTCTTCATCTTTTTTCACAAAATAAAAACCCAAATTGCTTGGAAAAAAACAAGGAATCCAAATATATCATTTGTTTGCCCTAAAAATAAACACATAACTCACACGAATGTCAAGAACAGTGTAACAACACTAAGGTTCAAAAGTTTAAAACTTCAAGCATGTGAGTTACAGAATGTATGCAATGATTCAAACAACACAAGCATAATAATGTCCATACATTAGCTCCAAAAAAAGAACCATTATCACAGCATGTTCATGAGTTTCAAAAGTTTAGAAGTTTACCTCTTGGAGACAGTCCAAGGCTGCTTCAAATGGAGTTCTAGAAGAAGAATAATCACCTCCTTTATCTTGTTGATACTCAGGGAAATGATTTGGATGATTGAAAGTGTTGGAAGTTGCTCCAAGAACAGAATACGAACCCTTTTGCAAAATGGAAGTGAGAAATGGCAAGTAATGTATGACTTGCTACAGAAACTTTCCAAGGGTTGGAATGAGTTCTATGGAGGTTATAGAGAAGGTTTGTGGTATTTGTTCAGAGTTTGCACGAGGGAAATGACTCTGGTTAGTGTTTTTGCAAATTATGGGTGTTTTTGCAAGAACTATGGGAATGAGAGAATGTTGAGGTTTTAGTGTATGATTCTTGTGTCTTTTGAAACCTTATGAGTCCCTCTATTTATAGGGAAAAGGTTGGGAGAAGTTCTGGTCAGGATAACAAGTTTTGGAGTTTTTGCAAATTGGCTTGGTTGGAAATGAACCAAATGGTTTCATGCAATATTAGGGTTCCAATGTGCAAGTACACCACCTTTCTAGAGTGGTTGAGAGTTCAGAAAAGGTTGAGTGCAGAAGGAACAAGTGAGGAGCTCAAGACAAGTTGACTTAGGGATAAAGCAACTTTTTCAAAATGGAAGTCTTGCATTTCTTCCCAAAATGGAATGGTTCAATGGTTAAAGCTTCAAATTGTTGTGTAATGCTCCCTTAAATCATGCAAACCTCTGATTATGGATGTGTTTAGAAGTAATGAGGCCTGAAATGTAGGATTATAGGGCATGGCTTTGGGATTTTTCTCAAGACAAGTTGTGAAAATGGCATGAAAACCAACTATGTGACCTCAACTTCTCTCCTTCGAATTTTTTTCACCTATGCCTGGTCCAAGGTCTTCCTTGATCAAATATGAGGATGTTGAACATTGGAATGGTTGCTTTCCCTTTAACTGGATGGAGGTTTAAGATTATGAGGATAATTTCTTTTAAATTCAAAGCCAAAATCTAGTTCCTTTACTAAGGCGCTCTTCAGTTCATTCAAGTTTCTGGGTCTCAAAGTTGCATTCAAGTTTATCATCTGTCATATCCCAATTTTAACCTACCCTTTTGTACTCCTATCCCAAATATTTCTGTAGTGGTCATTTGGCCTCTGGTTTATGATCCTCATAATAATTTCTCTTTGCAAGATTGTTAAGCTCACGTGGATTAAAAGAAGATCATGACTTCATTCAGGATTAATTGGTTGATTGATTTGCTAAAGAGAATTTAAGGGGGCAAGCTTTTGGAAGTTTAGTCATACATGGGCACGTATAGAAATCAAATTTTGTTATTTTTCCTAACAAGCACATGTAAGGCTCAAGACAAGTCTTCAAGAGAATTGAAATAGAAAGGATAAGTCTATTGGCCTCCATGTTCAAGGAATGGGCACGTATAGAAATCAAATTTTGTTATTTTTCCTAACAAGCACATGTAAGGTTCAAGACAAGTCATCAAGAGAATTGAAATGGAAAGGATAAGTCAATTGGCCTCCATGTTCAAGGAATTCGGTTGACACAATCCTAAGGTTTTTTAGTTTCACATCAAGTTCAAAAAGAAGATTGTGATATGTGCTACATAATTGGACCATTTCACTGCAAGCTTCATGAAGCACAAATTCAAGACAAGACAACAACCAAATTGGATTCATCATTAGCACATGGTTGCAAGTTTTAATTAGTTTCAAATTTATTCTATTAGTACAAAGGTCAAGAATACAAAGTGCCACATGTTCTAAAGAGTTGATCTTGTAAAGCATAAGGAAATCAACATGGCAAGGTGGTCTTGTTTTGTTAAGAGTGTTTCTTCAAATCCACTTCACGATGTACATTGCAATTCCAAAAGGAAGAGGAGTGATAGTTAAAATTCAAAAGTAATACTGCCCGTGTGCTACAAAGTTTTACAAAGATGATCCCAAGCTTTTTTAATGCACCACACTTGTCTGAATTCAAATTTGCAAAAGTGAGTCAAGGCATTATTAGGTGCATGAGTACATCATTTGAGTTTCAAGTTTCGTGTTACAAAATACCTTGTGGTTATGTGGTTATATGAGGTTTCAAGTTGATCTTCTAAAAACCTAAATCAAGGCATCACACTAATTCAACTGTGATGTGAAGGCTAGTTCATAGGAAGAAAGACACTCATTTGATGTTAAATTCAAAGGGGCTGCTATTTGGATTAGAAAATATATTCATATTACAAGCTACAAAGACCAAAATATTACATTAATTTAAGTTCAGCTTTTACAAGATATACAAGTACATGTTACAAGTTCACATTGCCTAAAGAGTAATTTTCCTCGACCAAACCAAAGTTTTTTCATGAACAAAATCCTTTCTCAAGTTGCCTTCAAGTTCCAAGGAAGTGCTAATCCTTCACATGTCCAAGGTGCTTCAATAGGCCATCTTCAAGCTACCATCCCGTTCTCCTCATGACAAAATGCAACGAGCACATGAAAAAGAAACACAACAAGGGATTAATACATTAATGCACAGGCAGTCACATGAAAATCAAAGCATAATCACAAAACAGTCCATATTATAAAACATGAGAACTTTCAAGCCATTCCAAATTCATATTAACAACAAGAAGCAAGTTCAAACCTATTCATCATTCAATCCATTTCATTCAAATTCATGTCAAAACACAATTCCAATCAAAGCATATCATATTTCAAGTAAATTCAAGCATCTTCATTGTGTTACAAATTCATGTCAAGTTTAAAATCATCATTCAATTCATCAAGCAAGCATACATATTCATCACCTAAGATCATTATTCAAATCCATTCCCCAATTCGTTTTCAAATTCATATCCAACTTCAATTTCATCACCCAATATCAGAATTCAAAATTAATTTTCATACACATACCAGCGCACACATATCATCAATTCATGTCAAATACATCACAATTCGTCCCCACTCACTAGAAGCAGCAGAATACACAATTTCAAACTTATGAGATAAAGGACAACAAGGAAAAATTCAAGTGGGACCATGTACATTGTCTCACCACAAACAAAAAAAATTTTCAGCTGCAGGATAGTACAATTCACGCTCTACCACTCACACAAGAATTTCAGAAATGTGTTTCCACTCACAACGGATTGTCACCTGATTTCTAACATCAAAACCCTAATTGCAAGTCCTATATATACACTACTATTCATTCATTCTAGGTCTGCCACCATACAAGAGAGGAAACCCTAAAAAATTTCCTACACATAAAAAAACCCTAAAACTCACTAAAGTTCAGATAAAAAAAAAGCTATTTGAGTGTCACATTGAGACTCAAATTTGCTTGAACTAAAGTTTTCTAAAGAGCTCTCATTAACAAACAGTAACAACATACAAGAAGAAAAGAAGAGGGAGAAAAAGCTAAGGATATTCAAAGCATAAAGAAGGAAAAAAGAGCTTACTTGAACTCGCCGGAGCTGACAATTGGACAAGGCTCCGATTAGGTACGTTCCCTCCTCTTTTTCGCCTTCTTGTAACATGTTTGAGCCTTCCTTGTTGAGTAGTCTTGAATTACCATGTTGATTGTGTTGATTTGTGACTACTTTGAGATCTAGGGTTTTAGATCATGTTCGGTTTTGGATGTTTGGATGTGAATTATAAATTTCGGATTCCGGATTTGGACTCAGAAGGGCTTGTTTAGTGGTAAAGGGTGTATCTTGTGGGTTTTGGACAGAGAGAGGTGGCGGCGCCGCCATGGCCGGCCGCCAGACACCGTCTTCTCCGGCGAGGAGAGCGGTTTTCGGTGATGAACGTTGCAGAGAGAGTGTTAGAAAGAGAAAGGTGCGTGAGAGAGAGAGCTTCAATGTTTTTTTTTAAATGTTTTCATTTTGCTGAATGTAAGTTTTAATGCTGCAACTTTCCAATGCCTGCGTGATTCAGTGGCTGTTACAAACTAGTGTGGAACCGTGCGTTCGCACGGCGATCCGTCGTTGTCGCGCATTTGTTTTTAAAATGTGTTTGTTGTTATATTATTTATTCGTAAAAAAAATGTAAAAATACAAAAAAAATTACAATTAGTGAAATATTTAAAAATTAATTAACGTAAATTAAATAATTTTAAAGAGTTATTGTAATATTTGAATAAACATGATTAAAATAGAAAATTATAATTATTTGAAGTAAATAAATACTAATAAATGTTTAATCAAAAATAAAATAAGTTATTCAAAATATAATTTGAATTTAAACATCATTAATAGAATATATCAATTAATTCTTATGGAGCTTTTCAACCAGTTCAGTTTTCATATATTGTAATTTATTAGTTGATACATCGTAATTTATTACATCGACGCGTAAACACTGTAATAGTTTTCATACCAGTTAAGTTTTGAAAATCTAATTTGGGATGTGCATAAAGGTTGACTTGTTATTACTTAGGATCCACAGACATGCTTTATGACTTGTTTAGAAGAGAGAAAGCACTAAATATCAAACATGACACATATATTGATGTCTACATGAATGTATTTTCCTTATTGTATTAAGTTATTACTTGTGATGATGGTTCTTTTTTATGAAGAGTTTTAATTACTTTTCACATATACAGATTCAAGAAATATGCAAATTCAACAATGCAGAATGGCTTATTTAAATGTTTATCTCAAGCATTACAGTTACAACATTTGTCCATTCTTGTTGGATGAATTATTGAGTAGATTACCGGTTGAATGAACGATTTTAAACTTAATTTGATACACACTCTGGATGACTGTAATTAATAACTTTAGATGTGTCGTGTCTTTATTTATAGTGTTGATATACAGCTAAATGTTAAAATGACTATATTTATTAATAGTCTTGTTATGTGGCACTGGCTTTCTATGATCTCTATATTCAATTATGGGTTTAAAGCCTTATAATTTAAAGGATGTTATAGATAAAAATATATTTGTAGAAAATTTTTACTGACTGTTTGAAGTGAAAAAAAAATTATTTTAAAACATTTTTTTTAGAAAAAAAAACTAAACTTTCTTGTAGTTGGGTTGCAATTTTAAATAAGTCCAAACCGTATAAACCCAACCGAGAAACCCGTCAAATTGTAAAACCGAAACCGAGGTAATCCGATTTTAAATAAATCAAAATTGTGCTTTTGAACCCGAAACCGACCGGGCCCGACCGTTTGTCCACCCCTATAGTATAGTATTTATAACTGATATATTACATTGCTTTGCCAACTAATATTAATTCTATCATGAAGAATGAATGTCGCTACAGTAACCTTTTTGGGAACATCCCATCCTAGCCACTTCATTGCCAAGGGGAAAAACGCTACAGGAAGTGAAGAAAAGCTACATCATTATAGTCATGCGCTGCTCTCTCTCTCGCTCTCTCTCTCTCTCTCTCTCTCTCTCTCTCTATATATATATATATATATATATATATATATATATATATATATATATATATTGATATGGTATGCACATTTTTTCAAAATTAAAATAACAAAAATTTTAAATTGTTAATCTAAAAAAAATTATTTGTAAAATTTATAATAATTTAGTGGGTATAATCAACAACGAATTTGACACCGTATATAAATGTTAAATTTAGTTTGACATGACTTATATAATTTTCATTAATCAAATTGAATTGAGAAAAATAATGAAATAAAATAAAAAATAAGCAATCAAATTTTTAATTAAAATAAGGGATTTATACTTGACATTAACTAATTCCAATAACGGTTTGACTTGACTGTTCGATATGCAATGAGCAGCCGAAAATCTAATAAAAATCAACACAATAAAACACCAGCAAATATCGCGAGATCAAAGAACAATCAACACAAATATTTAAATAATAAACAGAGAAATATTTCAATGGATGTTGTCGTATATAAAAGATTCAAAAGACACAATTATTTGTGCAATTTGTTTGTTATTAAATAATACAGTAAAAATAAAAATAAAAATTTTCATATTTGCTTAGAACAATTTAATAGTTGCTTAAGTCAGCATAGGATACGAATAGTAGCAGTACAGGAAAAAGACAAGTTGAATTTGGAGTGAAATACAAAAAACATAGTAAATGACTTAAAACAAAATGAAATAAAAGGTGTAAACTTAATCACTATCTTTAAAACTCCTTCCATACATAAAGTTCTCCCATGTATAGTCCCGCTCATCGTCATCATCAGAATCAACCGGGTCATAGTCAGGTTGTCGGTCATCATCTGAATCCAACAAAAATACTGGCCTCATGAATGTAGTTGAAGTCGTTGTTCTTCTCCTCTTTTTTGAAAGTCGATCTGCAGGAGGGACATGGACCTGTAGGAAAATAACCAATCAATCAGTTTTGGCAACAGCTATGGAGGGAAATATGAAATCATGATGTATTGTAGGATATTGTAGAACCTACTCCATGAAAAATGAACAAATTGTCTCTGTAGTAACATGGAAGAAAAAATAAACAGAGCGTCTGAATAATGCAGGGAAAACTGAAATGTACTAGGGGAAGTTGCAGAGATGGTTGATAGTGGGGTCCCTGTTGGTGCGATTGAAGGGGGTGAGAATCCGGCAATGGTTGAACCTCCGTAGGTGGTCGGTTCTGAGTATCTGGTTGTAGCTGGATGACAGCTTCGACATGTTGTTGGGTCTGTTGATGTTAAGAAAATTATAATATATAATCAGAATAAAATAAAAAGCCACAGATAATTTGAATGAGATATAAGTATGCCGCAGTTAATGTATTACCTGAACCTGTACAGTTAGTTGGGGTTGTAGAGGATGATGGGCAGCTTGAGGTCGTTGCAATTCCGGAGAAGGTGGTTGGTTAATTGTAGTCTCGACGTCAATAGGGGCAGGAGGTTGTATAATTTATTGGATGCCATAGAAATAGTTGGGTAATTATGAAGAGTGGTGTCTCAAGCAGAGAATAAGAGGAAGGCTTAAATAAGGAGTGTTGTGACTGTACAGGTTCCCTCTGCGTTGGAATTGGAAATGAATTGGAAATGCATTGGAATTGGAAACTGTAAAGTTGGAATAATAAAAGCAAGAAAAATAATGACTGGTGATGGTCAAGATTTCCATTTACTTGCAAAAACGAAGTATATTGTTAATGGGCATTAAAGGATATTTGAAGTATCCATAAAACATATTATGGATACAAAACGCATGAAGGAAATATAGGTACCTTTAGTCTAATAATGACAGCCAAACCCTACCAAAGAGAAATACTTTCATCCTTCCTGCAGCTGCATGAGATATAGGGACATGATTCATTAATGAAAAAAATGAAACAATTAAGTAAAGAGGTGTAAGTTTCATGAAGGCATTAGACAGCCGGTTCAGGCCGTTTGAATATATTGACTAATCAATAGACGACTCTGTCATTTCTAGAGGTTGCAAGATCAAGTCTGGGCAGTTATTCCCTACAAAATTTATTGCAAATTCAAAACCTGCATCCATTGGAGGTGGATCATCATCAAGAATGTTAATTGTGGGAGGAGCATATACATACATCAAACATGGGATCAAAAAGTCACTATAAAGAAACTATCAAGAAATAGATTCACAGGCAAATTCTCATATATTTAACAAATACTTAAGGCAGTCATGAGTATAAGCTTGTTTTGAGATGAATTAACTTACCTCCGTTGCTTCCAAAACCATTTGCAACTGAATCCCACTCAAATTATGAACTTCTAAATGATACTTGACTTCTACTTGATTCAAGTCGGGTCTAAAATTATTCCAACGACCGGCCAATGGAAAAATATAGCATGGTCTGAACATAAAATCGAACGACCAAGAAACAACCACAACTCTACAGGTGATGGTCCTGCTATAGGCTGCTGCGAAACTAAGCCAACCGGACAGAATATAATGCAATAAGCAACATGCATATGTAGTCTTCTTATAAAAGCCATGACTACAAGCAAATGATATAAACAAAAGCTTTAAGATTCTAATCATTTGGGACTTGGGAGTAAAGTATGAACATAAAAAATTCATTCCTTTTGAGAAGAGTTTACCTTGATTTGTCATATAGAGTGCAACATTGAATTCCTCAGCAATCTGAAACAACCGAGAAAGCATCTGCAACATTGACTAATTTTTCATGATATCAATAATAGAATAAATACCCACACTAGTGAGAGCATGATCCACTGCAGACCTGGTTATTTCCAATCGTTTTGCTGGTTATGGCTGTGCAAATGATGTGAAACGCTGCAGCTGCTTTATACGAATAGTAGCATTCTGAACCATTGAAGCACCAAAAAATTTCTTCTTCACCAACCTGTTCCTAGTCAAACACAGTTGCTCACGATCACTGTCTCCCGTCTTACTTTCTGTAATCTTTTTCACACTGTGTAAGGCAACAAAGCCGCCTTGAATATCCATGGTCACCTCAATATAGTATGAATCTTCTTCTTCTTTTTTTAGGTACAAAATATCAAGGATGGAGCGAGAATACAATAATATGATAATAGAAGGGAATATACAAAAATATAATGCTGCCAGACCGAATATGCTTTCTCAAAGAAATGATCCCAATGAAACTTCTTTGTAAGTACAACTTACACATAACCAATTACAAGTCGAATCAGAGAAATGATCCTGGTCCTTACAGAGTCATATGCACTTGAAAAGCCTATGTGAACCTATAAAGAGTTCAAGCAAATTTGATTCAACTATTAAAGTAAAGTCTTAAATAATTGCATCATTATCACTACCCCTAGGATTAAAACTATTCAAAATCAATTACACACCAACCAAAATACAGACGTAAAACCTTAAATATACAAAGATAAACCCATACTGCGTAAACGCAGACATTGTGGCCAATATGGACACAATGTTGACATCACTAACCATGGTGAATGTGTTGCCTGTGCCGGTTATACCATAAGCGAAAACGCAGACATTGTGGCCGTCCATTGCAGATGTTAGAATTGGCTCGAACTCAAAAAAAAATTACCACATAAAACGGAAGAAAACAATGATGAAATGAAAGATATTGAAGTAAAAAGTCTCTAATTCCCAAATTTGTTTCCTGCTGATTGAAGTTGAAAGAAATGTATCAGTCTTTAAACTAAACACTTAAATAAGGGGGTTACCGTTACGGGTTGCTTGTCATATGGTATCCGTTGTACTTAATGAGCAACACTTGTACTGATATTGTCAGGAAGCATCCGCTGCAAAATAGCAACAAATGTCAAAGAAGTATCTGTCAAAGAAGTAATGTAGCTGTCAGGAAGTATCTGTCATGGAAAAAATTTCAGAAATGCGATTATTACAGAAACTAGTTTGAGCACCTTATAACTTTATAAGCACTTACAGCACGTTCATACGTATGGAGTTTCTGTTGTGTTAAGTTTTGAGAGCTCCTGTTCAATCCATTTCTATTATAATGTCAGATAAACAACTTTTGAATACAGCAACCGAGTGACCAAAGACGGGTAAGGTTAAATTTAATTATCTATGCGGCAGAAGAGATATGTAGCAATACCGTATGTCGGATATGAGGCCAAGAGAATGATGCGTGCTGAAGCTCTTTTGATAGAATACGAAAAGGGTGAAGTACTTTGTGATGCTTTATAAGGAGTACGGTATCGGCGAGAAAAAGGCCTCAATGGCTTGATGCTTTATAAGGAACTACTTTGTGATAGTTTGTGAAGGTCTTTTTACAGGAAACAAATTTATTCAGACATCCTGAAAAAAAGTTAAGTATAAAAGGTATTGTTATACCCAATGAATGTTAAATGAAGACTGAAATGAACACGTAATTTCAGGAGTGATTCTTTTTTACCAACCATGAACTGCAGAGGAACACCACTGGCATATTTCTGTGCGCTGAGAAGAGGTCTCAAAAGTTCTGCTGCAGAGAAACAAACTAATGCTTAGATATAGAAAATCAAATAAAGAATGCTGAAAGCACCATGAAAATTCCAAGATTACCATATGACCAAAATAACTGAAACAATAAATTACCTTCACATCCTCCTGACCGTGATTGAAGTTAATAAGCACGTCAAATTCAAACCGAAGAATGTCAGTCACTGTTCTGGTTATCCAAGGCATCATTATTGCCATATTTACCTTCGTCATGTCCACCTAGAAATAATTTTTCAAGCATGGCTCACATTGAAACAAAAAGATGCAGAGACGAAGGAAGTTTGACTGATTAATAAGATATGAATATATCAAGCTGTTATGCACCATAATGCATGTGCTCCCATCAGGATAATATTCAACCTTTGATAATGCAGCACAGTTTCAGAACGATAATATTCAACCTTTGATAATGCAGCACAGTTTCAGAACAACTCGGCACGAGCATCGGTGACGGTTGCCCGAACAGGTTTGGAGACAGGTTTGCAAACTGATCTGCAGAAATGATACAATCCAAAAATGATAGTGAAGTCAACATTACGACGAAAAATTGAAAATTGATGGATGACTAGGAAAGTGGTACTGGTACGTTAACCGACTCCTAGTCATTCCCTTAGTTGCAAACATGTCAGTGCATGTTTGAGGTCTCTACCAATGACTTTAATTTTCAGCCAATTCCACTCCAACTTTTAACCTCCTTTGACAGAAATTCTACCATAATGTCTTTCTTTTAAGAAGAATTTCATTTCTTGCTATCTAAGAGCTTCAAACTTTAACCATCACATCCCATTCAAGGCTCATACGATTAGTAACGGACATCTGTAACACCATCATAGCCATAAGCCAAAACAGACATCGTATGCTATGATTTCCCTTGTTGTTGGCAGGAATTCCAATATCAACATACCGCATCGGAGAATCAGTATCAGAACCAAAGCATGCATAAAATAACACACATTTAGTATGTAACATTGACTGTGAAAGGGAACAAAGCAAGGATAGTCAATTGATGAAAAATATGATTAAGAATACAAAAGATATAACATAAATTATATTTACAACCAAACACAGAGAAACTAAAATACAAAAATGAACAAAGGGTCATGGTAAAGAAAAGACGGGGCTCACTGAAGGAAGTTTCAAGTTGATTGGTGAAGGTTCCAGGAGTATGCCTTCCAGCAATAGCATGACATCCAGTATACTGAGCAAACTTGAAACACATCTCTGTCCATAACACACAAGTACGTCTATATCCTGCACAATTTCCTTTGTTTATCAACTTCAACTGCAAAAATCCTCAGATTCTCATACGTCAATGTCAAAGGCCTTTTTCTATCTCCAAACATCCTAAGATCATACAATTATCATGACCTGCAAAATAAGAATAACAAAACATAAACCATGAAACATATCCATTATCATTATAGAGTATTATTAACTTCTTTAAATGCAAAGAGAAACAAATCCAGTATCATGAATGTGAACCATAGAAAATTCATAAATATAATAGCTATGAGTTGCAAGAAATTAATAAGACAGTTCAATTTACTTTGAAAGAATGATATGACAAGTTCTGTTGTAACATTTCAAGTCAAGTAATTGTTAGCTTCTGTCACCAGTAATATCTGCAGAAACAAATTATATCTTGGAATGAGTGAAAGCGGCTTCTATCTCTCACAATGATTTCTACCTGATAGACTTTACAAATGTGCTTCATTAGAGTATGGAAGTCCCCACAAACTGTCAGGTTATTCACTATTCTTAAAACACTTCCTTGAGGGAGTTTTGCTATTCCTAAAGTTGCAGCAAGCTTCTCTCTGTGGTTGGACACCGAATCTTCTTTTTCTTCCTCTTCAATATCATGTAAAATACTTCTTAGCTGAGGCGCATAACCTTCATTTGTTCTGAGTTTCAACATTATTTCTCGTCATCATCTCTGTCATTAGCATAACTAAAATAGAGAAATTTTGTCACAATTCATAAATAAATGATATATAACTGGAAAAACACCTGCAACTATTTTTGCTGCAAACTTTATTTCATTTAACCAATAGTAGACATGAAGGGATAAAAAACCTGTTATTACATGTATATGACATACTAACAGACCTGTCGTTCTGCAATATATCGTCTCCCAGTTAAGTCTACCCCATAAAGAGCAATCACAGGATCAAGGACCTGCCAAAAAAATGTCAACTATCCAGAATCATATTATTCCATATCAACCATACTTAAATTACGAAACAAAATAAGTCATGAGCAAAAACAACAGGGGTTAAGGTCATTAATTTCTCCTGATCATGATGCTTCAGGTCTTGAATAATGGCAGTAGAAAAATTTAGATGCATGTATATTGTTTGTATGACCCATATCAGGCAAAAAGTAGGGAGGCATTTGTTCCTCCATAGCTAATGACATTTAAGGTTGCAGAAATATACAAAAGTCATAAAACAACAATTATGAATCCGACCACCACCAAACTCGCAACAAAAAACTCCTTCCACCACCAGAAATCTATTAGTAAAACCGCACAAAATGTCAAACTCTTCATTGTAAAATGGTTAGATCTGTAAATAACAACACCCATTCAAAATAATCGAAATGCATTTAGGTAAAACGGAGAAAGATATCAGGGAAAAGAAGAAACTTACACCGAAATGCTTGCAAAGAAAAGGAAGGAGAAGAAAGTTGAAGAAAAAATAATGTCAACATAAGGAAGGAAGAAGACGAAGAGGAGAACGAAGAAGAAGACACAGAGAGAACGAAGAAGAGAGAGAATTTTCTACATCAGTTTCAAAATCCAGGTTGTTTTTTTCAGACGAAAAGCAGGGTGCAGGTACCAAAACCCCAAATCAATAACATTAAGTTACAAATTGGAACTATTACGTACTGTACAGCAACCTGTTGGAAAAATAGTGGTGTGTGTAGCGTAAAAATAGTGGTCCCGTTTCAATTAGTGTTTAAGTTGGTTGGAAATAGTTGATTATGGACACAAATTACCCCTGATTTGCTGACATGGCATGCAAATTAGAAGGGTTAATTAATGGTTTTCCACAACCATTAATTTTCCTATATTATAGTGTCATACCCTAATTTTTGACCCTAAGATCCCTTTTCCTTTTGCATAGCATCTTTAGGTCATGCGGGTCTTATGTGCATGTTTTTTGTAATTAAGAAGTTTGTGCAGGTACATTAAGTTCAAGTGAAAATGATACTCATTCTCGTGAGTATTTCAAGATAGGACTATCTGGGTCTGCTCCTAGGGTTTTCTACTGGTCATTCTCCTCAAGATTTAGGATTTTCTTTCCATTGGTGTCAAAATTGAACATCTTAGATTGTTTGGGGTTTTGTGGCAAACAACATTACAAGTTGCATCCTTATGATCGGGGAACACCTCATGTGCTGAGTTTGTCATCATCTAAACAGTTATGCGGGCAACAAAGATCAAGCCTATTTCAATAGACTTTGTTCGCAAGGTTCTTGACAAAAAGTTCGAAATGATTCTTTGTAAGCTTCAAGATCAAGTCGCTCATTCAAGTCGCAATGTCTTCCCACCTTCAAATTCAAGGAGTGATTCAAATAGAAACTCACTAGTTCACGGATACAAAATATAAGATGCTTCTTTACATGTTCATTACAAACAATTTCAAGTTTTCAACATTATTTTCCATATTCAAGATTTAAAAGTGCAAGGACTACGCATGTGCCAAGAGTTCCTTATAGTTCAAATACTGACTGGATTATTCTATGGCTTAGCAATTCAAGACCCGTGCATCAAAAATTCCATTATGTTTCTCTTCCATGGAACCGGTAATATTCCATACCACCAATTGCCAGTGAACCACGTACAAATTTGTTTCTTCAAGACCCACTCTGAGGTGGTAAAAGGACTTATTTGAACATGTAGTTTCTATAGTACTTACCAATGATAGTAATGCTCTTGCCAAGGACACCACGACACCGCCAAGGAAACGGTTTGTCCTGAGATTTCTATTAAAGTTAACTCATTTATCCATTTTTGGCTTTACAATCATCTAAGTTACAAAAAAGCTCTTAACAGAGTTTTGGGATTTGCTTAAATGTGCCATAAATCTAGGCATGAGATGCTGAAGATAAAAATAGGTGTTGATACTTGTAAATTGTGAACAAACTAGTGAAGATACAATTGTCACGATGGGGATTTTATTCCTAATTGCAAGTTGCATGCTTCCCAAAGTTTTACTCATTACTAAACACAAGCAGTTTCTGCAAAATGCATCCATGTATTGGTTGGTCCACCGTCATGTCGCCCGAACCTCTTGACTCATTTGGTCACCATGCTTTATAACGTTCCACTGCCTGCAAGATGCATATCCACAGCCTCGCCACCCTTCAAGCTACAAATCAAAAAAGAACGTTGTTAAAAAAAATAAATACTGAGATAAGCTGACATAAAATCTCATCAGTTGTACATTGATACCATTCCTAAGTTTAATCAATTTGAAGTTGTAGTGTTGGGATTTCTATCTTATACAAATCTTGTTACCACTTGTGTTAGAATAAGAAAGGAGGCCTCCACTTTATCTGTTATTGCACCAACTCACAGCACGGGGCATACAAGGGTCTTATGTTCAGAAGCGTACCGAAAGCTCCACATTGTCTAGAACAGCTTATCCTTGCAGCATTGAATCAGACATACCTAGGCCAAATGCAAATAAAGATCCAAACCTTGGTTGTTAAGCGTGTAAAATTCTTTTGCAAAAGAACCATCAAGTTAGCTCGCATTTGATAACGTTTAAGACATTAAACCAGAACGTACAAACTACGATGCAAGTACTACGACTCCAGGATTATTTCATTTACAAGTAATTTGAAGTCAAGCACAAGGAATCACAACGTTCTCAGACCACATCATAAAGTACACGAGTATGCTAATCCTCGCAAGTAACATGAAAAGAAGCTTGTGAAGTGCTTAGTTGAAATACCTCTAAAAGCTGACGAAGTGGATCCGAATCGTAGGTTGTGCGAACAAGTACTGATGGTTCACCAACCATTTTCATGTTGTATCTACTTCCCTGCAAGAAAGGCAATCGCAAGCCTACTGTTTTTAGATACGATAAACAAGAGCAGGATGCATTAGACTCAAAAAGCATGTTTCACTAAGAATTCATTAATGAAAAAAGAAGTCTCAAGAAGCTTTGGCTGTCTTACCATTTCTAGAAGCTGCGACTCACTTTGGTTTTTGTACGATTGATAGGAACCCTGATGGAATTTGTAAAACTATCACACTGCTCACTTCCTGCTGAGAAATTATGGCAGACAATAGAAAATCAATACATTTTGAAAGCAAAACAATCCACATCAGCATCCTAAAAACAAGGAGACAAGGACTTAAAATCTCCCCAAAGCATCCACATACATGACGAATTGAGAAGAGAAAGAATTCAAACATGTTTCAGACATGTTTAACCAGATTTGGAAAGATTTTATCATGCAGCAGACACAATCAATACCAGTTTATTTCTTCCCAAAACGAGCCTCAGACGGGTTCTTAACAACCATCATCATTTGTCAATCAACAATTCAAATTTCCACAAGACAGATTGAAGTCTTTCCAAAACATGTCTAGACAAATTTCAAAAACTTTCCCAAACAAACCAAAACATGTCGGTACGAGCATGGAAACTTTTTTATCATATCAGACAACATAAATCACCAGTATTATTTCGCATTAACTTCAAAATCAAGAGTTTTTGAGCCTATAAATGGATTCACAACGCAAGTAGAGGACATTTAGAAATTCCTCCACACACAAACAAACGCAAGATCACCGTGTCGAAGCACCAAACCATCCCAGAAAATTTTCACAAACAAATTCACACGCATCTGCAGAGAAATCCACCATATTTCATAAATCAATCCACAACAAATTCACATACATACACAAAAAATCACCAATACAAATTCATACACAGCAAGAGGCAGCAAGAATCGCTCGCAAAAATTGAAGGAAAGCAGAGGACTTCACAATACACGTGCACGCAGAGAAGAAAAGAGATAGAAGACTCATCTCTGAGTAAAGAACCTTGAAGGCTCGATCGCGTCCTCCTCGTCTTCAATCGTCGGCGACTTTCCTTTCCTTTTCATTGCTCTAAATCTTTGTAATTGCAATCAACATAAATATAGTAAATTGGGGTATTGGGTCGTGTGGGGTTGAGGGTTAGTTAGGTTTGTTTGATCGATCGAGAGTGGTAGAGAGAACAGTTTAGGGTAGCGGCGGCCGCTAGGGTCTCCAACCCTATTTTTGAGAGAAAAGAAAGAGGAAGAGACGAGAGAGTCCGAGTGAGGATGAGAGAGTTTCTTTTTTTCTTTTGCTTTTATTTTGGATGCATTATTCTATACACGCGCACACACTGTATACACATGCACCCTCCGTTTAAACCACGAGATCTGTCACAATTATGCACCACACGGCCACGATCTGAGGGCTATCGTGGACCCTCTCCCCTTGTACGCGTAGGATCTCTCTGTTAGTTAATAAATCTTTTAATTTAAACCCTTTTTTTATAAATAACTCATATTTTCTTTTTCTCTAAAATAATAAAATTGTTTTTTAATTAATCCTAATAAGTATTAGAAACTTTTTTTTGAAAATTATAATTTCTTCTAATATGTAAGATATCCTTTTATTAAAATATAACTAAAAATTAATTATAACTTTTAGCGAAACTTTTTTTAATTAGAAAACTTTTTTTAATAATAAAAACTCCTGTTTATATTAAAATTAAAACCCTTTAATTAATAAGAAGGAACTTTATTAACCTTTTAATATAATTGTAAATAATAATAAAAACTTTTATAAAAATATTAAATTTAAAATCTTTTCCATATTAATAATATATATTCTTTTAATAACTTTTTCTCTAATTAACTTTTAGCATGACTTTAAAACTAATAATAAAACTTTTTTTCCAATTTTAAAAACCTTTAACTTTCTTTCCTTTCCTTTTAAAAAACTAATAGTAATCTTTAACGTAATAAAATACATAATAAATCTTTTATTCATTAACCTTTAATTATTAAAACTTTTATTAAGAAAACTTTTCTTTTATTAATATTATCAACATAGTGGAAAACCTTTAAAACAATTAAAACTTTTTTCTTAAGAAAACTCTAATTTAAAAGTGATCCTTAATAAAATTCTCATAAAAATTAATCAAAAATCAACTCTCTCTTAACGAACCGTTCCCTATTAGAATCCCTCGCGATAAATCGTATGTTTGAGTGACGTGGATTAGAACTATTTAGTTGATATTATGCCGTGCTTTTTGCCTTTCTGTGTATTATTGCATGTGATGTATGTATGTTTTTCTTCTTGTGCTCTAAACCTTTTCAAAACGATATCAAAATTCTCAATCCAACGTCGAGCCCATTTTCTACCCATGTAATTCGATTGCCTTTAGGCATCGCATTCAACCTTTTGGTCACTAGACACAAGTCTAGCACCACTTTGCTAGCACCCTCGCCTAGATAACAATAATTAATCGCATTAATATCCAAGGGAAAATCCCATGCATGATAACCATGTTATTGGGCATGGTGCACATCATTTGCATCATAATCGACACCTTAAGATAAGTCAATTAGACAACTTAGGATAGATTTCTTAGGTTAGTCCCCCTTCAATTTTGATTTAAAATCAAACTTTAGCCCACCAAATTCTCCACACAAGAGAATTAGATGTTAATCATCTCAAAGAAGGGACATACAATCCCATACCCCACAAAATACAAACATTTTCAAAACTGTGGTGGTATTTCTTAAGATGATGACTCATCTTCTTTTCCTAAACCTTTAAACAACTTTAGTATCCTTAATAAGGAACTACAAGTGCTCTGATTCCCTCCTGACAGGATATGTAGGCACAAGATGCGATATCTTGTCGAGCACACTTAGGAATAAAAATAATAAATCACCTACCCTTAACCCCTTAGCAAACAGATAACAATTAACAAATAACATAAAATAAATCAAGAGGTTCCTGTAGAGTACTACAGATATCTAGGATGCTAACACCTTCCCTTGGTATAACCAACCCCCGAACTTAGAATCTTAGTGCATTTGCATTGCATTGTGGGAATTCGGTTTTTCTCCCTTCCCTTGGATAAAATCAAAGACCGGTGGTGACATTAAAAATGCGATCCTAGTTAACAAATAACTATGGTATCCAATTTTCACCGCGACAGAAATGGCAACTTCACTGGGGACTCTCATAAGAGGTTCCCCCTAACTTGATCTTTTTTTTATGTTATCTATTATATTTGTTGGTTTTGCTGTTTGGAGGGATTCTTGAGTGGTGAGAGTCCTAGACCCGGACTTGAGTGAATTATAGGAGATGATATGGTCAAGGGTACTTTGACGGAGTCGATTCCTGAAAAGTCGAATTGAGAAAATCATCGCTCAGTTTAGGTTCTTTTGAACTTAATATTGTTTGAACGAGTTCATTCGTGAAAACGGTATTAACTTCGACCAAGAACCCTTAAGACTGAGGACCGTAGCATCTTTAAACCCACTTGGCCTTTTAGAATGTAGTGCGGTGACTATGCGGGAGTCTATTTCCAAATAGTTGTCACGCGATACTACACTCGGACGAGATCCTCTTAAGAATATTATTGAATACCAAGTGATTTGGGAAGTCGATAATATCCGAAAGATGGGTCGTAGACTCTGGGAACTTTTAGAACCCGTTCGGCAGGTACATTTGAAACCATACTACCTTATGGGATGGGTAGACCTTGACTCCGTTCACGCTCCTTTGAACCTAGGACTTTTGTCTGTTTGTTTGCTTATGTGTGCTCTGTGTTTTGTGCTTTGCCTTTGTGTTGCATTAGCATCATATCATGAAGATTCATGGAACTTAGTCTCATTTGTAAAAATCGTAAGAATATCATAGACTCTTGAAAAAAAAACGTTGAAGTACACTTACAATAGTCATAACTTGGACGATCTAAAGAGATTGGAGACCTTGCGGCCAGACAAAGAAGAATTCAAGACAAGATAAAAAGTTATTCTACTGCCGCCTACCATTATTCCTGAGGACTAGTTGGTGACACCTTATGAAGAATATTCTTAGCTGACCAAGTTACTATTTCAGGACAAAAGTTCATTTCCTATCTTAGGTTCATATTCAAGCCAAGATAACTACAAAAGGAGGATATATTGGAAAGAAGCTATCGCTTGCAAGAAAGGGAAGGTCCAAGACGTCTTATCCCATTCTAATCTTCACTCAACACTTCTAGAAGAAGCTCAATTAGAAAAAGCCAAAGGACTCAAAGAAAACCGTTGGAAGAGTCTCCTTAGATCCATCATTATTAGCTTTTATTTAGCTTTACGTTATGACTGTTGTAAGATGTACATACGCATTTTAATTTTTGTATTAAACCAATCATTTAGTATTCCAGTACTAATGACTGTAACCATTTTTTTTATGATTATTAAGACGAGCCTTTTGATATTCTTTGATGATTATAAATAGTCGAGTTCCATGAATCTTGTTGCATCATACGCATCATTTGCATTTGCATTCCTTTGCATTCCAAGTTCTCATTCGTGTCTCTCTTCTCAGACTCCAAATCATCGATACGATACTCTAGTCGGTCACAAGAAAAGGATGGATCATTTGGAATAGGAAAACCAAGCACTCCGAGCGAAGGTTGCCACTCTAAAGGCCAACATGGAAACTTTTTCTACTACTATGAAGAATCTAATAGACATTCAAGAGCATGAAAAGCAAGAACTTCGCGACGAGGTTGCAGACTTAAAGATTACCAAGAGGAGCCTGATGGATTTGGTCAAAGAGTTGGCCATATCCCAACGCCAGGATGGATTTTCTGCCTCCTCAACCAACCAACCAGTGGAACGAAGTGGTGAATATAGGGACATCCCCGTGCTCTACGTTGATCTGTTCCCTACCCTCCTACAATATGGTTTGATCAAGAAGGAAACTCCATTATATGTCCCGATGACCCATAGGAGTTACTTCAGAGCTAATGCTTTTTGTGCCTTCCATCAAGGGGCACCCGACCATGATATCGAGGAATGTTATGTCTTGAAGGAGAAAGTGAAAGAGATGGTTCAGAAGGGAGTCTTGTCTTTTGAAGTGTGCGAACCCCAAGTTGAGATCCATCTCTCACTTGAACAAGAAGCAATCCCCTCCTTGCACATGGTGGATTGATACCAAGGACGGTTTCTTTAAGGCTACGTCTCGTCATATTTTATGCTTATTTGCTGTTTTCATATGCAATTTTCTATGATTGTTAATGCATTTGTTTTGGCGTGTAAGAACTTGTTTGTTTTGAATAATTAATGCAATAATAATGTTTGTCTTGAAGAAATCCATTCGTTTCACTCATTTTAAATGCTCTTTCTATTTTATAATGCCAATACTACCCCAATCTCTTGCCTTGGCAGAGAATTGGAAGGAGGATGATGAAATCAAAACGCAAGATCTCGTATTGTATGCTTTTGAATAAAGCTCTGCTGGTGATATAAGGCATTATTTCAAAAATCCTAAACACCGGAGATATAAGGAGATAAACCATCGTTAACCCTTTTGAGCCTTTGAAGTAGGAGTTTTCTTCTTCCAAATCAGAAACCCTCATTCTTAACCTGGGGCAGGGAAATTTTTTAGTTAGCAAAAATGGAGTAAAATATCACGAAGATTGGGTGGGCAAACAAACCTTGAGCCTTATACCTTTTGTTTCTTAAATCGTGAACCAATCCATAATACAACCCTCAAAAGACCTAATTGAAGCAGGGTTCATTTCAAAAGCATACTCATTGAGATATCGTTTCCTGACTCCTATGAGCTATGCTCAAATTTGTGTTGGCATTATAAAATCGGTAATTCAACCACCAATTTTTTTTTTAAATAAAAATTTCAAGACAAACATATGTTGCATTAGGAGTTTCAGAATTAACATTTTTCTTGCTTGCTAACATTGCTTGACATCATAGAAGCTAGCATACGAGCATCAACGATGAACTTAATCCTTTGAGACCTGTGACTCTGATGAGTAAATGGCGGATCATTTCAAAAGGATGACCGTATCCAGGGGCAAGTTGTTTCCCAGTTGTTCTTTCACGGTCTGACCCAAGGGGCAAGTTTGAAGACTCGGTTTTACAGAACATCGTCAATCTGGGGCAGTTACGTCGAGATTTGATAAATCTCTCCAAGTCTGAAAAACAAGTTTGAAGACTCTATTATGCAAGGTCACCGTCAATCTGGGCCAGTTGCGTCGAGATTTGGCAAATCTCTCCAAGAATTTGAAGACTTTGGAACAGTTGGGTGCCAAGTTTTCTGTAAAACCCTCTTGGGATGACTTCTTCTCATAAACCATGTGGTCTGGGGCATTTGAGGATCAAAGACTTTTGACCCATTCACAACAACAATTGTTCAAAATGGCGACTATTATACAATGTTAATGCAGAGTTTTCATCCTTCACCACGCCCTAAGGAGCTTTTGTCTCAAATGGTGTGATGACTCCCTAGTAAGTTTCTACTTCAAGTAGTCACGACTATTCCCAGGCGAATCTCCACTTCAAGAAGTTATGGCACGTTTGACGCAAGATTTCTTCAGTCGGCAACCTAAAGATCCTCGCTGGATTTTTCTTACAACTTCAACCTTACCCAGCAAAGCTAGTGTTTATTTCACTCCTCGACTCAACCTTCTCCAGTGAAGACGGATGCTTATTTCACCCACTCGAAGTTTTATCTTCGATATTTTCAAACTACCATTGATCAAAGTTTCCCCGATGAAGTGGATATTTATTTTATCCAGTTACAACTTTTATTCAGACTACTTCAGTTCTCAATGGATATTTATTTCACCCCATGAAGTCTCTTCAATCAGGAGTTTGATTCGTTCCCGGTGAATCTTTCTCATCTCCAACAGATCATAGGATTCATCTTGACAATCCCATCAGTGAAGTCATGATGTCCATCCCCAAGTGGAGTGCTATGTTTTCCCCAGAGAAGTCTGAGGCTCTGATGCAGGGTTGTGCTTCCATATGCAGCTCTCCATTCATCCCCAGTGTTGCTTCTTATCTTGCGAAGATCGGCCGAGTATCCATATCGAGATTCTTTTTGTTCATCTCCAGTTTGCTTCTTGTCGTTGTTTCGTCAGCATATGCATAAGCATAGCATGGCATTCGTTCATGTAGATTCATGGCATGTGCATATTTTTGTATCTTGCATTTTTGTGTCGTTTGTTTTGTTCTTTCACTTTGACTGTGTTTATCCCCAAGTGATCGGGTTTGTCTTCTCCCTCCAGGTAGAATCGTCAGCCCTAGGCAGGAAAAGCACATCCTTTCTAATTCCTCGCTGAGTTCGATCCTCGTGGAAGATGGTTGCTTTAGTTTTCTTTTCCATTTTTGGGTAAAGATGAACCCCGTTGAGCTCAATCCTCTATGGACGGAGTCCTTGTTTGACCGTTTCTTCCCAGTTAGTTCCTGGATTAAACTTTGGTCCCTGACAATCACAAATTTTGGATATCCCTGAGATGTTGAACCTGAATCGAGCATGCATTTATTTTGCACTTTGTCTCCCCAGAAAGAATTTATTCAAAGATCTCTATGGAAGACAAAAGTTATTCCTCCAGCAGTATTATGGGATTTAAATCTAGACAACAAGTGGTAGCTCTTTATTTGAGCTCTATTTTCTATCCGGATGACAAATGACAGCCTCTTCAAGACATTTTGTCTATCCCCAGTGAAGTTATCAAGATTATCAGCTTATTCTCCAGAGAAAGTTGTTGAAGACATTACAAGTATTCTCTTTATTTGAGAATCCCTATTACAAGGATCTTACTAGCTTCAACGCTGTTTTCAGCTATAGTGATTTTACTTCTCAGTGGCATTCTCCCCAGTAAGCCCATGATTTAATTTGCTTCCGTCAAATGGCATCTCTTCGAGAAGTTTTGATGAAGACTAAGATGATCTTTCTCTTTTATTTGAGAAGACATATTCTACAAGCCAGCCGACCTGCATCTCTTTTGAAGATCCCCGGTTGAAACTTCCAAATCTCCAACAAGTTATGGATTCTAGCTAAAGTCATAAGATCTCCAGTGAAATCCCAACCCCTGTGAAATTACTTTCCAAGAAGTATTCACCTTTCCAGGAGGAGTTCAAAACTTTGGCTCGAGGCAGACACCTCGTAGCGTTTGGTTTCAAGATGTATGCGAGGCAGACAACCTCGTAGCAATTTATTTCAAGACTTGTGTTCGAGGCAGACAACCTCGCAGCAATGATTTATTTTCTACCCTTTCAAGTGGAATACTTGATCAAAGACCTCGGCAGTAGGTATTTCCCTGGTTATTCTCGGCAGTAGATTTCCAGAAGACCTCGGCAGTAGGTATTTCCCTGGTTATTCTCGGCAGTAGATTTCCAGAAGACCTCGGTAGTAGGTATTTCCCTGGTTATTCTCGGCAGAAGATTTCCAGAAGACCTCGGCAGTAGGTATTTCCCTGGTTATTCTCGGCAGAAGATTTCCGGAAGACCTCGGCAGTAGGTATTTCCCTGGTTATTCTCGGCAGTAGATCTCCAGTAGACTTCAACAAAAGATGTTTCTCTATTTCCAGGATCTCGGCAGTAGATTCCCTGGTCAACTTTAAACTTCGACAGACAGTCGTTTCTTTCCAGGATCTCGGCAGTAGATTCCCTGGTTAACTTTAAACTTCGACAAACAGTTGTTTCTTTCCAGGATCTCGGTAATAGATTCCCTGGTTAACTTTAAACTTCGGCAGACAGTCGTTTCTTTCCAGGATCTCGGCAGTAGATTCCCTAGTTATTTTTAAAATCGGACAGACAATCATTTATTTTCTCAGCAGATTCCCTAGCATCTTTGACAGTGGACACATTTTCAATAAAACATTGGTAGAAGGTATTCCTCCAGTTGATATCTCTCGAAGATTCCTCCGGTCGACCACTACGGCAGGTTCTCCAAGTGGATTTTATCAGAATATTTTGTCACAAGTTCATCACTCTTTGCTTAGATACCTTGTGATTGTCAGTTGATAGTCTCTTTCCCCCAGTGGAGTTAGGTCTTTCCCCGTGGAGTCTTGTTTTGCTGATTTGTTCCTCGTCGGGTCTCCCTTTTCTTTAGCTGTGTTTCAGTGTTTCAACATCAGTTATCCCCTGTGACATTATTCCTCACAGGATCTCTGTCTTGCATTTCATATCATACCATATCATGTGCACCTGGTGGCATCTTAGGGCCAAAAATTGTGCATGTTTGTATTTAAGTTCCTCCTATCTCGTCGAGACGAAGATTTCAATCTCCATATCTCCGGATAGAAGAAACTTAAATAGGGGCATCTGTCATACCCTAATTTTTGACCCTAAGATCCCTTTTCCTTTTGCATAGCATCTTTACGTCATGCGGGTCTTATGTGCATATTTTTTGTAATTAAGAAGTTTATGCAGGTACATTAAGTTCAAGTGAAAATGATACTCATTCTCGTGAGTATTTCAAGATAGGACTATCTGGGTCTGCTCCTAGGGTTTTTTACTGGTCATTCTCCTCAAGATTTAGGATTTTCTTTCCATTGGCGTCGAACTTGAACATCTTAGATTGTTTGGGGTTTTGTGGCAAACAACATTACAAGTTGCATCCTTATGATCGGGGAACACCTCATGTGCTGAGTTTGTCATCATCTAAACAGTTATGCGGGCAACAAAGATCAAGCCTATTTCAATAGACTTTGTTCGCAAGGTTCTTGACAAAAAGTTCGAAATGATTCTTTGTAAGCTTCAAGATCAAGTCGCTCATTCAAGTCGCAATGTCTTCCCACCTTTAAATTCAAGGAGTGATTCAAATAGAAACTCACTAGTTCACAGATACAAAATATAAGATGCTTCTTTACATGTTCATTACAAACAATTTCAAGTTTTCAACATTATTTTCCATATTCAAGATTTAAAAGTGCAAGGACTACGCATGTGCCAAGAGTTCCTTATAGTTCAAATACAGACTGGATTATTCTATGGCTTAGCAATTCAAGACCCGTGCATCAAAAATTCCATTATGTTTCTCTTCCACGGAACTGGTAATATTCCATACCACCAATTTCCAGTGAACCACGTACAAATTTGTTTCTTCAAGACCCACTCTGAGGTGGTAAAAGGACTTATTTGAACATGTAGTTTCTATAGTACTTACCAATTATAGTAATGCTCTTGCCAAGGACACCACGACACCGCCAAGGAAATGGTTTGTCCTGAGATTTCTATTAAAGTTAACTCATTTATCCATTTTTGGCTTTACAATCATCTAAGTTACAAAAAAGCTCTTAACAGAGTTTTGGGATTTGCTTAAATGTGCCATAAATCTAGGCATGAGATGCTGAAGATAAAAATAGGTGTTGATACTTGTAAATTGTGAACAAACTAGTGAAGATACAATTGTCACGATGGGGATTTTATTCCTAATTGCAAGTTACATGCTTCCCAAATTTTTACTCATTACTAAACACAAGCAGTTTCTGCAAAGTGCATCCATGTATTGGTTGGTCCACCGTCATGTCGCCCGAACCTCTTGACTCATTTGGTCACCATGCTTTATAACGTTCCACTGCCTGCAAGATGCATATCCACAGCCTCGCCTCCCTTCAAGCTACAAATAAAAAAAGAACGTTGTTAAAAAAAATAAATACTGAGATAAGCTGACATAAAGTCTCATCAGTTGTACATTGATACCATTCCTAAGTTTAATCAATTTGAAGTTGTAGTGTTGGGATTTCTATCTTATACAAATCTTGTTACCACTTGTGTTAGAATAAGAAAGGAGGCCTCCACTTTATCTGTTATTGCACCAACTCACAGCATGGGGCATACAAGGGTCTTATGTTCAGAAGCGTACCGAAAGCTCCACATTGTCTAGAACGGCTTATCCTTGCAGCATTGAATCAGACATACCTAGGCCAAATGCAAATAAAGATCCAAACCTCAGTTGTTAAGCGTGTAAAATTCTTTTGCAAAAGAACCATCAAGTTAGCTCGCATTTGATAATGTTTAAGACATTAAACCAAAACGTACAAACTACGATGTAAGTACTACGACTCCAGGATTATTTCATTTACAAGTAATTTGAAGTCAAGCACAAGGAATCACAACGTTCTCAGACCACATCATAAAGTACACGAGTATGCTAATCCTCGCAAGTAACATGAAAAGAAGCTTGTGAAGTGCTTAGTTGAAATACCTCTAAAAGCTGACGAAGTGGATCCGAATCGTAGGTTGTGCGAACAAGTACTGATGGTTCACCAACCATTTTCATGTTGTATCTACTTCCCTGCAAGAAAGGCAATCGCAAGCCTATGATTTTTAGATACGATAAACAAGAGCAGGATGCATTAGACTCAAAAAGCATGTTTCACTAAGAATTCATTAAGGAAAAAAGAAGTCTCAAGAAGCTTTGGCTGTCTTACCATTTCTAGAAGCTGCGACTCACTTTGGTTTTTGTACGATTGATAGGAACCCTGATGGAATTTGTAAAACTATCACACTGCTCACTTCCTGCTGAGAAATTATGGCAGACAATAGAAAATCAATACATTTTGAAAGCAAAACAATCCACATCAGCATCCTAAAAACAAGGAGACAAGGACTTAAAATCTCCCCAAAGCATCCACATACATGACGAATTAAGAAGAGAAAGAATTCAAACATGTTTCAGACATGTTTAACCAGATTTGGAAAGATTTTATCATGCAGCAGACACAATCAATACCAGTTTATTTCTTCCCAAAACGAGCCTCAGACGGGTTCTTAACAACCATCATCATTTGTTAATCAGCAATTCAAATTTCCACAAGACAGATTGAAGTCTTTCCAAAACATGTCTAGACAAATTTCAAAAACTTTCCCAAACAAACCAAAACATGTCGGTACGAGCATGTAAACTTTTTTATCATATCAGACAACATAAATCACCAGCATTATTTCGCATTAACTTCAAAATCAAGAGTTTTTGAGCCTATAAATGGATTCACAATGCAAGTAGAGGACATTCAGAAATTCCTCCACACACAAACAAACACAAGATCACCGTATCGAAGCACCAAACCATCCCAGAAAATTTTCACAAACAAATTCACACGCATCTGCAGAGAAATCCACCATATTTCATAAATCAATCCACAACAAATTCACATACATACACCAAAAATCACCAATACAAATTCATACACAGCAAGAGGCAACAAGAATCGCTCGCAAAAATTTAAGGAAAGCAGAGGACTTCACAATACACGCGCACGCAGAGAAGAAAAGAGATAGAAGACTCATCTCTGAGTAAAGAACCTTGAAGGCTCGATCGCGTCCTCCTCGTCTTCAATCGTCGGCGACTTTCCTTTCCTTTTCATTGCTCTAAATCTTTGTAATTGTAATCAACATAAATATAGTAAATTGGGGTATTGGGTCGTGTGGGGTTGAGGGTTAGTTAGGTTTGTTTGATCGATCGAGAGAGGTAGAGAGAACAGTTTAGGGTAGCGGCGGCCGCTAGGGTCTCCAACCCTATTTTTGAGAGAAAAGAAAGAGGAAGAGACGAGAGAGTCTGAGTGAGGATGAGAGAGTTTCTTTTTTTCTTTTGCTTTTATTTTGGATGCATTATTCTATACACGCGCACACACTGTATACACATGCACCCTCCGTTTAGACCACGAGATCTATCACAATTATGCACCACACGGCCACGATCTGAGGGTCTATCGTGGACCCTCTCCCCTTGTACGCGTAGGATCTCTCAGTTAGTTAATAAATCTTTTAATTTAAACCCTTTTTTTCAATAAATAACTCATATTTTCTTTTTCTCTAAAATAATAAAATTGTTTTTTAATTAATCCTAATAAGTATTAGAAACTTTTTTTTGAAAATTACAATTTCTTTTAATATGTAAGATATCCTTTTATTAAAATATAACTAAAAATTAATTATAACTTTTAGCGAATCTTTTTTTAATTAGAAAACTTTTTTTTAATAATAAAAACTCCTGTTTATATTAAAATTAAAACCCTTTAATTAATAAGAAGGAACTTTATTAACCTTTTAATATTATTGTAAATAATAATAAAAACTTTTATAAAAATATTAAATTTAAAACCATTTCCATATTAATAATATAAATTCTTTTAATAACTTTTTCTCTAATTAACTTTTAGCATGACTTTAAAACTAATAATAAAACTTTTTTTCCAATTTTAAAAACCTTTAACTTTCTTTCGTTTCCTTTTAAAAAACTAATAGTAATCTTTAACGTAATAAAATAAATAATAAATCTTTTATTCATTAACCTTTAATTATTAAAACTTTTATTAAGAAAACTTTTCTTTTATTAATATTATCAACATAGTGGAAAACCTTTAAAACAATTAAAACTTTTTTCTTAAGAAAACTCTAATTTAAAAGTGATCCTTAATAAAATTCTCATAAAAATAAATCAAAAATCAACTCTCTCTTAACGAACCGTTCCCTATTAGAATCCCTCGCGATAAATCGTTTGTTTGAGTGACATGGATTAGAACTATTTAGTTGATATTATACCGTGCTTTTTGCCTTTGTGTGTATTATTGCATGTGATGTATGTATGTTTTTCTTCTTGTGCTCTAAACCTTTTCAAAACGATATCAAAATTCTCGATCCAACATCGAGCCCATTTTCTACCCATAAGTCGATTGTCTTTAGGCATCACATTCAACCTTTTGGTCACTAGACACAAGTCTAGCATCACTTTGCTAGCACCCTCGCCTAAATAATAATAATTAATCGCATTAATATCCAAGGGAAAATCCCATGCATGATAACCATGTTATTGTGCATGGTGCACATCATTTGCATCATAATCGACACCTTAAGATAAGTCAATTAGACAACTTAGGATAAATTTCTTAGGTTAGTCCCCCTTCAATTTTGATTTAAAATCAAACTTTAGCCCACCAAATTCTCCACACAAGAGAATTAGATGTTAATCATCTCAAAGAAGGGACATACAATCCCATACCCCACAAAATACAAACATTTTCAAAACTGTGGTGGTATTTCTTAAGATGATGACTCATCTTCTTTTCCTAAACCTTTAAACAACTTTAGTATCCTTAATAAGGAACTACAAGTGCTCTGATTCCCTCCTGACAGGATATGTAGGCACAAGATGCGATATCTTGTCGAGCACACTTAGGAATAAAAATAATAAATCACCTACCCTTAACCCCTTAGAAAACAGATAACAATTAACAAATAACATAAAATAAATCAAGAGGTTCCTGTAGAGTACTACAGATATCTAGGATGCTAACACCTTCCCTAGGTATAACCAACCCCCGAACTTAGAATCTTAGTGCATTTGCATTGCATTGTGGGAATTCGGTTTTTCTCCCTTCCCTTGGATAAAATCAAAGACCGGTGGTGACATTAAAAATGCGATCCTAGTTAACAAATAACCATGGTATCCAATTTTCATCGCGACATATAGATGGTGACAAGTGTCACCGTTTTTGCACGTCTTTAATCGCCTTGGAGTTCCCCTTGTTGGATCTCATACTGACCTCTCTGTAGGGTATTTCATGCGCTAACACATTTTAACTTTAGGATCGTTTGACCAAGTCAGATCCTTTAATCTGACGGTCTCGATCATCCCTTACGGTAGTCTTAATGTTTGGCCATGCACACTAGATCCCCAGCGTGGACCTTCCCTTGGACCTGGGTCTTTATTCCTTTCCACACCCCTACTTTTCTGATCTCTCCTGGCCCATCTCTTCTTTTCTTTATTTTATTTGTTTATTTTATTTTATTGTTTAATATTTTCTTCTTAAAAAAATCATAAAAATATATTGATTAATCATTTTAAATAATTTCATTTAATATTAATTATTTACTTTATTAATTAATTTTATTAAATGTTTTTATTTAATTTAATTAATTTGGCTTATTTGCTTATTTTTTCTTTTAACCTAAAAAAAATTCTAAAAAAATATTTTCTTAATTAACTTTTAGGCAAAATATCCTTTTTGGTTATTTAACTTTATCTTGGGGTTCATTTTGGTCCCTTAACTTTAAAAAGTGTCATATTGGTCCCTAAACTCTTCAAAACGTTCCATATTAGTCCTTTTCGTCTTATTAGCGACGAAAAAATTCAAAAATCAGTCGCTAAATTCGTCGCTAATAAGGCAAAAGGACTAATATGGAACGTTTTGAAGAGTTAATGGACCAATATGACACTTTTTAAAGTTAAGGGACCAAAATGAACCCCGAGGTAAAGTTAAAGGACCAAAAAGGATATTTTGCCTAACTTTTATTAATTCTATTAAACCTTTATATTTAATACTAATTAACCTATTTTAAGGTTAATTTTATTAAATATTTAAGTTTAATTTAATTAATTAGTTTAATCTAATTCCTTTTAAATTTAAATTTTAAAAAAAATTCAGAAAAGTTTTTTTAAATTGTTAATCATTTTAAACATTTTTATTTAATATTGGTTAATTAAATTGTTAATTAACCTTATTAAATATTTATATTTAATTTGGTTAATGATGTTTTCCTTGTTTTTCATGTGTGTGATATTTATTTTCTTGGTTTATGTGTTCATTGTGTGTGTGCTTGATTGTGTGGGTGCTTACTTTACTTTTCTTATCCATATTCATCAAAATGTATCCCCTCCCCATGAGATGTAATAATTTTACCGCTTTGTTCTTTTTGTTGCGCTTAAGTAGTTTATAATTAAGGTTAAAATCAACCACACCCTTTTCAAAAAATTTACAAATAAGCTTGATCCAACGTCAAGAATTTTTCATAACAAATCAACTCAATAGGATTTCCATCACCATCACCCTTATCCATTACACTCCATTTTTCATTTTACTTTTTGTAAGTCGAATACCTTGTGCATCGCCATCAACCTCACCCTTTACCTTAGGATCTCCTTTTTCCTTTAGTTCAAACCCTTTACACAGAATAAACCCTTGATTCAACGTCAAGTGGAGTTTTCTAAATCAAATCAAAACATTTAATAACTATTGAGCACTTTTTAATAAAAGATGAAAAAGGAGCGGGGTGTAGTCAACGTCTCCCCGAGAGTGAGGATTCGAGAGGTAGATTTCGTGATTCAAGCTCTCGTCATCCTAAAATTAATCAACAAACTGTAGTCCCCCGAACTACGATTGCTCTGACTTCCTCATTGCACTATGAGGATACGTAGGCACGAGTTTGCGATGATCTTGGCGAGTACCTTAGGAAAATAAACCATCTAGCCCATATCCTTTTTCCTTCCTAACAACTTGAAAAGCCAAGCACTTAGAAGCAAACATTAACATGCACACCTAACCTAATGGTTCCCGTTGAGTACAACGGACGTGAGGGGGTGCTAATATCTTCCCCTCACGTAACCGACTCCCGAGGTCAGACTTTTTGGTTGCGATGACCATGTCTTTTCCTTTCGTTTTAGAGTTTTTATCGATATTTTCCCTTTCCCCTTATGGGAATAAATAAAATTCGGTGGCGACTCTGTTAGTCCGTCATGCGAACGTGTGATTGTGCTTCGCTAATGATCGTGCTTTTTTCGAGGTACGACACTTGTTTTACATATTGATTTGAATTGTTATTGAGAAATACTCTTCGAATCTCGATCTAGGATAATTATCTGTTAGATGCTAAACTCTAGACATAGATTTAAATTTAACATTCACTTGGGCATTGAGTCTTAATGCTACCGTATTGTTTAATAGGCTGGGAGATCATCGATTCAATAATACAGTTGAACTCTAGTCAGGATTTTACACATAAACACTGTCGGCGAGTGATACATGATGATATTGAAAAATGCTTAGATTGTGTATAACTTATTGGTAAATTACATATCATATCAGTGGATGAAATTCAATCATGGCGAGCTCTCATCTCTCTAAAACTTTACTTATCATTCCTCCATTTTACATCTTGTAGCTTTAAACCATCAAGCATCTTGCAAAATTATGCTTAAAATCATAGTTACCGTTGAACGACATTGATATCACACCAGTCCCAGTGGATACGACAAAACGAATATTTACCCTTGATAGCAATACTGCAATCAACAGGTTCAAATCCTTCCTACTACAAAATTTTTTATTTCTTAATATTTGAATGTTCAAGCATACAAATTCAACACTTACGTGACTAAAATATAAAATGCATTCGCCCCATATGGTAGGAGGGAAAATGGGTATTAACCCATAAAAATAGTTTCCATATTTTTTTTTTAAATTGAGAGAAATTTTATTGTAAATATTTGTTGGCTTTTTTTTCATAAGTGTTTTTACCAAATTCACATTGAGAGGTCTAGGGCTACTAAGGATTTATAGTATTTGCTTAGAATTAAGAACTATTGAATATTCTAAAAGTTTAGGTCTAGATGGGTTAAGGAAGGTAATGTCAAATTTGTTTTGTTCTTCATTTTAGATACTCTTTTCCATAGTTTCTTCTCCTATTTTGTGGCCTTGATCCCTAAGGTTGCATCCATGTCCCAACTGAGGGATTTCAAACCAATCTCTATTGTGGTTAATGTATAAGCTTGTAGAAAAAGTGTTGGAGTCAATGTTAGCTAAAGTTATGGATAAACTGATCTCTCCTTAAGAAGGAGGCTCTTGGTGGATGAGGTTGTAGCAGTGAATTAGTTGGTGGAATTAGCTAAGAGATCCAAGAAAGATTTACTCATATTTAAGGTAGATTTTTAAAAACCTATGATTAAGTCGGCTGAGGATTTCTTGAGTATAGAGCCTCGATGAGAGATTGTGTGTTTTGTGATAATTGTTCTAGACCGGCCTAAGGCATAATCGACCAAGACCCAAACCTTTTCAAGCCCACTCTACTCGACCTAATTTATATAATAGTTCACACGCGATGAGAAGATACATATTCTATGATCTCCAATTTCACAAAAATTGTCTTGAATCTTGATCTGACTTAGACGTTGGAGTGCTAACCATCCAAGTCAACCTCGCACCGCCATAACGGATATCGGAACCACTATTCAAGATCAATAATTATCCAACTCTCCTAATTTATGGTTCCTCTGTGGATCTAGATCATCCATTTTTTGTTCCCAAATAAAACAGTGGCCCCGTCTGTGGGAATGACTTCCGATTTCTATTATTTCCACGATGTCTGATCTAATCTCTGATTTACCAAATCTTAACCTACTCAAAAATTGTAGAGTTAAGAGAAAATTGGCCTCTTATTCCTATGTTTACGGTGAACCGAAAACTTTTCTTCCAGCCCAAATGCGAAGACCCACAACTTGCCTTCCAGCCCAAATACGATGACATCACTTATTGTGTCCGAGGCCTTTATGGGCGCAAAATCAGGACATACCACAAGTTCGTAGTTAAAGCCGAATAAAGTTCTTGTTATCTGATACCTTCTATGGGTATTAAAGTATTTTTGGCCAGTCGACGGGCCTACCCTAGTTTGGGTCTGTCGTCTTTCATAATGTTTGGCTTAGTCATATCCGCAGAGGCTTACCCGGAGTCTTTGAAAAAGAAATAAAGGCGTTCGTGATCAAATATCAGTCCTCATGCAAATGTTTCCCTTCTCATTCGAACGATGTTGTTCGACTTGGATAAAGTGACTATTGGACACTCGGAAGTGGGCTATTGAGAACAAATGAAAATAACCAGCCACAAGTTATGAGAAGACCTCTCCGATCCTAGTATATGTTCTAAAGGAAAGACTAGACAATATGGCTAACTTCCATTCCTTCTTCATAGGTCGAAGGAGCCGACCACTCAACACATGACAACAGGCAGATGCAAGGTAAGCCATCTCGGATATTGTCTACCCAAAGGAGACATTTCAAAGCCCAAGGTACATTCAGGCCGGAACCCCGACGAAAGAGTAACAATTGGACACTATCTAACTAATCCAAGGTCACCATCAGGATTATCCACACTGACAATTATTTATTTATTCGATACGGACATAACATATTCATGCAATTCTGATACGGCTCAAAGCACTCTCTACGCCTAGTTATGTATTTGACACGGACTTAATGCATTCCTACGATTCTGATATGACTCAAAGCACTTTCTACGCCCCGTTGTGTATCCGAATCAAACTTAAAACATTTTTGTGATTCCGATACGACTTAAAAACACATGTGCCCTATTGCGTATCCGATATAGACTTAATGTACCTATGCGATTTTGATACGACTCAAATATGCACCTCACGTCTGAGACATATTAAACACACTTTTGTATTGTTGGTGCACCCCCTTCTGATTTAGCCAATCCCATAACATAGGTGGTGGAGATTGGAGACGTCCACCTCGTTTCGAGCCAAGCCTTGGGGACAAGGACAAGGATCCTACCCTTGACCAAGGAACTTTTCTCTATGACGCAGAGCACAATTTTAAATATTACTCCCTCAGTCTCACAATGAGGGATCCGTTTGGAATAATAAAATGTCCCAAAATAAATGACCTATTTCAATTTACAATTTAAATCAATTTTTCTTCCAATTGTACCCTTTAATTATTACTACTTTCATCACTCTCAATATTTGGCAATAGATACTTTAGTAAAAATATCATTCTCTCTCGTTCAATTATACACTTTTCTTAATATGTGTGAAAAAATCAAATGGGTCACTCGTTGTGGGACAGAAGGAGTATTGCATAACCTCGACTTCATCGATCTCTGGCCTCTTCCGAAATAATGAAAGCAATTCTCCAAACACAACATACAAATCAATATGTTACAACAGCCAACACTTATTGCAATAGACGGGTATAGAGAATAAAGGTGGTAGCTTACACTATTCGACGCACTAAGTTGCACAAAGCAAGAAATTTTGGAGGCACACTCTCCACCTCAATATAGTCAAATGCGTTATTTCCTTCGTAAAGCAGGGCAATAAAGCCTCTCACGCATAAAACGAACAACTTGTCATAGCTGAAAAAACGCATGTGATCTAACCTAAACTTTAAGTGGATAAAGATGTCATAGATTAAAGGAGCAATCACCAGAAAAAGAATAATTCGTATGCAATGATAACATTAAACCAAATGCCGACACATAGCTCTAAAGATAATAGTACTTGAACAATTAAGGTAAAATATTTCATTATATATCAAAAAGTATTGCACCCAAGGCATAACGGGCTGGGAAATGTTGCAGGAAATAAGCAATACAAAAAAAAATCAGGCCAAAGCATTTGAAGCCAGGGCGGCAAGAGCACTTTCTTGAGTTACTCCAGGAGTAGACTTAAAAGGATCCAACACCTTAGCAAAAAACACAACATTAGATAAGAACTTCCTCACCTGCTCTATAACTCGTTCTCGGCATTTGAGCACTTCGTGGATAGTTTGATGAAGAGCATCATGAAACACATGCCTTAGACCGACCACCTCTTCCTGAAGTTCTTTCAAGGCTTTTGCATCTTTCTGATACTTTTCCACCTGGTGAGAGTTTTCCTGAATGGAATTAGAAGTGAATTTATATCGCTCTTATGAATCTCTGAGAGAACCCTCCATTGAGTCACTCGAGTCGCCAGGATAGAAGGAGAGCCATGTACTTTCATCGGCTCTTACAAAGAGTTTTCAACTTCAATTTCTTCTCGAAGAGTAATAAACTCCTTTTGAAGGTTGATGCACTTCAACTCCATAGCTTCAACCTTCTCTTTCCAAGTATCCCTATTCTTGAAAGGACTAATCAGGGAAAATACATCACCCCATCCAAAAAAGATGAGAGAAAAGATGGAAGCGACTTTTAACAGGCTATAAGCAAGCTCAGAAGCCATTTCCATCTTATCCTCTTCAGAAAGATTCTTGACGAAGGATAAATCCAACGTTGAAACATTAGCAGCAGCCTCCTCAAAAGTGTGTGGAAGCCAAGAGGAAAAAATGTCTGGTATCTTCACGAATGAGCTTACCTCGCTAAAAACATCCTTCTCGGCAATTTCAGTATATTTCGAAGAACACTTATTCTGAGGAGACTAAGGTTCCTCCTCCCAGACCCTCTTTGACGAAACCGGAGGGGAGATTGGTTCCTCCATTATCTAAACAGCCACAACATCCTCAAGCTAATCCACCTCAAGCACAGGAGCCAAAGCTTTTATAGCCGAGGTATGATTGGGGGCAGAAGTATAAGCATCCAAAATACCTTAAGCATTGATGAGGTTATATAACATGTTGAGCTTGCTTATTTTAACCATGTTATCTGCCAAACATAATTATGCATGTGTTTATTGGTGTTTTTCAGTAGATCAAATCATGTGTTTTTCGTTCCCCTAATGTATTAAACACAAAAAAACCCTATGGACAATTTGTGCCAAAAGTTTGAGAAAGTGTGTTTGTGTTTGTGTACTTGATCTTTGAATGTCAGAAAATTGGATAGAAGGTTCGATAACAATGAATGTATAATTGTTTGATAAAATAAAGTAAATAAAGAACACAACAAAAGTGTTGAAATAAATGTTTAGTTAAAAAATTAAACAAGGGACGCATATTGAAACATGTTCTCACAATTTTTTTTCTCTATGTGACTTGGATACTTGAGTTCTATAGAGAATCGTGATAAAATTTGCAAGCCTCTATCACATATCTAAGATCCAATTATATACGAAATATATCAATAATCATTGATAACAATTACTACTCCAGTATTCGACACATATCATATTACGTTGGCCTCTGCCATCGGAAGCGCTTCTACGTGCCTTTGGTTTGTGAACTACTTCTAAAATACCACCTAATACGACAACTGCCCATAAATTCCTTAACTTCTTCTATCAAAACGTCTTCAAATCTTCTAATTTCCATGTCGAAGATGTCAAGTCATTGCAAAACCTTCTCGAGATCTTGAACATGTTTTGAAGAGAGATTGATCTTAATCTTGTGGATCTGTTCTTGTGACTCCTACAAACCAAGCTTAGTGGGTCTTCAGGTCATCTAACCCATTGAATTCAAGGTTATACTAAGTCTCATAACATCTGGTAGGTGAGTCAAACTCACCGCCTTACTCGAAATAATCAGCATGTTGAAGTTATCACTTGGTTATCTTGTACTTAACATTTTCACACTATTATATAACATGTCCACGTCGACCATGCTAAAATGAAATTCCCAGGCTAATAGATACCCCCAAAATTCAACTTTCGATAATGTTTGCAGTATGGAAGAAAGGTGGCATTTTTAGTAACCTCTCGACACTCTTCATAAAAGTATGCACACGTCATTGTCATTATGATCACTTTTACCAAACCATAATGTCCTTGAATGCGCGTGCACATAACCATCATGATTTCGATTTCCTAGGACATCGTGGGACACAAGATTAAATCACATTAAAAGAAAATAATTTAATTTAAATTTACTCCAAAATCAAAACGCCAACTGTCAAAATCAAACCACCACTTGTCCATATTCCTATAGGGAAATTGAAAAGTTTTATTTCCATGGCTATTAATGCATCTCTTTCTCTTCTTTTTATTTCTTTTGCTACTTCTTCTCATCAGAACCTTAAGAACTCTAACCCTTGCAATCTTCATCTTCAGTTTCTTCTTCAAACTTTAGAATTTCCTCCGCTCTACAAAATAACTTCCAATCCCGTCCGCTGTTGATGTCACTGCTTCTACTCTCCCTAGATATCACACTTATATCCCTGAACTACTAATGGAGAAAGAAAAAGCAAAAATCTGGGCTTCCCATATATTAATCTTTTTCTTTATTTTTGACAATGTTCATACATTTTTGGGTCTATTTCCCAGATCCCCTGTAAAACCTAACAAGTTCAAGAAATTCTTCCCTTGTTATTGTCGCTGCAAACTTCGTGTGTTTAAAGATAAAATCCATGAGTTAGGTTTCATGAGTTCACCCCAACGTGTTTTTCGTTCTTCTCCTACCACCCACAATGTAACTTATATTAATTGGTTGGACAAAGTGGAAAAGAAGAAATAACAACTCTGGAAAAACCAAGGTATATATGAATTGATTCAATTGTCCAGAGATGGCCCGAAATATAACCCCAATATGCTCATCTAAATCCTTTTTCTTCTGGGAAGGATCGACTAACACCTTTCACCTTCGTTGTGAAATGATAATCCCAACCCTCTTCGATGTGGCTGCTTTCACTGACCATCGACCAACTGAGGATACCCTCGAACCCTCTCTCATAAGCAAAATTCAACCCATATTTACTATTTATCGTGTAGGCTTTAGCAATTATATTGAGGACCAACATGAAGACCTCCAGGAGAAAGTGTCTGACTATGAACCCATTGCTTTCCTCGCTCGTTAGTTATCTCATTTTGTTTTTTGTTCCAGATCTATGCAGATAGCTAAGAAGTTTATACCCTTGGAAACTCAAATCTACGAAGGACGAAACATCTGTCTTAGCAAGCTAATTTTAGGTTCTCTTTATGAATCTCTAAGGCTTGCTTATGCTAAACTAAAATCCGTAACCACTCCTGAGTAGATACTCTAGATGTTTTGTCCTATGTGGCTCCTGTAACTCTGGCTTAACGCCACTTTTGAACCTTCTCTAAAGGTCACCACCCCCTCTAACTTAATTAGACAAGTAAAAAATAGACAGTTCGAAGGTACTAGGCTCATTCTTCTCACTCTAGATGATACTAGCTGCTTGACCGAACAAGCCTTCAAAAACGGTTTCTTTATGTGTACAAATTGTACTATATTCATTTCCTCCATAGCCCCATTTGTTAGTCGAAGTCATGGGCCATATTTGTTTAAGAGAGAATTTCCACCTCTTTATTGTATTAACCTTTTTAAATGCCTTAGTCTGAACCAATATCTTAAGAAGAAAATAAAGAATTTGAGTCCAGCGACGAGAGGGATGAAAGCTTGGTTTCTACACAACCAATACCTCCCAAGTACCATAATGATTTGAAATAAAGTTGCAGCCTCATATTTTAGAGATGAAAAAAATAAAAGGCTTATGGTGAGGTGTCAAAACTTTGGCAAGCCAAGAAAAAGAAAAAACAAGCAAATGATTAGGCTCCTGAGGCCAGTATACCAAAGAAATTGAGGGAAGAACCTATCATCCACACCAATGATGGAGAAGACGAAGAAGAACAAAACCCTCAGCTAACTCGAAAAAAATACAGAACGCCCAAAGCAAGCCTCTCCTACTAAAAACTCAAAGAGTGCAAATTCAAGCCTTATCTTCAAGGCAACTGAGGTATTTTGAGTTTCTTTTGCATTTCCTTTTCGATCTACATGCATTTTGTAATATGATTTGAATATCCTCTTCGTCATTGGAACAAACCCTTTTTGTTGTATTTCCTACTGTCGTACCTCAAAAAATGAGCATGACCTAGCGAAGCACAATTGTACACTCGCAGGATGGAATTAACAGAGTCGCCACCGATCTTTATTTATTCCCATAGAGGAGGGAAAGGGAAAATATCGAATAAAACCCCTAAAAGAGAGACAAGGATATGGTCATCGCAACCAATATCTGGGTTCGGGAGTCGATCACGCAAAGGGAAGGTATTAGCACCCCTCACGTCCATTGTACTCAACAAGAAACATTTAGTTAGGGTTGAATGAATGTTAGCTTATGTTAGTTTCTAATCTTCTACTTATTGAGTGGAAAAAGAGAGACAAGATAAATGTTTTTTAGATTTTTATTAAAGAGAAATGACCTAAAAAGGTTTTTATTATTAGGGAGCTCGACAAGACTTCGCTATCTCGTGTCTACGTATCCTCATAGTACAATGAGGAAATCAGAGCATTCGTAGTTCTGGGACTACGGTGAAAAAAATAAAAAGGTTGCTCGCCAATAATTAGGGCGAAAAAAGAAAAAGGTTTCTCGCCAAGTATTGGGGCGAAAAAAGAAAAAGGTTGCTCGCCGGTTGCTCGCCATGGATTAGGGCGAAAAAGAAAAAGGTTGCTCGCTAAGGATTATGGCCCTTGTGCCTACGTATCCTCATTGTTAAATGAGAAATCAGAGCGTCCGTAGTTCCGGGTAAAAAGAGTTTGTTTGTTGGTCGATTTTAGCGAAAGATATTTAGTCGCATTTGACAGAAAACATTGCTTTACCCAAAACAGGTGAGGAGCAAACGTTTGCATCACAACAGAATGGATTTACAAATCAACATTCGCGGGAAACACCTCTTATCTCAACTCAAATAGTTTGTGGACGAAGCAATGTTTTGCGTCGTCTCAAGACACAATATCTTACGTTTATGAAAAAGTTTTGAAGGATCGCGCGGCAGCGAGAAAAATAGTTTGATTGGTTGGATATATTTTAGGTGAATGACAAACATTTGATGAGAATCAATTGTTCAAAGAGTTACGCTAGAATGCTAAATCCTAACGGCCCTTTTTCATTCAAGTTGTTATGAAAATTGTTTGATGGACAACGAACTCTTGATGATAATCAATTGCTCAAAGAGTTACTCCAGAATGCTAGATCCTAATGGCCCTTATTTGTCCAAGTTAATTACATTGTTTTAAGAACGAACGAAAAGAATGAATGGCTATCCTAATGCACGAGGCTCGAGATCGATTATTCGAGGTTTCTGCTAGAATGCTAGATTCCAACAGTCCTTTTCTTTTGTGTTTATTAAGGAAAAGTTTTAAAGTTGTGTATGATTTGATTTTGAGAATGGGTAAGCCACGGGACTTGAGAAATAAACCGAAATCAAAGGCAGCTGAATTTAGCTCCAAAGCTAACTTAGAGTAGACTCATGTATGAATCACTTTATAAGAAGTCGAGCAACAAAATTTATGTGTCCAAACGGGATTCGAAAGCTAATATTGAACCAAACTTCCGAAATCACAACACAACAATATAATTGAGGCATCAAAATATTTTACCTCGTCACACTATTTCCAAAGTTCAAAAGTTAACAACAAAATTCAACTAAAATCTATAAAAAAAAACTAAGACAATTAATTAATTACATTTAAACCACTAATTAATCAAACAAAAATAAATAATTAATTAACAAGAAAAGGGTAAAATAGCAAAAAGGAAGGTATAACTAAATGGGCTACTTAATTGCTTTGAACTAAGCCCAAAAAACCACTACTAATCTTGAATTCAATTTACTATTAGTAATGAAGTAAATAATAATAAAATTGATAAAAATTTAATAGCAATATTTCAAAAACAACAAAAAAGAACGTTAACATAATGATATGAAGAAAAAGGCATCGTAAAAAAATGGTCTTTATTAAACATGTACAGTACAACCACTTTCCATTTTCTTGTTAGAACATAAAACAGTAATGCACCACACTTATAATCAAAATGTAGAAATTTAGAAACTACAAATGTACAATATAAGTAGATATCTACAGAAAAAATATGATATAATATAGAGAAATGATATTTCTACACCGTATTTCACTATTCACCAATACGGTGAACAGTGAAATATTATAATAATATTTTTTTTATTTTTAAATTTTTTTTAAAATTTTTTATTAAGGAATATTGATATAGAATTGTGTAATTAACCAACTTTATAACTTCATTAACAAATTTTTTGTATTGTATTAATCAACTTTAATTACTGTTAAAAATTCATTTTAATATCTGAATGGTTATTAACCAAGTTCATAACTGCATTAACCAATTTTTGATTTCCATTAACCAACTTTGATTCACAACTAAAAATTATTTTTAATATCTGAACGTTTATTAACCAAGTTCATAACTCCATTAACCTACTTTTTACATTTCATTAACCAACTTTATTTCATAATTTTAAAGTAACTGTTCACGGGTATTGTTCACGGATACTGTTCAAGCACTATTCATGTTCATAATTTTAAAGTAACTGTTCACGGATACTGTTCAAACATTGTTCATGTATTGTTTATTTACGGTTCATAAAAAAATATTTTTTTATTCTAAAAAACACTGTTCACTGTATTTATACGGTGAACAGTATATACGGTGTAGGTATTGGTGTAAGAAAATGGTGTAGGAATAGCAATGCTCATAATAATATAATAGAAACATATAATAATATAAAAACTATGTAACAAATTGAGCTTAAGTTTTCATAGAAAAAACAAAACGTGCTTCAAGGCATTGTTCATCGTCTCTTCACCAAATTGAAAAACTACCAGGAAAACTCATGCACTTGAACAACGATTCTTCCATTCTAAGCATCAACATGAAATGCAGCCAAAGCAATATGTGTTACATCCAACTAACGAAAATGGCAATGAAGCAGAAATGTATTTGTTATAAATGTCGATGTCGACACTGATCGCAAAAACAACTTTGAAAAAGTTTCGAAAACAAAAGCAATACGATGCACACAATGCAAACAATATCGAATCGTTGCCAACACTATAAAAAAAGCTACAAACAGCAACACCAAAGATAAGCATGAAAGAAATCAAGACCAATACCGACACGTGAATCTTTTACTGCTGCGAGCAGTTGCGAATTTGTCACGTTTCTACTAAGTGTGAATGCTTCAAAATAGTTGTTGTTGGTGAATTCAATGTTGTTGTTCTGAGTTTGAATGCTGCAAAATCATTGTTACCGCGGTGTGTTCGTGGTGAAGAAGGTGAATATCCGAATGATTGTTCACTTGAGAAACGCGGCGTGAGTAGAGGGCGGATGACTTTGAGGAAGCTGCTTTGTGACGTGAGGTTGTTGTTGTATGTGGCAACGACTGAGATGGATGTAAAGTGGGGTGATTGTGGTTGGAGTGAGTGGATGAGTGCTACAGGTTGTGTTGGGGCGAGGTTGTTCTGCGGTGTTGCGGAGCTGGTTGTTTCGATTTATGTGGTGAGAAGTTGATGTTGCGGCTGGTGTTGCATGTCGATTCCTTCTTTTCTTGTTTCATGGAGTTTTAGTTTGAAGTGGAGTTTAGTGTTTGTTTACTGTAACAAAGAGGAGGGAGGGTTTTTTAGTGTGATTTTTTTGTGAGGTTTACATGATAGAGTTGAAAAAGTGATTAATGGTGTATGAAAATGAAGATGAGTGAAGTTGTGTTTGTTTACATGATAGAGTTTAGTTTGTCTATAAGTTGTGTATGTGAAGGGAGGATTTCTTTAGGAAGATAATGATGGAGTGTTATGTTGCTTAAGGTTTGTGTTTGGTTTTGGGAGAAGATTAGATGTAATGAGAGGTTTTAATGTTGAAAGATTTGTGTTTGGTTTAGGGAGAAGATTAGAAATCTTGGTTTTTGGTGGATGCAGAGAGTTTTTTTATGGTAAGAAATGATGTCTGAAAATGGATTCAAGAGAGAGGTTTTATAGCAACACGAGAGTGGCAAGTGGGAGGGTGGATCCGTGTTTTAAAGAGAGGGATGAGATAGGTGTTTAAGTAGCATGAAAATGTGATGTTGGAGTTTTGTTGTTATTGTTGTTGAAAGAAGAGAATGGTGGAGTAGGATTGAAGAGGATATGAGTGACTTTGTTGATGAGATGAAGAAGGAAGTGGAATGGGGTCCCTCCAAGTTTAGATATGGAAGGAGTATTATGCATGAAGTGTGTAGAAATTTTATGTGGATAGATGATGGTTTTCTGTTTTGAGTTCAACGTGAAAACTTCCTCTTTATTCTTTGGTTTTTTGTTTTTTTTTGAAATTCAAATGAGAGAGAGAAAGAGAGTTTATGATGTGTCCATCTCCCGTGTCTGTGCAAAGCTAGGTGTAACATATAATACTAGTTACTAACATATAATCTAGTGTCTACTATCTATCCATTACTAAAAGGTTTTATAAACTGCCCAAATTGTCCTTCCACCAAAAATAAAATACACTATGAAAAGGTTATTTTGGTAACTAGCAAATTCATCCAAAATCAAAAGTAGTTTTTCACAATTGCATGCCATGTGTTGATTTAACATTGGCTACTATTTGCTATATTCTATTTACCCATTCAAATTAAATATTACATACACTCATTCTCTCTCTTCGTTCAAATTTCAAATCATTTTCACTTTTTTTTCCCACACTTTCTCACTTTCATTTTATTTTTTTTCACTATATTTTTTATTATCGCTAAAAATAATAATAATCTATTTTTTAATTTTAATAAAATAAAAAACTTATTTATTTTATTTTAATTAACCATTATCTTATAATTAAATATTTTTTCTCCATCTTATGATTCATTTTTTTTTCTATTTATGTAATTATTTAATACAAGTTAATTTATATGATTATTGTTCATTTTACAATTAAGCATATCATTTTAAATTTTGCATTTGTATCTAAATACATTTTATATCGCACCAAATAATTTATTTATCTCACGGATCATTATCGCATCAAAATTTTCTTTTTGTTTTTCTTCATCTCACGAGTTTTTTTTTGCATGATTATTTAATACATCTGTATATAAATAAATTTTATATTGTATCAAATAAACTTTCTATTTCATGGGTCACTATAAACACAATACATATTTTATTTTAATTAATAATTATCTTAACTTGAAAGATAAAATCCTTATGATCAAATATTAAATACTTTTTTTTTATCTCAAGAATATTTTTTTTCTATTTGTATTTTAATAAAATAGAATTTATATAATAATTGTTCATTTTATAATTAATAGCTAATTTAAATTTAAACACGTATATAAATACATTTTATAACGTTCCAAATGTACATTTAAATATATTTTATACTGTATCAAATAATTTTACCCGTGCGAGAGCACGGGTATCTTACTAGTACTAGTTACTAAAATGAAATTAAAAAATAAAAGGACTTTTTAACACTTAGTAACCAAGTATTACTAAAAAGAGAATAAAAACAAATATTAAATATTATTTTAAAGGAAAAGTGGATAAATAAATTAAAAAAATAATTATTTAAATAAAATAAAAAATCTGATTATATTAAAATGATTATTATCTAAAAATAAAAATAAAACTGGTTAAAATCGAGTAAACTATCTGGTATCGAAGTGCTCAAAAATTAAAATGAATGCAACAAAATGATCAGAGCGAAATAAACGACTCGGAAAAATACAGCGTTTGGTCAAATTTTGAAATAATTTTTTTCTGGTTAAAAGGCTCAAACTGATCAAAATGCGACCGAAAAGCAGTCGAAAAAATAAAACGAGCACGCCAGGTTAAACTACATGGAACATAGATTAATATAACCGATGTTTGCAAGCTCAATTTTAAAACTTTTCGTCCACTAATTTTATGCATAGTTGACTTTTAGTTTGACTGATTTGTCTATAAATCTGAAAATTTATTCTGGCTGACAATTTGGGCATTGTGCAAGATGAAATGCATGTCATGCTATGCAGATGGTGCAGATGCTACGATAACTGTAATGACTCAGCGATCCAGGGTCAAAATTGCGGTATGACACTGTAACACCTCAAAATTTGCCCTCTTATTTATACCCATCTATTGGGTTATGCTTTCATATTTCATGTACTCTTAGGTCATACTTATATTCATTCATTTGCATTGGTCTTCTAAGACATGGGATCGAAGGGCATTCTTGTTATCCATTTGCCCTATTCAGGGGTGATTCAGCCGGTTCCTACTTTAGTCAAGTTTAAGAAAGGGTTAAGTTCATGTTATCATGAACATCGTCTTATTCAGAAGATTCATCAAAAGCATTGGGACAGGATGTCATGGGTGTGAATCAGGGTTTTGTTTTACTCGACATCTCAAGCTGGCTCTCTTTGTCAGTGTGTATCTCAAAGTGATTTAGGGTTTCTTCTTCATGGTTGAGCATGTGGACATTCATCAACCGAGATCAGGAGATTAAGGTTCTTGTGTCAAGGTTATCTTGGTCATACATCCTTCCCCATCTCAAGACTTATCATCATCAAAGGACTCATTGTGATCAGGGCATCCTACTTGTGGTTGTAGCTTACAAGTTACTCTGGATTCATTTTATTCAAGAGTGTCATTTCCAAGTGATTCGGTTCATAAGTTTGGTTTTTGTTCAAAGATTCAGTTCGAGCTAAGGATGGAAAATACAGGGTCATGATTTATTTGGAAGGCATTGTTCAAGTTCATTTTAACTCCTTTCTAACCCAATTTTCAATTTTAAACCCATTCTAATCCAAATTCCATATCCAAATTAATTGTTCATATCCAATTCTCATTTCAAATCCAATACCCATCTAGATTTTAATTTGTCCATTCTAAACCATTTCAAATCTATAAGACCAATTCATGTACATTTTCTCATTCTAATCCAACTAAACTAATTATATTTTTTTATCCAAAATCCATATCCACTTTTTATTTCTAATCCATTCCAATTCAAATAGTTTGCTCCATGTCCAAACCAGTGCTCTACATTTTAAGAGTACAAAACTAAACTGCATCCAAGCTGAAACAAGCTTCAAAATCCGTACCAGAAATTCATAACAGAACAAAAACTTCACATAACAGAATCGAACACTCCAACTATCCTAACAGAATTGGAGAAGAAGAGAAAATCAAGCTAACAGTTACATTCTCCTAATTTTCTAACAGAATTCACTATAACCTAACAGAAACTAGGAGAATCCTCTAACAAACTTTCTTTCTTCATTTTTCAGTTATCAACAAAACTCTCTCCATCTCATCTTCATCTTTCCTCTCTCAGATTCTTCTTCCACACCCGAATCTCTTCACACTATTTCTTCAATCTTCACCACCGATATACTTGCCAAGAGCAGGTTTTGTCAATTACCTTTCAATCTGCAAAATGAACCGATAAATGTAGCGAGCGATTTTGGACGCGGTTCTTAACCGCTGGCCGCTCTCTGCGGTTTAAGCTTAAACTACAGGTCGATTCATTTTTTATCCTATTGTGAGATGAATAAGGAAGGGAAATAGATGTCTCTAATTAACCCTGCTTGCATACTGAGTTTAAACAGCGGTCTGTTAGGTTACGGATGCTATCAATGTGGGGGGGCCTTGTACTGGTTATTTGTATTTTCGCCAGTACGGTTCTCTTTCTTTTTTACCTGGGCAGAAGGTTTCTGGCGGGGAACAAGGATTAGGATGTTAGGACTGATGCTTTTGAATTACTGCTTTTGATTGATGGAGATATGGGATTTGGGTTTTTTGTTGATTGCGCTCGCTAAGATCTTTTCTTTTGATCTTATGCCTACGTATTCCCGTTTACCGAAACAGGGAAATCAGAGCGTTCGTAGTTCCTCCTATTCTATGGGAGGAAATGGGTGTTTTGGTGTCTTGTTCAAAGCCCAAGACGTGAAGCGAAAGGTAGTTTGTATCTTGTTTAAAGTCCAAGATGTGAAGCTGAAAGGTCTATTTGTGTCTTGTTCAAAGCCCAAGATGTGAAGCTGAAAGACCTCGACTTTAGAGAGAATTTGTCATCTCTAAAGAGGGGAGAAGGAGAATTACTTTAACTGGGATACGCGGATCCGAGCAATGCCATAATTTCCTTAAAAGGGGTTTTAACCTGAAGGAGAAGACTTTAACTCAGTGTAGAGCAATGCCATCTTTCCTTAGGAATTTCTCATGCTAAAAGAGGGACAGTGGCATGGATATAGATGATCCAGAGGCTTGCCGCTTACAGCGATTAGATGAAAGGAAAGGAGTTGTTGATGTTTGTGTACTGTGAACGAGGCACAACTTTGATGCTAAAAGGTTAATTGGATCAACCAGTGGTTTTCTTATACAAAGCCTAAGAGGAGGCTAATTTCCGCTAGGAAAATCATTATCAAAGCCTAAGAGGAGGCTATTTTGTGTCTCGTACAAAGCCCGAGAGAGAGGCTAAAAGATTTTGACCCGACGATGGAGTCTTTTGGTATCTCGTATAAAGCCCGAGATGGAGGCTATTGTTTGTTTGACTCTACGAGGGAGTCTTTGTGTCTCGTACGAAGCCCGAGATAGAGGCTAAAAGTTTGACTCAACAAGAGAGTGTTTTTGTATCTCGTACGAAGCCCGAGATGGAGGCTAAAGGTTTGTTTCAGTTGAGTGACAGATCCAATATACTGATTTTAAAAGAGAAAATCAGTTCTTATATGAGCAACAATGTACTCAGGGATTTGATTTGAGGATCAGGGATATTTCCTTCTCTTTGAGGAAACGGGAAATCCAAAGGGTATTGAGACTATCCGAGTCTGCGGGTTTCCTTCCTATTTAACGAAGGGGGTCACTTGAGAATGTCTTTGAGACTCAAGGAAGTTAGACTGTCTAAGTCTAGAGTTTTTTTCTTTTGTACTATGCTTTGAGAAACAGTAGTATACTCTATGAAAGGACTGTTCTATGAGGATGATTAGGTTCTGTTCCTATACCTCTAGGAGGTCGTCGGGACAATTTGTACGAAGCCCAAGAGGAGGCTGGAAACTTTTAAGAAGCCGACGGGTCCTTGTACGAAGCCCAAGAGGAGGCTATCATTCCCGAAGGAAGAGATCATTATACGAAGCCTAAGAGGAGGCTGTGAATACTTCTAAGAAGCCGTAGAGTCCTTGAATAATGCCCAAGAGGAGGCCGATGCTTTTAAGAAGCCCGTGGGTCTATCATCTCCTTTCCATTAGGAGAGATAACTCTTTTAAAGATAAAAACCACTGGTAAACGTGCGAGGTTTACTATCCAGCGACTTTTAACTTTGAAAGAAGGTTCCTTAGTTAAGGTCCAAGATTATGACCGTAGTGGGTACCTAAACCCCGAGACATTCAAGGCAAGCTATCCACAAGGAATAGAGCAAGTCAGGAAAGTTCAAGAATTTGGAAGAAACTCAAAGATGCCATTCACGGAGAATACATTCATCTTGGGGAGTAGAGCTTCTTGACGATTCCTAAGGAGGACAGCCGAAGAGAAGACTGTATCTGGTGCTCCTATTGGGGATCTAGGTGTCTATTTCTACGAATAAACGAAACGGCGTCACCTAGTTCTAGACGTAGTTGCCGGGGAAACTCGAAATATCTATACTATTATTACACAGTAGATATGAGTTTATGAAAGGAGACTTACAGTGAGCAGCCCCACAATACAGTTTATATTATGAAAGCAGTAAATGAAAGCGATAACCACTTACTCGGTTGTAGTGCTTCCATGCTGATTCAAATCATACATTAACATCATTTTAGGGTTAAAAATCCATTTTGGTGAAAAATCTCAAAAAGTCAAAGTTGACTTTTGTGCACAGTTGACTTTTTATCAGATGAATTCCAAACTGTGCAATTCTTCAGGAAATCATGTCCTTGACCTAAATCAAACTTGATGGACATGTTCCATGGGTGTCATAGGGTATATTCAATCATGTATTAGGGTTTGGGAGCATGTCCAGGTCAAAAGTCAAAGTTACAGTTGACTTTTCCCTTAAAACCCTAATTGTGGTGCAGATGAAATTGAGACATGTTGCTCAAGCTTCTTGGATCAATCCATGGTTCCAAATGGATCAATATGGTATATTAGAGACCCTCAAATCATGTCTTGAGGTCTTGGCTCATGGTTTGTCCCAAAAGTCAACTTAGGGGTGAATTAGGTCAAGAAACCCTAATTCCTGATTTTTTGATGAATGCATCCCCTGAGGCAAAATTGACTTGATGCATGGGTTCATGAGGTTACATGAAGTATATTAGGTCATGTTTTGGATCATTGCCTTGTGCCCAGATGAAAATTTCCATATGGAGGCCCTGGTCGACCAAAACCCTAATTTGGTGACACTGTCGATCTTGAGACTTGATCCACCTAGAAGGGAGCAGCCTTGTGCTTAATCCTTGAAGTGGGAGTCCTTTTTGATCCATTGTGGATGTTTAAGAGATTAGACAAGTTGAAGATCATGTCATTTCTTGATTGATCCTTTGTCTAAGCACTCAGAGAGGGCTTGAAACCCTAATTTTGCTTGTATTGGATGCTCACTCATCTTTGGGGAGACTGATGAAGCATGATGGTTCATCCATATTGTGATGATGATTTTCACAATGATGGGAAATCTAAGTGGTCAAAATTTGGGGTATTACAATAAGCATCAACAACAAATTTTCAGCTATCATCTTCAAACCTCCTCCATCTCCATGATTCATCAATCTTCATCACTCTCAAGCCATAGCGTCCTCGGATCTGCATCTCCACAACGCAACAACTCTGCAAAGGCATTTTTCATCAATCTTGAAAGAACCTGCATAATTCACAAATATACAGTTCAATAATTCAATGCCATAACCGAAAATTCACACCAACATCAACGAGTAAGATTCAACAACAACACCACAACTCATATCACAATAACAAGCAGAACGCAAATATTGAAGAAGAGGATCGAGAAATTGAATTGAAAGTGGAAGAAGAAGAAAGTTAGGATTGCAAAAGAGATAGTATGAACTGAAAAGTTGCTATTTCTGCACCCCTCTCATCTTTTCCTTCTTTTTAATATTTTCTTTTTACACATGTTCCAAATTTGATTAGTAAAAATACCAAATGAGGCAAAAAAATTCTAAATAAATTCATGTGGGTTCATAAAGGTGTCAAATAATTTTTGATAATTTTATTTTTATTTTTAATTAGTTTTGGAATTTTTCCTTGAATTTCCTTTGTGATGTATTCCTATGATCATATTTTGTGCCATATGGTTTATAATTGATTTTCTACAAAGAGTTGTGAACTGAATTTTTGTACGAGACTTGAAACTTGATTTTAGGATACATTGATAGACCTTTTCAAATTTTTAGGGATTTTTTAGGCCAATTTTGGATGTGTTTGTGGTACCATTTTATGAATGTTCAACAATTGGTCATAAATGATTTATTTGGCTTAGTTTGAGCATGTTAAAAGATGAATTGGGGGCCTATATTCTTGGTGTGATTGACCACTAATCCCATGATAACACGATTTGTATACCTTAATTTTTAGGACTTCTAATTTCATTCTATATGTGCTCAATACTTCATTAGTGTGGGTGATTATTAGAGCCATTTCTTAGGAGATGTTGATGATGTATCAATGACATTTTTGAGGTGATTTTGAGGCATTTGTAATTGCATGTTGTGGCACATTTGTAAGCTTTAATAGTTCATTATAGGTCATGTCTTGATGAGTGATTGATTGACTTGTAATATGTGGAACTTGAACATGGAATGCATATCTTGTTTGCCTCTCCTTCTTGGGTATTTTGAGGCCATTCTCTTGCTAACTTTTTTTAGAACTTGAAAACTAAATTAAACATGTTGTAGCTACTGACTTAGGATACCTTTAATCATGTTTACTTTACCTATAATCCTATTTCACTTGTTTGAAGTTGTATGACTTTTAGATGTTGCCTAAATGTTAGAATTTGTGCTCATTTGTATGGATGTTCAATATGTTTTGACATGATGCATTCAATGTACTTCTAATTTCATTTTGTATGACCTCTAATGTGAACATAAACTTACATGAAGCATGAAGACCCATAATTTCATTCCATGATCAATGAAACATAACCTTGACTTGCATCTTTCAATTGCACTTTGTTTGATCAACTTGTCTAACCTTTTTAGATTCAATCTTTCCCCGTGCTTATAAGACTTAGACATGACTTATTGGGAGTCATTAGGTACTGACCTTGACTTGTTTAACATGTGTATGAATCATTGATGTTTCACTTTTACTTGCACTTCAAGTTACTAACACTTGAGAACTAGTTGATTGTGCTTTGTGCTTACTTTGCCTTAGCCCTTTAACATGCAATGACTTGAGATTCATGTGATGATTATAGGACATGTTTAGACATTTTAATGTGACCTACATACTGACTTGGTTCCATTGTATGCCCATTTCATCTTCACTTGTGTGCCATACCTTTTCATGTGGTAGTTTCACTTCAAATGACATGTTCTTAAGAAAGATTGTCTGGATCTTTTGAGAGTGCTTAGATATGAATGCCATGATTCCATTTACACACTCTTAACCACATTTAACATGATGTTAACTTCTGACTTTGATGAATATTCATGTCCTAATTCATTTACATGACTCCTAAACACTTATTTCACCTAGTTTGTGAACAACATGTAATTGTGTGGTGCATTGGTGCATAATTTGTAATTGTGCAACTTCTCTTGATTCTTTAACATAGATAGAGACTAAGAGTACATACTATCCTAGCTTTTGTTCTCATGTATGTTTCATCATGCCTTTTTTCCTTGTTATTACTAATGCGTTTGTTAACTTGTGCAAGGCATCTCAAGGAAGCTTTCAATTGCGGTGTGATTGGTTCATTCCACTTTCATTTGTGAATTAAGTCCATTTATAACATTTTTGTTCATTGGTGTTAATAGGCTCGAGGCTTTCAAGTGCTCACATTGCTTTGCTTACGTTGCTATCCGGTAGTACTCTTCATCCATTCTACTCACTTTCTCCTTTTCAAATAACATGAGAAGTAGGATTGGAGTCCCGACCGTTTCTTTTTGGCGGGCATTTTTCTAGAAAGTCCTCAAAGGAGGTTCTGTATGTGTGTGTTTATATTTGTGCTAAAGACCTCTATGAGGCATCCCTTTCCCTATCCCCATTATAAGTCCTCAAAAGAAGGCAAGCGAAGAAGGGACTAGCAATCAGTCCCCGCACTTTCTGTTGAGCCGTTCACTAGCTCACACTACATGTTGATGCTTTGAACATAACTTGCTTCTATCGAGTCGGTCAAGTGGAAGGAGGGTTTAGTAATCAAACTCCCAAGATTAGTCTCTAGCTCGCATCAAGCCGATGCTGACGCTTATGTGATATGATTCACATCTTCCCCTTCCTTACTCTGCTCTCCATGGTTTTCGATACCATTGGGTGAGTACCCCTATTTCCCACAGCTAGCTTGTTTTCCTAGGTTGATATGACCCCTTGGCTAAAGCTCCCCCTTTTCTTACTTTGATTGTGTGACATTATTGTTGATTGACACTGCTTACTCTTTCATTTACTAGTAGTTCCTTTTGTTTATGGATTGAGTTACATAAAGTCTACTTGTTTCGCGTGTTCCCCATAGGGCTCCTAGATTGAATCTAATTTTGGATTAGGTTCAAAGTAGGATAGACATTAGGTTACCAATCCATGTATGCTAACATTAGGTAGAATTCCCCTTCTTACCTCAACCATAGGGCCATCATTGTATGATAACATTAGGACATTAGTTCCCCTTAGTTTTTTCTTCCAACCTTGAGTCATCTCTTCTCTCACCTCAAAACAAAATCAAAAACATGTAATAAAGGCAACGAGTATTGTACGCCATGAGCCTTAAGTACATGGGAAATGGAAGGCGGAGGGTCTCCCTTCACCTTTCTAGAGTGTTTAGCATACGTCCTGTTGGGGACGACCATGCGTCGCATTCGTTCTCATGTCATAGACTTTAGTGCAATACGAGTTACAAACTAACTTCAAAACACTTTCTCCTAAAAGACAAAAACAAACATCCATATTCCTTCAGGATTCTCTTCTCATCTCACTCACTCTCATCGTAGAGGATACGCTATTTTCGTTCTACCGCAAACAGGTAAATGCGTAAGACTCCAAGCAATGAGCGACAACACCTAAACTGCTAGAACGCGAACATTAGCGTCTTCCACTTAAAAAACACAAAACAATGACCTTGTAGGTCGAACTATGACTGCTCTGACTTCCTCTTTCCGGTTAGATTGAGGATACGTAGGCACGAGACGCGATGTCTTGGCGAGCAACCTTTCCCCACAATAGCGTAGTCCGAACTACGTTGACTCTGACTTTCCCGCTCTCGAGGGAATACGTAGGCCTAGGACAACGATGTCCTATCGAGTCACTTTTTCTTTTCTTCCCCCGTTTTCCCGTTTCCATTCCAGTTAGCAGTCGAGCTTCAGATAACCTACACCCTTTGACCGATAATAGCAAGCGTGGATCCCATCGAGTACGATGGACGTGAGGGGTGCTAATACCTTCCTCTCGCGTAACCGACTCCCGAACCCAGGCTATGGTTGCGACGACCATTCCTTTCCCTTTGTTGAGGTTTTCTTCGATCGTTTCCTTTCCCTGCGTCGGGATAAATAACGTTCGGTGGCGACTCTTCTGTCTTTTTTGCCGGTTGATTTTAGCAGATGCGACAGACACCTATACATAATGTTGATTCTAGCATTCATAGGTTAACTCCTCCAACAACAAGCTCGCCATATGTTCAACCAACAACGGTTGAAAATCCAGTCAAATAAATGCTCATTTATAAATCACCAGACATGGTCGATGACCAATAATTTGAGCAACCATCTGATGGCTCTAAACATCACTCAACTGATTTTGAGAATCATGACTCTAGCCATCAATCGATGGAATGCCCCGACTTATTTTATTTTGATTTCTATAATTTAATTATGTGTGTTGTTGTGTATATTATGTGTTAAGTGTGTTTTCGGTGTGTTGGGGTACCCTGTGGTAGGGGGTAGTGACCTTAAGGGTGAGGGGTGTGTGGCTAATTATGTAGAACTTGGTGGTGTGGTGAGAATGAATAATTAAATAATATTAGTAATATTAGATTAATATTATTATTTTAAATTATTAGTGGATATTGTTATTATTATTTAATTTGTAAAATTAATAATAATAATAATAATAATACTGGGATAATAATAATAATAATACTATTATAAGAAAAGAAAAGGGGAAGTGGAGAGGAATATTAGTCAATACGTGTTTTTGGGAGAAACTGAAGAAAGAATGTTAAGTGAGGCTAGGGCTCAAGGAAGAAGAGGGAAGAGGAATCCATTGTTGAGGAAGAAGAAATCGTCGCAAGAACTCTAAGGTAAGGGAAAGATTCTAACTAGCTAAGGGTTAGTATAATGATATTGTGGGTAGACTCTTTCATGTAGGTCTTGTGTTATTTTTCCCTTTATTCATGTTTTTGATGGAATGTTGTTGTTAAATTGGTTGATTATGAGGAATGTTGTGTGTCATTGTTAGAATCGTAGTAGATGACGAAATTGATGCAATTGTTGTTGTTGTTAATTATTTAATCAATGGTTGATTGTGTTGTGGTTGTGTCGTTGTGTGAAATCGCGAATCAGAGTCAGAACGATTGTTTTGGGTGTTTTCGGGGAAAGAAATCGTGGTTTTTGTATCGATGAAAACTAGTTTTTGAGTAGAACAATGGATTACACGTTTTGCCAACACAAGTCCACTCTAATCCTGTGTGTATGCTCAAGCCTGGGTAATGGGCTTATCTCTCAGTAACAACCCTTCCCAACAGCACAAATATATCTAGAATAATGGGGTGAGCGAAACAAAATGCAATGCATGCAAACTAATAGGCAAGGAAAGCATATAGATAAACACCCAAAGAAAAAGAAAATAAATAAGAGCTAAGACTGACTCACATAGGGAACCAACATCCCCAGCAGAGCCGCCAGCTGTCTCTATCGCAAAAAACACCGACGAAGACACAGAGTCGCCATCAAAATTTATTTATCCCAACAGGGAAAGGAAAACATCGAGAAAACCTCAGAAGGGAGAGAACATGGTCTTGCAACCAAATTCCAGGTTCGGGAGTCTGTTACGCAAGAGGAAGGTATTAGCACCCCTCGCGTCCATTATACTCAACGAGATCCACTCTTGTTGTTCTAATCAAAGGGTGTGTATATCTAAAGCTTACTTACTAAGGGAATGCATGAATGAAAAGGGAGGAAAACAAAAGGGTACTCTATAGGATCTCACAATCCTATGCCTATGTATTCCCTCGTGAAATGGGAAAGTCAGAGTCATCGTAGTTCGGAGGACTACGAGTGAAAGGGAAGGTTGCTCGCCAAGGCTTGGGGCCCTTATGCCTCCGTATTCTCAACAGGGATGAAAAATCAGAGTGTCTGTAGTTTGTGGGACCACGAGTTGCTTAGTGTTTTTTATAGACAATTCTAACGTTCACATTCCAGTAGTTTAGGTGTTTGCCGCTCATTGTCGGGAGTCTTACGCGTTACCTGTTTGCGGTAGAACGGAAATAACATGCCCTTTTGAAAAAAGAAAGGAGAGAATCCCGAAGGAAAACGATTTGAATGTGTTGAAGTGTTTTTGTTAAGTTTGAAAATGAGTTTGAGATGCGTATTATGCTAAAGTCTATGACAGTGGGAACAAGTACCTTGTACAAACGATCCAAACTTCTCGCGTACAAAATACCATAAGAAGAGGTAAGGAAAGACTCGTGCTCATCTTTTCCCATGTACTTAAGGCTCGAGATGCACTATACACATAATATTTATTAAGTGTTTTGAATTGATTAAGAGAAAGAAGAGAAATACACAACGCAAAATCCAAGGGAGACTTGGTCCTAGATGTTATCATGCAATGTGGCCCTAAGGTTAGGATTAGAAGACTATTCTATCCTAATGTTGTCATGCAAGATGGACCTATGGTTGAGGTAAAGGGAAAATCTATCCTAGTGTTGTCATGCCTGGATAAACAACCTAATGTCTACCTTTAATTCGATTAATCAAGTTAAACAACTTAATTAAATCGAATCCAAGGACTCCTAAAGGAGCATGTGAGCACAAAGCGAGCAACAAGTAAACATAAAGCGTCTCAATCATCAAGGAAAAATCAAACACGAAACAAGGCTCAAGTACAAGGAGAAACTCATGTCAAAGTATCAAGCACAAGACATGCATCAAGATTAATACAAGACAAGAATTAATCACCAATCGTCTCAAGAATCAAGTTAAAACAAAGGCATCATGAAATAATCACAACTTGTATCAAGGATCAAAATCAATACCAAGCATCAAGAATTGATCAACACTTAATCAAGAATTAATCAACCCTTAATCAAGAATTAAATCAACACATACAAAAAAAAGTCATGGAAAAATTAATCATAATTTCTAACAAAATCTCTAGGCAACAATTAATGAAGAAGTTAAGCAAAGATTAATCAACGAAAAATTTAAGCAAGAATTAACTAAAATTTACCTAGGCTAATCAACTTTAACTGAAAAAAAATTAGAGGGAGGTGTGGAAAGAGAAACGCAGTGCCAATAGCATTTCCATGGGGCATAAGGCCCAAATCACTTCATAATTGCCCTAACCTAAAAAATTCAAGAAGAAAAAGATAAAAACCTCACAACACAAAACCATCATGGTTTCACTGTCAGCCATGCCTCTCTTCAAAACTATCAAACACAGCTCGCCGCATAAATCGTTCAACAACCGCAAATCAAGAGAAGCAAATTACCACAACTCAACAAACAACTACAAAATTGGAATCCAAACACAGAGTCTGGATCCAAAGCCACACCAATCACATCGTGAAATCAAGGTTCAAAGTGAGATTACCGTTTTTGCATGACGACGACGACGGATGAATATGCTTTGACTTGATGCGATACTCTGTGTTCCTTGTTACGATCCGCTCTGTTATGGCTACACGGTGAAGATAACAACGACGTAACGAAGCTTCAGGTACGATCTAACGTTCACTTCTTCTTCTTTTTTGCTGCGAATCTGAATTCTCCTCCTTCTACACCTTTCTTCTTCAATTTTTTCTCGACTTTCCTCTCGCTCTGTGTTGCGTCAGTTCCGCGTGTGAGTTGCGATTTGTTGCAGGTTATTGAGTTCTTGAGACGTTGAGTTCTTGAATCAAGTGGTTGAATTATTCTACATGTTTTGAATTGGAGGTGATTTGGAGGTGATTGAAGATGCAGAGAAATGGTTCGAAGGTGAAGAAGATGAAGATGAATGGAGCAAGTGAGAGTGAAGAATTTTCAGAGTGTGGAAGAGGATGGAGTGAGAAGAACGAAACTGATGAAGCTCTCCTCACAATTCAGTTGCAGTTGGGATTTTATAGAGGATTTAGGGAGGGTAGTTTAGGATATTCAGTTGAATTCTGTTACAATTCAGTTATGAACTTGGTTTGGAGTTGTGAATTTTTATCACTGATGTGAACTCTTCCGCACTATGTATCTTCTTTCATGTAGTTCCTCTTGCCCTGCTATGCGTTTTGCTTTTTATCAATGCTGTGTATTTCATCTTTTATTTACAGCTTGCGTTATTGGCTATTCTTTGAAAGTATAATGGACACCTCGATTGCCATCAACCACCTGTCCGCTCCCCCTCAATGCCTATTTGGTTGTCAACAACCCCTCAACTCCTACAGGACCTCTAGCATGAATTCGACTTGTACTTATTCCGACCTCTGCCCCAAAGCCCAAAGTGTGCTCCATCACAAAACTGCATACTTTCATTGTGGAATACAGTAACACTGTTAACTTGAGACAAGAAAGTCTCAGTAACTTCAGAGTCTTCGGTAACAATGCATTAAGTATGAGCACTTCCATGTTTATTTATGTGGTTAATGGCAGCAAAGACATCATCTACAATTTCAATTGTGCAAGCGAGCTGTACTCATGACGTAAAAACTCGCTTCAGAAATATTTAGCAAGGCACTAGCTTTTGGTCCACCATGCAATTCAACACCTTCACGTTGGAGTTCAAGGATAAGCTCATTAAGTCCACCATTAGAAGACAGATCCTTGTGTACAAGAAGAGTCTCTAATGCATTGCAAGCTGCAGGGTAATCAGTCTTTGCGTCCCTAACTATATGCTTTGCCTTATCAATATTAGCAGACTTGTCAACATATATATGGCAAATTCCATCAGAGTGACCAACAACGGGGATTCTTGTTGACTCCTTGATTTGAGAAACCAGCTTATTACTGCCTCTAGGGACCACAAGATCTATCACATCATCAAGCTTGAGTACATTTGGAATTTCATCTCTTAAAGTGACAAGCCCAATAAGTTTTCTACTGACTGTATCTGGCATGACTGAAGTAATGATCTTGTGTAAGATCGCATTTGATCTCTGGGCTTCCTTTCCTCCTTTAAGAAACAGCAGCAACGACTTTAGCAGTCATAGCCCCTCTGCCCAATCTTGATTTTTCTCTAAAAGTAACTCTTTTTTATGTTTCTCTTTTGTATACGTATGGATTAACTTTGAGTTTAGATCATTTGAAGAATGGATTAAACATGGATTAAGATGGAAAAAAATGGATAAAGAATGAACAAATGGATAATGGTTTTGAAAAGTGGATTTAAAAATGAATTTAGGAAAATGAATTGGATTTTATAAATGGATATGGGTTAAACGAAATAAATTTGGAAAGTGGATATTCAAATGTGGTCCATGAACTCATTCTAGTAATGGATTGGATAATTGGAATTTAAAAGTGGATGTGGTTCTTAATTTGGATAATTGGTTATTGAATTGGATCTTGGTTATAGGCTTTGGATTTACATAAAATGGATATGGATTTAGGTCTAAAGAAATGGATTTTACATTGAATGGTGAATGATGATGAACTTGAATAATGCTTTTGTTACTTGAATCCCAAGAAATCCCCACAAATCTTCATCCAATTTTAACTTGAATCAAATTCTTGAACAAATAAATGCTTAAGAACTTGATTCCTTTTGAACCCTTTTGATCCCAAATCGACTTCAAATCCAAATCAGACTGGCATTCTTAATGAAACCCCAATTTCAGCAACAAACAAAAGCAACTGAGTGGGTAAAAATGCCCTGATTACCACATGAGTCCACAACTTGATCTCTTATACCATGACCCAACTTTACAATTCAATCCACAAGATATCTTGCCTTTGTGACCAATGATCTCAACACAAGAACAATTCCCTGAGGAACCCTCGAAGATGAAGATAAAGCATGAAGTGTAGAAAGAAAAATTACCACCAAGACGTCCTTGACACGAAGACCTCTAATCTCATGAACCTCAACTGATAAAAGTCCACAAGCTCAACCATGAATAAGAAACCCTAATTCTCTTTGATGTACACTGATAATCATGAAATGACTTGAGTTGTCAGTTGAATCAATGATGAATCCTTAAGCACTTGATGACATTGAGAAATCTTGAAGAAGATGACAATGTATCTTGATAAATCTTGACAAAGATGCTTATGATGGTGAGGATTCAACCTCTAGCTTTAACTTGAGTGCAAGAACCAAATGGATCACCTATGAATATGGAAAACCAAAATCATAAGAAAGTACTTTGATCCCATGTCTTAGGAGCTCATGCAAATGAATGATTGTGATGTCATGACCTAATGGAGATACATATGAGTGAGAAGCAAAAACCAGTTAGGGTTAGTAACAAGAGGGAAATTTTTTGGGTGCAACAACTGCCCCTATTCATTCGACTTAAACCGGAAGGCGTGAAGAGTGACGCCTTTCAGACATTTTATGTGGCAGGGGATTGAATACCAAAAGAACCAAAAAATTTGCACTCTGTTGGGAAAAGAAAACTCCTCTGGGGAATACAGTAAATGAAAGGCTAAGATCGACACATGATCTACGGCCCTGGGGTTTTGCTTGAAAAATGAAACCGCTGAGAAAAGGGATCATCACAGACGAGTGACAGAAAAAGAGATGTACAACACGGACGGGAGTTGAGAGTTAATACGAACGAGTATTGGAGGAATTGAAATAAACACGGACGAGTGTTCAAGATCAATAAGGACAAAGTATTGATGAATTGAAATAAACACAAATGAGTGTTCAAGATCAATACGAACGAAGTATTGATTAATTGAAATAAACACGGACGAGTGTTTAAGATCAATATGTACGAAGTATTGAAGAAATTGAAATAAACACGGACGAGTGTTTAAGATCAATACAGATGAAGTATTGAAGAAAATGAAATAAACACGGACGAGTGTTTAATATCAATACGGACGAAGTATTGAAGAAACTGAAATAAACATGGACGAATGTTTAAGATCAATACGGACGAAGTATTGAAGAAACTGAAATAAACACTGACGAGTGTTTAAGATTAATACGGACGAAGTATTGATGAATCAAAATAAACACGAACGAGTGTTTAAGATCAATATGGAATGAAATAAAAACGGACGAGTGTTTAAGATCAATATGGACAAAGTATTGAAGAAATTGAAATAAACACGGACGAGTGTTTAAGATCAATATGGACGAAGTATTGAAGAAATTGAAATAAACACAAACAAGTGTTTAAGATCAATACGGACGAAGTATTGAAGAAACTGAAAAAAAACACGGACGAGTGTTTAAGATCAATACGGTCGAAGTATTGAAGAAATTGAAATAAACATGGACAAATATTTAAGATCAATACGGTCGAAGTATTGAAGAAAGTGAAATAAACACGGACGAGTGTTTAAGATCAATACGTACAAAGTATTGAAGAAACTGAAATAAACACGGACGAGTGTTTAAGATCAATACGGAAGAAGTATTGATGAATTGAAATAAACACAAACGAGTGTTTAAGAACAATACGAAATGAAATAAACACGAACAAGTTTTTAAGATCAATACAGACGAAGTATTGAAGAAAATGAAATAAACACGGACGAGTGTTTAAGATCAATACGGAAGAAGTATTGAAGAAACTGAAGTAAACATGGACGAGTGTTTAAGATCAATACGGACGAAGTATTGATGAATTAAAATAAACAAGAACGAGTATTTAAGGTCAATACAGACGAAGTATTGAAGAAATGAAATAAACACGAACGAGTGTCTCCCGAAGTTGGGGATCTTGAAAGAACCGAGATTAACGGATCTAACACCCGAATGATGGGTGAGACACATTAGAACCAAACGCTTTACAACTCTTTAAGAGATAATTCAACTAATCTACCACCCGGACGAAGGAAGTAGAATCAATCGACCTAAAACCTAAAAAAGAAGAGAAGTTACAGAGAAACATCTCTGCGAGGGGAAGAGAAGTCCCAGACAGACGACTCTGCAGGGGAATAAAGGACGACTCCCCTGGGAGGAGAAGACATGTAAAGGGTAAGATTGACGCATCTACGACCCTAAGAACGACCCTACTGGGGAAAGGAAGGGTAAGCAAAAGGTAAGATCGACGTATGATCTATGACCCTGGGATTGATCGAAAAACCTGTTGGGGAAAAAGCTAGATGTTTTCTTCAGGGTTACATCCCTCTCTGTTTGAGAAATGATTTGGAATGGAGGGTACCAAATCTGGCTTATGCTTCATATGCATGTTTGAATTTTTCCATGGCATAATGCTCCAAATCAAATGGAAATGCTATGCGTTTTGAGGATGCAATGTGATAATAACCACTACATGCTAGAATGCAAATGAAAGGACCCTGTCGGGGAAGAGCATAAACAAACAGGCCACTGCTGGGGAAAAGATCATCAAGATCTGATATTTCGTGAGGAAATAACAAACTGAGTTGTCAATAACCTCTGGCGTTACAAACTCCGTTGGGGAACCGCTGAGGGAACTTCTAAACCCTGGTGAAAGAATGTGCCAATGAAAATTGGACTTTGATCTGCTAGGGATGTCAAATAACCATTGATGATGCCAACTCCGCTGGGGAACAATATCAGGCATATTGCTGGAAAATGCCAATAACCATTAGACTTTAATCTGTGGGGAATTATCACCAGATCTACTTTGCGGGGAAGAGAAAACTCTGACTTCTCACCATCTCCGAGTTGCTTGGGAATGAGGAATTCTCCTATGCTGCTGGGAATAAACACCTCTTGTGCCCCTCTGCTTGGGGCGGATAAGCACTCTCAACACCTTGCTAGGGAAAAGATGTTCTCTGAAATCCAACTGGGGAAGAAATCAAAGACCTCGTGTTGGAAAAGCTTTGACTCTACCGAGGATGCTGCGTGTCGATTATCAACATAAATCCTGCAGATGTGATATGACAAATTATACCATGGTACAACATAACCTATGAAGGAACTTGCCTTGAGAGGTATCATAATGACTTGAGATATTCTGCCTCAGTATTTTGAACCTTGGAGAGGTGATTCTGATTAACCGCTTTCAGAAGAGGATAACTTCTCGTGTTCTTGAGGTGGCATGCCTCAGTACGAGCCTTGAGGTGACTTTGCCCCTGATTGATTGCTCTTTGAGAGAATTGTTGAATCTCGACACGATTGCCCTGGTTTGGCTGAACTTTGGAGAGATTTCTCGACGTGACTGCCCTAGACTGGAAATTTCTGAGCATAACTTTATTGGGAAAGCCGCTACTCAACAGAGTCTCTTGGCTACATGCTCCTTGATATGACTGTCTAGGGATTTCCTCTTGGCAAGATTAAACCTCTCAACTGATGCTCATTATACAAGCTTCATTGGCGTCAAATACATGTATGCAAGCAGAAAATGTTTATTCTGAGAATGAAGATTCTAATGCAACACACATGCTAATCTCAAAGTTTTTATTGAAAAGATATTGCCAAACCCTGTAAACGAGTCACTAGTTATGATACGACACTGATTTTTGAATGGAAGATAGTATGCACATACAATACCAATAAAAATCTTTTAGCACAACTCATGGGAGTCAGGAACTCTATCTCGTTGAAGTATGCCTTCAGAATAAACCCTGCTTCAATTAGGACTTTTGAGGGTTGTAACATGACCCGGTTCACGGTTTGAGAAAAAAGGATTTAAGGTTCAAAATTTTGTTTTAACCCACCCATTCTCCTTGATGTTCTCCATTCATACGTTCAGTTAGTTTGGTACACGCGCTCACCTTTCAAAAGGTTATTGAATGGTAGAAGTGATGGTTAAGGAACCCACAAGGTTTTCGGAGTGGCAGTCACCCCTTTTGTCTTTAGTGTCTGTAGTCACACGACTTTGTTCTTTATCGAGGATTTTTCTTCTGTAATCGTTTTCACTTTTCGCTTTTCATTCTTTTGTTTTTCCCTAATTCTTGCCTGGACTGATTTTTTTTATTGATTTTGAAGTCCAGAGGGATGCCCTAACTTTTTCCTAAGTCACTTATTTTCAAGTTATCGACTTAGTGGGTTTTCTTTCTTTTTCTTTCTCTTTTTGATTTTCTTTTTCTTTTTTTTTTTGGAACAAATCGTGTTACATCCGTTCGTTCGACTTGTAAGGGTTGTGACTGTCTCGCTCCTTAGTTAGTGAGGGATAACCATTGTGATTTCCGGTCTTTCAACCTCTTGATGCGTGAGGAACAAAAGGTGATTGATCCTTAAATGCACACTCTTTTTTGAAATTTGAACACTCGGTCAAATTAGCTGATGACTACCCTCTCCCTGGGTTAAATGTGAGGGTTTTTCGTATGAAAAGAAACTCCTACTTCAAAGCTCAAAGGGGTTGACGATGGTCTATCTCCCTTGTATCTCCGGTGTTTAGGGATTTGAAGCAATGCATGTACATCATCAGCAAGGTTTTATTCCAAAATCATACGACCAGAAAGTTTGCGTTTCTTACTTCATCATCCTCCCTCCAAAATTTTAAGCAAGAAGGGTGTATTGCAATGCATAGAAATGTTTTATGAGTGAATACGAATGAATTTCTTCAAGAAAAGCATACTCATTGCATTATGATTATCATTCAAAAACAAACAAGTTCTTACATGCAAACAATGCTTTAACATAAAATAAAAGCTACAAACGAAAAATGCAGTAAAGGGGCTAATGATTACCATTGTTGAGGAGGCTTGACTCCGTCTGGACTTATTGCTTCCGAAGATGTTTATGTAGTCCAGGTGCTCACTTGGGGAAATGAGACTTCAACTAATATGCAGACCGCTTGCAGTGATCGTGATGATCTTTGAATCAATCAGATCTTGCACCTTGTGCTTCAATGCTCTATAATCTTCAATTGTGTGGCCAAATGCCCCTGAATGGAACTCACACCTTGCAGTTGCATCGTAATCTGCTGGCAGCTTTGCTAGTGGTAGTGCGAGACTCCTTAACTGAACCAATTGAAACTTTAGAAGCTTAGGCAATAGCTGTACGTATAGAATGGGAATGGTATCAAGCTGTCTTTCAGGCTTCTTCTGCCTTTGTCATCTCTTCTGAGGGCAGTCTATTATTGATACTGATTTGGGAACCCAACCTGTCCAGGCACTTTCCTCTTAAGATTTGGCTGAGGAACAGGAAAAGGTTGATGGCATAGGGGCTCTAGAACCCGATACTGTAGAGTATACCCATAACCTGATGTGACTTCAATAGTATCCACCTCTTTTGCAGTAATTGGAGTGGGATTACTTGGTATGCTCGTGCTAGTTGGCGCGAACTCGATTGCCTTTGAATCAATAAAATCCTCGACCTTGTGCTGAAAGGCCCTACACTTTTCAATATTGTGACTTGGTGCTCCGGAGTGGAAATCAGAATGGGCATTTTCGTCATAACAAAATGGAAACTTTGCGGGAGGAGGACCCATAGTGCGAAGTTCAACTAATCGAAGCTGGAGCAAATGTTGCAGCAGTTGCGCATACGACATCGGGAGCGGATCAAAAACTCTTTCAGGCTACCTTGGCCTAGGATTCTCTTGGGGAATCAGAAGTGGCTGCTGACAGGGAGGCCTTGGAGCCCAAGGTTGCGGAGGAAATTCACGAGGTAGTTCATGATCTGGGAGAGATTCCAAAGGAAAGGAAGGAATAACAACTTCTGTTGCAGTAGCATGCATACGATTTCCTTATTTTCTCGACATTTTCCTCAAGATTTCCATGACTAGGTTCACCTGAGTTTTTAATTGATGAAATTCCTCCCTTAGCAGTTTCTGACTGTGGGACAATGCCTACAAATCTGCTTGAATCTGGTCCATAATTCTCTTCTGGTCACCTCAGGATGAGTACCGGTGAATACCTAAGTCTGCAATCCTGATGAGAAAACCAGATCAAGATAAGAAGACTAGCCTCAAACACCTGCTATGCATGCTATGAATAAATGTATGCAAATGTCATGATTAACTATTTCTAGGAGAATCTGCACTTTGATTCTAGTTTTAGGCAATAGAACACCATGGATCACTGGTAAAACAACTCATAATATATCTGTCAAATAGGAATAAGAGTACAACGAATTCAAATACAAGATAGCCAAAGCCCGAGTACATAAAAACAGATCTGCATCAACAAGCCCGACAGTGATCGTATCAATAGAAATACAAATACATCCCTAAGGCACATCCTCCATCTCTACTAGAGCAAGCCCACCCCATCCAAAGTGCTTCTTGCTCAAATCTTGAATCTCTTTGAAGAGTTTCTTGGTCTGATCATGCTTCGGTCTTTGGATAAATTCTTGAATCAGCTCGTTTCTTCTGCCAATAATCCCTTCCAAATACCGACAACGTTGCTGCCAAGAATCATCAGCCTCTTCAGAAGGACCTTCACCTCTGGGCTTCTTGACTTCAACCCTGATCTTGAGCTCTTCCATTTCAGCCAAAGCTTTGTTCAAACAGAATTGTGACCTAATAAGTTGGTGATCAACTTCGCTCTTCTGACGGCGCTCTTCTTTAAGCTCTTCGTCTCTGGCTTTGAGCTGCTTCTTCAAGCCTTCGATTTGAGCTTTATAGTGATCCTCCATCTTTCTGCGAGAAGTCAAAAGATTGTCCCAGTGCTTGTTCAGTTTGGTAATCTCCGAATAAGCCTTGTTTAAATCTTCTTTCGTCTGATTAATGATGCTATTAGCACTCTTCAATTTTATCCCAGTTCTTTCTCTCTTCAGGCTCTCTATCACGATTAGCTTGTCCTTCTCGGCTAGCAAATCGGTCCTTTGCTTAAGCTCATATGCCATCTCTCCCTTGGCACGAGTAGCTGTGTAGACTTGGCCCTTTAACTCTTCATTCTCCTTACGGAGCTCTTCATTAGCAACCTTGAGCTTGTTGTATTCCTTCATCGGTATAGAAGTAGGTTGCTCAATAGTCAGCGGATACAAAAGTGACCCAACGGGAAAAGGTAAGAAACAAGTTTCGACCCTCTTTTCTATCCACTCCACATACGCAGGATAAGCTACACAATCACTTTTCCCAGAAATGGTTATCCCCTCTGATGAATTTGGCGCCAAGGCCTCACAGCTTTCTCTAATAATTCTGGATTATCAGCCATGTTGAAGAACAAAGACTCCTCTACATCTTCACCCCTTGGTGGATCCCTCAAAGCATACCCTAATTGTCCTCTGGCGTGAGAAAGGTTATAGTTGATACCACCTCTTACTTCTATAAGAGGTACATTGGGAAACTCTCCACAGTTATAAATCATCTCAACCCCTAGCAGTCTTTGGTCGAACCAAACAATTGTTGCACCTCAAAATTTGCCCTTTTTTTTTTTTAAAACTTTAATTGGCTTATGCTTCATTCATTAGGTCATATTCATTCATACATTGCATTGGTTCTAAAACATGGGATCAAGGTATCTTGGTTTTCCTCAAAAGGAGGAGTTGGTTTTCAAAGCAATGAGAGATGAGATATCCTTAACATCATAGTATTCTTAAGATACAAGGTCTTCATACTCATCAATGTATCTCAACAAGTCCATCCAATCATCTGGTGGTTAGGGTTTCAAAGAAATTGAAGATTGATCATGGCTCCTATCTTATGGCTTTGAGTTAGGGTTTTTGGGAAAAAAGCAACTTATAGTGGATTTATTGGGCAAGACATGTTTTCATGGTTCAACATACATCTCAAGGGTTCCATATATGCCTCATAGTTTATAACAAAGCATGTTAAAGGTTTCCTAAGTGATAGAGGAAGAAATTGGATTCATCTTATCAAAAAGTCAACTGATGCCCTGCAAAAGTCAACTCTTGAGTTCTTGGGTCATATTTGGACATTTCAAGTCATCGTCCATGTTATTATGAGGTTTGATAAATAGAAATCAAGAGAAATCATAAAATCAGGAAAAGTTGCTAAATTAGGGTTTTGGAATTTTTCTAAGTATGGAGAAATCATGTTCATATGGCTATCTTGTAAGATTCATATCTCCCTCATCCTTGATCCAAATAGAGCAAACCAATGCTCAAATTGAAGATGATGTTACATACTACAAGTTTGTAGAAGAAATGAACTTCAAAAGATGCATGGATTAAAAGTTATGAAGGTGTGAAGTTGAGAAAAATCAAGATTCAAGTTTTCAATACTTAGAATTTTTTTCTAAGTGTTGAAATTCATCTTGAAGGGCATGTTTTCAAGTCCATTTTTCTCATGATTCTAAGCTTCATCTCACTTTGCCTTCAACATGAAAGTTGTTAAGCATTCTTCAAGCTTTCCATTGATGCCATAAACTCTTCATTTGGATCTCTAGAACTCAAGTTATGATGCCTTAAAGTTAGGGGTTTTCAAGTTATCAAAATTGGTAAGTCTTTGGTCAATTTTATGGAGCTAGTTTTAAGACCAAAATCCATCACCTTCCAATCCTTATTTCAAGAAGCAATCAACATGAAAGTTGTTCCTTGTTAAGAGACCTTTCATTTGATATCAAGATTGTAGGCTGTGGGCCATTGTGCACCAAGATATTATCATCCAAAGTGGCTTCCATGGAAGGTGTAATATTCTTGCAATTCATGTCCAAAAGTGTGCAACAATCCATACCAAACTTGCAGTGTATCATAGCATTTGTGCTAGCCTCATTCCATATGATCAAATCATTCCAAAATGTTTCAAAACTTTGCCCAAAAAAGACCAACACATGACCTGCTGCATAAAGAGAGACAATTGTCCAAAAGTGTGTCAAAATGGAGGGTGCAAAGTGGATCAAAACCAATTCAACAATGTGCACATGACCTCAGTACTTTACCATACGCATAAAGCTTCATTCCTAAGCCAAAAAACCAAAGGAAGGATTATGCTTAGCCTGCACCCGAGCCAACACCATCACATGTGTTTTCTTCTCACATTTTTATTTCCAAACCAAAGTAACTAACTCATGACCTCAGCTTCATTTCCAAGCCTCTTTCCAACCCTAAAATCACTCCATATATAAGAAAACCAACTCCAAACCTGAGCCATAACTCCATTTTTTAGATCTGAACCTTCACTATCTCTCAATTTTCTCATCTTCGAGTTCACCATTTTTTAAGAATTCTTTGCAATTTATTGCTTGAATCATATTATACCAAACATCTTCTACCTTCTGTATGCAAGAATAAGCATCTGAAACCACCATTTTGAGCAGCTTGAGTTCAGAATTCTCCATTATCGATTTGGATTTGGTTGAAGAGCTTGAAGCAGATCCATCACACACCAAGCCTTGATCTATACTGCTTGAGCTCTAAGGAATCATTCTGCATCTTTTGGTGACTTCTTTTCTAGGGTTGAAGAGGCAACGGAACTTCTCTATTAGGTACATTTCGAAGCTTTCTTTAATCTCTCTTCTACTCATCATTTTAGGTCATATTTGTTGCTAAAATCATGCTGGGAATAATATGAGCTGAAGACCTATGAAAATAGGCTTTGTATGTGCATGATACATGTGTTTTTAGTTTGTTAGGGTTTTGTGTTTTGCTTTGATTCAATGCCTTAGAGTGATTATTTTTAAAAATGGATGTTGGATTTGGAATCTACATGTTTTTTCCTTTGAGATAGTGGTCTTGTTGTGCATTTCTGGGATTTTCCATGTTGCTCCGGTGGCTTGGTGACCGGAGAAGATGACCGGAGCTAGGGCTTTGGCGTCTGAAGGTTGAAGGTCGTGATGTGGACCTTGACACCACTATTTAAATTTGAATGGATTGACATGTTTTTTAATTCGCCTGCGTGTATAACTGGGTTGCTGACTGTTTTAATGAAGATGACATGGCCATCCTGATGTGGATCTGAGGTTTTGTTTTATATTGGGCTTGGTCTTGTTTACTTTCTGAACCCCTTGGTTTCAGGCCCAACGCGCCTTACAACTGATTCTAGTGCAATCTCAAATTCTATTTGACACCCCCTTTCCTTGTTTTGTATTTTGTTTTCCTTTTAAATTTAATTTTTATTTTTAATGTTCTTTCTATTATAAAAATCAACAAAAATATGTTTTAGACATTTTAGTATCTTTAGAATTTTATGATAATTTTTATTTATTTTTCAATTATTTTTATTATTTTATTTGAATATAATTGTGCGAGGTGTATTTCTTGATGATCTTGAACTAGGGTTTGGATGTTGATATCTTGTAAATGCTTTCTTGAGCCAATCTTTTTTCAATGTTTTGAAATATAAATGCTTAATGTTTTAGTGATGTTGTGGTGTGTTGAGGTTGTATTTTTTTTTATCATTTTACAATTGGTTTTATTGAGCCTCGATTCATGCTCTATTGTTGAACATACTTGAACTTGTTGAATTATTTTGATGATGCACTTGCGCAATTCTCTTTGGGATCTTTTCCTCACTTGTTCTTATTTGTTTTGTAATGAGTTATATCCTTAGATCCATATTTTTTTTATCATTGGAATGCCTTGAATTGATGCTTCAATGTGATGTTGTCTTGGCATGAGATTTGCTTAATCTTGTGAACTAGTTTTAGGACTTGTTTCTTGAGTGAGTTTTCTTGTGGTTCATGGATCCTTGTATGGTTTGAATAACTTGTTTGAGCTACTAACCTTCCATGTGTCAATGTTCAATTTCTTATTCATGTGCCCTTTTAGTTTCATTGAATACTTGTTTCCTTTTGAGGATGACTTTGGTTGGTGATTACCTAGTTGCTTGTGCAAGTTTTGAATATGACACTTGGTGAACTTTCTTGCTATCTTGAGCTTTGTTTTGAATTGATATTCATACTTGTGCTACTGCCTCATCTTGATCTCATGCCCTAATATCATATGCTTGATCATTTGTGGTTTGTTTTCATGAACTAGTTGTTGACAAGTGTTTGACTAATGATGTGATGCATGTTTGACGCTCTTGTGTTCATTTCTCAACCTTTGAAGTATGTTGAACATGTTGTGATGTAGCTACTGACCTATATTGATATTCATATTACTTGGTTCACTTTGCTTTGGCATGCTAAATGGTGATGTGTGGTTGATGTTCAAATCATGAATGCTTATGCACTAGTTGTTTGTCTTTGCTTAAATTCTTGAACTTTAATGTGTGATTCATTTGAGCATGACTTATAATTATTGAAGTGTGTGCATAAGTGTTTACTTTCATACATCTTTGATTCCTTGATTCAAGTTTGAGGCATGTCTTATCTTGATGAATGTTTTCCACTTATGAATTGATTGTTGAATCTTCTTACTTTGTGTGGTGCTTAAGTTGAATACTTGATAACATGATCTTTCATCTTTGAAGCTTATCTCTTTATCTTTACTTGTGTTTTATTTTGTACTTGATGTTGTTTGTGATTGAGTTGTATAATGTTTACTTGTGTTATGCTTTGTGCTCACATGCTCCCTTAAGGTTTCTAGTCCAACTTAATTTCTGATTAAGCTTGGCGTAGGATAGACATTAGGCTCGCAATCCTTTGCATGACAACATTAAGTTAGTTACTTCTTAATCTCAACCTTAGGTCCATATATTGCATGATAACATTAGGGTATAATTCCCTTTCTCATCTCAACTATAGGACCATTTGACATGACACCATTTAGGGTGGAGATCCCTTAGTTTTTTTTTCTTTTACCCTTTGAGTCTCTCTCTTCTCTCTATAAAATCAAGATCAAAATACTTAATAAATACGACGTGCATAGTGCGTCACAAGCCTTAAGCACATGGGAAAGGATGAGCATATGCATTTCTAACCTCATCTTAGGGTACTTTGTGCGCGAGACGTTTGGATCGGTAGCGCGAAGTATTCGATCCTATGTCATAGACTTTAGTGCAATGCACATCTCAAACAAAGACAATTCACTTCTTTAAAATACTTGAACAAATTGCAAAGCATTTTGTCCTTCAAGATTTTCTGTCAAACCTTTTCAGAAAAGCGCATGCTACTTCCGTTCTATCGCAAACATGCCTCGTTCCTAACTACTGGAACACGAACTTAGCATCGCTCATAAAAGACACTAATCAACCCGTAGTCCCACGAACTACGAACACTCTAATTTCTTCATTCTCGTTCGAATAAGGATACGTAGGCACAAGACGACGAAGTCTTGGCGAGCATCCTTCCCCCTTTCCACCCGTAGTCTTCCGAACTACGTTGACTCTGACTTTCCCATTACACGAGGGAATACGTAGGCATAGGACGGTGAAGTCCTATAGAGTATCCTTTTGTTTTTCCCCTTTTTCATTTCTATTAGTAGATAGGTCTTTAGATAAGCACACCCTTTGATTAGAACAACAAGAGTGGATCTCGTTGAGTATAACGGACACGAGGGGTGCTAACACCTTCCTCTCGCTTAATCGACTCTCGAACCCAGAATTTGGTTGCGAGACCATGTTCTTTCCCCTTTTGAGGTTTTTTCGGTCGTTTCCTTTCCCTCGTCGGGATAAATAACGTTCGGTTGCGACTCGGTTTTTCCGCCAGTTGTTTTTTGTGTTGGGACAGCTGGTGACTTTGCTGGGGACTCTGGTACCCTATGTGAGTCAATCCTAGCGCTTGTCTATTTCTTTTTTATTGGGTGTTTGTCGTTATGCTTTTATTTGATTTATTTACTGCATTTGTTGCATTTTATTGCATTTGATTATTGCTGTCATATTATTCTGGATTTGCTGCTGTGCTGTTGGGTGGGATTGTTCCATGAGAATAAGCCCATTACCCAGGCTTGAGTGTACACACATAATTAGATTAGACTTGTGTTGGCATGCGTTGCGCTTGATCGTATCGTTGATATGAGATCGACATTCAGATGAGGTTTTCTTGGGGGTGCTCTGTCCTGTATGTTTATGCAGTAGCCAGAGTATTTCCTTGAGGACTCATGACTCTGGAGACCGTTCATGGGAAATAAGTGGAGGCCTCCTTGAGGGATAATAATACCAAACTAGGAATGGTGTACGTATTATCATTCCTTAACCTGAGAGCGCATGAAACTGAGGACCTACTAGGAGCCTTGTCCAAGACTAGAACCCACATGTAAGAGGGGATGAATTTTTGCAGGAAACCGTGACCTTCATCATACCCGGTATTCTGGTATTCTTGTCAGTGTGAACTTTTGAGCCTGGTTTTCTGGTATTCTCATCAGAGCATACTTTTGAGCTTATTTCGTTAGTAGCACAATAGTTATTTAGAATCTGTGGCAACCTTGATCCCATGTTTGCATTCATAGCATCATTACATGCCTGCATCTTAACATTCATGTTTCTTTATTTCCAGGGTTTATATCTTATCCTTGATTTTGGTTGATAAAGTTCTTCAAAGATGGACACTGGTAGGAAGAGTACCGTCAGTTACAAATTTCAGTCACCTGACTTAGGTTCACTTCGCTGTTTCGTTGCCAAAACTACTCAGAGTAATTTGGAGTCATTCAAGGAAGACTATGGGAAGATCTTGGGTATGCTCCATACCATCACAGAATATGAGAGGGGAGCTATTCACACATTACTGCAATTCTATGATCCTTCTCTGAGGTGCTTCACGTTTAGAGTTTATCAGTTAACCCCTACTTTGGAGGAATTCTCGCATATCTTAGATATTCCAGTCAAGGATCAGGTGCCATTCCATGAATCTATGGAATTTCCTGCTCTGGAAGATATTGCCGATGCTCTTTATTTGAGCACATCTGTTGTGAAAGCTAGTCTTCAGGTTAAGGGAGGTTTATCTGGTTTTCTTTTGAGTTCCTTGGTAAGTGAGGCTATAGTATATGCTGATGCTTGTAGTTGAACTACCTTCAACGCTATCCTTGCTCTGTGTATCTATGGGATTTCTCTCTTTCCCAACGTGTCGGGTTTCATAGATATGAATGCTATCCGGATCTTCATGATGAAAAATCCCGTGCCCATTCTTCTTGGTTATGTATATCACTCAGTGCACACGAGGAATTATAAGAAGAAAGGTGGACTCGTTTATTGTTGTGTTCCCCTCCTCTACAAGTGGTTCATGAGTCATCTCCCACGTGACGGTGCTTTCGTGGACACCAAAGATTGTTTAAAATGGTCGGAGAGGGTAATGGGCCTTGTTGCTAAGGATATCCATTGGTTTGACAAAAGATTGTTGGGGGATGAGATGGTATATAGTTACAGTGAGTTTCCCAATGTGCCTCTTATGGGGATAAGAGGTGGCATCAACTATAATCCGTCCATTGCTAGGAGGCAGTTGGGGTACGTATTTAAAGTTCCCCCGACAGATAGAGAAATGGAAGAATCCTTATTTTACAATGGGACTGATGATTCTGAAGTGATAAAGAGAGCTGTGAAAGATTAGGGTACTATTCAGTGGAAAGGGAAGTTGCCCCTAAGTAAGAGTGATTCCAGAGCCTACCCTCTTTATGTGGAATGGGTACAAAGGAGATTTGAAACTGTTCGTCTGCCTTTTCCTATAGAAGCCCTTCTGTATCCTTTGGTGATTGAGAAACCTACTTCTGTGGGAATTGAGAAATAATATAAGCTTTAGGTTGAGAAAGAAGAGCTCTGTAGAGAGAACGAAGAATTGAATAGTGAAGTCTACCAGATTAAGCATGCAAAGGGTGAATTAGCAAATGAAGCCAAGGTAAAGACGAAATTACTTGTCGAGAAAGAACAGATGCTGGAGGCAGAAACCAAAAGTAGAGAAATAATTGACAAAGTCTGAAGAGTGCCAGCAGTCTCCTCAAACATAAGAAGGAAGAGTTAGACAGAGCTTATCTTGAGATCTCCAAGTTCAACAAACAGTGGAATGCTACTTTAACATACCATAAGAAGAAGGAAGATGACTTCAAAACTCAAATTGAAGAGTTGAAGGAGCAGCTTGAAGACAAAGAGGGGAAGCTCAGAGAAGAACTTTTCCAAAGGATCAGAAGTGATCAACAACTCAAGGAACAACAACTTCAGTTGAAAGAGACCTTAGCAGCAATGGAGGAGCTCAAGGTTCAGGAAGAAGTGAAGAAACCTAGAGTTAAAGATGCTTTTGGAGAGGATGATTTATGGGAGCAGCATTATCGTTACCTGGATGGGATTATTAATAGACGAGATGTCCTTATTTAAGAGCTGATCCAAAGGCCGAGACATCCTGACACCAAGAAGCATTTCAAGGAGATCCAAGATTGGAGTAGAGAGCACTGTGGCTATAGAGGACTGACTCTGATGAAGATGGAAGACATGCCTTAGTGTTGTTTTTCCTTTTGTATTGATCACCATTAGGCTTGTTGATTGGGATCAGTGGTTGTGTATTTGGTTTTGCCTCTTTTGTATGGGCACTTATTGTATGACTCTTTGTTGACTTTCCAGTTATGATATGAGTTATTTTTCCAGTGTTCTATCCGTCTCTTGTGTTTTACTGCTTTAAAACTTGAATCAAGGTGTAGACTACCCTGGAAATAATAAACATGGCATTTGCATACATACATGCATTTCCATAATCATGCAAGCATAACAGGTGTTCATGATCGGCTTTCTTACCTTGATCTAGTTTTCTTAGCAGGATTGCGAATTTAGGTATTCAAAGGTATTGTACTAGAGGAAATCAGAAAAGAGCTATGGAGCAGATTCAAGCCGAGCTACTCAAAGTTAGAACTCGCATGAACCAGTTCATGGAGTTGATGCAGAATATGGCGCAAGGCCAGGAGGAATTTAGGGTGCTGGTTCAGCCCACTATTGTTACTCCTAGAGCAAATGACGGTGGTTTTAATCCTCCTGGCAGAGGTGGTGCAGGTGCTATTCCTACGGGTGGTGCTATCCCTGTAGGTGGTTCCATTCCTGTAGGTGGTGCAATTCCTATTCCCACTGCAATTCCTGTTTCCTATCTGGAAGTTGATCATCAAGATGATGTATTCTTTATGCATGGTATAGAGGTTGGTCTCCCTATCGAAGCTGAGAGGAAGTTCCGATTGTTGGATGACAGAATGATAGCTTATGAGAGTACGAATACTATGGGTATAAACATGACTGACCTAGGCTTGGTGCCAGGCGTGAGGATCCTGCCAAAGTTTACGGTTCCTGATTTTGACAAGTATAAGGGGACGACTTGTCCAAAGACACATATCAGGGCGTACTATCTCAAAATGTATGCTTACTCTAAGGACAAGAAGTTACTCATGCACTTTTCCAAGAAAGCCTAGCTGGGGCATCTTTAGAATGGTATATGGGACTTGAGAGAACGTATATCAGAAGCTAGAGGGATTTGGCAGAGGCTTTTGTCAAACATTATCAATACAATACTGATATGGCTCCAAATCGAACACAGTTGTAGAATCTTACTCAGAAGCCTAGTGAGAGTTTCAAGGAATACGCCTAGAGGTGGCGTGAGATGGTTGCTAGAATTCAACTTCCAAATGATGGAGAGAAAACTGGTAGACATGTTCATGAGTACACACCAAGGGCCGTACTACGACAGGTTGGTAGGATGTACTTCCGTGGGATTCTTAGATTTGGTAATGGCAGGTGAGTGGGTTAAAAGCGGAATTAAGATGGACAAGATTTAGAATGTTGCTAGTTCCTCATCTAGAGAAGGGAAGAAAACTTATGCGGGTGCCCCCAAGAAGAGAGAGGGTGAAACTAATGCTATATCATTTTATAGAGGCAAAGGTAGAATGAGTCAAGGCTCTCCACAACAGGTAGCTGCTGTAGCCATTTCGGCTGCACCACAACAATAACCATATGCTCTCAGACAATATTATAGAAGGCAGAATATTGCTGATAGACATTTTGATACTCCTCCTATGCCTTATGCTCAGTTGTTGTAGCATTTGCTTCAACTGCAATTGGTTCAGCTGCGAAATTTAGCTCCACCTGCCGGTATGCTTACACCAAGTTATGACGCCAATGCCCACTGTGACTTCCACTCTGGGGCACCGGGGCATCATATTGACAATTGTAAGGCGTTCAAGCACAAGGTACAAGATTTGATTGATTCGAAAGCCATCGAATTCACTTTAAGCAATGGTCCCAATGTGATTCAGAATCCAATGCCGCAGCATGGCGGTGCAAGTGCTAATGCCATTGAAAAGATTGATGGGCTGAATTTAGTGACCGATGTTAATATGTTGAAGACTCCATTGTTGTTTATGAAAGAGCGTCTACTTAGAGGGGGAGTGTTCCCGGGTTATTTGTCTGATTATCAGAGATGTGCGGGCACAACCAGAGGGCCATGATCTGTTGAAGGAAGGTATTCAGAGAATGATGAATGAGGGTCAACTCCAGTTTGACAGGGTTTCTATTGATGATAATGGTAAGGGTAAAGATATTGCGACTATTTCTATTCCATATACTACGATTTGTATCTCAACACCAGTGAGGCAAACTCCTGTTGTTATTACCATGCCTGGACCTGTACCATATAAGAGTACTAAGTCCATACCGTGGAATTATGGGGCCAAGGTATTTTATAATGGTCAGAAACAGGAGATTGTGAGTCCTTCAAATGTTGAGTCAAATATTAAAAATATTGTGGGTACTGGAGGAATCACTTGTAGTGGCCGGGTTTTCTCCCCACAAATATCTCCATATGGTAATTCTGATACTTCTACCAAGGGTAAAGGGAAACAGGTTGTTGAAGACTCTGCGCAGAAGCAGTCTCCTGAAGCTTCTTTTTCTAAGGATGTTGAATAATTTATGAGAATCATTAAAAAAAGCGATTATAAAGTGGTAGATCCGTTGAATCAAACTCCCTCGAAGATCTCCATTCTGTCTCTATTTCTATGTTTTGAGGCCCATAGAAATGCCTTATTGAGGATTTTGAATGCCGCATATGTGCCTCAGAAGATTTCGGTTAACCAACTTGAAGGGGTTGTGGCGCATGCCAACGCTAGTAATGGGCTGGGTTTCACTAAATTTAATTTGACTCCGGCTCGAAGAAATCATAACAAGGCCTTGCACATTTCCATGGAGTGTAGGGGTGCTGTGTTATCTCATGTATTAGTAGATACCAGATCCTCCCTGAATGTGTTGCCAAAGAAAGCGCTGATGAAGTTGGATACACAGGGGGTGATACTCAGACCCAGTGACTTGGTTGTTTGGGTTTTTGATGGGTCAAAGTGGTCTGTTTTCGGAGAGGTGGTATTACCTATTAAGGTGGTTCCTGAGGTTTTTGAAACAACTTACTTCATCATGGACATTCAGCCAGCTTATAATTGTCTCCTTGGACGTCCATGGATTCACGCTGCAGGGGCCGTATCCTCAACTTTGCATCAGAAGCTCAAATATGTTATTGATGGGAAGGTAGTTACTGTTTGTGGTGAAAAGACATTATGGTAAGTCATCTGTCTTCTTTCAAGTATGTCGATGTGGATGGAGAGATTCATGAGACTTTATGGCAGGCGTTCGAAGCTGTTCAGATTAAGAATGATATTCCCGCTAAGGATAAGAAGCCTAAAGTTTCCATGACATCTTTGAAAGAAGCCCGTGCTATGGTCGAAGCTGGTAGCTCCAAAGGTTAGGGCCAGGTTCTTGATGTGTTGGTGAAGTAGGACAGATTTGGTTTGGGGTATAAGTCGTCGCCAGTGCCTCCAAAGATTAAAGGTCCTATCAGATTTTCTAGTGCTGGGGTTATTTTTGATTAAGTCAATGCTATGGGGGAAGACGATGTCGACAACAACTGTGATTTGGATAATTGGATCCGCCCTTGCATCCCAAGACAAGAGCTCTCTAACTAGTCTTTCGAAGATATCATTCAAGTCACTCTTCGTGAAGAGTAATTTTCTTTGCTTTTACATATGACAAGTCCTACGTTCTGCTCAAGACGTAGTGATTCATTTGTAGGGCCTCATTTTTATATTTTCAACGATTGTCATAAATAAAGGACATTTTTGCATTCAAATATTTTGCTCCATGTCTTCCATTTTTACTTTTACATTTTTAAATGGCAATGTGTTTTTGTTTGTTTCTCATTCTAAATAAAGCATAAAACATTAATCATGCAGATCCATCATTCTAGATTTCATAAATAACGCTTTTGCTATGGCTCAATATGACTTTGACAATCTGATTTACCAAGCCGAAGAGGAGGTTGAAGAGGACTGTGAACTTCCAGAAGAATTGGCCAGATTGTTAAAACAGGAGGAAAAGGTTATTCAGCTATATCAGGAGACCATTGAAATTGTTAATCTTGGCACCGAGGATGCAAAGAAAGAAGTCAGAATTGGGGCTGCCTTGGAAGACAGTGTTAAGAGGAGATTGATTGAGATGCTGCGAGAGTATGTCGACATCTGTCGTATATAGATATTGTTGTTCATTGTTTGCCTCTCAAAGAGGGTTGGTTGTCCTCCGGTCAAGCAGAAGCTTAGAAGAACTCGACCATACATGGTAGTCAAGATCAAGGAAGAGGTTCAGAAATAGTTGGACGCCGGTTTTCTTGCTGTTACCGGTTATCCTCCATGGGTTGCTAACATCGTGCCTGTACCTAAGAAGGATGGTAAGGTCAAGATGTATGTTGATTATAGGGATCTGAATAGAGCAAGCCCAAAAGACGATTTCCCGCTTCCTCACATTGATGTGTTAGTAGACAATACTGCCTAATTTTTAGTGTTTTCCTTCATGGATGGCTTCTCTGGGTATAACCAAATCAAGATGGCCCCATAAGACATGAAGAAAACAACATTCATTACACAGTGGGGAAATTTTTGTTATAAAGTGATGCCCTTTGGATTGAAAAATGCTAAGGCAACTTATCAGTGGGCTATGGTGACTCTCTTTCATGATATGATTCACAAAGAGATTGAAGTGTATGTTGATGACATGATTGCGAAGTCCCAAACTGGATAGGAACATCTGGTTAATTTGTAAAAGTTGTTTGAAAGGTTGAGAAAGTTCAAGCTGAGGTTGAATCCGAATAAGTGCACCTTTGGGGTGAGATCTGGTAAGTTATTGGGCTTTATCGTCAGTGAGCGAGGTATCGAGGTTGATCCTGCCAAAATAAAAGCAATACAAAAATTCCTAAGCCAAGAACAGAAAAAGAGGTTCGTGGTTTCTTAGGGAGGTTAAACTACATAGCTAGATTCATCTCTCTTCTTACAGCCACGTGTGAACCAATATTCAAATTGTTGTGAAAAGATCAGGCTATAAGATGGAATGATAATTGTCAAAAAGCTTTTGATAGAATAAAAGAGTATTTGCAGGAGCCTCCGATCCTTATGCCTCAAGTACCAGGAAGACCATTGATAATGTACTTGACGGTTCTTGAGAATTCTATGGGGTGTGTACTCGGTCAACACGATGAGACAAGTAGAAAAGAGCATGATATCTACTACCTGAGTAAGAAATTTACTGATTGTGAGTCAAGGTACTCAATGTTGGAGAAAACATGTTGTGCACTTGCATGGGCATCTAAGCGCTTGAGGCAGTATATGTTAACTAACACAACCTTGTTGATATCGAAGATGGATCCGATCAAGTATGTGTTTGAGAAGCAAGCTCTCACCGGAAGGATTGCCTGTTGGAAAATGGTTTTAATAGAGTATGATATTCAATATGTTTCCTAGAAATCCATCAAGGGCAGTGTTCTGTCAGACTATCTTGCCCAACAACTGATTGATGATTATCAGCCGATGAATTTTGAATTTCATGATGAGGACATCAAGTATTTGAAAGCCAAAGATTGTGATGAACCGTTGCCGGATGAAGGACCTGAACTTGGATCCCAGTGGGGATTAATTTTTGATGGAGCTGTTAATGCTTATGGCAACGGAATCGGAGCAATTATCACCACTCCTAAGGGTTCACATATCCCCTTCATTGCACGATTGGCATTTGATTGTACCAACAACGAAGCAGAATATGAAGCGTGTATCATGGGGTTGGAAGAGGCTATTGATCTGAGGATCAAAAATCTTGATGTATACAGTGATTCAGCTTTGGTGATCAACCAGATAAAATGGGAATGGGAGACTCGTCAGGCCAACCTGGTACCATACAAAGATTATGACAGAAGGTTGTTGCCATTCTTTCATAGGGTTGAATTTCATCATGTACCCCGAGTTGAAAATCAGATGCCAGATGCATTGGCAATGTTGGTGTCCATGTATAAAGTGAATCGGTGGAATGAGGTACCTACAATCAGAATTATGCACCTCGACAGGACTGCTCATGTTTTTGTAACAGAAGAGGTGTTAGATGGTAAACCGTGGTTCCATGATATCAAGTGTTTCCTTAAAAGTCAAGAGTACCCGCCAGGGGCATCCAACAAAGATAGAAAGACTCTGAGGAGATTAGCTAGTAATTTCTTCTTAAATGAGGATGATATGTTGTATAAGAGGAACTTTGACATGGTCCTGCTACGGTGTGTTGATGAACACGAGGCATGCATGTTGATGGAAGAAGTTCATGAGGGTTCTTTTGGTACCCATGCCATGGCCAAAAAATTGTTGAGAGCAGGTTATTACTGGATGACCATGGAATCCGACTGTTTCAAGTACGCCAGAAAGTGTCATAAATGCCAGATTTATGCAGACAAAGTGCACGTGCCACTGACTCCTCTGAATGTGTTGACATCTCATTGGCCCTTTGTTATGCGGGGCATTGATATGATTGGACGGATTGAGCCGACTGCTTCCAATGGACATTGCTTTATCCTGGTTTCCATCGATTATTTCACCAAGTGGGTAGAAGCGGCCTCGTTTGCAAATGTTACCAAACAAGTGGTTGCCCGATTCATAAAGAAGGATATCGTCTGTCGTTACGGAATCCCTGAAAGGATCATTACTGATAATGGTTCAAATTTGAATAACAAGATGATGAAGGAGTTATGCCAGAACTTCAAAATTAAACATCATAATTCTTCTCCATATCGTCCAAATATGAATGGTGTTGTTGAGGCAGCTAATAAGAACATTAAGAAGATTATACAGAAGATGGTTGTGACATATAAAGATTGGCATGAGATGTTGCCATTCGCTTTGCATGGTTATCGTACTTCGGTGCGTACATCAACAGGGGCAACCCCTTTCTCGGTTGTGTATGATATGGAAGCAGTACTACCATTGGAAGTTGAGATTCCTTCTTTAAGGATTTGACGGATGTAAAGCTTGATGAAGCTGAATGGGTACAAACCAGGTTGAATCAGCTGAACCTCATTAAAGAGAAAAGACTGGCAGCTATTTCTCATGGATGGTTGTATTAGAGTAGGATGAAAAAGGCCTTTGATCAGAAAGTGCGTCCCCGGTGCTTCCAGACAGGTGACTTAGTGCTGAAAAGAATCCTTCCTCCTCAGACAGATCACAGGGGCAAGTGAACCCCAAACTACGAAGGACCATACGTTGTGAGAAAGGTTTTCTCTGGCGGAGCCTTGTTGCTCTCAACTATGGATGGTGAAGATTTTACATCCCCTGTGAACACAGACGTAGTAAAAAAATAATTCGCATAAAAGAGACCTGCTGGACCACAAAAAGAAAAGGTCCAGGCAAAAAAGGGCATCCCGGAGAACCACAAAAAGAAAAGGTTCGGGCAAAAATTAGGGATAAAAAAGAAAATAATTGAATAAAACCGCAAAGTTGAAAACCTGAAAAGTAAACTTTGGAAAAAATGGGTATCCCGGTGGATTGAAAACCCGAAAGGGCGATCTAGGCAAAAGTTAGGGATTAGAAAGAGAGAGGCTGCGATATGCGTTCGATCTGTGAGCTCATCTCAACAAATGGTAATTCCGAAGGACAAGAATCGGTCCAATAAGTCCCTTCAGAAGGTGAATTATTTGAGAACGTCGAAGACATATGGGTCATAGCCGAATCGGAACTTGATGGAAATCTGTTTCCACATTGCCAATCTGTGTATTTTCTTTTTATTTGTGAAATTACCTCTTTCTAGGAATTACTTCCTGATGTAAATGCCTATTTATAGGCCAATTTCAATCAATAAAATTTCCTTTCATTCAAAAGCTTTCCTCTTATTTTTATTTTACTGTTTTGTTTACAAAAACGTATGATATTTTGATAAACATTGCATATGAAAACATTGAAGCATTGTAGAGCATGTTAAAAACATTGGAAATTGCTTGAAATTTTAAATGTCTTGGGTGGTAACCAGGATTACCATGCTGTACCTAGGACATTCTCTTGTTGTTTCATCTTTTGCAGGGTCGTTTTCCTCTCACAGCAATTGATGCACCATTCAGAAACGAGAAGGTATAAGTTCCTTGTATATCTCCCTGGAAGAGATCGATAAGCTTGTATCGTCCTCAGCAGAGTGCTATGATTTCTTATTGTTCTCCCCGGAGAGAGTCCAGAAGTTTTCTTTCCCCAGCCCGGGTTGGATTTGGTTGTTTTTCTCCAGCAAGAGTTCATGTCCCAAAATAGGATAGGGGTGGTTTGTTTGTGCTCTCCGAGCATGTTTGCATCCCCAGCATGAGGCTCATTTGACCTCTCTTCCCCAGTAGAGCTTCTCTCCCCACAGAGTACTAGTATATGTGTTCCTCATCAAGATCAGAAAGTGTATTTCCCCAGCAAAGTTTTAGGGTTTTATGTTCTCCCCAAGCAAGGTTGGTTCTGATGATACTTCCCCGGCAAGGTCATCATTCTCCGTAGTTTAAGGCCTGTTGATTCTTGGCAATTTCAGTAGTCTAAAGCCCAATCGTCATTGGTATTCACCAAAGGAGGTGGTATTTTCCTACAGAGAGTTGGAAGATCAAAATCTTGTCGTTTTCTCCCCAGCAGTTGCCCGTCATCTACCCCAGTAGAGGTTCTCTTTGCATCTTACATATAGTAATCATCATTGCTCCTCAAAACACGTAGAACTTCCATTTTTATGGAGCATTACGCCATGGAAAAATTCAAACATACATTTGAAGTATAAGCCAGGTTTGATACCCTCTCTTCCAAACCCTTTCCGAAGCAGAAAGTGACGTTACCCAGGAAAGAGTGTTTAACTTTATCCCATAAGCGGTAATTTTGTTAATATTACCCTTGTTTCCTTCCGGAGGAATCATCTTGCATTTTCTTCTGCAAAGTTGGTTGTCTAAGATTTGTCGTTCCCCAGCGGAGTCATCCTCTCTTCACTTTAGGTTGTAGGTCCATTGATTCTACTTCCTTTCACCTGTCGTTTGGGTATTGGATCGGTAGATCATACTTCTGGTATTCGGTTACAGACCATCCTTTTGTTGTAAGTTATCCTTTGATCGGAGTTCTTTTCAAAATCCAGTTCCGGACTAGCACCCTGGTTTCTGACCAACCCTTTTCGGTTCCCGACCGTCTTTTTGTTGTAACTTCGCCTTTGATAGGCATACTTTTCAAAATCCAGTTCCGGACTAGTACCCTAGTTCCCGACCAACCCTTTTCAGTTCCCGACCGTCTTTTTGTTGTAAGTTGTCCTTTGATCGAAGTTCTTTTCAAAATCCAATTCCGGGCTGGTAACCTGGTTCCCGACCAACCCTTTTCGGTTCCCAACCGCCTTTTTGTTGTAAGTTCGCCTTTGATCGGCGTTCTTTTCAAAATTTAGTTCCGGACAGGTACCCTGGTTCCCGACCAACCCTTTTTGGTTCCCGACTGTCTTTTCCTTGTAAGTTCGCCTTTGATCGGCGTTCTCTTCAAAATCCAGTTCCGGACTGGTACCCTGGTTCCCGACCAACCCTTTTCGATTCCCGATCATTTTTTTTGTTGTAAGTTCACCTTTGATCGATATTCATTTCAAAATCCAGTTCCGACTGGTACCCTGGTTCCCGACCAACCCTTTTCGCTTCCCGACCATCCTTTTGTTGTAAGTTCACCTTTGATCGGCGTTCTTTTCAAAATCCAGTTCCGGACTGGTACCCTAGTTCCCTACCAACCCTTTTTGTAAATCTAGTTCCTGACTGGTACCCGGTTCCTGGCCAAACCCTTTTCCAAAGTTCAGTTCTCGACTAATATCCGATTGCCTTTTTCTTCGTTCCCCACAGAGTGTAAAATTTATGGTTCTTTTGTATTCAATCCCCTTCTACCTTGAATGTATGAACGCCGTTGTCTTTTATACCTTTAGGTTTAAGTTGATTGAATAGGGGAAGCTGTTGCACCTCAAAATTTGCCCTCATTGTTTTTTTTATAACTTTAATTGGCTTATGCTTCATTCATTAGGTTATATTTATTCATACATTGCATTGGTTCTAAAACATGGGATCAAGGTATCTTGGTTTTCCTCAAGAGGAGGAGTTGGTTCATGGTATTCTTAAGCTACAAGGTCTTCATACTCATTAAAGTATCTCAACAAGTCCATCAAATCATCTGGTGGTTAGGGTTTCAAAGAAATTAAAGATTGATCATGGCTCCTATCTTATGGCTCTGAGTTAGGGTTTTTGGGCAAAAAGCAACTTATGGTGGATTTCTTGAGCAAGACATGTTTCCATGGTTCAATATACATCTTAAGGTTTCCATATATGCCTCATGGTTCATCACAAAGCATGTTAAATGTTTCCTAAGTGATAGAGGAAGAAATTGGATTCATCTGATCAAAAAGTTAGTTGATGCCCTACAAAAGTCAACTCTTGAGTTCTTGGGCCATATTTAGACATTTCAAGTCATCATCCATATTATTATGAGGTTTGATAAAGAGAAATCATAAAATCAGAAAAAGTTGCTAAATTAGGGATCTGGAATTTTTGTAAGTATGGAGAAATCATGTTCATATGGCTATCTTGCAAAATTCATATCTCCTTCATCCTTGATCCAAATAGAGCAAACCAATGCTCAAATTGAAGATGGTGTTACATAATACAAGTTTGTAGAAGAAAGGAACTTCAAAAGATGCATGGATTAAAAGTTATAAAGGTGTGAAGTTGAGAAAAATCAAGATTCAAGTTTTCAATACTTAGAATTTTTTTCTAAGTGTTGAAATTCATCTTGAAGGGCATATTTTCAAGTCCATTTTTCTCATGATTCTAAGCTTCATCTCACTTTGCCTTCAACATGAAAGTTGTTAAGCATTCTTCAAGCTTTCCATTGCTGCCATAAACTCTTCATTTGGATCTCTAGAACTCAAGTTATGATGCCTTAAAGTTAGGGGTTTTCAAGTTATCAAAATTGGTAAGTCTTTGGTCAATTTTATGGAGCTAGTTTTAAGACCAAAATCCATCACCTTCCAATCCTTATTTCAAGAAGCAATCAACATGAAAGTTGTTCCTTCTTACAAGAGCTTTCAACATGAAAGTTGTTCCTTCTTACAAGAGCTTTCATTTGATACCAAGATTGTTATCCTTTTCAGTTCCCCAGAAGAGCTTCTCTCCCCACAGAGAACTGGTATATGTGTTCCTCATCAAGATCAGAAAGTGTATTTCCCCAGCGAAGTTTCAGGGTTTTATGTTCTCCCCAAGCAAGGTTGGTTCTGATGATACTTCCCCGACAAGGTCATTATTCTCCGTAGTTTAAGGCCTGTTGATTCTCGGCAATTTCAGCAGTGTAAAGCCCAATCGTCATTGGCATTCACCAAAGGAGGTGGTATTTTCCCACAGAGAGTTGGAAGATCAAAATCTTGTCGTTTTCTCCCCAGCAGTTGCCCGTCATCTTCCCCAGTAGGGGTTCTCTTTGCATCTTACATATAGTAATCATCATTGCTCCAAAAAACACGTAGCACTTTCATATTTAAGGAGCATTACGCCATGGAAAAATTCAAACATACATTTGAAGCAAAAGCCAGGTTTGATACCCTCTCTTCCAAACCCTTTCCGAAGCAGAAAGTGACGTAACCCAGGAAAGAGTGTTTAACTTTATCCCATAAGCGGTAATTTTGTTAATATTACCCTTGTTTCCTTCTGGAGGAATCATCTTGCATTTTCTCCTACAGAGTTGGTTGTCTAAGATTTGTCGTTCCCTAGCGGAGTCATCCTCTCTTCACTTTAGGTTGTAGGTCCGTTGATTCTACTTCCTTTCACTCGTCGTTTGGGTATTGGATCAGTTGATCATACTTCTGGTATTCTTTACCGATCGTCCTTATGATCGGCGTTCTTTTCAAAATTTAGTTCCGGACAGGTAACCTGGTTCCCGACCAACCCTTTTAGGTTCCCGACTGTCTTTTTGTTGTAAGTTCGCCTTTGATCGTCGTTCTTTTCAAAATCCAATTCCGGACTGGTACCCTGGTTCCCGACCAACCCTTTTCGGTTCCCGATCATTTTTTTTGTTGTAATTTCGCCTTTGATCGACATTGTTTTCAAAATCCAGTTCCGACTGGTACCCTGGTTCCCCACCAACCCTTTTCGCTTCCCGACCATCCTTTTGTTGTAAGTTCACCTTTGATCGGCGTTCTTTTCAAAATCCAGTTCTGGACTGGTACCCTAGTTCCCGACCAACCCTTTTTGTAAATCCAGTTCCGGACTGGTACCCGGTTCCTGGCCAAACCTTTTTCCAAAGTTCAGTTCCCGACTAATATCCGACTGCCTTTTTTTTCTTTCCCCACAGAGTGTAAAATTTATGGTTCTTTTGTATTCAATCCCCTTCTACCTTGAATGTATGAACGCCGTTGTCTTTCATACCTTTAGGTTTAAGTTGATTGAATAGGGGAAGCTGTTGCACCTCAAAATTTGCCCTCATTGTTTTTTTTATAACTTTAATTGGCTTATGCTTCATTCATTAGGTCATATTCATTCATACATTGCATTGGTTCTAAAACATGGGATCACGGTATCTTGATTTTCCTCAAGAGGAGGAGTTGGTTTTCAAAGCAATGAGAGAGGAGATGTCCTCAACATCATGGTATTCTTAAGCTACAAGGTCTTCATACTCATTAAAGTATCTCAACAAGTCCATCAAATCATCTGGTGGTTAGGGTTTCAAAGAAATTAAAGATTGATAATGGCTCTTATCTTATGGCTCTGAGTTAGGGTTTTTGGGAAAAAAGCAACTTATGGTGGATTTCTGGAGCAAGACATGTTTCCATGGTTCAACATACATCTTAAGGGTTCCATATATGCCTCATGGTTCATCACAAAGCATGGTAAATGTTTCCTAAGTGATAGAGGAAGAAATTGGATTCATCTGATAAAAAAGTTAGTTGATGCCCTACAAAAGTCAACTCTTGAGTTCTTGGGCCATATATAGATATTTCAAGTCATCATCCATATTATTATGAGGTTTGATAAAGAGAAATCATAAAATCAGAAAAAGTTACTAAATTAGGGATCTGAAATTTTTCTAAGTATGGAGAAATCATGTTCATATGGCTATCTTGCAAAATTCATATCTCCCTCATCCTTGATCCAAATAGAGCAAACCAATGCTCAAATTGAAGATGATGTTACATAATACAAGTTTGTAGAAGAAAGGAACTTCAAAAGATGCATGGATTAAAAGTTATGAAGGTGTGAAGTTGAGAAAAATCAAGCTTCAAGTTTTCAATACTTAGAATTTTTTTCTAAGTGTTGAAATTCATCTTGAAGGGCATGTTTTCAAGTCCATTTTTCTCATGATTCTAAGCTTCATCTCACTTTGCCTTCAACATGAAAGTTGTTAAGCATTCTTCAAGCTTTCCATTGATGCCATAAACTCTTCATTTGGATCTCTAGAACTCAAGTTATGATGCCTTAAAGTTAGGGGTTTTCAAGTTATCAAAATTGGTCAATTTTATGGAGCTAGTTTTAAGACCAAAATCCATCACCTTCCAATCCTTATTTCAAGAAGCAATCAACATGAAAGTTGTTCCTTCTTACAAGAGCTTTCATTTGATACCAAGATTGTTATCCTTTTCGGTTCCCCAGTAGAGCTTCTCTCCCCACAGAGAACTGGTATATGTGTTCCTCATCAAGATCAGAAAGTGTATTTCCCCCGCGAAGTTTCAGGGTTTTATGTTCTCCCCAAGCAAGGTTGGTTCTGATGATACTTCCCCGGCAAGGTCATCATTCTTTGTAGTTTAAGGGCTGTTGATTCTCGGCAATTTCAGCAGTCTAAAGCCCAATCGTCATTGGCATTCACCAAAGGAGGTGGTATTTTCCCGCAGAGAGTTGGAAGATCAAAATCTTGTCGTTTTCTCCCAAGCAGTTGCCCGTCATCTTCCCCAGTAGGGGTTCTCTTTGCATCTTACATATAGTAATCATCATTGCTCCTCAAAACACGTAGCACTTCCATTTTTATGGAGCATTACACCATGGAAAAATTCAAACATACATTTGAAGCATAAGCCAGGTTTGATACCCTACCTTCCAAACCCTTTCCGAAGCAGAAAGTGACGTAACCCATGAAAGAGTGTTTAACTTTATCCCATAAGCGGTAATTTTGTTAATATTACCCTTGTTTCCTTCCGGAGGAATCATCTTGCATTTTCTCCTGCAGAGTTGGTTGTCTAAGATTTGTCGTTCCCCAGCGGAGTCATCCTCTCTTCACTTTAGGTTGTAGGTCCGTTGATTCTACTTCCTTTCACTCGTCGTTTGGGTATTGGATCGGTTGATCATACTTCTGGTATTCGGTTACCGACCGACCTTTTGATCGGCGTTCTTTTCAAAATTTAGTTCCGGACAGGTACCCTGTTTCCCGACCAACCTTTTTAGGTTCCCGACTGTCTTTTTGTTGTAAGTTCGCCTTTGATCGGCGTTCTTTTCAAAATCCAGTTCCGGACTGGTACCCTGGTTCCCGACCAACCCTTTTCGGTTCCCGATCATTTTTTTTTGTTGTAATTTCGCCTTTGATCGACATTGTTTTCAAAATCTAGTTCCGACTGGTACCCTGGTTCCCCATCAACCCTTTTCGCTTCCCGACCATCCTTTTGTTGTAAGTTCACCTTTGATCGGCGTTCTTTTCAAAATCCAGTTCCGGACTGGTACCCTAGTTCCCGACCAACCCTTTTTGTAAATCCAGTTCTGGACTGGTACCCGGTTCCTGGCCAAACCCTTTTCCAAGTTCAGTTCCCGACTAATATCGGATTGCCTTTTTTTTCGTTCCTCACAGAGTGTAAAATTTATGGTTCTTTTGTATTAAATCCCCTTCTACCTTGAATGTATGAACGCCGTTGTCTTTCATACCTTCAGGTTTAAGTTGATTGAATAGGGGAAGCTGTTGCACCTCAAAATTTGCCCTCCTTTTTTTTATAACTTTAATTGGCTTATGCTTCATTCATTAGGTCATATTCATTCATACATTGCATTGGTTCTAAAACATGGGATCAAGGTATCTTGGTTTTCCTCAAGAGGAGGAGTTGGTTTTCAAAGCAATGAGAGAGGAGATATCCTCAACATCATGGTATTCTTAAGCTACAAGGTCTTCATACTCATTAAAGTATCTCAACAAGTCCATCAAATCATCTGGTGGTTAGGGTTTCAAAGAAATTAAAGATTGATCATGGCTCCTATCTTATGGCTCTGAGTTAGGGTTTTTGGGCAAAAAGCAACTTATGGTGGATTTCTTGAGCAAGACATGTTTCCATGGTTCAACATACATCTTAAGGGTTCCATATATGCCTCATGGTTCATCACAAAGCATGTTAAAGGTTTCCTAAGTGATAGAAGAAGAAATTGGATTCATCTGATCAAAAAGTTAGTTGATGCCCTACAAAAGTCAACTCTTGAGTTCTTGGGTCATATTTAGACATTTCAAGTCATCATCCATATTATTATGAGGTTTGATAAAGAGAAATCATAAAATCAGAAAAAGTTGCTAAATTAGGGATCTGGAATTTTTCTAAGTATGGAGAAATCATGTTCATATGGCTATCTTGCAAAATTCATATCTCCCTCATCCTTGATCCAAATAGAGCAAACCAATGCTCAAATTGAAGATGATGTTACATAATACAAGTTTGTAGAAGAAAGGAACTTCAAAAGATGCATGGATTAAAAGTTATGAAGGTGTGAAGTTGAGAAAAATCAAGATTCAAGTTTTCAATACTTAGAATTTTTTTCTAAGTGTTGAAATTCATCTTGAAGGGCATGTTTTCAAGTCCATTTTTCTCATGATTCTAAGCTTCATCTCACTTTGCCTTCAACATGAAAGTTGTTAACCATTCTTCAAGCTTTCCATTGATGCCATAAACTCTTCATTTGGATCTCTAGAACTCAAGTTATGATGCCTTAAAGTTAGGGGTTTTCAAGTTATCAAAATTGGTAAGTCTTTGGTCAATTTTATGGAGCTAGTTTTAAGACCAAAATCCATCACCTTCCAATCCTTATTTCAAGAAGCAATCAACATGAAAGTTGTTCCTTCTTACACGAGCTTTCATTTGATACCAAGATTGTTATCCTTTTCGGTTCCCCAATAGAGCTTCTCTTCCCACAGAGAACTGGTATATGTGTTCCTCATCAAGATCAGAAAGTGTATTTCCCCAGCGAAGTTTCAGGGTTTTATGTTCTCCCCAAGCAAGGTTGGTTCTGATGATACTTCCCCGGCAAGGTCATCATTCTCCGTAGTTTAAGGCCTGTTGATTCTCGGCAATTTCAGCAGTCTAAAGCCCAATAGTCATTGGCATTCACCAAAGGAGGTGGTATTTTCCCACAGAGAGTTGGAAGATCAAAATCTGGTCGTTTTCTCCCCAGCAGTTGCCCGTCATCTTCCCCAGTAGGGGTTCTCTTTGCATCTTACATATAGTAATCATCATTGCTCCTCAAAACACGTAGCACTTCCATTTTTATGGAGCATTACGCCATGGAAAAATTGAAACATACATTTGAAGCATAAGCCAGGTTTGATACCCTCTATTCCAAACCCTTTGCAAAGCAGAAAGTGACGTAACCCAGGAAAGAGTGTTTAAATTTATCCCATAAGCGGTAATTTTGTTAATATTACCCTTGTTTCCTTCCGGAGGAATCATATTGCATTTTCTCCTGCAGAGTTGGTTGTCTAAGATTTGTCGTTCCCCAGCGGAGTCATCCTCTCTTCACTTTAGGTTGTAGGTCCGTTGATTCTACTTCCTTTCACTCGTCGTTTGGGTATTGGATCGGTTGATCATACTTCTGGTATTCGGTTACCGACCGTCCTTTTGATCGGCGTTCTTTTCAAAATTTAGTTCCGGACAGGTACCCTGGTTCCCAACCAACCCTTTTCGGTTCCCGACTGTCTTTTTGTTGTAAGTTCGCCTTTGATCGACGTTCTTTTCAAAATCCAGTTCCGGACTGGTACCCTGGTTCCCGACCAACCCTTTTCGGTTCCTGATCATTTTTTTTGTTGTAATTTCGCCTTTGATCGACATTGTTTTCAAAATCCAGTTCCGACTGGTACCCAGGTTCCCCACCAACCCTTTTCGCTTCCCGACCATCCTTTTGTTGTAAGTTCACCTTTGATCGGCGTTCTTTTCAAAATCCAGTTCTGGACTGGTACCCTAGTTCCCGACCAACCCTTTTTGTAAATCCAGTTCTGGACTGGTACCCGGTTCCTGGCCAAACCCTTTTCCAAGTTCAGTTCCCGACTAATACCCGATTGCCTTTTTTTTCGTTCCTCACAGAGTGTAAAATTTATGGTTCTTTTGTATTCAATCCCCTTCTACCTTGAATGTATGAACGCCGTTGTCTTTCATACCTTCAGGTTTAAGTTGATTGAATAGGGGAAGCTGTTGCACCTCAAAATTTGCCCTCCTTTTTTTTATAACTTTAATTGGCTTATGCTTCATTCATTAGGTCATATTCATTCATACATTGCATTGGTTCTAAAACATGGGATCGAGGTATCTTGGCTTTCCTCAAGAGGAGGAGTTGGTTTTCAAAGCAATGAGAGAGGAGATATCCTCAACATCATGGTATTCTTAAGCTACAAGGTCTTCATACTCATTAAAGTATCTCAACAAGTCCATCAAATCATCTGGTGGTTAGGGTTTCAAAGAAATTAAAGATTGATCATGGCTCCTATCTTATGGCTCCGAGTTAGGGTTTTTGGGCAAAAAGCAACTTATGGTGGATTTCTTGAGCAAGACATGTTTCCATGGTTCAACATACATCTTAAGGGTTCCATATATGCCTCATGGTTCATCACAAAGCATGTTAAAGGTTTCCTAAGTGATAGAAGAAGAAATTGGATTCATCTGATCAAAAAGTTAGTTGATGCCCTACAAAAGTCAACTCTTGAGTTCTTGGGTCATATTTAGACATTTCAAGTCATCATCCATATTATTATGAGGTTTGATAAAGAGAAATCATAAAATCAGAAAAAGTTGCTAAATTAGGGATCTGGAATTTTTCTAAGTATGGAGAAATCATGTTCATATGGCTATCTTGCAAAATTCATATCTCCCTCATCCTTGATCCAAATAGAGCAAACCAATGCTCAAATTGAAGATGATGTTACATAATACAAGTTTGTAGAAGAAAGGAACTTCAAAAGATGCATGGATTAAAAGTTATGAAGGTGTGAAGTTGAGAAAAATCAAGATTCAAGTTTTCAATACTTAGAATTTTTTTCTAAGTGTTGAAATTCATCTTGAAGGGCATGTTTTCAAGTCCATTTTTCTCATGATTCTAAGCTTCATCTCACTTTGCCTTCAACATGAAAGTTGTTAACCATTCTTCAAGCTTTCCATTGATGCCATAAACTCTTCATTTGGATCTCTATAACTCAAGTTATGATGCCTTAAAGTTAGGGGTTTTCAAGTTATCAAAATTGGTAAGTCTTTGGTCAATTTTATGGAGCTAGTTTTAAGACCAAAATCCATCACCTTCCAATCCTTATTTCAAGAAGCAATCAACATGAAAGTTGTTCCTTCTTACAAGAGCTTTCATTTGATACCAAGATTGTTATCCTTTTCGGTTCCCCAGTAGAGCTTCTCTCCCAACAGAGAACTGGTATATGTGTTCCTCATCAAGATTAGAAAGTGTATTTCCCCAGCGAAGTTTCAGGGTTTTCTGTTCTCCCCAAGCAAGGTTGGTTCTGATGATACTTCCCCGGCAAGGTCATCATTCTCCGTAGTTTAAGGCCTGTTGATTCTCGGCAATTTCAGCAGTCTAAAGCCCAATCGTCATTGGCATTCACCAAAGGAGGTGGTATTTTCCCACAGAGAGTTGGAAGATCAAAATCTTGTCGTTTTCTCCCCAGCAGTTGCCATGCATCTTCCCCAGTAGGGGTTCTCTTTGCATCTTACATATAGTAATCATCATTGCTCCTCAAAACACGTAGCACTTCCATTTTTATGATCATTATGCCATGGAATAATTCAAACATACATTTGAAGCATAAGCCAGGTTTGATTCCCTCTCTTCCAAACCCTTTCCGAAGCAGAAAGTGACGTAACCCAGGAAAGAGTGTTTAACTTTATCCCATAAGCGGTCATTTTGTTAATATTACCCTTGTTTCCTTCCGGAGGAATCATCTTGCATTTTCTCCTGCAGAGTTGGTTGTCTAAGATTTGTCGTTCCCCAACGGAGTCATCCTCTCTTCACTTTAGGTTGTAGGTCCGTTGATTCTACTTCCTTTCACTCGTCGTTTGGGTATTGGATCGGTTGATCATACTTCTAGTATTCGGTTATCAACCGTCCTTTTGATCGGCGTTCTTTTCAAAATTTAGTTCCGGACAGGTACCCTGGTTCCCGACCAACCCTTTTCGGTTCTCGACTGTCTTTTTGTTGTAAGTTAGCCTTTGATCGGCGTTCTTTTCAAAATCCAGTTCCGGACTAGTACCCTGGTTCCCGACCAACCCTTTTCGGTTCCTGATCATTTTTTTTGTTGTAATTTCGCCTTTGATCGAAATTGTTTTCAAAATCCAGTTCCGACTGGTACCCTGGTTCCCCATCAACCCTTTTCGCTTCCCGACCATCCTTTTGTTGTAAGTTCACCTTTGATCGGCGCTCTTTTCAAAATCCAGTTCCGGACTGGTACCCTAGTTCCCGACCAACCCTTTTTGTAAATCCAGTTCCGGACTGGTACCCCGGTTCCTGGCCAAACCCTTTTCCAAGTTCAGTTCCCGACTAATACCTGATTGCCTTTTTTTTCGTTCCTCACAGAGTGTAAAATTTATGGTTCTTTTGTATTCAATCCCCTTCTACCTTGAATGTATGAACGCCGTTGTCTTTCATACCTTCAGGTTTAAGTTGATTGAATAGGGGAAGCTGTTGCACCTCAAAATTTGCCCTCCTTTTTTTTATAACTTTAATTGGCTTATGCTTCATTCATTAGGTCATATTCATTCATACATTGCATTGGTTCTAAAACATGGGATCGAGGTATCTTGGTTTTCCTCAAGAGGAGGAGTTGGTTTTCAAAGCAATGAGAGAGGAGATATCCTCAACATCATGGTATTCTTAAGCTACAAGGTCTTCATACTCATTAAAGTATCTCAACAAGTCCATCAAATCATCTGGTGGTTAGGGTTTCAAAGAAATTAAAGATTGATCATGGCTCCTATCTTATGGCTCCGAGTTAGGGTTTTTGGGCAAAAAGCAACTTTTGGTGGATTTCTTGAGCAAGACATGTTTCCATGGTTCAACATACATCTTAAGGGTTCCATATATGCCTCATGGTTCATCACAAAGCATGTTAAAGGTTTCCTAAGTGATAGAGGAAGAAATAGGATTCATCTGATCAAAAAGTTAGTTGATGCCCTACAAAAGTCAACTCTTGAGTTCTTGGGTCATATTTAGACATTTCAAGTCATCATCCATATTATTATGAGGTTTGATAAAGAGAAATCATAAAATCAGAAAAAGTTGCTAAATTAGGGATCTGGAATTTTTCTAAGTATGGAGAAATCATGTTCATATGGCTATCTTGCAAAATTCATATCTCCCTCATCCTTGATCCAAATAGAGCAAACCAATGCTCAAATTGAAGATGATGTTACATAATACAAGTTTGTAGAAGAAAGGAACTTCAAAAGATGCATGGATTAAAAGTTATGAAGGTGTGAAGTTGAGAAAAATCAAGATTCAAGTTTTCAATACTTAGAATTTTTTTCTAAGTGTTGAAATTCATCTTGAAGGGCATGTTTTCAAGTCCATTTTTCTCATGATTCTAAGCTTCATCTCACTTTGCCTTCAACATGAAAGTTGTTAACCATTCTTCAAGCTTTCCATTGATGCCATAAACTCTTCATTTGGATCTCTATAACTCAAGTTATGATGCCTTAAAGTTAGGGGTTTTCAAGTTATCAAAATTGGTAAGTCTTTGGTCAATTTTATGGAGCTAGTTTTAAGACCAAAATCCATCACCTTCCAATCCTTATTTCAAGAAGCAATCAACATGAAAGTTGTTCCTTCTTACAAGAGCTTTCATTTGATACCAAGATTGTTATCCTTTTCGGTTCCCCAGTAGAGCTTCTCTCCCCACAGAGAACTGGTATATGTGTTCCTTATCAAGATTAGAAAGTGTATTTCCCCAGCGAAGTTTCAGGGTTTTCTGTTCTCCCCAAGCAAGGTTGGTTCTGATGATACTTCCCCGGCAAGGTCATCATTCTCCGTAGTTTAAGGCCTGTTGATTCTCGGCAATTTCAGCAGTCTAAAGCCCAATCGTCATTAGCATTCACCAAAGGAGGTGGTATTTTCCCACAGAGAGTTGCAAGATCAAAATCTTGTCGTTTTCTCCCCAGCAGTTGCCATGCATCTTCCCCAGTAGGGGTTCTCTTTGCATCTTACATATAGTAATCATCATTGCTCCTCAAAACACGTAGCACTTCCATTTTTATGATCATTATGCCATGGAAAAATTCAAACATACATTTGAAGCATAAGCCAGGTTTGATACCCTCTCTTCCAAACCCTTTCCGAAGCAGAAAGTGACGTAACCCAGGAAAGAGTGTTTAACTTTATCCCATAAGCGGTCATTTTGTTAATATTACCCTTGTTTCCTTCCGGAGGAATCATCTTGCATTTTCTCCTGCAGAGTTGGTTGTCTAAGATTTGTCGTTCCCCAACGGAGTCATCCTCTCTTCACTTTAGGTTGTAGGTCCGTTGATTCTACTTCCTTTCACTCGTCGTTTGGGTATTGGATCGGTTGATCATACTTCTGGTATTCGGTTATCAACCGTCCTTTTGATCGGCGTTCCTTTCAAAATTTAGTTCCGGACAGGTACCCTGGTTCCCGACCAACCCTTTTCGGTTCTCGACTGTCTTTTTGTTGTAAGTTCGCCTTTGATCGGCGTTATTTTCAAAATCCAGTTCCGGACTAGTGCCCTGGTTCCCGACCAACCCTTTTCGGTTCCCGATCATTTTTTTTGTTGTAATTTCGCCTTTGATCGAAATTGTTTTCAAAATCCAGTTCCGACTGGTACCTTGGTTCCCCACCAACCCTTTTCGCTTCCCGACCATCCTTTTGTTGTAAGTTCACCTTTGATCGGCGCTCTTTTCAAAATCCAGTTCCGGACTGGTACCCTAGTTCCCGACCAACCCTTTTTGTAAATCCAGTTCCGGACTGGTACCCGGTTCCTGGCCAAACCCTTTTCCAAGTTCAGTTCCCGACTAATATCCGATTGCCTTTTTTTTTGTTCCTCACAGAGTGGAAAATTTATGGTTCTTTTGTATTCAATCCCCTTCTACCTTGAATGTATGAACGCCGTTGTCTTTCATACCTTCAGGTTTAAGTTGATTGAATAGGGGAAGCTATTGCACCTCAAAATTTGCCCTCTTTTTTTTTATAACTTTAATTGTCTTATGCTTCATTCATTAGGTCATATTCATTCATACATTGCATTGGTTCTAAAACATGGGATCAAGGTATCTTGGTTTTCCTCAAGAGGAGGAGTTGGTTTTCAAAGCAATGAGAGAGGAGATATCCTCAACATCATGGTATTCTTAAGCTACAAGGTCTTCATACTCATTAAAGTATCTCAACAAGTCCATCAAATCATCTGGTGGTTAGGGTTTCAAAGAAATTAAAGATTGATCATGGCTCCTATCTTATGGCTCCGAGTTAGGGTTTTTGGGCAAAAAGCAACTTATGGTGGATTTCTTGAGCAAGACATGTTTCCATGTGTAATACCCCAAATTTTGACCACTTAGATTTCCCATCATTGTGAAAATCATCATCACAGTATGGATGAACCACCATGCTTCATCAGTCTCCCCAAAGATGGGTGAGCATCCAATACAATCAAAATTAGGGTTTCAAGCCCTCTCTGAGTGCTTAGAAAAAGGATCAATCAAGAAATGACATGATCTTCAACTTTTCTAATCTCTTAAACATCCACAATGGATCAAAAAGGACTCCCACTTCAAGGATTAAGCACAAGGCTGCTCCCTTCTAGGTGGATCAAGTCTCAAGATCGACAGTGTCACCAAATTAGGGTTTTGGTCGACCAGGGCCTCCAGATGGAAATTTTCATCTGGGCACAAGGCAATGATCCAAAACATGACCTAATATACTTCATGGAACCTCATGGACCCATGCATCAAGTCAATTTTGCCTCAGGGGATGCATTCATAAAAAATAAGGAATTAGGGTTTCTTGACCTAATTCACCCCTAAGTTGACTTTTGGGATAAACCATGAGCCAAGACCTCAAGAGATGATTTGAGGGTCTCTAATACACCATGTTGATCCATTTGGAACAATGGATTGATCCAAGAAGCTTGAGCAACAAGTCTCATTTTCATCTGCACCACAATTAGGGTTTTAAGGGAAAAGTCAACTGTAACTTTGACTTTTGGCCAAGACATGCTCCCAAACCCTACTACATGATTGAATATACCCTATGACACCCATGGAACATGTCCATCAAGTTTGATTTAGGTCAAGGACATGATTTCCTGAAGAATTGCACAGTTTGGAATTCATCTGATAAAAAGTCAACTGTGCACAAAAGTCAACTTTGACTTTTTGAGATTTTTCACCAAATTGGATTTTTAACCCTAAAATGATGTTAATGTATGATTTGAATAATCATTCATCAAGAAAAATCAAGAAAAGTGAGATAACTTGTAAAAGGGGTAACCATAAAACTTAGAAATTTTTCTAAGTTAAAAATAAAGTGGCAAAGGTACCAACTTTGGAGGACCATAACTCCTAAACCACAAGGCCATTTTTTCTCATCCAAAGATGGATTTGTAGCCCTCACTATCACCTACAAAAACTTCAACTACAAGTCATTCCAATTCATTAAGGATTTTGAGTTATGGAGTGATCAAAGTGGCTGAAAAGTGAAAAAGTCACTTTTTCCAACACTTAGTGAATTTTTCACTAAGTCAGATTTGCCTTCACTTTTTGCCAAATGTAGGGGGATTTTTCACTTGGAATCAAAAGAGATCAAAACCAAACTTGTTCAAACAGTTGTTGTATCAAGTTAGGGCTTTCCAAAATGGCCAAGAACATTGCCAAATTCAACCTACATCATGAGATACAACATTGGCAAGTTGCCTTGCTGAAATCTGTCAAGGCAAGGCAGAATTTGCATTTTGGCTCGATTTGCCAAAATCAGCCAATTGCAATTGCTCCAATCCACTTGGACACCTCAGAGGATTGAATCCAAAGGGGATAATCACTGAGCCAAGCCTCCAAGGTCCAAGGAACAAAGAATAGCATGTTGAACCTAGAATGGCCAAAATAGGGACAAGACTTCAAATTTGGAATGAGGCATTCAATGGAATCATCAAGGTGGCATGGACTGAGCCATTCTCATCTGAAATCAGTCAAGACTTATCCAAGACCAAGGGGACCAAAGCTCTGTGCCCTAACCTCTAGTCAATGGCTAGAGGAGACTTTCATTCTCATTGGCCAACATTGAGGAAACCTACTTACCAGCTGCCATGCACTATTCCTTGCAAAACAAACTTGCTCTACTATAAATAGAGCTCAATTGTGGTCAGTTTAAGTACACCAAAGCCATCTAACAGATGCTTTCCTCAAAATCTCTTTCTCTTGGCAAAAATGCCTTTCTTAGCAAGGTAGCTATCAGGTTTTGAGTTTGAGAGCAATTCTGCACAAACCAATCACTCACACACCTCACATACATCACATATGAGCTGATTAAACACTCACATAACTTCTGAAACATCAAAATCTCAAAATCACTTCCATCCACACAAGTTTGAAGTGAAGTTGCAGCTGAGGTGCCATAAACTGATCCAGTCCATTTCAATTCAATCCAAGTGTTCAAACACAATCCATATGATGTAGGGAAGCTGTTCAGATCATCACCACTCATCTGTAACACCTCCAACTCAAAATCACATCTGCTCTTGCTGTCACGACTTGGAGGTCAATACTTAATTTTTGAAGCATTAATCCAAGATCACAATTTGTTTTCCATGTGTTAAACAATTTTTGATCATTTTAATTGAATTTTTATTCAATTAAATACATTTTGAAAACAAATTAGGGTTTTAGATTAATTCAACCCTCATAAATCATTTTCAAAACACTTTGGGCCTCTATTAGAGTGTAAGACCCAACCCTTTTTTTTGACCAAAACATTTTGGGCCTCACTTATTGTATAAGTCCCGATACCGTCAAAAAACAAACGGCGCGATCGTCGCCTTTTCAAAAATCATCTGGGCCTACCCTCGAGTAGTAAGACCCATTTATTTTTCTTCAAAACTCTTTGGGCCTCTTGAGAGAGTGTAAGACCCATCCCCCCTTGTACAAAAACTTTTTGGGCCTCACTCATTGTATAAGTCCCTCTGTACAAGTAAACGGCGCGATCGTCGCCCGTTTAAAATTAAAAACCATCTGGGCCTACCCTCGTGTTATAAGCCCCACTCTTTTCTTTAAACATTTTTGGGCCTCTTGAGAGAGTGTAAGACCCATCCCTTTGTACAGAAAACCTTTTTGGGCCCCAGTCACTTGTATAAGTCCCGATGTACAAAGTCAAACAGTGCGCTCACTGATAAAACCCTGGGCCTCTCCTTGAGCTGTAAGCCCTAAATCTTTCTTTTTCAAAGCACTTTCTCCTTTGATTTTGAATATACTGTTGTTTTTATCTTTCTTTGTTGAACAACTAACCAAACAGCATGGAAGCACTACAACCGAGTAAGTGGTTATCGCTTTCATTTACTGCTTTCATATTATAAACTGTATTGTGGGGCTGCTCACTGTAAGTCTCCTTTCATAAACTCATATCTACTGTGTAATAATAGTATAGATATTTAGAGTTTCCCAGGAAATTACGTCTAGAAAGAGGTGACGTCGTTTCACTTATTCGTAGAAATAGACGCCTAGATCCCCAATAGGAGCACCAGATACAGTCTTCTCTTCGGCTGTCCTCCTTAGGAATCGTCAAGAAATTCTATTCCCCAGAGATGAATTATTCTCGGTGAAACTTCTCTTGAATTTCTTCAAACCTCCGAACTGTTCAAACTCTCTTGAAAAGATAAAAGTTGCTGGATAGTAAACCTCGCACGTTTACCAGTGGTTTTATCTTTAAAAGAGTTTTCTTGAACTTTTCTTTGGTTTGGGACCCACGGGCTTCTTAAAAGCATTGGCCTCCTCTTGGGCATCGTACAAGGACCCACAGGCTTCCTATAAGCAACCCGGCCTCCTCTTGGGCATTATTCAAGGACCCTATGGCTTCTTAGAAGTATTCACAGCCTCCTCTTAGGCTTCGTATAATGATCTCTTCCTCCGGGAATGATAGCCTCCTCTTGGGCATCGTACAAGGACCCGTCGGCTTCTTAAAAGTTTCCAGCCTCCTCTTGGGCTTCGTACAAATTGTCCCGACGACCTCCTAGAGGTATAGGAACATAACCTAGTCATCCTCATAGAACAGTCCTTTCATAGAGTCTACTACTGTTTCTCGAAGCATAGTACAAAAGATAAAACTCTAGACTTGGACAATCTAACTTCCTTGAGTCTCAAAGACATTCTCAAGCACCCTTCGTTAAATAGGAAGGAAACCCGCAGACTCGGATAGTCTCAATACCCTTTGGATTTCCCGTTTCCTCAAAAAAGAAGGAAATATCCCTGATCCTCAAATCAAATCCCTGAGTACAGTGTTGCTCTTATAAGAACTGATTTTCTCTTTTTAAATCAGTATATTGGATCTGTCCCTCAACTGAAATAGTTACAACAGCCTCCATCTCGGGCTTTATACGAGATACCAAAAGACTCCATCGTCGGGTCAAAACCTTTTCGCCTCTCTCTCGGGCTTTGTACGAGATACAAAAACACTCTCTTACTGAGTATAAAAGATTCTCCAACTGAGTCAACTCTTTGCTAGCCTCCTCTTAAGCTTTGTATAACGATATGCCCCACTGGGTCAAAAACTTTTAGCCTCTCTCTCGGGCTTTGTACGAGACACAAAATAGCCTCCTCTTAGGCTTTGTATAATGATTTTCCTAGCGGAAATTAGCCTCCTCTTAGGCTTTGTATAAGAAAACCACTGGTTGATCCAATCAACCTTTTAGCATCAAAGCTGTGCCTCGTTCACAGTACACAAACATCAACAACTCCTTTCCCTTCATCTAATCGCTGTAAGCGGCAAGCCTCTGGATCATCTACATCCATGCCACTGTCCCTCTTTTAGCATGAGAAATTCCTAAGGAAAGACGGCATTGCTCTACACTGAGTTAAAGTCTTCTCCTTCAGGTTAAAACCCTTTCTTCGGAAATTATGGCATTGCTCGGATCCGCGTATCCCAGTTAAAGTAATTCTCCTTCTCCCCTCTTTAGAGATGACAAATTCTCTCTAAAGTCGAGGTCTTTTAGCTTCACATCTTGGGCTTTGAACAAGATACAAATCACCTTTCGCTTCACGTCTTGGGCTTTGAACAAGACACCAAAAACCATTTCCTCCCATAGAATAGGAGGAACTACGAACGCTCTGATTTCCCTGTTTCGGTAAACGGGAATACGTAGGCATAAGATCGAAAGAAAAGATCTTAGCGAGCGCAATCAACAAAAAACCCAAATCCCATATCTCCATCAATTAAAAGCAGTAATTTAAAAGCATCAGTCCTAACATCCTAATCCTTATTCCCCGCCAGAAACCCTTTGCCTAGAAAAAAGAAAGAAATAACCGTATTGGCGAAATACGAATAACCAGTACAAAGGCCCCCCCACATTGATAGCATCCGTAACCTAACAGACCGCTATTTAAACTCAGTATGCAAGCAGGGTTAATTGGAGACATCTATTTCCCTTCCTTATTCAGCTCACAATAGGATAAAAAATGAATCGACCTGTAGTTTTAAGCTCAACCGCAGAGAGCGACCAGCGCTTAAGAACCGCGTCCAAAATCGCTCGCTACAGAAAAGTGGCGCCCACCGTGGGGCCCGTTCCTTTCTATCTACTTCTCTTGTGTGAAAAATTACACAAATGGCAACTCTGTTAGGGAGTCTCCTTTTCTGCCTTAGGGTATCATCCCCGTTTTCTACGGAAAATGGTAACTCTACCGAAGAGAAAGATTGACCTATGCTAGTCCATCTCTTAGGCAGGGAACCACAGATTGGGGCTTCCGCCAGGGAACCCATTTCTGTCAGGAACTTAAGATTCATAGCTTTATAAGTCTAGGATGATTAGGACAAATATATATACTGCTTTTCCTAATTGCTATATGTGTTTATTTTTCTGCTACTGGGAATGCGTGTGATGCCGCATGTGGTGAGATTGAGTATATACTTAAGAAAAGCCAACCTTTTTCGTAGTGCGGAAGCTATCAGAAATAGCTGTTACGCGATACTACCCTCATTTGAGACTGGTGATCTATTCTCGGTGAATGGCACTTACTCTAAGATTGCACACAACTCGCTGGCGATCCGCTTGTTGTCTTGCTTTCCTGGGAGGAGCTGATGATAATGAGTACAGGTACAAAAATCACCCTAGTATAAACCTTTGGGGATGGGTAGAGCCTTGACTTCATGACAACGACCCTTTGACCCCATGTTTTTTCTATGTTTTTGTGTGCTGCATTCATGCATTCATTTAAAAAACATTAAAACATTAAAAAAAAAACTTCTCTTCTAGTCTCTCTGTTTTTCAAATTAAACTAAGACTGTGATTGCAAATATCAGAGAAAAAGATTGCATTAATGGATTTCGGTAGAAGGAGAACTCACCAGTATACCTTCAAGGTTCCAAAACTAGGGGATTTGAGAAAGTTAGCGAGGATGATCGTTAACCCAGAGGCTTTCAGAGCCAAGCACGGTGGTTTGCTACCACTGTTAAGAGTCCATGTGATTAAGGGGATCATGGACGCGCTCGTTCAGTTCTACGATCCAGTTTATCATTGTTTCACATTCCCGGATTACCAGCTATCACCAACGTTGGAGGAGTATTCTCATCTGACTGATTTACATATCACAGATCGAGCTCCATTTTCTGGACTGGAAGAAATTCCAAAGAATCAGACTATTGCAAGAGCAATTCATTTGGACGAGTCTGAGGTCAGGACTCACATGATTACTATGGGTGGCATCCAAGGTTTGCCAGCCCAGTTCCTAACCAAGAAAGCTCTGTACTTCGCTAGTATAGGGAACGGGACTGCTTTTGAAAGCATCTTTGTCTTGCTCACCTACGGGTTATTTTTGTTTTCCAACATCAATAACTTCGTCGATATCAACGCTATTAAGGTTTTTCTCATTGGAAACCCTGTGCCGACTTTGCTCGCAGATGCGTATCATTCTGTACACTTAGGAAATTTTTACAGCGGAGGGGAGATCACATGCTGTGTACCTTTGCTTTACAAGTGGTTTATCTCTCACTTGCCCAAGTCTGCCGCTTTTTGGGATTGCAAGAGTGTCTTACGTTGGTCGCAGAAGATCATGTCCCTCACCAACTCTGATATAGATTGGTGTAATAGGATTTATGAGGGAATCAGAATCATTGACCGTTGTGGAAACTTCCCCAGCGTACCCCTCATAGGAACTAAAGGAGGAATCAACTATCATCCGATATTAGTTCTTCGTCAATTCGGATACCCGATGAGACACATCCCACTGGGTGTTCATCTGGAAGGTCTTTTCTTCAAAGAAGGAGAAAGTGACAGAGCACTAAAGATGGAAATAGTGCATGCTTGGAAACAGGTTCATAAGAAAGGACGAGAGTCTCTGGGAAAACCAGACTGTGTCTCGGTGGAGCCTTATCTCCATTGGGTACAAACTAGAGCTCTCAAGCTAAAGATGCCTTATCCTCGTTACGGAATTCTTCCGCCGAGGGAAATTGTCATGTACTTCATGACGGAAACTGAAAGGCTTCAGGTTACTCTCAACAAAGTTCAAAAGGAAAGAAGGTCTTGGAAGAACAAGTACCGCACCCTCGACGTAGAGTGTATCCAAATACAACAATTACTGAAAGAGAAAGATGCTCTGATTGAAATTTTGGAGCGGCATGCTGTAGAGAATCAAGATGACCAAAGGAATTTGCTCACTCCTTTCACTTGGCAAAGGAATGACAACCCGACAACGGCCCAAGCGCCCCGGTCAAAGAAAAGGATACCAGAATCAGCACCTGGTTTCTCCTCAGAGAGGACTCGGGACCCATTAGTTTAGGTTTCTGTTTCTGCACTTTGTAATCTACTGTATTTCCATTTCTGTAATCCTTTGAATTTCAATAAAAAGGGGTTTCCCCACTGTTTGATATTTGCAATCTAATTGTCGAAGTTTATTTTGATTAAACCAAAAAACAACAATTAATATAATCATTGCATTCATCATTCTCACATCGCGTATTCTCCTTACCTACGAATCTCACGTTTGTGTCTCGATTCTAGAGTCAAACTGTCTAATTCGTATAATACTCGGGCCAATCGTCAGAAAAAGATGGATGATCTTGAGGAAGAAAACAGAGAGTTGAAAGAAGAGATCGACACTCTGAGAGAGGATATGAGAAAGCTTCGTAACGACATGCAAGCCATGGCAGAAGCTCAGCTACAAAGAACTGTGATCTCAGAGATCACCTCAACGCCCATCATAGAAAAGTATGATCCTAGGTATCAGATACCAAAAGATCGTCCTTGGGGCATGCCTGTTAACTATATCCCGGAAGGATATGTTCCGCCGATCACTGAAGATCAGGGAATTGCAACAGGAGCCGCTGGGCCTGAAGGTTACAAACTTCGGGAAAGCGAAGATGCCAGGGGTATACTCAAGACTCCTGAAGGTTACAAACTTCGGGAGGCGCCAAGACTTACTGCCGTAGTCACGGTACCACCCCCTGTGGTGCACACTGTCCCGGAATGACAGATTCCACCAACACCTTCTGGTAAGAAGGAAACTATGTTTGACAAAATGGAGGAATTCCAGGAGCAGTTCTTGGAAATGCAGAAAGAGCTGCAGGCCATTCGCGGTCAGGATCTATTTGGAAAGGACGCCGCAGACCTCTGCTTGGTCCCAAATGTGAAAGTCCCGCACAAGTTCCAAGTGCCCGACTTTGAAAAATACAAGGGTAACTCTTGCCCTCAGAGCCATCTGGTGATGTACGCTCGGCGGATGTCAGCTCAGACAGAGAATCAGGACCTGCTGATTCACTACTTCCAGGATAGTTTAACCGGTGCCGCACTCAAATGGTACATGGGTTTAAACTGTACTACGATCAGTACTTTCAGAGATCTTGGCACTGCCTTCGTCCAACAATACAAATACAATTTGGACATGGCACCCGACAGAGATCAACTCAGATCAATGTCACAAAAGGAAAAGGAAACCTTTAAGGAGTATGCTCAAAGGTGGCGTGAAATTGCCACTCAAATTTGTCCACCTCTTGAGGAAAAAGAGATGACAAAGATCTTCTTAAAGACCTTAAGCTCATTTTACTATGACCGAATGGTTGCCAGTGCGCCCAGTGATTTCACCGAGATGGTCGGTATGGGTGTACGTCTTGAGGAAGCCGTCCGAGAAGGACGTTTGGTAAAAGACACTGGATCAACGAGCGGTACTAAAAAATATGGTAGTGCTCTCCCTAAGAAAAAAGAGCAAGATATTGGGAATATCTCTCTCGGAAAGCAAAGGCGTCGTTATCATCCAGTAGCAGCTGTTACTCCTGCTATCGGCCCCGCGCCTGTTCCTATGTATCAACCTCAGGTTGCGCAGAGCCAACCTGACCAACAAAGGACACAACAGCCTCTTCAGCAGGCTCGTCCTCCATACAACAACAACCGTACAACACGGCCATCAGGGTTTGATCCTATACCCATGTTGTACGCAGAACTGTTTCCGTTACTGCTAGCCAAGGGGCACATCCAGACTAAGTCTCCCCTTTCAGTTCCGGAGAATCCGCCTTTTTGGTTTAAAGCGGATCAAACATGTCCTTATCATCAAGGAGGTTCAGGGCATAACATTGAGACTTGCCTCAATTTCAAATCCGACGTGCAAAAGCTTGTTAGGAGCGGGCTCTTATCTTTCAAAGATACGAACCCTAATGTTCTTACGAACCCGCTGCCTCAACATGAGAAGGCTGCAGTCAATCTGATTGAGAAAGAGACTAACAATGTCTATCAAATTCACGATGTACTCTTATTGGGGACCAATCTGGTCAAGATGCATTGTAGACAGAGTGGATATGGCCATGTGCCACCTCATAACTATCACCAGTGTGATATCTGCTCTAAAGATAACCAAGGATGTTATGTGGTGCAAGCAGCTCTGCAGGAACAGATGGATCTCGGATGGATCCAAGAGCACCGAGTTCGTGGAGTTAACATGGTCTCTACGAATTCTAACGTCATTCAAAACCACGACATCCGTGTGATGAATGTCAACTTGGTGGCGATGCACTCAAGGTAAAGCCAGTATCATAATCTGCCGCGGCACGATTACAGTTCCTGTCTGATTTGCTCGGTAAACAAACAGGGATGCTCTTTCATACAAGAGGCCCTCCAGTGTCAGATGGATCTTGGATGGATCCAAGACTACCATAATAGGAACTCCTATCAAGTCAATATGGTTCAGATCTTCGACATTCGCGTGATGAATACCAACCTGGTAGAGTTACATGCTGAGCAGGTCCGACTCGGATTCTTAATATCACATGATTACCAAAATTGTAAAGCGGGTTGCGAAAACGATCGAGGTTATACCCTTGTCCAGGAGGCACTTCAGCACTTGTTAAATCAATGGTGGATGCCAATCTATATGGATAAAGATACTGAGCAGATTAGTATTAATAACAGGTATCCTACTCGTCGTCAAAGTCAGGATGTCCGATCAATGGAAGATAACCTAGTGAGGTTGCATTGCATTCAAAGTGGGCGTGGCCAGGTGCCACCACACAACTATGACAGTTGTAGCGTCTGTTCGGAAAGTAACCAAGGGTGTTACCTTGTGAGAGCAGCTCTTCAGGGTCAGGTCGATCACAGAGAAATTCATCCATATCCGGGTTCTGGACCCATCATTTGGTCGCCGAACTACCTTGCCGATCAAGTTGAGGATGTTGTCACGATCTCTGGTCATCACCAGATCAGGGATGTTTTTGCCATCATTCCTCTACTTGACGAATCTAGAGTTCCCAACCGGGAACGGATCGAGGTTACTTATGACAGTCAGAAAAATCAGAAGGTTCCCATAGTCATCTATCTACCGGGGCCATTACCGTATGAATCAGCTAAGGCGATCCCTTACAAATACGGCGCAACAACAATTGAAAATGGAAAGGAAATTCCATTACCCTCCGTCGTGAATATTGCAGACATCAGTCGTGTAACACGGAGCGGTCGAATCTTCAACCGAGGGGTTGGAGAATCCAACAAAGAAAAGGAACTTCAGGCAGAAATTCCTGATCCACCAGTCGGTCAATCTGGTAATCCCGACTGTTCAAAAGACAAAGATGAGATGCTAAAGCTCATCCAAAGGAGTGAATATAACATCGTTGATCAACTGTTACAGACTCCTTTAAAGATCTCAGTATTATCACTGTTACTCAGTTCAGAAGCACACAGGGAGGCTCTACAGAAAGTCTTGGAGCAAGCCTTTGTGGAACAGGATGTAACAATCAGACAATTCGATAGCATTGTCTCTAACATCACTTCCTGCAATAATTTGGGATTTAGTGATGAGGAATTACCTGAAGAGGGTCGTCGTCATAACATGGTGCTCAACATTACAGTTAACTGCCAGGGCGATGCTTTAGCCAACGTACTGGTAGACACAGGGTCAGCCCTGAATGTTATGCCGAAGTCCACTTTGACGCAATTATCATTTAAGGGCCCTCCGATGAGAGTCAGCGAGGTCATCGTCAAAGCATTCGACGGATCTAGAAAAGCAGTTATCGGCGAAGTTGATCTTCCCATAACTATTGGTCCTCACACTTTCCAAGTCACTTTCCAGGTCATGGACATCCGGGCAACATACAGTTGTTTATTAGGAAGACCTTGGATACACCAGGCCGGAGCGGTCACTTCGACCCTCCACCAAAAGCTAAAGTTCGTCCAGAACGATCAACTTGTCACGGTTTGTGGAGAACAAGCCTTGCTTGTGAGCAACTTATCATCATCTACTTGTGTGGAACCCGAGGAGGTTATTGGAACTCAGTTCCAAGCACTATCGGTGAGCAAGAACGATCAATTCAAAGAAGGAACTTCAATTTCTTCATACAAAGATGCTATCAAAGCGGTCGAGAGTACCGATACGACAGGATGGGGATGGCTTATCATTCCCATTGACAATAAAATAAAGAAGGGTCTTGGTTTTTCTGCGACCTGTACTCAGACAGCCGCCAACGATGAAAGTCTTCATCCCCTTCAAAACTTCTTCCACAGGGGAGGTTTTCTCCACCCAGTGTCTCAGACAGTTCATGCTATCAATGAGGAAGATCCCTCTGACACATATGAAGAATGGAAGTCCTACCTTAACAAGGACGACTATATGTCCCAGGAAGAGGTGCCTATGCCTTTTTGCTTTCCTACAGAAAGTCCGAGATTTATACCAAGATCAGATGTCGAAATGATCTACGGAGATTGTGATCCGGAAGGATGCCGTGCTCCGCCAAATTCATTAGAGGAGGACACTCTGATGAAAGAAAACTTTGATCGCAATTACTATGGCCCAATGGATGGCCTGCCAATGTGGCAGCCTTACCCAGGAAACTTGGGGCAAAAAAGTCAGCCGAGTAATGAAACTCAGCTGAGCGTCATTGAACAGAATACCTGTGTCCCCACCATGTCATGGGATCAACACTCAGGTCATTCAGAGAGTACTCAACATGAAGATGAATTTGCAACGTTCGCAGGACTTGAATTCATCAACTATGCTTTTCCTGAGGTCAACGTCATCGAAAGGGATGACTCCTCCAGTTCCACAGAAGTGTGGGACACCTTGGGACAACCAAGTGGAAATACGACTTTATGGTCAAGTACACTGCTCCCGAAAGCTCTCGTATCAGGCTCGAAGATATCCAGCCAACTGGATGGGGAGATGCAGCTGAGAGCACCAATGCTATGCAAAATGCAACAGAGGAATCCTCCTACGACAATTCTGCTTGGGAGACAGATTCCGATGATCCTACTCCACCAGAAATCAGCGTCATTTCTGAAAACAAATCAAGGAAGGTGCCAGACTTTGTGATTCACCGAGGAGTTCGCCGCCAATGGGTTGCCGTCGAGGTTCCGAAGGTCGTTCGTCAGTCAAAGTAATTGCCATCTTTTAACCTTTCACCCTGCCCAGGTGAAACGGATGTTTTGATAGGGCTCGCTTTCTGTAAATTTCCCTCTTCGCTTTGCCCAAAGCGAGTGAGTTTTGTTTTATAGGGCTGTAGTTTCAAGATTCGACTTGTTCATTAATAAAATAATGTCGTTCTGTAATTTCTGCATTAATTGCTGTTTTCTCTTTTTGCTTTTTCAGAAAATGGTAATCCTAAAAAAAAAACATTCAATAATAAAAACAAGCAGTAAAATCAAAACACTGCACACACTTGCATTTTCTCTATCTTTTCTAAACACGAATCATCACGTCATGCAGATTGCTTGTTTTATACCCCGTTGAAACATACGATCCGATGCCTTCTTCCAACTTTGTGTTCCCGGTATTCGAGGCTGAAGAAGAAAATGACGACCAAATTCCAGAAGAGATCTCCCGACTACTCAGACAAGAGGAAAGGTTCATCGAACCTCACAAAGAACCGTTGGAAACGGTAAACTGGGGTTCAGAAAAAGAGAGAAAAGAAATCAGGATCGGAGCACTGCTCAGTCCAACTGCCAGAGAGGGTTTGATAAAGCTTCTCAAAGAATTCCCCGATGTATTCGCTTGGTCCTATCAGGATATGCCAGGGTTGGATACCAGCAACGTGGAACATCATTTACCGTTAAGATCGGAATGTCCGCCAGTAAAGCAAAGGTTGAGACGCACTCACCCGGACATGGCCATCAAAATCAAAGAGGAGGTACAGAAACAGATCGACGCGGGTTTCCTCGCTACATCTGAATATCCTCAATGGTTAGCCAACATCGTACCCGTTCCCAAAAAGGACGGAAGGGTCAGAATGTGTGTTGATTACAGAGATCTGAACAAGGCAAGTCCAAAGGACGACTTTCCTTTACCACACATTAACATGCTGGTTGACAGCACAACAAAGTTCAAAGTATTCTCCTGCATGGATGGATTCTCGGGCTATAATCAAATCAAAATGGAGCCGAAAGACATGGAGAAAACTTCGTTCATTACCCCACGGGGTACCTTTTGCTACAAGGTAATGCCGTTCGGTTTGAAGAATGCCGGGGCAACCTATCAAAGGGCCATGACTACTCTGTTTCATGACATGATACACAAAGAAATTGAGGTATATGTCGATGATTTGATTGCAAAATCAAGAACTGAGGATGAGCACGTTGAACATCTGTCAAAATTGTTCGAACGTCTAAGAAAATTCAAGCTCCGCTTGAATCCCAACAAGTGCACCTTCGGTGTCCGTTCAGGGAAGCTACTAGGGTTCATCGTCAGCCAGAAAGGAATTGAGGTTGATCCTGACAAGGTCAAGGCCATTCAAGAAATGCCTTCTCCGAAAACAGAAAAACAAGTCAGAGGATTCCTGGGACGTTTGAACTACATCTCCAGATTCATATTCCTTATGACCGCCACTTGTGCGCCGATTTTCAAATTACTCAAAAAGAACCAGGATTGCGTTTGGTCAGAAGACTGCCAAACCGCCTTCGACAGTATTAAGGAATATCTGTTGAATCCTCCGATTCTATCACCTCCAGTGGAAGGAAGACCACTAATCATTTACCTCACAGTCCTAGAGGACTCAATGGGATGTGTACTTGGCCAACAAGACGAAACTAAAAGGAAAGAGTCTGCCATTTACTATCTAAGCAAGAAATTCACCGACTGCGAGACTCGGTACACAAGGCTTGAGAAAACTTGTTGCGCTTTGGCTTGGGCAGCCAAACGTCTTCGCCAGTACATGATTCGTCATACTACTTGGTTAGTCTCTGAAATGGATCCAATCAAGTACGTTTTCGAAAAGCCTGCTCTCACGGGAAGAATTGCCCGTTGGCAGATGTTGTTATCAGAATATGACATAGAGTACCATGCTCAGAAAGCCGTTAAAGGAAGTATTTTAGCCGATCATTTGGCTCATCAACCGATTGACGATCAAGAATCAATCGGGTTTGACTTCCCAGACGAAGATGTCATGTATCTAAAGATGAAAGATTGCGATGAACCGCTACCCAGTGAAGGGCCAAAACCAGGTTCCCAGTGGGGACTCATCTTTGACGGAGCAGTCAATCATTATGGAAACGGAATTGGGGTAATCATTGTTACCCCTCAGGGTTCCCACATTCCTTTCACTGCCAGACTTATGTTCAAATGTACGAACAATGAGGCCGAATACGAAGCATGTATTATGGGTCTCGAAGAAGCAATTGATTTAAGGATCAAAAACTTGGATGTATACGGCGACTCAGCTCTGGTTATTAACTAGATAAAAGGAGATTGGAACACATACCAATCAGGATTGATTCCTTACAAAGACTATGCAAGAAGGTTGTTACCCTTCTTCAACAGAGTCGACTTTCATCACATCCCTCGTGATGAGAATCACATGGCTGATGCATTGGCCACTCTCTCTTCCATGATTAGTGTAGGTCGATGGAATGACATACCTAAGATTGACGTTATGCGCCTTGAACGGCCCGCTTACATCTTCACGATTGAAGCAGTCATAGACGACAGACCTTGGTATCACGATATCAAATGCTTCCTTCAGAAACAAGAGTACCCATCTGGGGCACTCAGAAAAGACAGGAAAACCCTCAGAAGATTGGCCGGAAACTTCTTCCTGAGTGGTGACACTCTTTATAAGAGAAATTTTGACATGGTCTTGCTCCGATGCGTCGACAGACCAGAAGCAGACATGCTCATGAAAGAAATTCATGAAGGATCCTTTGGCACTCATGCTAACGGACACACAATGGCGAGAAAAATTCTCAGGGCTGGGTATTATTGGTTGACAATGGAATCCGACTGCTACAAGTACATGAGGAGGTGTCACAAGTGTCAGATATACTCCGACAAAATTCATGTATCGCCATCACATCTCAAAGTTCTTTCTTCCCCGTGGCCTTTTTCCATATAGGGAATCGACATGATTGGCATGATTGAGCCCAAGGCTTCAAACGGACATCGGTTCATTCTGGTAGCCATTGACTACTTCACCAAGTGGGTCGAAGCAGCGTCATTCGCCAATGTAACCCGACAAGTGGTGGTCCGATTTATCAAAAACAATATCATATGCCGTTATGGTGTTCCAAGCGAGATCATTACTGATAATGGATCTAACTTGAACAATAAGATGATGAAAGAGTTGTGTGCAGAGTTTAAGATCGAACACCATAACTCATCTCCCTACCGACCCAAGATGAACGGAGCGGTAGAAGCGGCTAACAAGAACATCAAGAAGATTGTTCAAAAGATGGTTGTAACCTATAAAGACTGGCACGAGATGTTACCCTTTGCTCTTCACGGTTATCGTACATCTGTCCGCACTTCAACAGGGGCTACCCCTTTCTCTCTAGTATATGGCATGGAGGCAGTTCTCCCCATAGAAGTAGAGATCCCATCAATCCGGGTATTGATGGAAGCTCAGCTCACTGAAGCTGAATGGTGTCAAAGTCGACACGACGAACTGAACCTGATCGAAGAGAAGAGAATCACGGCACTATGCCACGGTCAGTTGTATCAGCAAAGAATGAAGAGGGCGTTTGACAAAAAGGTCCGACCTCGTGTCTTCAGGAAAGGAGACCTTGTGCTCAAGAAGATACAATCATTTCTCACTGACTCTCGGGGCAAATGGACCCTAAATTATGACGGCCCATATGTGGTCACGAAAGCTTTCTCAGGCGGCGCCTTGAGACTTGCAACCATGGACGGAGAGGAATTTGCCTACCCCACGAATGTTGATGTAGTCAAGAAATACTTCGCCTAAAAAAAAAAAAAAAACGTCTCGGTGGATTGAAAACCCGAAAGGGCGGTCCAGGCAAAAGTTAGAGACATGAAAAAAAATCATCCCGATGGATTGGAAATCTCATAGTACAATCCAGGCAAAAATTAGGGATAATGGCAAGTAACTATGTTCAACAGAGGCAAGTCCCTCAGCAGCAGTTACAACATCATCTATCGGAGGAAATCTCCAGTCAAAGGTCATCTTCGACAGAAGCTCAGGATGCCCCGAATTCAAAGTTGGTAGAAGGATAGTGGTCGTTATGTTTCAACGTAGCCCTTTTCCCTGTAAATTACCATTTTCTAACTTTGTATATACTCTTTGGAATCATGCGTTTGGCTGATCTCCATCTTATCAATAAAATTTGAGCCTTTGTGCTTTTGTTTGTAATTCTTAACTTGTTTTAGCTTTACATAACGACGTTGTTTAAACTTAATCAGCGATTCTTGAAATAAAACAAAAATGAATTTACTTGTTAAAACTTTTTCTGCTTTTAAAATAAAGATGGCAATTTCTTTTGACTGTTGAACATCAGAAGAACATCGATTGCTTCTCCCGAAGTAAGCGAATTTCAAAGTGCAGAATCAAAGTACTCCTTCTAAGCCAGTATGCCCGAATGAAGGGATCAACTGTGTCAGAGACCTTGTTTCGTCTGACATCCTCGGCCGAGTTCTCATCTCCTAAGCCCGATCAACATAGCTCCCAACGGGACTATCTCTCCTAAGCAAGGTGGAATTGCTATCTTGAACCAGCGATATCTCTATACGCCCCACGATGGCCGAGTATCCAATTGTGTTCATCCATTAGTCTGTATGTCGCGTTAGTTTTGTCAGCATATACATACGTACTTCATGCATTTTTTATTTGCATTTACATTTCATATTGCATCGTTATCACTCTAGCCGGTCTTGTCCCCTAGTGATAAACAGTTTTCTCAATCGAGTTTGTTAGTTCTTTCCTCGTCAGGAAGTGTTGCGTCTGCACAATCTCGCCACCAGTGTATCTTTAGATCAGAGTCGGTCCTTGACCACTTTGATAACTTGAACCTCTGAAAAGCCAGAGAAAACTTTCAATAAACATCACTCTTCGCCATTGAAGATGATATCCTTGCTTTCCCGGATTAAGGAAAATCCACAGAGAAAGCCTCGTGATCAGAGATTCGGCAGTACATCAGTTTTGCTCCGAAAGGACCACTGATGAGAAGGTCATTGGCACCTCAAAATTGGACCCCATCATATGGCATTTCTCCGGGAAGATCCCGAGAAAAGTATGATGAAAGATCCCAAACAAAAACAGTCTCTCAAGAGACTCGCTTTCCCTAGTAGAATCGACAAATGGCATCTCCAAAACAGAGAAGTTTGTGTATCTCTACAACTCAGACGAATGGGTTCCCCAGCAAGTCTGACATCAAAACTTTTTCCACTCAAATGGCATCTCCCCAGGAAAATTCGGCGAGAAGTTTGAGGAAAGCCGCTAAGAATAGCGTCCTTTGTCAATAAAGTTTATTGACAAAAGAAACTAAGACCAGTTCCTTGGTAGGAAACCAGGATCGAGGGGAAGTTTAAATCAGAAACTAAGACCAGTTCCTTGGTAGGAAACCAGGATCGAGGGGAAGTTTAAATCAGAAACTAAGACCAGTTCCTTGGTAGGAAACCAAGAACGAGGGGAAGTATAAATCAGAAACTAAGACCAGTTCCTTGGTAGGAAACCAAGAACGAGGGGAGGTTTATTTCAAAAGAAAACTGAGACCAGTTCCTTGGTAGAAAACCAGGATCGAGGGGAAGTTTACCTTTTCTAAGCATCATTGCTTAGCTAAAGAAGATGAATGCGTAAGCTACCATTCATAACCACCATCAAAATTTCAGATATTCCGATATTTAATCCTCTTGCACCCCGAATGCTCGAATACCTTCGTCATTCATACCTTCGGGTCCAAGAAGATTAAATAGGGGCATCTGTAATACCCCAAATTTTGACCACTTAGATTTCCCATTATTGTGAAAATCATCATCACAATATGGATGAACCACCATGCTTCATCAGTCTCCCCAAAGATGGGTGAGCATCCAATACAATCAAAATTAGGGTTTCAAGCCCTCTCTGAGTGCTTAGACAAAGGATCAATCAAGAAATGACATGATCTTCAACTTGTCTAATCTCTTAAACATCCACAATGGATCAAAAAGGACTCCCACTTCAAGGATTAAGCACAAGGCTGCTCCCTTCTAGGTGGATCAAGTCTCAAGATCGACAGTGTCACCAAATTAGGGTTTTGGTCGACCAGGGCCTCCAGATGGAAATTTTCATCTGGGCACAAGGTAATGATCCAAAACATAACCTAATATACTTCATGGAACCTCATGGACCCATGCATCAAGTCAATTTTGCCTCAGGGGATGCATTCATAAAAAATCAGGAATTAGGGTTTCTTGACCTAATTCACCCCTAAGTTGACTTTTGGGATAAACCATGAGCCAAGACCTCAAGAGATGATTTGAGGGTATCTAATACACCATGTTGATCCATTTGGAACATTGGATTGATCCAAGAAGCTTGAGCAACAAGTCTCATTTTCATCTGCACAACAATTAGGGTTTTAAGGGAAAAGTCAACTGTAACTTTGACTTTTGGCCAAGACATGCTCCCAAACCCTAATACATGATTGAATATACCCTATGACACCCATGGAACATGTCCATCAAGTTTTATTTAGGTCAAGGACATGATTTCCTGAAGAATTGCACAGTTTGGAATTCATCTGATAAAAAGTCAACTGTGCACAAAAGTCAACTTTGACTTTTTGAGATTTTTCACCAAAATGGATTTTTAACCCTAAAATGATGTTAATGTATGATTTGAATCATCATTCATCAAGAAAAATCAAGAAAAGTGAGATAACTTGTAAAAGGGGTAACCATAAAACTTAGAAATTTTTCTAAGTTAAAAATAAAGTGGCAAAGGTACCAACTTTGGAGGACCATAACTCCTAAACCACAAGGCCATTTTTTCTCATCCACAGATGGATTTGTAGCCCTCACTATCACCTACAAAAACTTCAACTACAAGTCATTCCAATTCATTAAGGATTTTGAGTTATGGAGTGATCAAAGTGGCTGAAAAGTGAAAAAGTCACTTTTTCCAACACTTAGTGAAATTTTCACTAAGTCAGATTTGCCTTCACTTTTTGCCAAATGTAGGGGGATTTTTCACTTGGAATCAAAAGAGATCAAAACCAAACTTGTTCAAACAGTTGTTGTATCATGTTAGGGCTTTCCAAAATGGCCAAGAACATTGCCAAATTCAACCTACATCATGAGATACAACATTGGCAAGTTGCCTTGCTGAAATCTGTCAAGGCAAGGCAGAATTTGCATTTTGGCTCGATTTGCCAAAATCAGCCAATTGCAATTGCTCCAATCCACTTGAACACCTCAGAGGATTGAATCCAAAGGGGACAATCACTGAGCCAAGCCTCCAAGGTCCAAGGAACAAAGAATAGCATGTTAAACCTAGAATGGCCAAAATAGGGACAAGACTTCAAATTTGGAATGAGGCATTCAATGGATCCATTAAGGTGGCATGGACTGAGCCATTCTCATCTGAAATCAGTCAAGACTTATCCAAGACCAAGGGGACCAAAGCTCTGTGCCCTAACCTCTAGTCAATGGCTAGAGGAGACTTTCATTCTCATTGGCCAACATTGAGGAAACCTACTTACCAGCTGCCATGCACTATTCCTTGCAAAACAAACTTGCTCTACTATAAATAGAGCTCAATTGTGGCCAGTTTAAGTACACCAAAGCCATCTAACAGATGCTTTCCTCAAAATCTCTTTCTCTTGGCAAAAATGCCTTTCTTAGCAAGGTAGCTATCGGGTTTTGAGTTTGAGAGCAATTCTGCACAAACCAATCACTCACACACCTCACATACATCACATATGAGCTGATCAAACACTCACATAACTTCTGAAACATCAAAATCTCAAAATCACTTGCCATCCACACAAGTTTGAAGTGAAGTTGCAGCTGAGGTGCCATAAACTGATCCAGTCCATTTCAATTCAATCCAAGTGTTCAAACACAATCCATATGATGTAGGGAAGCTGTTCAGATCATCACCACTCATCTGTAACACCTCCAACTCAAAATCACATCTGCTCTTGCTGTCACTACTTGGAGGTCAATACTTAATTTTTGAAGCATTAATCCAAGATCACAATTTGTTTTCCATGTGTTAAACAATTTTTGATCATTTTAATTGAATTTTTATTCAATTAAATACATTTTGAAAACAAATTAGGGTTTTGGATTAATTCAACCCTCATAAATCATTTTCAAAACACTTTGGGCCTCTATTAGAGTGTAAGACCCAACCCTTTTTTTTGACCAAAACATTTTGGGCCTCACTTATTGTATAAGTCTCGATACCGTCAAAAAATAAACGGCGCGATCGTCGCCTTTTCAAAAATCATCTGGGCCTACCCTCGAGTAGTAAGACCCATTTATTTTTCTTCAAAACTCTTTGGGCCTCTTGAGAGAGTGTAAGACCCATCCCCCCTTGTACAAAAACTTTTTGGGCCTCACTCATTGTATAAGTCCCTCTGTACAAGTAAACGGCGCGATCGTCGCCCGTTTAAAATTAAAAACCATCTGGGCCTACCCTCGTGTTATAAGCCCCACTCTTTTCTTTAAACCTTTTTGGGCCTCTTGAGAGAGTGTAAGACCCATCCCTTTGTACAGAAAACCTTTTTGGGCCCCAGTCACTTGTATAAGTCCCGATGTACAAAGTCAAACAGTGCGCTCACTGATAAAACCCTGGGCCTCTCCTTGAGCTGTAAGCCCCAAATCTTTCTTTTTCAAAGCACTTTCTCCTTTGATTTTGAATATACTGTTGTTTTTATCTTTCTTTGTTGAACAACTAACCAAACAGCATGGAAGCACTACAACCGAGTAAGTGGTAATCACTTTCATTTACTGCTTTCATATTATAAACTGTATTGTGGGGCTGCTCACTGTAAGTCTCCTTTCATAAACTCATATCTACTGTGTAATAATAGTATAGATATTTAGAGTTTCCCAGGCAATTACGTCTAGAACGAGGTGACGCCGTTTCACTTATTCGTAGAAATAGACGCCTAGATCCCCAATAGGAGCACCAGATACAGTCTTCTCTTCGGCTGTCCTCCTTAGGAATCGTCAAGAAATTCTATTCCCCAGAGATGAATTATTCTCGGTGAAATTTCTCTTGAATTTCTTCAAACCTCCAAACTGTTCAAACTCTCTTGAAAAGATAAAAGTTGCTGGATAGTAAACCTCGCACGTTTACCAGTGGTTTTATCTTTAAAAGAGTTTTCTTGAACTTTTCTTTGGTTTGGGACCCACGGGCTTCTTAAAAGCATCGGCCTCCTCTTGGGCATCGTACAAGGACCCACAGGCTTCCTATAAGCAACCCGACCTCCTCTTGGGCATTATTCAAGGACCCTACGGCTTCTTAGAAGTATTCACAGCCTCCTCTTAGGCTTCGTATAATGATCTCTTCCTCCGGGAATGATAGCCTCCTCTTGGGCATCGTACAAGGACCCGTCGGCTTCTTAAAAGTTTCCAGCCTCCTCTTGGGCTTCGTACAAATTGTCCCGACGACCTCCTAGAGGTATAGGAACAGAACCTAGTCATCCTCATAGAACAGTCCTTTCATAGAGTCTACTACTGTTTCTCGAAGCATAGTACAAAAGATAAAACTCTAGACTTGGACAGTCTAACTTCCTTGAGTCTCAAAGACATTCTCAAGCACCCTTCGTTAAATAGGAAGGAAACCCGCAGACTCGGATAGTCTCAATACCCTTTGGATTTCCCGTTTCCTCAAAAAAGAAGGAAATATCCCTGATCCTCAAATCAAATCCCTGAGTACAGTGTTGCTCATATAAGAACTGATTTTCTCTTTTTAAATCAGTATATTGGATATGTCCCTCAACTGAAACAGTTATAATAGCCTCCATCTCGGGCTTTATACGAGATACCAAAAGACTCCATCGTCGGGTCAAAACCTTTTCGCCTCTCTCTCGGGCTTTGTACGAGATAAAAAAACACTCTCTTACTGAGTATAAAAGATTCTCCAACTGAGTCAACTCTTTGCTAGCCTCCTCTTAGGCTTTGTATAACGATATGCCCCACTGGGTCAAAAACTTTTAGCCTCTCTCTCGGGCTTTGTACGAGACACAAAATAGCCTCTTCTTAGGCTTTGTATAATGATTTTCCTAGCGGAAATTAGCCTCCTCTTAGGCTTTGTATAAGAAAACCACTGGTTGATCCAATCAACCTTTTAGCATCAAAGCTGTGCCTCATTCACAGTACACAAACATCAACAACTCCTTTCCCTTCATCTAATCGCTGTAAGCGGCAAGCCTCTGGATCATCTACATCCATGCCACTGTCCCTCTTTTAGCATGAGAAATTCCTAAGGAAAGATGGCATTGCTCTACACTGAGTTAAAGTCTTCTCCTTCAGGTTAAAACCCTTTCTTCGGAAATTATGGCATTGCTCGGATCCGCGTATCCCAGTTAAAGTAATTCTCCTTCTCCCCTCTTTAGAGATGACAAATTCTCTCTAAAGATGAGGTCTTTTAGCTTCACATCTTGGGCTTTGAACAAGATACAAATCACCTTTCGCTTCACGTCTTGGGCTTTGAACAAGACACCAAAAACCATTTCCTCCCATAGAATAGGAGGAACTACGAACGCTCTGATTTCCCTGTTTCGGTAAACGGGATTACGTAGGCATAAGATCAAAAGAAAAGATCTTAGCGAGCGCAATCAACAAAAAACCCAAATCCCATATCTCCATCAATTAAAAGCAGTAATTCAAAAGCATCAGTCATAACATCCTAATCCTTATTCCCCGCCAGAAACCCTTTGCCTAGAAAAAAGAAAGAAAGAACCGTATTGGCGAAATACGAATAACCAGTACAAAGGCCCCCCACATTGATAGCATCCGTAACCTAACAGACCGCTGTTTAAACTCAGTATGCAAGCAGGGTTAATTGGAGACATCTATTTCCCATCCTTATTCAGCTCACAATAGGATAAAAAATGAATCGACTTGTAGTTTTAAGCTCAACCGCAGAGAGCAACCAGCGCTTAAGAACCGCGTCCAAAATCGTTCGCTACACCATGGTTCAACATACATCTTAAGGGTTCCATATATGCCTCATGGTTCATCACAAAGCATGTTAAAGGTTTCCTAAGTGATAGAGGAAAAAATTGGATTCATCTGATCAAAAAGTTAGTTGATGCCCTACAAAAGTCAACTCTTGAGTTCTTGGGTCATATTTAGACATTTCAAGTCATCATCTATATTATTATGAGGTTTGATAAAGAGAAATCATAAAATCAGAAAAAGTTGCTAAATTAGGGATCTAGAATTTTTCTAAGTATGGAGAAATCATGTTCATATGGCTATCTTGCAAAATTCATATCACCCTCATCCTTGATCCAAATAGAGCAAACCAATGCTCAAATTGAAGATGATGTTACATAATACAAGTTTGTAGAAGAAAGGAACTTCAAAAGATGCATGGATTAAAAGTTATGAAGGTGTGAAGTTGAGAAAAATCAAGATTCAAGTTTTCAATACTTAGAATTTTTTTCTAAGTGTTGAAATTCATCTTGAAGGGCATGTTTTCAAGTCCATTTTTCTCATGATTCTAAGCTTCATCTCACTTTGCCTTCAACATGAAAGTTGTTAACCATTCTTCAAGCTTTCCATTGATGCCATAAACTCTTCATTTGGATCTCTAGAACTCAAGTTATGATGCCTTAAAGTTGGGGGTTTTCAAGTTATCAAAATTGATAAGTCTTCGGTCAATTTTATGGAGCTAGTTTTAAGACCAAAATCCATCACCTTCCAATCCTTATTTCAAGAAGCAATCAACATGAAAGTTGTTCCTTCTTACAAGAGCTTTCATTTGATACCAAGATTGTTATCCTTTTCGGTTCCCCAGTAGAGCTTCTCTCCCCACAGAGAACTGGTATATGTGTTCCTCATCAAGATCAGAAAGTGTATTTCCCCAGCGAAGTTTCAAGGTTTTATGTTCTCCCCAAGCAAGGTTGGTTCTGATGATACTTCCCCGGCAAGGTCATCATTCTCCGTAGTTTAAGGCCTGTTGATTCTCAGCAATTTCAGCAGTCTAAAGGCCAATCGTCATTGGCATTCACCAAAGGAGGTGGTATTTTCCCACAGAGAGTTGGAAGATCAAAATCTTGTCGTTTTCTCCCCAGCAGTTGCCCGTCATCTTCCCCAGTAGGGGTTCTCTTTGCATCTTACATATAGTAATCATCATTGCTCCTCAAAACACGTAGCACTTCCATTTTTATGGAGCATTACGCCATGGAAAAATTCAAACATACATTTGAAGCATAAGCCAGGTTTGATACCCTCTCTTCCAAACCCTCTCCGAAGCAGAAAGTGACGTAACCCAGGAAAGAGTGTTTAACTTTATCCCATAAGCGGTAATTTTGTTAATATTACCCTTGTTTCCTTCAGGAGGAATCATCTTGCATTTTCTCCTGCAGAGTTGGTTGTCTAAGATTTGTCGTTCCCTAGCGGAGTCATCCTCTCTTCACTTTAGGTTGTAGATCCGTTGATTCTACTTCCTTTCACTCATCGTTTGGGTATTGGATAGGTTGATCATACTTCTGGTATTCGGTTACCGACCATCCTTTTGATCGGCGTTCTTTTCAAAATTTAGTTTCGGACAGGTACCCTGGTTCCCGACCAACCCTTTTCGGTTCCCGACTGTTTTTTTGTTGTAAGTTTGCCTTTGATCGGCGTTCTTTTCAAAATCCAGTTCCGGACTGGTACCCTGGTTCCCGACCAACCCTTTTCGGTTCCCGATCATTTTTTTTGTTGTAATTTCGCCTTTGATCGACATTGTTTTCAAAATCCAGTTCCGACTGGTACCCTGGTTCCCCACCAACCCTTTTCGCTTCCCGGCCATCCTTTTGTTGTAAGTTCACCTTTGATCGGCGTTCTTTTCAAAATCCAGTTCCGGACTGGTACACTAGTTCCCGACCAACCCTTTTTGTAAATCCAGTTCTGGACTGGTACCCGGTTCCTGGCCAAACACTTTTCCAAGTTCAGTTCCCGACTAATATCCGATTGCCTTTTTTTTCGATCCTCACAGAGTGTAAAATTTATGGTTCTTTTGTATTCAATCCCCTTCTACCATGAATGTATGAACGCCGTTGTCTTTCATACCTTCAAGTTTAAGTTGATTGAATAGGGGAAGCTGTAGCACCTCAAAATTTGCCCTCCTTTTTTTTATAACTTTAATTGGCTTATGCTTCATTCATTAGGTCATATTCATTCATACATTGCATTGGTTCTAAAACACGGGATCAAGGTATCTTGGTTTTCCTCAAGAGGAGGAGTTGGTTTTCAAAGCAATGAGAGATGAGATATCCTCAACATCATGGTATTCTTAAGCTACAAGGGCTTCATACTCATTAAAGTATCTCAGCAAGTCCATCAAATCATCTGGTGGTTAGGGTTTCAAAGAAATTAAAGATTGATCATGGCTCCTATCTTATGGCTCCGAGTTAGGGTTTTTGGGCAAAAAGCAACTTATGGTGGATTTCTTGAGCAAGACAACATACATCTTAAGGGTTCCATATATACCTCATGGTTCATCACAAAGCATGTTATAGGTTTCCTAAGTGATAGAGGAAGAAATTGGATTCATATGATCAAAAAGTTAGTTGATGCCCTACAAAAGTCAACTCTTGAGTTCTTGGGTCATATTTAGACATTTCAAGTCATCATCCATATTATTATGAGGTTTGATAAAGAGAAATCATAAAATCAGAAAAAGTTGCTAAATTAGGGATCTGGAATTTTTCTAAGTATGGAGAAATCATGTTCATATGGCTATCTTGCAAAATTCATATCTCCCTCATCCTTGATCCAAATAGAGCAAACCAATGCTCAAATTGAAGATGATGTTACATAATACAAGTTTGTAGAAGAAAGGAACTTCAAAAGATGCATGGATTAAAAGTTATGAAGGTGTGAAGTTGAGAAAAATCAAGATAAAAGTTTTCAATACTTAGAATTTTTTTGTAAGTATTGAAATTCATCTTGAAGGGCATGTTTTCAAGTCCATTTTTCTCATGATTCTAAGCTTCATCTCACTTTGCCTTCAACATGAAAGTTGTTAACCATTCTTCAAGCTTTCCATTAATGCCATAAACTCTTCATTTGGATCTCTAGAACTCAAGTTATGATGCCTTAAAGTTGGGGGTTTTCAAGTTATCAAAATTGATAAGTCTTTGGTCAATTTTATGGAGCTAGTTTTAAGACCAAAATCCATCACCTTCCAATCCTTATTTCAAGAAGCAATCAACATGAAAGTTGTTCCTTCTTACAAGAGCTTTCATTTAATACCAAGATTGTTATCCTTTTTGGTTCCCCAGTAGAGCTTCTCTCCCCACAGAGAACTGGTATATGTGTTCCTCATCAAGATCAGAAAGTGTATTTCCCCAGCGAAGTTTCAGGGTTTTATGTTCTCCCCAAGCAAGGTTGGTTCTGATGATACTTCCCCGGCAAGGTCATCATTCTCCGTAGTTTAAGGCCTGTTGATTCTCGGCAATTTCAGCAGTCTAAAGGCCAATCGTCATTGGCATTCACCAAAGGAGGTGGTATTTTCCCACAGAGAGTTGGAAGATCAAAATCTTGTCGTTTTCTCCCCAGCAGTTGCCCGTCATCTTCCCCAGTAGGGGTTCTCTTTGCATCTTACATATAGTAATCATCATTGCTCCTCAAAAGACGTAGCACTTCCATTTTTATGGAGCATTACGCCATGGAAAAATTCAAACATACATTTGAAGCATAAGCCAGGTTTCATACCCTCTCTTCCAAACCCTCTCCGAAGCAGAAAGTGACGTAACCCAGGAAAGAGTGTTTAACTTTATCCCATAAGCGGTAATTTTGTTAATATTACCCTTGTTTCCTTCCGGAGGAATCATCTTGCATTTTCTCCTACAGAGTTGGTTGTCTAAGATTTGTCGTTCCCCAGCGGAGTCATCCTCTCTTCACTTTAGGTTGTAGATCCGTTGATTCTACTTCCTTTCACTCATCGTTTGGGTATTGGATCGGTTGATCATACTTCTGGTATTCGGTTACCGACCATCCTTTTGATCGGCGTTCTTTTCAAAATTTAGTTCCGGACAGGTACCCTGGTTCCCGACCAACCCTTTTCGGTTCCCGACTGTCTTTTTGTTGTAAGTTTGCCTTTGATCGGCGTTCTTTTCAAAATCCAGTTCCGGACTGGTACCCTGGTTCCCGACCAACCCTTTTCGGTTCCCGATCATTTTTTTTGTTGTAATTTCGCCTTTGATCGACATTGTTTTCAAAATCCAGTTCCGACTGGTACCCTGGTTCCCCACCAACCCTTTTCGCTTCCCGGCCATCCTTTTGTTGTAAGTTCACCTTTGATCGACGTTCTTTTCAAAATCCAGTTCCGGACTGGTACACTAGTTCCCGACCAACCCTTTTTGTAAATCCAGTTCTGGACTGGTACCCGGTTCCTGGCCAAACCCTTTTCCAAGTTCAGTTCCCGACTAATATCCGATTGCCTTTTATTTCGATCCTCACAGAGTGTAAAATTTATGGTTCTTTTGTATTCAATCCCCTTCTACCTTGAATGTATGAACGCCGTTGTCTTTCATACCTTCAAGTTTAAGTTGATTGAATAGGGGAAGCTGTAGCACCTCAAAATTTGCCCTCCTTTTTTTTATAACTTTAATTGGCTTATGCTTCATTCATTAGGTCATATTCATTCATACATTGCATTGGTTCTAAAACACGGGATCAAGGTATCTTGGTTTTCCTCAAGAGGAGGAGTTGGTTTTCAAAGCAATGAGAGATGAGATATCCTCAACATCATGGTATTCTTAAGCTACAAGGTCTTCATACTCATTAAAGTATCTCAACAAGTCCATCAAATCATCTGGTGGTTAGGGTTTCAAAGAAATTAAAGATTGATCATGGCTCCTATCTTATGGCTCCGAGTTAGGGTTTTTGGGCAAAAAGCAACTTATGGGGGATTTCTTGAGCATGACAACATACATCTTAAGGGTTCCATATATACCTCATGGTTCATCACAAAGCATGTTAAAGGTTTCCTAAGTGATAGAGGAAGAAATTGGATTCATATGATCAAAAAGTTAGTTGATGCCCTACAAAAGTCAACTCTTGAGTTCTTGGGTCATATTTAGACATTTCAAGTCATCATCCATATTATTATGAGGTTTGATAAAGAGAAATCATAAAATCAGAAAAAGTTGCTAAATTAGGGATCTGGAATTTTTCTAAGTATGGAGAAATCATGTTCATATGGCTATCTTGCAAAATTCATATCTCCCTCATCCTTGATCCAAATAGAGCAAACCAATGCTCAAATTGAAGATGATGTTACATAATACAAGTTTGTAGAAGAAAGGAACTTCAAAAGATGCATGGATTAAAAGTTATGAAGGTGTGAAGTTGAGAAAAATCAGGATAAAAGTTTTCAATACTTAGAATTTTTTTCTAAGTATTGAAATTCATCTTGAAGGGCATGTTTTCAAGTCCATTTTTCTCATGATTCTAAGCTTCATCTCACTTTGCCTTCAACATGAAAGTTGTTAACCATTCTTCAAGCTTTCCATTGATGCCATAAACTCTTCATTTGGATCTCTAGAACTCAAGTTATGATGCCTTAAAGTTGGGGGTTTTCAAGTTATCAAAATTGATAAGTCTTTGGTCAATTTTATGGAGCTAGTTTTAAGACCAAAATCCATCACCTTCCAATCCTTATTTCAAGAAGCAATCAACATGAAAGTTGTTCCTTTTTACAAGAGCTTTCATTTGATACCAAGATTGTTATCCTTTTCGGTTCCCCAGTAGAGCTTCTCTCCCCACAGAGAACTGGTATATGTGTTCCTCATCAAGATCAGGAAGTGTATTTCCCCAGCGAAGTTTCAGGGTTTTATGTTCTCCCCAAGCAAGGTTGGTTCTGATGATACTTCCCCGGCAAGGTCATCATTCTCCGTAGTTTAAGGCCTGTTGATTCTCGGCAATTTCAGCAGTCTAAAGGCCAATCGTCATTGGCATTCACCAAAGGAGGTGGTATTTTCCCACAGAGAGTTGGAAGATCAAAATCTTGTCGTTTTCTCCCCAGCAGTTGCCCGTCATCTTCCCCAGTAGGGGTTCTCTTTGGATCTTACATATAGTAATCATCATTGCTCCTCAAAACACGTAGCACTTCCATTTTTATGGAGCATTACGCCATGGAAAATTTCAAACATACATTTGAAGCATAAGCCAGGTTTCATACCCTCTCTTCCAAACCCTCTCCGAAGCAGAAAGTGACGTAACCCAGGAAAGAGTGTTTAACTTTATCCCATAAGCGGTAATTTTGTTAATATTACCCTTGTTTCCTTCCGGAGGAATCATCTTGCATTTTCTCCTGCAGAGTTGGTTGTCTAAGATTTGTCGTTCCCCAGCGGAGTCATCCTCTCTTCACTTTAGGTTGTAGATCCGTTGATTCTACTTCCTTTCACTCATCGTTTGGGTATTGGATCGGTTGATCATACTTCTGGTATTCGGTTACCGTCCATCCTTTTGATCGGCGTTCGTTTCAAAATTTAGTTCCGGACAGGTACCCTGGTTCCTGACCAACCCTTTTCGGTTCCCGACTGTCTTTTTGTTGTAAGTTTGCCTTTGATCGGCGTTCTTTTCAAAATCCAGTTCCGGACTGGTACCCTGGTTCCCGACTAACCCTTTTCGGTTCCCGATCATTTTTTTTGTTGTAATTTCGCCTTTGATCGACGTTGTTTTCAAAATCCAGTTCCGACTGGTACCCTGGTTCCCCACCAACCCTTTTCGCTTCCCGACCATCCTTTTGTTGTAAGTTCACCTTTGATCGGCGTTCTTTTCAAAATCCAGTTCCGGACTGGTACCCTAGTTCCCGACCAACCCTTTTTGTAAATCCAGTTCTGGACTGGTACCCGGTTCCTGGCCAAACCCTTTTCCAAGTTCAGTTCCCGACTAATATCCGATTGCCTTTTTTTTCGTTCCTCACAGAGTGTAAAATTTATGGTTCTTTTGTATTCAATCCCCTTCTACCTTGAATGTATGAACGCCGTTGTTTTTTATACCTTCAAGTTTAAGTTGATTGAATAGGGGAAGCTATTGCACCTCAAAATTTTCCCTCCTTTTTTTTATAACTTTAATTGGCTTATGCTTCATTCATTAGGTCATATTCATTCATACATTGCATTGGTTCTAAAACATGGGATCAAGGTATCTTGGTTTTCCTCAAGAGGAGGAGTTGGTTTTCAAAGCAATGAGAGATGAGATATCCTCAACATCATGGTATTCTTAAGCTACAAGGTCTTCATACTCATTAAAGTATCTCAACAAGTCCATCAAATCATCTGGTGGTTAGGGTTTCAAAGAAATTAAAGATTCATCATGGCTCCTATCTTATGGCTCCGAGTTAGGGTTTTTGGGCAACAAGTAACTTATGGTGGATTTCTTGAGCAAGACAACATACATCTTAAGGGTTCCATATATACCTCATGGTTCATCACAAAGCATGTTAAAGGTTTCCTAAGTGATAGAGGAAGAAATTGGATTCATCTGATCAAAAAGTTAGTTGATGCCCTACAAAAGTCAACTCTTGAGTTCTTGGGTCATATTTAGACATTTCAAGTCATCATCCATATTATTATGAGGTTTGATAAAGAGAAATCATAAAATCAGAAAAAGTTGCTAAATTAGGGATCTGGAATTTTTCTAAGTATGGAGAAATCATGTTCATATGGCTATCTTGCAAAATTCATATCTCCCTCATCCTTGATCCAAATAGAGCAAACCAATGCTCAAATTGAAGATGATGTTACATAATACAAGTTTGTAGAAGAAAGGAACTTCAAAAGATGCATGGATTAAAAGTTATGAAGGTGTGAAGTTGAGAAAAATCAAGATTCAAGTTTTCAATACTTAGAAATTTTTTCTAAGTGTTGAAATTCATCTTGAAGGGCATGTTTTCAAGTCCATTTTTCTCATGATTCTAAGCTTCATCTCACTTTGCCTTCAACATGAAAGTTGTTAAGCATTCTTCAAGCTTTCCATTGATGCTATAAACTCTTCATTTGGATCTCTAGAACTCAAGTTATGATGCCTTAAAGTTAGGGGTTTTCAAGTTATCAAAATTGGTAAGTCTTTGGTCAATTTTATGGAGCTAGTTTTAAGACCAAAATCCATCACCTTCCAATCCTTATTTCAAGAAGCAATCAACATGAAAGTTGTTCCTTCTTACAAGAGCTTTCATTTGATACCAAGATTGTTATCCTTTTCGGTTCCCCAGTAGAGCTTCTCTCCCCACAGAGAACTGGTATATGTGTTCCTCATCAAGATCAGAAAGTGTATTTCCCCAGCGAAGTTTCAGGGTTTTATGTTCTCCCCAAGCAAGGTTGGTTCTGATGATACTTCCCCGGCAAGGTCATCATTCTCCGTAGTTTAAGGCCTGTTGATTCTCGGAAATTTCAGCAGTCTAAAGCCCAATCGTCATTGGCATTCACCAAAGGAGGTGGTATTTTCCCACAGAGAGTTGGAAGATCAAAATCTTGTCGTTTTCTCCCCAGCAGTTACCGTCATTTTCCCCAGTAGGGGTTCTCTTTGCATCTTAGATATAGTAATCATCATTGCTCCTTAAAACACGTAGCACTTCCATTTTTATGGAGCATTACGCCATGGAAAAATTCAAACATACATTTGAAGCATAAGCCAGGTTTGATACCCTCTCTTCCAAACCCTTTCCGAAGCAGAAAGTGACGTAACCCAGGAAAGAGTGTTTAACTTTATCCCATAAGCGGTAATTTTGTTAATATTACCCTTGTTTCCTTCCGGAGGAATCATCTTACATTTTCTCCTACAGAGTTGGTTGTCTAAGATTTGTCGTTCCCCAGCGGAGTCATCCTCTCTTCACTTTAGGTTGTAGGTCCGTTGATTCTATTTCCTTTCACTCGTCGTTTGGGTATTGGATCGGTTGATCATACTTCTGGTATTCGATTACCGACCGTCCTTTTGACCGGCGTTCTTTTCAAAATTTAGTTCCGGACAGGTACCCTGGTTCCCGACCAACCCTTTTCGGTTCCCGACTGTCTTTTTGTTGTAAGTTCGCCTTTGATCGGCGTTCTTTTCAAAATCCAGTTCCGGACTGGTACCCTGGTTCCCGACCAACCCTTTTCGATTCCCGATCATTTTTTTGTTGTAATTTCGCCTTTGATCGACATTGTTTTCAAAATCCAGTTCCGACTGGTACCCTGGTTCCCCACCAACCCTTTTCGCTTCCCGACCATCCTTTTGTTGTAAGTTCACCTTTGATCGGCGTTCTTTTCAAAATCCAGTTCCGGACTGGTACCCTGGTTCCCGACCAACCCTTTTCGGTTCCCGATCATTTTTTTTGTTGTAATTTCGCCTTTGATCGACATTGTTTTCAAAATCCAGTTCCGATTGGTACCCTGGTTCCCCACCAACCCTTTTCGCTTCCCGGCCATCCTTTTGTTGTAAGTTCACCTTTGATCGGCGTTCTTTTCAAAATCCAGTTCCGGACTGGTACCCTAGTTCCCGACCAACCCTTTTTGTAAATCCAGTTCTGGACTGGTACCCGGTTCCTGGCCAAACCCTTTTCCAAGTTCAGTTCCCAACTAATATCCGATTGCCTTTTTTTTCGCTCCTCGCAGAGTGTAAAATTTATGGTTCTTTTGTATTCAATCCCCTTCTACCTTGAATGTATGAACGCCGTTGTCTTTCATACCTTCAGGTTTAAGTTGATTGAATAGGGGAAGCTGTTGCACCTCAAAATTTTCCCTCCTTTTTTTTATAACTTTAATTGGTTTATGCTTCATTCATTAGGTCATATTCATTCATACATTGCATTGGTTCTAAAACATGGGATCAAGGTATCTTGGTTTTCCTCAAGAGGAGGAGTTGGTTCTCAAAGCAATGAGAGAGGAGATATCCTCAACATCATGGTATTCTTAAGCTACAAGGTCTTCATACTCATTAAAGTATCTCAACAAGTCCATCAAATCATCTGGTGGTTAGGGTTTCAAAGAAATTAAAGATTGATCATGGCTCCTATCTTATGGCTCCGAGTTAGGGTTTTTGGGAAAAAAACAACTTTTGGTGGATTTCTTGAGCAAGACATGTTTCCATGGTTCAACATACATCTTAAGGGTTCCATTTATGCCTCATGGTTCATCACAAAGCATGTTAAAGGTTTCCTAAGTGATAGAGGAAGAAATTGGATTCATTTGATCAAAAAGTTAGTTGATGCCCTACAAAAGTCAACTCTTGAGTTCTTGGGTCATATTTAGACATTTCAAGTCATCATCCATATTATTATGAGGTTTGATAAAGAGAAATCATAAAATCAGAAAAAGTTGCTAAATTAGGGATCTGGAATTTTTCTAAGTATGGAGAAATCATGTTCATATGGCTATCTTGCAAAATTCATATCTCCCTCATCCATGATCCAAATAGAGCAAACCAATGCTCAAATTGAAGATGATGTTACATAATACAAGTTTGTAGAAGAAAGGAACTTCAAAAGATGCATGGATTAAAAGTTATGAAGGTGTGAAGTTGAGAAAAATCAAGATTCAAGTTTTCAATACTTAGAATTTTTTTCTAAGTGTTGTAATTCATCTTGAAGGGCATGTTTTCAAGTCCATTTTTCTCATGATTCTAAGCTTCATCTCACTTTGCCTTCAACATGAAAGTTGTTAAGCATTCTTCAAGCTTTCCATTGATGCCATAAACTCTTCATTTGGATCTCTAGAACTCAAGTTATGATGCCTTAAAGTTAGGGGTTTTCAAGTTATCAAAATTGGTAAGTTTTTGGTCAATTTTATGGAGCTAGTTTTAAGACCAAAATCCATCACCTTCCAATCCTTATTTCAAGAAGCAATCAACATGAAAGTTGTTCCTTCTTACAAGAGCTTTCATTTAATACCAAGATTGTTATCCTTTTCGGTTCCCCAATAGAGCTTCTCTCCCCACAGAGAACTGGTATATGTGTTCCTCATCAAGATCAGAAAGTGAATTTCCCCAGCGAAGTTTCAGGGTTTTATGTTCTCCCCAAGCAAGGTTGGTTCTGATGATACTTCCCCGGCAAGGTCATCATTCTCCGTAGTTTAAGGCATGTTGATTCTCGGCAATTTCAGCAGTCTAAAGCCCAATCGTCATTAGCATTCACCAAAGGAGGTGGTATTTTCCCACAGAGAGTTGGAAGATCAAAATCTTGTCGGTTTCTCCCCAGCAGTTGCCCGTCATCTTCCTCAGTAGGGGTTCTATTTGCATCTTACATATAGTAATCATCATTGCTCCTTAAAACACGTAGCACTTCCATTTTTATGGAGCATTACACCATGGAAAAATTCAAACATACATTTGAAGCATAAGCCAGGTTTGATGCCCTCTCTTCCAAACCCTTTCCGAAGCAGAAAGTGACGTAACCCAGGAAAGAGTGTTTAACTTTATCCCATAAGCAGTAATTTTGTTAATATTACCCTTGTTTCCTTCCGGAGGAATCATCTTACATTTTCTCCTGCAGAGTTGGTTGTCTAAGATTTGTCGTTCCCCAGCGGAGTCATCCTCTCTTCACTTTAGGTTGTAGGTCCGTTGATTCTACTTCCTTTCACTCGTCGTTTGGGTATTGGATCGGTTGATCATACTTCTGGTATTCGGTTACCGACCATCCTTTTGACCGGCGTTCTTTTCAAAATTTAGTTTCGGACAGGTACCCTGGTTCCCGACCAACCCTTTTCGGTTCCCGACTGTCTTTTTGTTGTAAGTTCTCCTTTGATCGGCGTTCTTTTCAAAATCCAGTTCCGGACTGGTACCCTGGTTCCCGACCAACCCTTTTCGGTTCCCGATCATTTTTTTGTTGTAATTTCGTCTTTGATCGACATTGTTTTCAAAATCCAGTTCCGACTGGTACCCTGGTTCCCCACCAACCCTTTTCGCTTCCCGACCATCCTTTTGTTGTAAGTTCACCTTTGATCAGCGTTCTTTTCAAAATCCAGTTCCGGACTGGTACCCTAGTTCCCGACCAACCCTTTTTGTAAATCCAGTTCTAGACTGGTACCCGGTTCCTGGCCAAACCCTTTTCCAAGTTCAGTTCCCGACTAATATCCGATTGCCTTTTTTTTCGTTCCTCACAGAGTGTAAAATTTATGGTTCTTTTGTATTCAATCCCCTTCTACCTTGAATGTATGAACGCCGTTGTCTTTCATACCTTCAGGTTTAAGTTGATTGAATAGGGGAAGCTGTTGTACCTCAAAATTTGCCCTCCTTTTTTTTATAACTTTAATTGGCTTATGCTTCATTCATTAGGTCATATTCATTCATACATTGCATTGGTTCTAAAACATGGGATCAAGGTATCTTGGTTTTCCTCAAGAGGAGGAGTTGGTTTTCAAAGCAATGAGAGAGGAGATATCCTCAACATCATGGTATTCTTAAGCTACAAGGTCTTCATACTCATTAAAGTATCTCAACAAGTCCATCAAATCATCTGGTGGTTAGGGTTTCAAAGAAATTAAAGATTGATCATGGCTCCTATCTTATGGCTCTGAGTTAGGGTTTTTGGGCAAAAAGTAACTTATGGTGGATTTCTTGAGCAAGACATGTTTCCATGGTTCAACATACATCTTAAGGGTTCCATATATGCCTCATGGTTCATCACAAAGCATGTTAAAGGTTCCTAAGTGATAGAGGAAGAAATTGGATTCATCTGATCAAAAAGTTAGTTGATGCCCTACAAAAGTCAACTCTTGAGTTCTTGGGTCATATTTAGACATTTCAAGTCATCATCCATATTATTATGAGGTTTGATAAAGAGAAATCATAAAATCAGAAAAAGTTGCTAAATTAGGGATCTGGAATTTTTCTAAGTATGGAGAAATCATGTTCATATGGCTATCTTGCAAGATTCATATCTCCCTCATCCTTGATCCAAATAGAGTAAACCAATGCTCAAATTGAAGATGATGTTACATAATACAAGTTTGTAGAAGAAAGGAACTTCAAAAGATGCATGGATCAAAAGTTATGTCGGTGTGAAGTTGAGAAAAATCAAGATTCAAGTTTTCAATACTTAGAATTTTTTTCTAAGTGTTGAAATTCATCTTGAAGGGCATGTTTTCAAGTCCATTTTTCTCATGATTCTAAGCTGCATCTCACTTTGCCTTCAACATGAAAGTTGTTAAGCATTCTTCAAGCTTTCCATTGATGCCATAAACTCTTCATTTGGATCTCTAGAACTCAAGTTATGATGCCTTAAAGTTAGGGGTTTTCAAGTTATCAAAATTGATAAGTCTTTGGTCAATTTTATGGAGCTAGTTTCAAGACCAAAATTCATCACCTTCCAATCCTTATTTCAAGAAGCAATCAACATGAAAGTTGTTCCTTCTTACAAGAGCTTTCATTTGATACCAAGATTGTAGACTATGGGCCATTGTGCACCAAGATATTATCACCCAAAGTGGCTTCCATGGAACGTGTAATATTCTTGCAATTCATGTCCAAAAGTGTGCAAAAATCCATACCAAACTTGTAATGTACGTTAGAATTTGTACTAGCCTCATTCCATATGATCAAATTATTCCAAAATGTTTCAAGACTTTGCCAAAAAAGGACCAACACATGATATGCTCCATAAAGAGAGAGAATTGTCCAAAAGTGTGTTAAAATGGAGGGTGCAAAGTGGATCAAAACCAATTCAGCAATGTGCACATGACCTTAGTCCTTTACCACACGCACGAATCTTCATTCCCAAGCCGAAAAACCAAAGCAAGGATTATGCCCAGCCTGCACCCGAGCCAAGACCATCACATGTGTTTTTTCTCACATTTTTATTTCCAAACCAAAGTAACTAACTCATGACCTCAGCTTCATTTCCAAGCCTCTTGCCAACCCTAAAATCACTTCATACATAAGAAAACCAACTCCAAACCTGAGCCATAGCTCCATTTTTTCAGATCTGAACCTTCACCATCTCTCAATTTTCTCATCTTCGAGTTCACCATTTTTTAAGAGTTCTTTGCAATTTCTTGCTTGAATCATCTTATACCAAACATATTCTACCTTCTGTATGCAAGATTAAGCATATGAAACCACCATTTGAGCAGCTCGAGTTCAGAATTCTCCATTATCGATTTGGATTTGGATGGAGAGATTGAAGTAGATTCAGCATACACCAAGTCTTGATCTATACTCCTTGAGCACTAAGGAAGCATTCTGCATCCTTTGGTGACTTCTTTGCTAGGGTTGAAGAGGCAACATACCTTCTCCGTTAGGTACATTTCGAAGCTCTCGTTAATCTCTCTTCCACGCATCATTTTAGGTCATATTTGTTGCTAAAATCACGCTGGGAATAATATGAGCTAAAGACCTATCAAAATAGGCTCGGTATGTGCATGATACACGTGTTTTCAGTTTTTTAGGGTTTTGCGTTTTGCTTCGATTCAATGCCTTAGAGTGATTATTTTTAAAAATGGATGTTGGATTTGGAATCTACATGTTTTTTCCTTTGAAATAGTGGTCTTGTTGTGCATTTCTGGGATTTTCCATGTTGCTCCGGTGGCTTGGTGACCGGAGAAGACGGCTGGAGCTAGGGCTCCAGCGTTTGAAGGTTGAAGTTAGTGATGTGGACCTTGGCGGCACTATTTAAATTTGAATGGATTAACATGTTTTGTTTTAATTCGCCTGCGTGTATGTCTGGGTTGCTGACTGTTTTAATGAAGATGACATGGACACGTTGATGTGGATCTGAGGGTTTGTTTTGGATTAGGCTTGGTCTTGTTTGCTTTCTGAACCCCCTTGTTTTAGACCCAACGCGCCTTACAATTGATTCTAGTGCAATTTCAAATTCTGTTTGACACCCCCCTTTCCTTGTTTTGTATTTTGTTTTCCTTTTCAATTTTATTTTTATTTTTGATGTTCTTTCTATTATAAAAATCAACAAAAATATGTTTTAGACATTTTAGCATCTTTAGAATTTTATGATAATTTTTATTTTATTTTTCAATTATTTTTATTATTTTATTTGAATTTAATTGTGCAAGGATTATTTCTTGATGATCTTGAACTAGGATTTGGGTGTTGATGCCTTGTAAATGTTTTCTTGAGCCAATATTTTTGCCATGTTTTGACATATAAATGCTTAATGTTTGAGTGATATTGTGGTGTGTTGAGGTTGCATTTTTTTTTTATCATTTTCCAATTGGTTTTATTGAGCCTCAATTTATGCTCGATTGTTGAACATACTTGAGCTTGTTTAATTATTTTGATGATGCACTTGTGCAATTCTCTTTTGGATCTTTTCCTCACTTGTTCTTAGTCATTTTGGCATAAGGTGGAGCCTTTGGTACATATTTTTTTGATCATTGTAATGCCTTGAATTGATGCTTCAATGTGATGCTGTATTGACATGAGATTTGCTTAATCCTGTGACCTAGCTTTAGGACTTGTTTCTTGAGTGAATTTTCTTGTGGTTCATGGATCCTTGTATGGTTTGAATAACTTGTTTGAGATACTGACCTTCCATGTATCAATTTTCAATTGCTTGGTCATGTGCCCTTTTACTTTCATTGAATACTTGTTTCCTTTTGAGGATGACTTTGGTTGATGAATACCTAGTTGCTTGTGCATGATTTGAATATGACACTTGGTAAAATTTCTTGCTATCTAGAGTTTTATTTTGAATTGATATTCATACTTGTGCTACTATCTCTTGTAACACCCCAAAATAATTATAATATTTATTTAATTGATTTATTATAATTATTCGTGATTTTCGAAGAATTTTGATGAAATATTATGACGCATGGTGTATTTGTATGGTGTGTTGTAGGATATTGATAAGCTAAGGGAATAATGAGAGTATTTAGGAAATAAGTGATTAATTGGAATTACTTTAGTGTTAATAATAATAGAATAATGTGAATAATATTATTTAGCTTATTATTGCTAATTAAAATAAAAGAGAGTGGAACACTAAGGGCAAGGTGGTCTTTTGTAAGGGGATAAGTGAGGGTAAGATGGGAAAACCATAATAGGGGTCCAAGGGGTAAGAGTGACAAAAAGGTAAGAATTGAGATGGAAAATGTTCACTCTTGGACGATCGTGAAAAGTTGGAGAGAAACTGGGAAGGGAGAGATAGGGCACAGAGAACCAAAAAGATCATCCGTAGAATGCAGAGAAAGAAGTCAATTGATAAGAATTCAAGGTACGAGGGGTGATCCGGGTTATTATATGTGATATGGGGTTTAAGGTAGATGTAGGTTTTGTGTGTTATGTGTTCATTGATGAAAATATGATGAAATTGTACGATTAATTTGATGTTGTGATTCGACGAATTAGGTGTTGGTAATTGCTTGTGATTGTACATATGATTGGTACTGAACCTGTAAAAATATGTTGTGTAATTCTTGATGAAAATTGGGTCATTGGAAAAATGTTGGAAGGGGTTTTCGTATACAAAAAATGCAATAGCAGGATTGCTGTTTTCGCAGAAATTGTCGGGCGAAGGATCTGTTTCGCCGGGCAAACCATACTCGTTTGGTGGTTGCCGAGCGAACCCAGAGACGAGCGAAGGGTGAAAAATAGGTGCTACTGAAATTTTGTATGAGGGAGGGATTTCGCCTCTGCTTCGTCGGGCGAACCCTAGGCGAGCGAACAGCTTCGCAGGGCGAGCACCAGGCGAGCAGGAGCAGGCGTTTTATTTATTTATTTATTCTTTGTGTTGTCTTGTTTCTTTGTTGACCTTGTACCGTGGGGCATTGAAGTGTCATGTCTTAATGATTATAACATGATGAATTGTGAAGTATTATGACGAATTATGACATATGTGATTGATGTTATACTATGATGTTTTGATGAATTCTCATGAATGATGATGCAACTTTGACGATCCTATGATGGTGATTACTATGACGTTTTGCATCATGCATTCATAGCATAATTTAGGACTTCGGTCAAGTGATGATGTTAGGACTTCGGTCCAGTGGTGGCTTCAATCCCATTGTGTGGATTGAAGAGTTTATGACGTGGTCCGGTTCCAAGGGGGAATCGATCCTATGGTGGGGATCTTTGGAGGGTGATGGCCCAGTGTCCATCAAATGAATTGGTACCACATGCTTGAGTCTATGTTGTTGCATTTCATATTATGTGGCATTGCATAATTGTGAATAAACGATGTTATTGATGACGTGATTTTAAGTGATGTACGACGATGATGACTTAATGATGCTTATTTTGTTTGACGATACTATGACGATGCAAATAAACTGTTGACACTGTTGTACTTGTATATCTTTTTCTTTATATATCATGTAATGATTCATGATTACTCACCCTGCCTGTTTGAATGTTGCCTCCACATGGGTAATGTATAGGTGATCAGGATTAGCTCTCTTGGTGCGTGAAGATTTAGCCTTTGGAGTTATTCATTTTTTTCCTTTGAATTTAGAAGGTGTCTTGCTATGATATGTAACATCGGGGTCGGGAACGTTTGAGTGGAACGATATGTTCTTTATTATTTTTTTATGAAGTCTTCTTTGAAGTATTTTAAATAAAGATGTTTTGATGACTAAGATTTCCGTTGCGATGGTTGAAAATGCTCATTGAGGGCATTGGTGAAATAATTGTTATAAATGACTTGAAACCCGTGTTACGGAGCAAGATGTTATTTAGATGTTTTATGACGAAATGTGGCACCCTTGTGGTGATTTACTCTGATTTATTTATCTTTAATTAGTTATTTTATTCGTGAGTATATTGTGGGGTAGAAGGGTGTTACATTAGTGGTATCAGAGCAGGTCAGTCTGTCCAACCAGGTTTTAATATGATGTCAGTCCATGTTAGTCGACGAGTGTGTGTACACTGTCGATGAATTGTTCCTACTAACGTTGTTGATGGTGTGAAGAATGGCTGGAAGAAATGATCATGCTATCGCTGATGCGTTGGAATCACTTGCTCAAGCAATGGCTCAGAATGCACAGAACAATCAGAATGGTGGAGCTCCTGATGAGTTTCGTACTTTGGGGACGTTCTAGAGGAACAATCTGCCAACTTTTATGGGCACTCATGATCCAGAGGGTGCACAAAAGTGGCTCAAAGTGATTGATAAGATCTTCCGAGTGATGGCATACACCAACGTTCAGCAGGTACAGTTTGGTACTTATATGTTGTCAGAAGAAACTGAAGATTGGTGGGATAATGCATGCCAGAGATTGGAGCATGTTGGTACTGAGGTAACTTGGGCTGTATTCAAGAAAGAATTCTTGGAGAAGTATTTCTCGGAGGATGTTTGTGGTAAGAAGGAGATAGAGTTCCTTGAATTAAAGCAAGGAAACAGGAATGTGGTAGAGTATGCTGCAAAATTTGAGGCGCTGGTGAAATTTTGTCCACATTACAACCGTGCTGATGCTGAGGTTTCTAAATGTCTCAAGTTTGAGAATGGGCTGAGGCCAGAGATCAAACAGGGTATTGGATACCAATAGATTCGTAGGTATGTTGAGCCGGTGGATAAGAGTAGGATCTATGATGAGGATAGCAGAGCTCGATTGACTCACTACAAACATCTTAGTGAGAAGAAAGAGAAAGGACAGTTTCGAGGAAAACCTTATGTGACTTCAACTAACAAAGGGAAAAAGAAGGCTTCAGATGGGAAGAAGACAAGTGGGGGAGTAGCTCCCACTTCTGTTAAGTGTTACAAGTGTGGCGAGTAAGGCCACCGTGCTAAGGGTTGCAACAATAATGTGTTAAGGTGTTACAGATGTGGTAAGAGAGGCCATAGAGCTACCGATTGCAAGGATGAAGGTCTGACTTGTTTTAACTATGGTGAATAGGGTCACATCAGTCCCCAATGTCAGAAGCCTATGAAGACTGCTACTATTGCTTAGACTAATGCCAGAGTGTTTGCTTTGAGTGGTTCAGAAGTCCCCAAGAAGGATAACTTAATTCGAGGTACTTGTTTTATTAACAATACGGAGTTGGTTGATATTATTGATACTGGTGATACTCATTCGTTTATTTTTCTTGAATGTTCTACTAGGTTGGGTTTGAAATTGTCTGATATGAATGGTAGTATGGTGATAGAAACTCCTGCTAATAGTTCTGTTACTACTACTTTTGTGTGTTCGGGTTGTCCTTTGACTATTTTTTCGAAGAGTTTCGTGATGGATTTGGTGTGTTTACCATTGCACCAAATTGATGTCATCCTTGGAATGAACTGGTTGGAGTTCAACTATGTTCATATCAACTGTTATAATAAGACCGTGAGATTTCATGAGTTTGGTGATAATTGAGAACTGATGTTTTTGTCTGCTAAGCAAGTGGATGAACTTCTGGAAGACGAAGCTTCGATGTTTGCACTGTTTGCATCGTTGCAAGTTGACCGTGAAATTTCAAGTGTTGAATTACCTATTGTCAGCGAATTCTCAGATGTATTTCTGAACGACATAAGTTATTTGCCTTCAAAGCATGAAGTAGAGTTTGTAGTGGACTTGATACCAGGTACGAGTCCGGTGTCAATGGCTCCTTACTGGATGTCAGCTTCTGAGTTAAGTGAATTAAAGAACCAATTGGAAGAATTGCTTGAGAAGAAGTTTGTTCGACCGAGTGTTTCTCCATGGGGTGCTCCTGTGTTGTTAGTTAAGAAGAAAGACGGTAATATGAGGTTGTGTGTTGATTACAAGCAATTGAATAAAGTGACTATCAAGAATAAGTATCCACTTCCGAGAATCGACGATTTGATGGATCAACTCGTGGGCGCTTGTGTGTTTAGCAAGATTGATCTGAGGTCTGGTTATCATCAGATTCGTGTTAAGCCTGATGATATTCCAAAGACATCTTTCAGGACGAGGTATGGTCACTATGAATACACTGTGATGCCGTTTGGTGTATCCAATGCACCAGGTGTGTTCATGGAGTATATGAATCGGATTTTTCATGAGTATTTGGATAAGTTTGTTGTGGTTTTCATTGATGATATTCTGATATACTCAAAATCTGAAGAAGAGCATGCTGAGCATTTGCGTACGGTGTTGCGAGTGTTGAGAGAGAAGAAGTTATAAGCAAAACTGTCGAAATGTGAGTTCTGGTTGAAGGAAGTGAGTTTCCTTGGCCATGTGATATCGAGTGGTGGAATTGCTGTGGATCCTTCTAAGATTGATGATGTGTTACAATGGGAGACTCCGAAGTCTGCTACGGGAATACGGAGTTTTCTTGGGTTGGTATGTTATTATCGTAAGTTTATCGAAGGTTTTTCTAAGTTGGCATTACCTTTGACTCAGTTGACTCAGAAGGGTAAAGCTTATGTGTGGGATGTTGCATGTGAAGAGAGTTTTGTGGAATTAAAGAAGAAGTTGACGACCTCTCTGGTATTGACCTTACCTAATCTGAGTGAGTCTTTTAAAGTGTATTGTGATGCTTCAAAGATGGGTCTTGGTGGAGTGTTGATGCAGAATGGTCAGGTTGTTGCATATGCTTCTAGACAATTGAGGGTTCATGAAAGGAATTACCCTATGCATGATTTAGAATTGGCAGTTGTGGTGTTCGTGTTAAAAATTTGGAGACATTACCTCTTTGACTCTAAATTCGAAGTGTTCAGTGATCATAAGAGTTTAAAGTACTTATTCGATCAGAAGGAGTTGAATATGAGGCAAAGGAGGTGGCTAGAGTTGTTGAAGGATTGTGATTTTGATTTGAGTTACCATCTTGGTAAAGAAAATGTGGTGGCTGATGTATTGAGTAGGAAGTCATTGCATATGTTGATGCTTATGGTGAGAGAATTGGAATTAATCGAGTAGTTCCGAGATCTGAGTTTAGTATGTGAGAGGACTCCTGATAGCGTGAAGTTAGGAATGTTAAAACTGACGAGTGGTATTCTCGAAGAAATCAAGGAAGGTCAAAAATCTGCTTTGAGATTGGTTGATCAATTGGCCTTGGTTAACCAAGGTAACAGAGGTGAATTCCAGATTGATGAGGATGGCGTGATGAGGTTCAGAGATAGAGTGTGTGTTCTGGATGTTCCAGAAATTAAGAAGAGTATTCTGGAGGAAGGACACCGAAGTAGGATGGGTATTCATCTCGGTGCTACGAAGATGTATCAGGATTTGCAGAAGTTGTTTTGGTGGCCAGGTATGAAGAGGGATATTGCTGAATTTGTTTATGCTTGTTTGACTTGTCAGAAGTTAAAGATTGAACATCATACGCCTTTGGGTATGATGCAACTGTTGAATATTCTGAAGTGGAAATGGGATAGTATTTTCATGGATTTTGTGTCGGGGTTGCCGAAGAACATGAAGGGGAATGATTCGATTTGGGTGATTGTTGATAGATTAACTAAATCAGCTTATTTCTTGCTGATGAAGATTAATCATTCGATGTAGAAGTTAGCTGAGTTGTACATTGAGGAAATTGTGAAGTTGCATGGGATACCTTCGAGTATTGTGTCAGATAGAGACCCGAGATTTACGTCGAGATTCTGGAAAAGTTTGCAAGATGCTTTGGGTACTAAGTTGAGGATCAGTTCTGCATATCATCTACAGACGGATGGTCAGATCGAGAGGATTATCCAATCTTTGGAGGATTTGCTGAGGGCTTGTGTGTTGGACCAAGGAGGATCTTGGGATAGCCACTTGCCATTGATTGAGTTCACATACAACAACAGTTTTCATGCTAGTATTGGAATGGTGCCGTATGAAGCTTTGTATAGAAGGAGGTGTAAAACTCCATTGTGTTGGTATGATTCATGCGAGAGTACTGTACTCGAACCTGAGATTATGCAGGAGACGACCGAAAAGATTAAGATGATCCAAGAGAGGACGAGAGCTTCGTAGAGTCGTCAGAAGAGTTATCACAATAAGAGAAGGAAAGCACTGGAATTCCAAGAGGGAGATCACGTGTTTTTGAGATTTACGCCGGGGACTGGTGTGGGTCAAGCTTTGAAGTCTAGAAAGCTCACTCCATATTTTGTTGTTCCGTATCAGATTATGCAGAGGATATGAGAAGTAGCTGATAACACTATTTTAGTGTCTTACTTTGGCCCATTTTATGTGACATTTTTAGTTCATGATTTACTGATGTGGCATGAGTTTAATGTATTTTAGCATGTTTTAAGCTTTAAGCACACTAGGTGCTTCTTTTATGTTTTCAATGTGTTTGTGTTCTAAAAGGAAGCTAGATGATGGTGAGAGGAGGCATGACCCCGGATGACAGATTCTGGAGCAGAACAAGGAGCTTTTGGAAAGAAAATAGTTGATAGTTTAATCAACTATTTCACCAAGAGAGTTGGAGATTGGTGAAGGAAGCCAAGGATGACTAGGGCTCATGTGGCAGCATTTTGAAGAGCATTGGAGCTAACAGAATGGATAAGATCAAGGAAGCTAGAAGACAACAATTTAAAAAAAGTGCCCAACACCAAAACCACCAGCCGTTTGCGCTGCTCCACCACTCTGCCACAGCCGTCTGCAAAAAGCAGATTTGTCTCCCACCAACGTCTGTACCAGATTGCTTGCAACGGAAGAATTGAGGGACAGCTAGTCCACATGAGGATTTGATTTAGGCCTAACCTTATTTTTATCAAGAGACCCATAATCCAAGAAAGGAGCAACTACCACTTCCACTCATCACTATATAAAGAGAGCTTGTGCATTGAAGAGAAAGAAGAGAGGAGATTTACACACAACAAACAGTTTATTTCAGTTTTAAGTTTTAATTTTATTTTCCAAGAGTTGGAAGCATTAGTAGAGAGTATTCTATTCTCACCCAGACCTGTACACTCTGCTGAGAGTTGTCGTGACTGAAGAGAGCTGTTGTTGTTTACTCAACGCAAGAGATCTCCAAGTTATTACTAGGTTGCATTTCTTTACTACACTTTGTAAGACAATGTTTCCTATTAGTTTCACTTTAGTAGTTTGTACTCAGCTCACTATGAGCTAAACCTTTGTTTGACGAGACTAATGAAGTTAGTATAAAAGTTATTTTTATGTTGATATGATGTGTTGACTAGTTTCTAATTTTGTTATGTGTTTTTATGCTATAAACTTGGTTCTTAGAGTGATCAACTAGGAAAAAGGTAAAAGCTTGTTGTTGAGAGAGATCCAATAAATAAGCGGATTTCATAACAAAAGTGGTTAATAAAGTAGGATAGAGATATTCACTTAATTCAACTTGCTTAGAGATAAGAAGTTGAAACCATAAAGATTTTCAGAATTAAAACCAGACGCATTTTAGGGTTACAAGTGAGACTTAGAGATTTGTTCCCTTGCCCTAGTTATGCATGTTTTTGATATTGTAGAGATACACCACTAGATCACGTTCTGACCTTTTGAGGCACGACACTTCACATCATAAAAGCATTCTAACAACAACTATACTAATGGATTTAGCTCATGAACTACTCTCTGATATTTTATCTCCTTTTTAGTTATAAATCTTATTTTAGATATTTGTGTGTTGCTCATGTTCTTTATTATTATTATTTTGTTATCTTGGTCATACTTTATCTTAAACAAAGAGATTAATACTAGTATTTCAATTCCTTTATCACTTCCTTGTGGGTTCGACCTCTACTTTACCACTTGCTACATTATCAAGCATGTATACTTGCACGTGACACAATTTCTCTAAACAATCACAAGAAAAGCATTATATATGTAGCGCGAGTTTTTGTGTGGTTGCGAAGCACTATCGCTTTGGGGTACTAAAGTTTGATTCATTTTTTATCCTATTGAAGCTGATGAAGGAAGGGAAATATATGTCTCCAAATAACCCTGCTTGCAAACTGAGTTTGAACAGATGACTGTTGGTTTACAGATGCTACTTGAGATTGTGGGTCTCTCTTAGGGTATTTCGCTTAAGAACAGTGTCTAGGCTATTGGTAGGATGTTAGGTCTGATGCTTTTTTATTGATGTATGAAGGTATGGGATTTTGGGTTTTTTTTGGTTAGTATGCTCGCTAATATTTTTCAATCTTATGCCTACGTATTCCCGTTTAATGAAACAGGGAAATCAGAGCGATCGTAGTTCCTCCTATTCTATGGGAGGAAAAAGTTATTTTGGTGTCTTGTTCAAAGCCCAAGACGTGAAGCTAAAGGGAGTATATGTATCTTGTTCAAAGCCCAAGATGTGAAGCTGAAGGGTTTTGGCTTGAGAGAGAATTTGTCATCTCTAAAGAGGAGTTGTTGATGTTTGTATGCTGTGAGCAAGGCACAAATTTGATGCTAAAAGGTTGATTGACTCAACTGGGGTTTTCCTTATACAAAGCCTACGAGGAGGCTATTGACCCAACAAGAGGGTGCTTTTATATGTGTCTGGTACGAAGCCCAAGACGAAGGCTAAAAGGTTTGTGACCCAACAAGAGGGTCTTTTATACTCAACAAGAGAGTGTTTTGTATCTCGTACAAAGCCCGAGATGGAGGCTGAAAGGTTTGTGACCCAACAAGAGGGTCTTTTATACTCAACAAGAGAGTGTTTTGTGTCTCGTACGAAGCCTGAGATGGAGGCTGAAAGTGGTTGACTCAACAAGAGAGTCTGAAAAGGTTAGCTCCGCTGGGGAGAATCATTTGTACAAAGCCCAAGAGGAGGCTATGTTTGTTGGTGACTGTTTCTGTTTAGTGACAGGTCCAGTATGTTGGATAAAAGAGAAAATCAGTTCCTATAAAGGGACTGATTAAAGGTAAGGCTGTGCTTTGTTATTGATCAGAGGATCAGGGTTTTTTCCTGGGAAATCCAAAGGGTATTGTGACTGTCCAAGTTAACTGGTGTTTTGAGAAGTCGATTCTCAGATAAGCGAATGATCTTTGTATGATACCCAAGAGAAGGCTGGTATGTTAAGGGATGAAGGTCAACCCATTAACTGGTCAGACACTTGACTCAGAAAGACAGCTCTACCAAATTGATGACTAGGTTCTGTTCCTATACCTGTAGAGGTCCCTGGGTCCTTGTAATAAGCCTAAGAGAAGGCATGAGAGCTTGTAAGAAGCCGACGGGTCCTTGTACAACGCCCAAGAGGAGGCGGGGATGCTTTTAGGAAGCTCGTGGGTCCCCAAACCCCGAGAAGTTCAAGACATGCTATTCACCGAGAATAGATCAAGACAGGAAAGTCCGAGAATTTGGAAGAAACTCAAGAGATACCATTCACGGAGAAAAGATCATCTCTGGGGAGTTAGAGTTTCTTTGACAATTTCTAAGGGTGACAGTCTGAGAAAGGGTTCACTGAGAATGCTGCCTTTCACGTCTCCATATTGTTTAACCCCAAGAGGAGGGAAGAATGTATCTGGTAATCCTATGGGGATCTAGTTTTGTTTGTATTTAAGAGTGACCAACGGGCTTTACCTAGTGCTAGACGTATTTGCCGGGGAAAACTCTAAATAACTATACTAGTATTACACAGTTGATATTTAACAAGTATATAAAAGTTTGTGAAAGAAGACTTACAGTAAGCAGCCCCACAATACAGATATATATATGAAAGCAGATAAAGAAAGCGGATAAACACTTACTCGGTTGTAGAGCTTCCATGCTGTTTTGTTAGTTGTTCAACAAAGAAAGCTTTGATAATAATATTATATTATAAATCAAAGGAGAAAGTGCTTTGAAAAGATTGTTGGGGCTTACAGCTCAAGGAGAGGCCCAAGGTTTTATCAGTGATTGCACTGTTGTTTTGAATTTGTACAGGGACTTATACAAGTGATTGAGGCCCAAAAAGGTTTTCTGTACAAAGGGATGGGTCTTACACTCTCTCAAGAGGCCCAAAGAGTTTTAAAGAAAAGGAATGAGGCTTATAACACGAGGGTAGACCCAGATGATTTGATTTTTGAACTGCGATCGCGCCGAGATTTTCTTTTAACGCAGAGGGACTTATACAATATCTGAGGCCCAAAAAGGTTTTGGTTAAAATGGGGTGGGGTCTTACACTCTATTAAAGGTGTTTTTGTACAAGTGATGGGGCTTACAACTCAAGGAGAGACCCAGTTGATTTTGTTAAAAAGGCGACGATCGCGCCGTTGTTTTTGAAAATACAGTGGTACTTATACAATGACTGAGGCCCAAAAAGTGGTGTACTTACAAAGGGATTGGGTCTTACACTCTAATAGAGGCCCATGAGTGTTTGAAAATTATTTGTGAGGGTGAAAATCAAAGAAACCCTAATTTTTGTTTTCCTTTAAAAGTAAATATTTAAAGAAAATCAAATAAAATGATAAAAATACCAGATAATTTTGAATAAACCATTTGTGATTTTTGTTTAAGGTTTGAAAAATGAGGTTTTAATCACAAGATGATTTAGAACTCATTTGGTTTTTATTTTCAAAGTAAATATTCACTTTTAAATGTTTAAAAACAATTAAAAATGAATTTATTCACAAAAATACTAATTATATTAAATAACTAATATAAATTTGATTTTTTTGTAGAATAAAATATTTCAACATTTTTGTGATTTGTTTCAAAAAGAACCAATAAAAAATAATTAAAATTGAGGGAGTTATTAATTTTTCAAATCATTAAAAATAATAAGAAAAACAATAAAAAGTGAAAAAATAACAAAAAAAGGATCTGGGGCGAGGGGGATTCGAACCCCAGACCTCTTGTGTATAGGGCGCGCGCTTTACCACTGGGGTGGTGATACATCCGTTGATTGAAACACAACCACAAATATACAAGGCTTGCCTTGTTTTTGGCCTGGCCCAAGGCAAGGCAAGGCAAGATTTTGGTTGAAAACATGAAGGCCATAACTTTCTCATTTCTCCATGGATTGGGACAAAATTTAGGTATATCCTGCCTATAATTTCACAAGGAATCCAATGGTGGTGGTGTTTTTTCAGATCATGCTCCTATTGAAAAACCCGATAGTGGTTTTCAAATAGGCCATGATTTGCATTTTCTATGCCATCTGATGGTACAAGCATGAATTACATGATAAATTGGTGCAAACACAACACAAATGACATGTATAAGAGATGCTTGATCAGTGGACATCAAAAGAAAGCATGATTCAAAGAATCAAAGTTGTGATGCTTACCTCTTTTTGGAGCTTTTGTGCAATCTGCCAAGAGCTTTGTTCCAGAAATGATTCGATGCTTTGGACACCCTCAAATGATGTCTTAGAAGATTTTAGGATGGTTGGAATCAGCTGGAAACCTCAAGAACAAGTTTGAGCTCTTTCTTGCAAAAGGGGCAAAAGTGGCCAAAATAGCAACTCTCTCAAATGGTGTTGCAGATGTGTGGCACCATTTAGGACAGTTCAAGGATGATATTTGGAGTGTGTTTGAGGTTTTATCTGGTTTGGAAAGTGATTGAATCAAGACATGGCTTGAAAAATGCACAAAAGTCCTATTTTGAGGTTTTGAGAGGTGACTTTGTGATTTTGGTGTTACAGGTCACTTGTGAGAGTTTGGACAGCTTAGATATGACATATTGGATGTGTTTGGATTATGAGCTGTGGTGGAATTGCTCTCTAACTCAAAAACTCAGAGTTACCTTGCTAAAGAAGGTATTTTTTCCTAAAGAAAGAGATTTTGAGGAAAGCAAGTGTTGTAGTGCTTTGGTGTACTCAAACTGAACACAATTGAGCTCTATTTATAGTAGAGCAAGTTTGTTTTGGCTGCAATAGTGAATGGCAACTGCAGCAGAGGTTTGGCCAATGTTGAGCAATGAAAATCCAAGTCTCCTCTAGCCATTGACTAGAGGTTAGGGCACAGGCTGCTGGTTCCCTTGGTCTTGGATAAGTTTTGACTGAATTCAGTTGGGAATGGCTCAGTCCATGCCACCTTGGTGCATCCATTAAATGCTCCAATCCAAAATTGAAGTCTTGTCCCTCTTTTAGGCATTTCTAGGTTTGGCATGCTACTTTTGGTTCCAAAGACTTGGGAGGCTGATGGATCAGGGTTTGTCTCTCCTTGGTCTGCCCTTGAGGTGTTCAGATGGATAACTTTGTTTCCCCTTTGCAAAATTTGAGCAAATCGAGCAAAACTCCCAAATCTGCCTTGCCATGACAGTTTGCAGCAAGGCATATTGGCATTGTCATATCTCATGGCTCAAGTGGACTTTGATGGAGTTCTTGGCCATTTTGGAAAGCCCTCATATGATACAATAACTGTTTGATCATAGTTTGTTTTGATACCTTTTGGATCCAAGTGAAAAATGCCCCTACACTTTGAAAAAAGTGAAGGCAGATTCTGACTTAGTGAAAATTTCACTAAGTGTTGGAAAAAAGTGACATTTTCACTTTTTGTGATTTTGATCATTCCATAACTTAAAATCCATGAGGAATTAGAATGAGTTATGTTTGAAGCTTTTGTAGAGGGATCCAGCTTTGGATGGGGAAAAATAGCCTTGTGGTTTAAGAGTTATGTTCCTCCAAAGTTGGTACCCTTGCCACTTTATTCCATAACTTAGAAAAATTTCTAAGTTTTTATGGTTACCCCTTTTACAAGTTATCCCACTTTTCTTGATTTTTCTTGATGAATGATGATTCCAATCATACATTAACATCATTTTAGGGTCAAAGAACCATAATTGTGAAAAATCTCAAAAAGTCAAAGTTGACTTTTGTGCACAGTTGACTTTTTGTCAGATGAATTCCAAACTGTACGATCCTCTATGAAATCAAGCCCTTGACCTAAATCAAACTTGATGGATTGATTTCATAGGTGTTATAGGGTGTATTGAATCATGTCCCAAGTTTTGGGAGCATGTCCTAGTCAAAAGTCAAAGGCACAGTTGACTTTTTCCTTGAAACCCTAATTGTGGCTCTAATGAATTAGAAACTTGTTGATCAAGCTTCTTGGATCAATCCATTGTTTCAAATGGATCAATGTGATGTGTTAGGGACCCTCAAATCATGCCTTGAGGTCTTGGCTCATGTTTTGTCCCAAAAGTCAACTTAGAGGTGAATTAGGTCAAGAAACCCTAATTCCTTATTTTTATTGTATGCATTCCTTGAGGAAAAATTGACTTGATGATTGGGTTCATGATGTCCCATGGAACATTTTAGGTTATGCTTTGAAGCATTGGCTCATGCCCAGAGGAAAATTTCCACCTGGAGGCCCTGGTCGACCAAAACCTTAATTTTGGTGACACTGGCGATCTTGAGGCTTGATCCACCTGGAATACTGTAACATTGTGCTTGATTCTTGATGTGGGAGTCCTCTTGATTCCTTTGTATGTTTGAGAGGTTAGACAAGTTGAAGATCATGTCATTCCTTGATTGGTCCTTTGTCTAAGAGCTCTGAGAGAGCTTGAAACCCTAATTTTGATTGTAGTGGATGGTCACCCATCTTTGGGGAGACTAATGAGGCATAATGATACATCTATATTGTGATGATGATTTGTACAATGATGGGAAATCTTAGTGGTCAAAATTTGGGGTATGACAGATGCCCCTATTTAATCTTCTTGGACCCGAAGGTGCGAATGTCGAAGGTATTCAGGCATTCGGGGTGCAAGAGGATTAAATATCGGAATACCCAAAATTTTGATGGTGGTTAAGAATGGTAGTTCACGCATCCTTCTTCTTTTTCTAAGTAATGATGCTCAGAAAAGGTAAAAACTTACCCTCGATCCTGGACTTCAGCCAAGGAACTGGTCTCAGTTTCTGAAGTAAACTTCCCCTCGATCCTGGTTTCCTACCAAGGAACTAGTCTTAGTTTCTGAAATAAACTTCCCCTCAATCCTGGTTTCCTACCAAGGAACTGGTCTTAGTTTCTGAAATAAACTTCCCCTTGATCCTGGTTTCCTACCAAGGAACTGGTCTTAGTTTCTGAAATAAACTTCCCCTTGATCCTGGTTTCCTACCAAGGAACTGGTCTTAGTTTCTGAAATAAACTTCCCCTCAATCCTGGTTTCCTACCAAGGAACTGGTCTAAGTTTCTTTTGTCAATAAACTTTCTTGACAAGGGACGCTATGCGTAGCGGTTTTCCTCAAACTTCTCGGCAAATTTTCCTGGGGAGATGCCATTTGATGGAAAAAAATGATGTCAGAGTTGCTGGGGAACCCAGTCGTCTGGATTATAGAGGTATACAAACTTCTCTGTTTGGAGACGCCATTTGTCGACTCTACTGGGGAAAGCAAGTCTCTTGAGAGATTGCTGTCGCTTGGGGATGTTACATCATACTTTCCTCGAGGTCTTCTCGGAGAAATGCCATATGATATGATCCAATTTTTGAGGTGCCGATGACCTCTTCGTCAGCGGATTTTTCGGAGAAAAACTGCCGTATTGTTGAATTTCTGATTAAGAGGCTTTCTCTGGGGATTTTCCTTAATCCGGGAAAGCGAAGACATCATCTTCAATGGCGAAGAGTGACGTTGGCTGAAGGTTCTCTTGTTCTTCAGAGGTTCAAGTTATCAAAGTGGTTGAGGACCAACTCTAATCCAGAAATAAACCGGAGGAGAGAGATTGTTCAGACGCAACAATTCCTGACGAGGAAAGGACTGACAACTCGATTGAGAGGACTTCTATCACTAGGGGATAAGATCGACTAGAGAGATACTGATGCAATATGAATATGGATGTAAATTAATAATGCATGATGTATGTATGTATATGCTGTCAAAACTGACGCGACATACAGACTAATGGATGAACACGACTGGATACTCGGCCACTGCGGGGGACGAAAAGTATCACTGGTTCACGATAGCAATTCTGCCTTGCTTAGGAGAAGTAGTCCCTACGGGGAACAACCGTTGGTCGGGCTTAGGAGGTAAGAACTCTGCCGGGGGTGTCTGAGGAAACACGGTCTCTGACACAGTTGACCCTTCATTCAGGTGCACTGGTTTAGAAGGAGTACTTTGATTCTGCACTTTGAAGCTCAATTGCTTCTGGAGAAGCGATCGATGTTCTTTCGATGTTCAACAGTCAAAATAAATTGTCGTCTTTATTTTAAAAGCAGAAAAAGTTTGACAAGTAAATTCATTTTTGTTTTATTTCAAGAATCATTAATCATGTTAAAAATGTCGTTCTATAAAGCTAAAACAAATGAGAATTATAAACAAAAGCACAAGGGCTCAAATTTTATTGATAGGATGGAAATCAGCCAAACGCGTGATCCCATAGAGTATTTACAAAGTTAGAAAATGGTAATTTTAAGGGAAAAGGGCTACATTGAAACATAACGACCGCTATCCTTCTACCAACTTTGAATTCTGGACATCCTGAGCTTCTGTCGAAGATGACCTTGATTGGAATTTTTCTCGGATGGTGTAACTGTTGTTGAGGGGCTTTCCCCTGTTGAACATAGTTACTTGCCATTATCTTAATTTTTGCCTGGATTGTACTTTGAGATTTCCAATTCACCGGGATGATTTTTGATTATGTCTCTAATTTTTGCCTGGACCGCCCTTTCGGGTTTTCAATCCAACGAGACGTTTTTTTTCTTCTTATTTCTTTTATTTTTTAGTTTAGGCGAAGTATTTCTTGACTATGTCAACATTCGTGGGGTAGGAAAATTCCTCTTCGTCCATGGTTGCGAGTCTCAAGGCGCCGCCTGAGAAAGCTTTCTTGACCACGTAGGGGCCGTCATAATTCAGAGTCTATTTGCCCCGAGAATATGTGAGGAATGATTGTATCTTTTTAAGCACAAGGTCTCCTTTCCTGAAGACGCGAGGTCGGACCTTTTTGTCGAACACCTTCATCATTCTTTGTTGATACAGTTGACCATGGCATATTTCCGTTACTCTCTTTTCTTCGATCAGATTTAGTTCGTCATGTCGACTTTGACACCACTCAGCTTCTGTAAGCTTAGCTTCCATCAATACCCGGATTGATGGGATCTCTACTTCTATAGGGAGCACTGCTTCCATGCCATATACTAGAGAGAAAGGGGTTGCCCCTGTTGAAGTGCGAACAGATGTTTGATAACCGTGAAGAGCAAAGGGTAGCATCTCGTGCCAGTCTTTGTAGGTTACAACCATCTTTTGAACAATCTTCTTAATGTTCTTGTTAGCCGCTTCTACCGCTCCGTTCATCTTAGGTCGGTAGGGAGATGAGTTATGGTGTTCGATCTTGAACTCTGCGCACAACTCTTTTATCATCTTATTATTCAAGTTAGATCCATTATCAGTAATGATCTGGCTCGGAACACCATAACGGCAGATGAGATTATTTTTGATAAATCGGACCACCACTTGTCGGGTTACATTGGCATATGACGCTGCTTCGACCCATTTGGTGAAGTAGTCAATGGCTACTAGAATGAAATGATGTCCGTTCGAAGCCTTGGGTTCGATCATGCCAATCATGTCGATTCCCCATATGGAAAAAGGCCATGGGGAAGAGAGAATTTTGAGATGCGTTGGCGGTACATGGATTTTGTCTGAGTATATCTGACACTTGTGACACCTCCTTATGTACTTGTGGCAGTCAGATTCCATGGTCAACCAATAGTACCCTACTCTGAGAATTTTTCTTGCCATTGTGTGTCCGTTGGCATGAGTGCCAAAGGATCCTTCGTGAATTTATTTTATCAGCATGTCTGCTTCTGGTCTGTCTACACATCGGAACAAGACCATGTCAAAGTTCCTCTTATAGAGTGTATCACCGCTCAGAAAGAAACTACCTGCTAGCCTTCTGAGGGTTTTTCTATCTTTTATGGATGCCCCAGGTGGGTATTCTTGTTTCTGAAGGAAGTATTTGATGTCGTGATACCAAGGTTTATCGTCTGTGACTGCTTCGATCGCGAAGATGTAGGCGGCCCGTTCAAGGCGCACGATGTCAATCTTAGGTAGGTCATTCCATTGACCTACACTAATCATGGAAGAGAGGGTGGCTAATGCATCAGCCATGTGATTCTCTTCACGAGGGATATGATGAAACTCGATTCAGTTGAAGAATGGTAACAACCTTCTTGCGTAGTCTTTGTAAGGAATCAATCTTGATTGGTATGTGTTCCAATCTCCTTTGATCTGATTTATAACCAGGGCTGATTCGCCATATACATCCAAGTTTTTGATCCTTAAGTCGATCGCTTCCTCAAGACCCATGATACAAGCTTCGTATTCGGCCTCGTTGTTTGTATTCTTGAATGTAAGTCGGGCGGTGAAAGGAATGTGGGTACACTGAGGTGTTATGATGATTGCCACAATTCCATTTCCATAATGATTGACAGCTCCATCAAAGATTAGTCCCCATTGGGAACCTGGTTCTGGCCCTTAACTGGGTAGCGGTTCATCGCAGTCTTTCATTTTTAGATACATGACATCTTCGTCTGGGAAGTTAAACCCGATTGATTCCTAATCATCAATCGGTTGATGAGCCAAATGATCGGTTAAAATACTTCCCTTAATGGTTTTCTGAGCGTGGTACTCGATGTTGTATTCTGATAACAACATCTGCCAACGGGCAATCCTTCCCGTAAGAGCAGGTTTTTCGAAGACATACTTGATTGGATCCATTTCTAAGATTAACCAAGTAGTGTACCAAATCATATATTGGCGAAGACGTTTGGCTGCCCAAGCCAGAGCACAACAAGTTTTCTCGAGCATAGTGTACCGCGTCTCGCAGTCAGTGAACTTCTTCCTCAAATAGCAGATGGCAGACTCTTTCCTTTTCGTTTTGTCTTGTTGGCCAAGTACACAACCCATAGAGTCTTCCAAGACTGTTAAGTAAATGATTAGTGGCCTTCCTTCCACTGGAGGTGATAGAATCGGTGGGTTCAACATATATTCCTTGATACTGTCGAAGGCGGTTTGGCAATCTTCTGTCCAAACGCAATCCTGATTCTTTTTTAGTAATTTGAAAATCGGTGCACATGTCGCGGTCATGAGGAATATGAATCTGGAGATGTAGTTCAAACGTCCCAGGAATCCTCTGACTTGTTTTTCAGTCTTTGGAGAAGGCATTTCTTGAATGGCCTTGACCTTGTCAGGATCAACTTCAATTCCTTTCTGGCTGACGATGAACCCTAAAAGTTTCCTTGAACGGACACCGAACGTGCACTTGTTGGGATTCAACCGGAGTTTGTATTTTCTCAAATGCTCGAATAATTTTGACAGGTGGGTCACACGATCCTCCTCTATTTTAGATTTGGAAATCATATCATCGACATATACCTCGATTTCCTTGTGTATCACGTCATGAAACAGAGTAGTCATGGCCCTTTGATAGGTTGCCCCGACGTTCTTCAAACCGAACGACATTACCTTGTAGCAAAAGGTACCCCACGGGGTAATGAACGAATTTTTCTCCATGTCTTTCGGCGCCATTTTGATTTGATTATAGCCCGAGAATCCATCCATGAAGGAAAAGACCTTGAACTTTGCTGTACTGTCTACCAGCATGTCAATGTGTGGTAAAGGAAAGTCATCCTTTGGACTGGCTTTGTTCAGATCCCTGTAGTCAACACACATTCTGACATTTCTGTCCTTTTTCGGGACTGGTACGATGTTGGCTAACCATTGAGGATATTCTGATGTGGCGAGGAAACCCGCGTCAATCTGCTTCTGGACCTCCTTCTTTATTTTGATGGCCATGTCTGGGTGAGTTCTTCTCAACCTCTGCTTTACCGGCGGACATTCTGACCGTAATGGTAGATGATGTTCCACGATGCTGGTATCCAACCCTGGCATGTCCTGATAGGACCAAGCGAATACATCGAAAAAATCTTTGAGAAGCTTTATCAAACTCTCTTTGACAGTTGGACTGAGTGGGGTCCCAATCTTGACTTCTTTTCTTTCTTCCTCTGAGCCCAAGTTGACTGTTTCCAACGGCTCTTTGTGAGGTTTAATGGACCTTTCCTCTTGTCTGAGTAATTGGGAGATCTCTTCTGGAATTTCGTTGTCATCTTCTTCTTCAGCCTCAAATACCGGGAATTCAAAGTTGGGAGAAGGCATCCGATCGTATGTTTCAACGGGGTTTAAAACAAGCAATCTGCATGATGTGATGATTTGTGTTTAGAAGAGATAGAGAGAATGCAAGAGTGCTTGTAGTGTTTTTCTGAAAACAGCTTGTTTTTATTATTTGTTGTTTTTTAGGATTACCATTTTCTGAAAAACGAAAAGAGAAAACAGTAATTAATGCAGAAATTACAGAACGACGTTATTTTATTTATGATTTTGTTGATTCTTGAAACTACAGCCCTATAAAACAAAACTCTGTCGCTTTGGGCAAAGCGAAGAGGAATATTTATAGAAAGTGAGCCCTATCAAAACATCCGTTTCACCTGGGCAGAGGTTTGGCCAATGTTGAGCAATGAGAATCCAAGTCTTCTCTAACCATTGACTAGAGGTTAGGGCACAGGCTGCTGGTTCCCTTGGTCTTGGATAAGTCTTGACTGAATTCAGTTGGGAATGGCTCAGTCCATGCCACCTTCGTGCATCCATTAAATGCTCCAATCCAAAATTGAAGTCGTGTCCCTCTTTTAGGCATTTCTAGGTTTGGCATGCTACTTTTGGTTCCAAAGACTTGGGAGGATGATGGATCAGGGTTTGTCTCTCCTTGGTCTCCCCTTGAGGTGTTCAGATGGATAGATTTGTTTCCCTTTTGCAAAATTTGAGCAAATCGAGCAAAACTCCCAAATCTGCCTTGCCATGACAGTTTGCAGCAAGGCATATTGGCATTGTCATATCTCATGGCTCAAGTGGACTTTGATGGAGTTCTTGGCCATTTTGGAAAGCCCTCATATGATACAATAACTATTTGATCATAGTTGGTTTTGATACCTTTTGGATCCAAGTGAAAAATGCCCCTACATTTGGAAAAAAGTGAAGGCAGATTCTGACTTAGTGAAAATTTCACTAAGTGTTGGAAAAAAGTGACATTTTCACTTTTTGTGATTTTGATCATTCCATAACTTAAAATCCATGAGGAATTGGAATGAGTTGTGTTTGAAGCTTTTGTCGAGGGCCATGAGAGCTACAAATACAGCTTTGGATGGGGAAAAATGGCCTTGTGGTTTAGGAGTTATGATCCTCCAAAGTTGGTACCCTTGCCACTTTATTCCATGACTTAGAAAAATTTCTAAGTTTTTATGGTTACCCCTTTTACAAGTTATCCCACTTTTCTTGATTTTTCTTGATGAATGATGATTCTAATCATACATTAACACCATTTTAGGGTCAAAGAACCATAATTTTGAAAAATCTCAAAAAGTCAAAGTTGACTTTTGTGCACAGTTGACTTTTTGTCAGATGAATTCCAAACTGTGCGATCCTCTATGAAATCAAGCCCTTGACCTAAATCAAACTTGATGGATTGATTTCATAGGTGTTATAGGGTGTATTGAATCATGTCCCAAGGTTTGGGAGCATCTCCTAGTCAAAAGTCAAAGGCACAGTTGACTTTTTCCTTGAAACCCTAATTGTGGCTTTGATGAATTAGAAACTTATTGATCAAGCTTCTTGGATCAATCCATTATTGAAAATGGATCAATGTGATGTGTTAGGGACCCTCAAATCTTGCCTTAAGGTCTTGGCTCATGTTTTGTCCCAAAAGTCAATTAGGGGTGAATTAGGTCAAGAAACCCTAATTCCTAATTTTTATTGTATGCATCCCTTGAGGCAAAATTGACTTGATTATTGGGTTCATGATGTCCCATGGAGCATTTTAGGTTATGCTTTAAAGCATTGGCTCATGCCCAGAGGAAAATTTCCATCTGGAGGCCCTGGTCGACCAAAACCCTAATTTTGGTGACACTGGCAATCTTGAGGCTTGATCCACCTGGAATGCTTCAACATTGTGCTTGATTCTTGATGTGGGAGTCCTCTTGATTCCTTTGTATGTTTGAGAGGTTAGACAAGTTGAAGATCATGTCATTCCTTGATTGATCCTTTGTCTAAGAGCTCTGAGAGGGCTTGAAACCCTAATTTTGATTGTAGTGGATGCTCACCCATCTTTGGGGAGACTAATGAGGCATAATGATATATCCATATTGTGATGATGATTTGCACAATGACGGGAAATCTTAGTGGTCAAAATTTGGGGTATGACAATATAAAGTAGAGATACATCAAGTTTTTGGCGCCGTTGCCGGGGAAGTGTATAAAGTTTGAAACACTATATTTGTTTTTGTTTAAGATTGTATTTGAGCTTTTAATGTTTGCTGTGATTTGGTGATATGACAGGCTTAAGCTATTACATGCGCAGGTCGTTACAACCAGTTTACAGTGGTTATCCTGAACCTGAAAGAATTCTCAAAGCACGAAGGAGATTTGTATGTGCTCAACAAATATCTGGAGATTCCTTAACCTCAGATGTGGCTGAACCTGAAGGAGTAGTGTACGAGGAGGACACGGATGAAGAAAGTTCATCGTCTTCTTCAGACAAGTCATTGCATGAGACAAACATGGCTGAGCCAGATATCTTTGGCATTGCCAATGACCGCGCACGCAGCATCAGGGACTATACTGTATTTGATCCTAATGCTACGAATACTGGCATTGCTAGGCCAGCCACCACAGCACCACAGTTTGAGTTCAAGCCGATGATGTTCCAAATGTTGCAAGCTGCTGGTCAATATTCAGGCTCTCCTCATGAAGATCCTCATTTATACCTAAAATAATTTCTGGATTTTGCTGACAACTTCAAGATCCTTGATGTGCCAGTGGATACCTTTAGGTTGAGGTTGTTTCCATATTCTCTAAGGGATCGAGCCAAGAGCTGGCTTAATTCTTTGGAACCAAATTCCATTACTACATGGAATGCCTTGGCAGAAAAGTTTCTGGCCAAGTATTTTCCACCTTCTAAGAATGCAAAAATGAGAAACGAAATTACATCATTTAGGCAAGGAGATGACGAAACGTTGTTTGACGCATGAGAAAGATTTAAGGAGCTGTTGAGACAATGTCCTCATCATGGGATTCCCATCTGCATACAACTTGAGACTTTCTATAATGGATTAATTCCATCCTCAAGGAATATGTTAGATGTATCCAGTGGTGGAGCTCTTTTGTCTAAATCCTATGATGATGGTTACAAGTGATTGAGAGCATTACGGCCAACACTTATCAATGGCCAATCATGAGGGCCACTACTAGTTCAACTCAAAAGAAGTCTGCTGGAGTTCATGAAGTCATTGAGACCACAACTCTTGTTGCTCAAGTGGCTCAGATCCACCAAATAATGAAGAATCTGATGAGTCCTGAAGTGACAAAGCCTGACCCTGTTAAGGTGGTTACTGGAGCTTCTGAGGTTGCTTGTGTTTACTGTGGAGGACCACATCTATTTGAAGAATGTTATGCAAATCCTATTTCAGTTAACTATGTTGGCAATCCCAACAACAATAGCAGATACAACAATCCATACAGCAACACTTACAACCCAGGATGGCGCGACCATCCTAATTTTTCTTAGAGTAACAATAAAAGTCAACCTAAACCGCAAACAACTACACCACAAGTTCCACCTGGTTTTTCTAACCCTAAATATGCTGGGGGTAATCAAGGAAACAAACATTTGGAAAATGTTCTTAAGTCCTTTATTCAAGAAGCAAAGAATCAATTCCAAGCACAAGGAGTGAGCATCAAGAACTTGGAGAACCAAGTGGGCCAAATTGCCACGGCTCTAAGTTCAAGAAACTTGGGAAATCTTCCTAGCGCCACCGAGACTCCCAATACACAAGCTGGAGCAAAGAATGTTGAAACTTGCCAAGCTCTTAAACTCAGAAGTGGCAAGGAAATTGAAGAGACTGTTACAAAGAGCAAGGAGTCAAGTACTGATTTTTCTAAGCCTGACAGTTCTGGAGAGAAAGACAATGATGGAGAACCATCTTCATCAAAACAGCAGAAGCACAAAGATGATGTACTTGCTGAAAACTACATTCCTCCAGAGAAGCAAGAGGTCATTAATGAAGCCAACAAGAAGCAAAAGTTTGTGCAAGAAAGACCACCACCTCATTTTCCACAAAGAATAAAAAAGGCAAAGGAAGAGCAATAATTTTCAAAGTTCATGGAGATCTTGAAGCAGCTTCACATCAACATACCATTGATTGAAGCCATCCAACAAATGCCAAACTACTCAAAGTTCATGAAGGATGTGCTCACCAAGTGAAAAAGAGTGGGAGAATTTGCTACGGTTGCACTAACACAAGAGTGTAGTCAATTGGTTCAAGGCAAACTTCCCCCCAAATTGAAGGATCCTGGAAGTTTTACTATTCCATGCACCATTGGAGACACCTTTTGTGGAAAGGCATTATGTGATTTAGGGGCCAACATTAATCTCATGCCCTTATCCATTTTCAAGAAGCTAGGGATAGGTACAACCAGGCCTACAACCACCACCTTGCAGCTGGCAGATAGAAGTATTTGCTACCCACAAGGGAAGATAGAAGATGTGCTGGTAAGGGTTGAAAAATTTGTCTTCCCTGCTGATTTCATCATCATGGATTTTGAAGCTGATGAAGAGACACCCATTTTGTTGGGAAGGCCATTCCTAGCAACGGGTAGAACCTTAATTGATGTGAAAGGGGAGAACTCACTATGAGAGTGAACAGACAGCAAGTAGTGTTCAACATACTTAATGCCTCGCAATACCCAGAAGAAGAGGTGGCTGAGTGTTCTATGATATCTAGCTGGGAAGGTTTAATTCATAAAAACCTTCTAAAGGCTAATGATATGTTGAAAATTGAGTTGGGAAAAGTGGAAGATGAAGGACTAAAAGATGGAATCATCTATGGTCCAATGCAAAAGCAAGAGGAAGAATCTGTGGAAGTGATAGAATCCACCACTGTTGCTCATAAGCAGCAGCTACCTTCCATAGAAGAACCCCCTGAATTGGAGCTCAAGCAACTGCCGGAGCATTTACAGTATGCATATCTGGAGGTAGGACAGAAGCTGCCAGTTATCATTGCTACAGATCTGTAGGAGAAGCAAAAAGAGCAATTGATTTCATTACTGAAGAGACACAAGAAGGCAATTGTGTGGCAGATTTCTGACATCAAGGGAATCAGCCCAGTAATTTGCATGCACAAAATTCTGTTGGAAGAAAATGCTAAGAATAGCATTGAGAGTCAATGAAGGTTGAACCCCATCATGAAGGAGGTTGTAAAAAAGGAAATTATCAAGTGGCTGGACGCAAGAATTATCTACCCTATTTCTGATAGTGTGTGGGTAAGTCCAATCCAGTGTGTACCAAAGAAAGGGGGCATGACAGTGATAATCAATGAGAAGAATGAGCTTATTCCCACTAGAACTATTTATGGTTGGAGAATCTGCATGGATTATAGGAAGCTGAATAAGGCAACTAGGAAGTATCATTTTCCTTTGCATTTCATTGATCAGATGTTGGATAGACTAGCTGGAAATGAGTATTATTACTTCTTAGATGGATATTCGGGCTACAACCAAATTGCAATAGCCCCGGAGGATCAAGAGAAAACAACATTCACATGCCCTTATGGTACCTTTGCCTTTAGAAGGATGCCGTTTGGACTGTGCAATGCACCAACCACTTTCCAACGCTGCATGATGGCTATCTTCTCAGATATCATAGAGAATTCCATGGAAGTCTTCATGGATGATTTTTCAGTTTTTGGAGAATCATTCAAGGATTGTCTAAAGAATCTAGAGTTGGTGCTGGCCAGGTGTGAAGAGAACAACTTAGTTCTTAATTGGGAGAAATGCCATTTTATGGTAAAAGAAGGAATTGTTCTTGGGCATAGAATTTCAAAAGAAGAATTAGAGGTAGATCAAGCAAAGGTGGAGGTAATTGAAAAGCTACCCCCACCAGTCAACATCAAGGGCATTAGGAGTTTCTTGGGGCATGCTGGATTTTATAGGAGGTTTATACAAGATTTTTCAAAAATAACCAAACCCCTATGCCAGCTGCTGCAACATGACACGCCTTTTGTCTTCAATAAAGAGTGCCTTGAATCTTTCAACCTTTTGAAAAAAGCTCTCATTTCTGCGCCTGTAGTCAAAACTCCAGATTGGTCCAAGCCATTTGAGTTAATGTGTGATGCCAGTGACTTTGCCATTGGTGTTGTTCTAGGCCAAAGGCATAACAAAGTTTTTCACACCATTTACTATGCAAGCAAGACTTTGATAGAAGCACAAATTATTTACACAACCACGGAGAAGGAGCTGCTGGCAGTAGTGTTTGCTTTTGATAAGTTCAGACCTTACTTGGTAGGAACTAAAGTCATTGTGTACACGGATCATGCAGCAATCAAATATTTGATTGCCAAAAAAGATGCAAAACCACGGCTCATACGACGGGTGCTTCTCCTACAAGAGTTTGACCTGGAAATAAGAGACAAGAAAGGAGTAGAAAGCTCAGTTGCTGATCATCTTTCAAGACTACCTGAAGAAGTGCAATCTCAAAACAGTGGAGATATTAAAGAAAGTTTTTCGGATGAGAAGCTGTTGGTGATTACTGATGACATGACTCCTTGGTACGCTGACATTGTTAACTACTTGGTCAGCAGAGTTGTGCCACCAGAATTCAATTTCCAACAAAGAAAGAGGTTCTTCCACACTGTTAAGAATTATTTCTGGGATGAGCCTTATCTGTACAAGAAGTGTGCTGATCAGTTATTGAGGAGATGTGTTGACTATGAGGAGGCGCGATAGATCCTGTCAGCCTGCCATAAAGCCCCCTTATGGTGGACATTTTGGAGGGGTCAGAACTGCAGCAAAAGTGCTGCAATCAGGTTATTTCTGGCCTTCTATTTTCAAGGATGCTCATGAATTAACAAAAAGGTGTGATAAATGCCAAAGAGTTGGAAATGTGTCCATGAGACAAGAGATGCACTCACAAGTATTCTTGAAGTGGAAAATTTTGATGTGTGGGGCATTGACTTCATGGGACCATTCCCTCCATCCTTTGGCAATCTTTACATCTTTATAGCTGTGGACTACGTGTCCAAATGGATTGAAGCAGTAACAACACTATCCAATAATGCTAAGGTGGTAACCAAGTTCTTGCTCAAGAACATCTTGACAAGACATGGCACACCTAGAGCTATCATCAGTGATGGGGGATCCCATTTTTGCAACAAATTTTTTGAAAACTTAATGGCAAAATATGGGATTAAACACAAGGTTGCTACAGCTTACCATCCACAAACTAGCGGACAAGTGGAGCTTTCTAATAGAGAAATCAAGAGAATCTTGGAAAAAGTGGTTAACCCCACGAGAAAGGATTTGTCCAAGCATTTGGACGAGGCACTATGGGCGTATAGGACTGCCTATAAAACTCCCTTAGACATGTCTCCTTATAGACTTGTCTATGGAAAGGCTTGTCACCTACCCATTGAGTTGGAGCATAAGACATTTTAGGCTGTGAAGCAACTAAATTTTAATATTAAAAATGCTGGCCAAGCTAGAATGCTCCAATTAAATGAGTTAGATGAGCATAGGCTGTTCTCATACGAGAATGCTGAGATATACAAAGAAAAGACCAAAAGGTGGCACGACAGGAAATGTCAGAAAAGGGAATTAGTAAAAGGCCAAAAAGTTTTACTCTTTAACTCAAGGCTGAAGCTATTCCCTGGGAAATTAAAATCAAGATGGTCTGGCCCCTTTATTTTGGAAGAAATTTACCCCCATGGTGCTGTGGAATTGTTGAATGAGAAAAATGGAGAAAAATTTAAGGTTAATGGCCAAAGGGTCAAAACTTATTTTGGAGAACCCTCAAATAACACAAGGGATTCTCTCAATTTCATTGATTGATGGACACTTTTTTTGGTCAGGTGATAAGAGCTTAAAATAGCACTACTAGGAGGCATCCCAGTTTTATTTTGTTAAGTCCAAAGAGAATAATATTAATGTTGAGCTGGCATTAAATGTTTTCTTTTGGACATCAGAAAGACAATGGACCGTTGTGTTTAAAGAGGAAGAGAGAGAAGTGAAGTGCAACATAGGGATTGAGCATCTTGGGCCGTGTGTAGTACATAGTCATGATGGCCATGTCTGCCACGTCAGACGCTTCAGCCACCTAAACACGCAAACCCACCAAAAAAAGAGTCTTTTCAGCTGTCAGACCTAAGTCCTTTCACTCTTTGTCCTACTAATCACAAAAATGGAAATTTTCTCTCTCCATCTCTCAAAGATGTTTTTTTTTATTATTTTCTAAAACTTTTTCCAAACACCTTTCCAACTTCCCTCTACATCTCTCTATACCCAAACACTCAAAACAACACCGTTCACTTTTCATTTTCTATCATCCTCTCCGTAACCCTAAATCTCCCAAACCCTATTTCCTCCATTACCCAAGAAAAAATGACAAGAGACCCAAACACCGGCCGCCGTTACAAGACTGCAGGAAAGAAGAATGTCACCCCAACAATTGACATATCCAGTCAAGATGAAGATGAGATTTTTGTCAACGTGGAAGCACACAGACGTTTCATGGAACACTTCAGTAAGATAAGCGTGTTTGCTGAACGTGAATTCATAATGGATGCTGACGATGAGAAACTGGGAATATCAGGCGACATTGGCACAACAATCTCACACTTGAAATGGGAAAATGTTTGCAAGAAACCTGGTGTGTATAATGCTAATCTGGTCAAGGAATTCTATGCCAATCTGACTGATCCTGGACACAAGAGGTTAGAGGTTATAATATGAGGAACAAAAGTCATTTATATTGAGTCCAACATCAACTTCTACTTCAAGCTGGGGAATATGGAAGACGAGTACGAGAACTTGGTGCTCAGTTCTCAAGAAGACGAATATGACGCCTATATGGAGTCTTTGTGCATTGCTGGTACAAAATGGGTTGACAAAGCTATCAAAAGGATGGATCTAAAGCCAGAAGTCAAGGTGTGGTATCAATTCCGGAAGCATTCAATCAAGCCGACCGCTCATAACGAGACGGTCTCTAGGGCTAGTCTGGTACTTCTGAACTGCATCACTGGTTTGAGGGCTATCAATGTTGGGAAGATAATCGTGCAAGAGATTCATGCTTGCTCGAAAAAGAAAGAGGGAATGCTATATTTTCCTTGTTTGATAACAACACTGTGTAGGAGACATGGCGTGCCTGAGTAAGACTCAGACAACTTTGGATCTCCACAGCAACCATTGGACAAAACCCTGATCATGACCCTAATGAAACCAAAAGGATCCAGGAAGAGAACAGCAGCAGCAAGTCAAACTTCTTCTGGGACAGCTGAGTAGCAAGACTCAGCCATGGAGATTTTAATGCAAATGCAGAAAGACCAGCAAGAGTACTTTGCCTACCAAAAGGCCAGGGCGGCATGGCTAGAGAAAACATGGGCTATGTAAGCCCCATCCAACTCGCTGGAGGCCCCAACGTTCCCAGATCACATTCTAGGAAGTATTGAACCAACTGTTGCTGATGATGAAGGAGAGGAAAAGAAGGCCACCAAAAAGGAGAAAGCTAAGAAGAAGAAGAAGGATAAGGAGTTGAAAAAGAAAGAGGTAGAATAGACTAGTAAGGGTGTGTCAGTGGAGACCAGCCAGAGCCAGGTGAAAAAGAAAAAGAAGCTGAGGAAGACATATTCTTCTCCACCTCCAGAACTGGAGGGCAACCCAAAGCAGAAGAAGTTGAAGGCATAATGGAGAAAGAAAGAGACTGCTGCAGTCATGACACCACCCGCCAGTCCTATAACCAATGCAAACAAGTTTGACCTTAACAAATCCGATCAAGAGGGAGAAGGTTCAATAAAAGACGAGCTCTTGGAAACATTCCTAGCAGAGGTAGAAAAAGATGCTGAAGATTTGGAAATGAATAAGGAGAACGTGGCTGAAGAGGAAGAAGGGAGTAAAGAGAAGGAGAATCCAGTGGAAGAAATGGTTCGGTATGAGGGAACTGAAGAAGACAAGGAAGGAGAGCATCTGAGGAGGTACTATTCCTCAACAGCGATAAAGAAGGAAGAAATTGTCAAAGGAGATAATGAGGCAGACAGTGAAGAGACGGAAAAGATCACAGCTGACCCAGTACCCCAACCTGTCAAGGAACCTACCGTGAATGAAGAAGATATTGTTGCGGAGGAGCAGCTGCAGAGAGTTGAAGAGCAGCCTCAAAAGAAGGCCAAAAGTCCAAGCAAAGCTGTTGGGAAGGAGGTTACTGGAGTCACAGCTGAAGAGGGCACTAAGAAGAAGGAACTAGGAGCGCGGAAGGCAAAGAAAAAGAAGAAGAAACAAGCCATGCCAGCACCTAGGAAGAGCTCCAAGCTTAGGGCCTATTGGTAAAGTGAAATAGGCAAGCGATGGCTCATCTTCTCGCATCACTGAACAGTGAGGACACTATCCTTACTTTAAGTTTGGGGGAGGGTACCAATGCTTAGCCTATTTTCACCACTCTAACCCTCTGAAATCAAACGCTTCTGTTTGTTGCTGTTGTCTTACTTATTTCTGCTTTTGGATAATATTTTGGATATTGTGTTTAGGATGGCCGTGTTTGAGCCATATGTTTTTAATCTTTTTGTGGGAAAGCTCTGATGCCCCTAGAACATGATGATCTGGTTATTTTATTTTTGTTTTTCTTAATGATATATGTGTGTTTTCTGTTTGATTATTCTTTTGCTGAATTTGTTCATATCATAACTTAGAGCAAAGAAGGCTAGGAAATGGTTGAATTAAACTGCACTAGGTCAGGAGCATTAATTTTCAAAAATTTTGGGCTTAAGGATAAAAAAGGGGAATAACACTTTTATGAGTGAGAATAGCAAAGTGCAGGAATTATGCCAAATGAGTTTGACAGAGGAGACTGATGCTCTCTGTCACGACAACACTAGTTTATTAAACCAGCCATAAATTTTTTTCAAAAAGATAACTGAATTGTGGGAATCAAGAGAAAGGTTGAAATCTTAGGAATCACAAAGGGAAGGACAAAAAGATTTAAATAATGATTGAGATGATCACAGAAGGGGCACACTCCACACAAAAACACACAAAAGTGTGCAAAAAGTGGCAAAGACCACCAATAAAGTTCTTGTGCCCGAAACTGGAGGAACAGCAAGCGTTTCATCATAATATGTAGTTGAGCTCATTATATGAGATTCTTCTGAGATGAGACGTTTTGCCAAAAAAAAAGAGAAGAAAAAGAACACAAAAATAATAAGTGGAGAAGTGTGGTCCCAAGTGTGCGAATCAAAAATATCATTTGAGAATCAGGACAGAATTCCCTAGTGAAACCAAAGAAAGAGACCCCACTCATGAAAGTACACAACTAGGGGATCAAAAAGAGAGAATTTTGGCTTGTTTCCTAGAAGAGTAGGGTCGTGACAGGAGACATCAGTCCTCCTTTGAGCTAACAACACTTTGGCCAATCGCAAAGCTGAGCAACTTTCGCTAGTTATTGCTTTATGGCTCTTCCAATTCTAAGAGCCACAATACCTTGCTTACCTGACTAAAGCTGTTGAAAGCCAATTACACTTTCCTCTATCTTTCACTGTCACATCACCTGAGGACAGGCAATCATTCAAGTTTGGGGGAGTGATAACGCTATTTTAGTGTATTACTTTGGCCCATTTTATGTGACATTTTTAGTTCATGATTTACTGATGTGGCATGAGTTTAATGTATTTCAGCATGTTTTAAGCTTTAAGCACACTAGGTGCTTCTTTTATGTTTTCAATGTGTTTGTGCTCTAAAAGGAAGCTAGATGATGGTGAGAGGAGGCATGACCCTGGATGACATATTCTGGAGCAGAACGAGGAGCTTTTGGAAAGAAAATAGTTGATAATTTAATCAACTATTTCACCAAGAGAGTTGGAGATTGGTGAAGGAAGCCAAGGATGACTAGGGCTCACGTGATAGCATTTTGAAGAGCGTTGGAGCTAAAGGAATGGATAAGATCAAGGAAGCTAGAAGACAAATGGTAGTACAGTGGGGACCACAATGCAAAAAGAGCGCCCAACACCAAAACCACCAGCCATATGCGCTGCTCCACCACTTTGCCACAGCTGTAACACCATTTTAACCCAACAATTATTTCACATACGTATGGAAATTAAATCAAATAAAATCACCGCTCAAGGGTGTCACACTTCACAAAGGCATCATAATTTTTTTCCTGCTCCGTAACACGGGTTACAACATATAGGAATAACAACTTATTTTGGATTAACACCTCCTTTAAAAAAAACGTCGCAGCAGAGTTATCGTCATAAAAATAAAATCTCCTTTATTAAACAACTCATAATAATTTAATCTTGTCAAAATTGGAATTTAAAACAACTCATCGTATACTCATCAATAACATCATGAAAAATCATCATATAACACGTCAACACATAGCAGCAATTTACAGCAACATCACAGCATTAATATAATATAAAACATATATTTTCCATGAATTTTAAGTTAATAAAATAATATTTTTCAGCCCCGGGTCACGCTAAGCGAGCCCCACCCGCGCTAAGCGCGCTACTCACTGCCTCGAGGAGGCAAAATTCTTCCAGACCGCGCTAAGCGCCCTCTGCGATTTTGGCAGAAAAACCCTGCGATAACAGCACTTCTCCATCTGCGATTCAACCCCCTAAACCAGATTTTATCCTTAAATAATCATAGATTATGTTATTATAACCTATATTTATCACATATACATCAATAACAACAATCATCCCGTAGTAAATAATCAAAATCCATCATCCCTAACCTCCAATTCCTAGGTTTTCCCCCAAAACCCCAATCACCCACCAAAGCTAATCTTTATATCAAAATATTGCAAGGTGATACTCCCCATACCTTAAAATATTGTCTCCTTCGACCTCTCTTGAAGTTTCGACGGAATTCTTCTATGCCCTAGCCTCCTTCTCACTTGTTCTTCAGAGCACCTTTGCCTCTTCCTAAAAAATAATACGAATAATGAGTTCCTTTCACTATTTTCTCTTAAAATACCCCTAAATGTGCTCTTCCCATTATACCCTCACTAATACATCCCTAATGACCAACATACCCTCAATACTCCCACTTCTATTATTTTAAATAATAAACAATAATCTGAATAATACTATATGATTATTCTTACTATTAATATTATTAAAATAATTTCACCACAATGCATCGTGCCACATAACCACATATCGTCAAAAATCACCTTATATCCTCAAATAAGCAACAATTAATCATAATCGAATTTGGGGTGTTACAACTCTCCCCCACTTAAGGAATTTTCGTCCTCGAAACTTTACCTGAAGCAAATAGAGTCGGATATGACTGCTTTATCTGATCCTCGCGCTCCCAAGTCCAACTTTCACCAGCTGGTCCTACCCACAGAACTTTTACCAAAGCAATCTCTTTACCTCGTAGTTGTTTCATTTCTCGACCCTCGACATGCACTGGCAATACTTCCATAGTCAGGTTATCCCTCACTTGTACATCATCCATCTGAATCACATGCGACGGATCCGGAATGTACTTCCTCAATTGAGACACATGGAACACGTCATGCAAATTTGCAAGTGACGGCGGTAAAGCAATTCGATAGGCTACCTCTCCTATCCTCTACGATATCTGATATGGACCAACAAAACATGGAGTGAGCTTCCTAGACTTCAAAGCTCGACCCACACCCGTCACTGGCGTCACTCTCAAAAACACGTGATCTCCCTCTTGGAATTCAAGTGCTTTCCTCCTCTTATCATGGTAACTCTTCTGACGACTCTGCGAAGCTTTCATCCTTTCTTGTATCTTCTTAATCTTCTCAGTCGTCTCCTGCACAATTTCAGGTCCGAGTACCGCACTCTCGCCCGATTCATACCAACACAACGGAGTCCTACACCTTCTCCCATACAAAGCTTCATAGAGCGCCATTCCAATACTAGCATGAAAACTATTATTGTACGTGAACTCAATTAATGGCAAATGGCTATCCCACGATCCTCCATGATCCAACACACAAGCCCTCAACAAATCCTCCAAAGATTGGATAGTTCTTTCTGTCTGACCATCCATCTGCGGATGATAGGCAGAACTCATCCTCAACTTAGTACCCAAAGCATCTTGCAAACTCTTCCAAAACCTCGATGTAAACCTCGGATCTCTATCTCACACAATACTCGAAGGTACCCCATGTAACTTCACAATTTCATCGATGTACAATTCCGCTAATTTCTGCATGGAATGATTAATCTTCATCGGCAAGAAATGAGCCGACTTAGTTAATCTATCTACAATCACCCAAATCGAATCATTTCCCTTAGCAGTCTTCGGCAATCCCACCATAAAATCCATGGAAATACTATCCCATTTCCACTCCGGAATCCTCAACGACTGCATCATACCTAAAGGCTTCTGATGCTCAACCTTCGACTTCTGACAAGTCAAACACGCATAAACAAACTCCGCAACATCCTTCTTCATACCTGGCCACCAAAACAACTTCTTCAGATCCTGGTACATCTTCATGGCACCGGGATAAATACTTAGTCTACTTCGATGTCCTTCTTCTAGAATACTCTTCTTGATTTCTGGAACATCTGGAACACATACTCTATCTCGAAACCTCATCACACCATGCTCATCAATCCGGAAGTCACCTTCGTTACCTTGGTTAATCAAAGTCAATTGGTCAACCAACTTTAAATCGGATTATTGTCCCACTCTGATTTCTTCCAGAATACTACTAGTCAACCTCAACATTCCTAACTTCACACTGTCAAGAGTCGCTTCACATACCTGTAGCGAGCGATTTTGGACGCGGTTCTTAAGCGCTGGTCGCTCTCTGCGGTTTGAGCTTGAACTACAGGTCGATTCATTTTTTATCCTATTGTGAGCTGAATAAGGAAGGGAAATAGATGTCTCCAATTAACCCTGCTTGCATACTGAGTTTAAACAGCGGTCTGTCAGGTTACGAATGCTATCAATGTGGGGGGGCCTTTGTACTGGTTATTTGTATTTTCGCCAACACTGTTTTCTTTCTTTTTACCTGGGCAGAAGGTTTCTGGCGGGGAACAAGGATTAGGATGTTAGGACTGATGCTTTTGAATTACTGCTTTTTGATTGATGGAGATATGGGATTTGGGTTTTATGTTGATTGCGCTCACTAAGATCTTTTCTTTCGATCTTATGCCTACGTATTCCCGTTTATCGAAACAGGGAAATCAGAGCGTTCGTAGTTCCTCCTATTCTATGGGAGGAAATGGGTGTTTTGGTGTCTTGTTCAAAGCCCAAGACGTGAAGCTGAAAAGTCTATTTGTGTCTTGTTCAAAGCCCAAGACATGAAGCTGAAAATTCTATTTGTGTCTTGTTCAAAGCCCAAGACGTGAAGCTGAAAGACCTCGGCTTTAGAGAGAATTTGTCATCTCTAAAGAGGAGAGAAGGAGAATTACTTTAACTGGGACACGCGGATCTTAGCAATGCCATAATTTCCGAAGAAAGGGTTTTAACCTGAAGGAGAAGACTTTAACTCAGTGTAGAGCAATGCCATCTTTCCTTAGGAATTCCTCATGCTAAAAGAAGGACAGTGGCATGGATGTAGATGATCTAGAGGCTTGCCGCTTACAGCGATTAGATGAAGGGAAAGGAGTTGTTGATGTTTGTGTACTGTGAACGAGGCACAGTTTTGATGCTAAAAGGTTGATTGGATCAACCAGTGGTTTTCTTATACAAAGCCTGAGAGGAGGCTATTTTGTGTCCCGTACAAAGCCCGAGAGAGAGGCTAAAAGTTTTTGACCCGACGATGGAGTCTTTGTGTCTCGTACGAAGCCCGAGATGGAGGCTATGGTTTGTTTGACTCAACGAGGGAGTCTTTGTGTGTCTCGTACAAAGCCCGAGAGAGAGGCTAAAACGTTGTTTGACTCTGCTAGGGAGAGTCATTGTACAAAGCCCAAGAGAAGGCTAAGGTTACTGTGTCAGTTAAGTGACAGGTCCAATATACTGATTTTAAAAGAGAAAATCAGTTCTTATATGAGCATCCCTGTACTCATGGGTTAGATCTGAGGATCGGGGTTGTTTCCTTTTCTTTAAGGAAACTAGAAATCCAAAGGGTATTGAGACTGTCCGAGTCTGCGGGTTTCCTTCCTATTTAACGAAGGGGTCACTTGAGAATGTCTTTGAGACTCAAGGAAGTTAGATTGTCCGTGTCTAGAGTTTTATCTTTTGTACTATGCTTTGAGAAACAGTAGTAGACTCTATGAAAGGACTGTTCTATGAGGATGACTAGGTTCTGTTCCTATACCTCTAGGAGGTCGTCGGGACAATTTGTATGAAGCCCAAGAGGAGGCTGGAAACTTTTAAGAAGCCGACGGGTCCTTGTACGAAGCCCAAGAGGAGGATATCATTCCCGGAGGAAGAGATCATTATACGAAGCCTAAGAGGAGGCTGTGAATACTTCTAAGAAGCCGTAGGGTCCTTGAATAATGCCCAAGAGGAGGCCGATGCTTTTAAGAAGCCCGTGGGTCTATCATCTCCTTTCCATTAGGAGAGATAACTCTTTTAAAGATAAAAACCACTAGTAAACGTGTGAGGATTACTATCCAGCGACTTTTAGCTTTTAAAGAGGGTTCCTTAGTTAAGGTCCAAGATTATGACCGTAGTGGGTACCCAAACCTCGAGACATTCAAGGCAAGCTATCCACAAGGAATAGATCAAGTCAGGAAAGTTCGAGAATTTGGAAGAAACTCAAAGATGCCATTCTCGGAGAATACATTCATCTTGGGGAGTAGAGCTTCTTGACGATTCCTAAGGAGGACAGCCGAAGAGAAGACTGTATCTGGTGCTCTTATTGGGGATCTAGGCGTCTATTTCTACGAATAAACGAAATGGCGTCACCTAGTTCTAGACGTAGTTGCCGGGGAAACTCGAAATATCTATACTATTATTACACAGTAGATATGAGTTTATGAAAGAAGACTTACAGTGAGCAGCCCCACAATACAGTTTATAATATGAAAGCAGTAAACGAAAGCGATGACCACTTACTCGGTTGGAGTGCTTCCATGCTGTTTGGTTAGTTGTTCAACAAAGAAAGATTGAAAACAACAGTATATTCAAAATCAAAGGAGAAATTGCTTTGAAAAAGAAAGATTTGGGGCTTACAGCTCAAGGAGAGGCCCAGGGTTTTATCAGTGAGCGCACTGTTTGACTTTGTACAGAGGGACTTATACAAGTGACTGGGGCCCAAAATGGTTTTCTGTACAAAGGGATGGGTCTTACACTCTCTCAAGAGGCCCAAAAAGGTTTAAAGGAAAAAGAGTGGGGCTTCTAACACGAGGGTAGGCCCAAATGATTTTTCGTTTAAAAATGGCGATCACGCCGAGGTTTTCTTTTAACGCGGAGGGACTTATACAATAAGTGAGGCCCAAGATGTTTTGGTTAAAAGGGGGATTGGGTCTTACACTCTAATAGAGGCCCAAAGTGTTTTGAATGGGTCTTATAGCTCAAGGAGAGGCCCAAGGGTTATTTTGAAAAGGCGACGATCGCGCCGTTTGTTTTTGACGGTATCGGGACTTATACAATATACTGAGGCCCAAAATGATTTGGTCAAAAAAAGGATTGGGTCTTACACTCTATTAGAGGCCCAAAGAGTTTTAAGAAAAAGAAATGGGTCTTACTACTCGAGGGTAGGCCCAGGTTTATTTTTAAAAAAGGCGACGATCGCGCCGTTTACTTGTACAGAGGGACTTATACTATGAATGAGGCCCAAAAAGTTTTTGTACAAGGGGGGATGGGTCTTACACTCTCTCAAGAGGCCCAAGAAGTTTTGAAAATGATTTATGAGGGTTGAATTAATCCAAAACCCTAATTTGTTTTCAAAATGTATTTAATTGAATAAAAATTCAATTAAAATGATCAAAAATTGTTTAACACATGGAAAACAAATTGTGATCTTGGATTAATGCTTCAAAAATTAAGTATTGACCTACAAAATAATTAGAAAGCATTAAAAGTTGCAAAATCAATGTAGAAAAAATATTTAAAATGTCAAAAACAATCAAAATATTAATTCTTTTCAAAAATATCAATTATATGAAATAAATAATATTTTTGGGATTTTTTGATAAAATAAAATATTTTAACATTTTTGTGAATTATTAAAAAAAGAATCAACTCAAAATCATTAAAACTCAGAGAGAAATTAATTTTTGAATCAATTAAACAAAATCACAAAATTCAAATATTTGAATTTCTAAAAATGGCGCCAAGAACAAGCTGAAGAACACGCGCGTGTTCTTGGTTTCTCAGATTTGCATTTTCTATCCAATCTCCATGAATACGTAATCATATCATGCAATCCACATATCATTATGCTCGTCTCAACCTCACGATCATGTCTATGTACTTTAATTTCATTTAAATTAAACATACAACAAGAAATCACGAAGAGACCTCAAGAACCCTAATTTCTGCATGAAGGTTAGGATTTTTGATACACGATTCAAACAATGTAATTAATTGAGGGAAAACATTCCATGCATGATTATGAACATATGGTCAAATTATTGTGCGAGGAAATATGCATAGATTGAGAGATGACCAAGCATGTGCTTACCTCTAGGCCGTGACAGCAAGTTCAAAGTGATTTTTGATCCAGAGGTGTTACAGATGAGTCGTGATGATCTGAACAACTTCCCTACACCCTATGGATTGTGTTTGGATGGTTGGACTTGATTGAAATTGGCTGGATCATTTTGTGGTACCTCAGCTGCACTTTGGTTAAAACCTTGAGCAACCAGCTGGTGATTTTGTGAAATTGATGTTTCAGAAGTAATCTAAGTGTTTGATCAGCTCATATGTGATGTATGTGAGGTGTGTGAGTGATTGGTTTGATTGGAATTGCTCTCAAACTCAAAACTCGATAGTGACTTGCCTTAGAAGGCAAAATTGGAGTGAAAGAAGAGATTTTGAGGAAAGCATCTGTTAGATGGCTTTGGTGTACTCAAACTGACCACAATTGAGCTCTATTTATAGTAGAGCAAGTTTGTTTTGCAAGGAATAGTGCATGGCAGCTGGTAAGTAGGTTTGGCCAATGTTGGCAAATGAAAATCCAAGTCTCCTCTAGCCATTGACTAGAGGTTAGGGCACAGAGCTTTGGTTCCCTTGGCCTTGGATAAGTCTTGACTGATTTCAGATGAGAATGGCTCAGTCCATGCCACCTTGATGGTTCCATTGAATGCCTCATTCCAAATTTGAAGTCTTGTCCCTATTTTGGCCATTCTAGGTTCAACATGTTATTTCTTGTTCCATGGACTTTAGAGGCTTGGCTCAGTGATTGTCCCCTTTAGATTCAATCCTCTGAGGTGTCCAAGTGGATAGGAGCAATTGAATTTGGCTGATTTTGGCAAATCGACCAAAGTTGCAAATTCTGCCTTGCCTTGCAGATTTCAGCAAGGTAACTTGCCAATGTCATATCTCATGGTGTAAGTTGAATTTGGCAATGTTCTTGGCCATTTTGGAAAGCTCTTACATGATACAACAACTGTTTGAACAAGTTTGGTTTTGATCTCTTTTGATTCCAAGTGAAAAATCCCCCTACATTTGGCAAAAAGTGAGGCAGAATCTGACTTAGTGAAAATTTCACTAAGTGTTGGAAAAAGTGACATTTTCACTTTTCAGCCACTTTGATCACTCCATAAATCAAAATCCTTAATGAATTGGAATGACTTGTAGTTGAAGTTTTTGTAGGTGATAATGAGGGCTACAAATCCATCTTTGGATGAGAAAAAATGGCCTTGTGGTTTAGGAGTTATGGTCCTTCAAAGTTGGTACCCTTGCCACTTTATTTTTAACTTAGAAAAATTTCTAAGTTTTATGGTTACCCCTTTTACAAGTTATCTCACTTTTCTTGATTTTTCTTGATGAATGATGATTCAAATCATACATTAACATCATTTTAGGGTTAAAAATCCATTTTGGTGAAAAATCTCAAAAAGTCAAAGTTGACTTTTGTGCATAGTTGACTTTTTATCAGATGAATTCCAAACTGTGCAATTCTTCAGGAAATCATATCCTTGACCTAAATCAAACTTGATGGACATGTTCCATGGGTGTCATAGGGTATATTCAATCATGTATTAGGGTTTGGGAGCATGTCTTGGTCAAAAGTCAAAGTTACAGTTGACTTTTCCCTTAAAACCCTAATTGTGGTGCAGATGGAATTGAGACTTGTTGCTCAAACTTCTTGGATTAATCCATTGTCCCAAATGGATCAATATGGTATATTAGAGACCCTCAAATCATCTCTTGAGGTCTTGGCTCATGATTTGTCCCAAAAGTCAACTTAGGGGTGAATTAGGTCAAGAAACCCTAATTCCTGATTTTTGATGAATGCATCCCTTGAGGCAAAATTGACTTGATGCATGGGTTCATGAGGTTCCATGAAGTATATTAGGTTAAGTTTTGGATCAATGGCTTGTGCCCAGATGAAACTTTTCATCTGGAGGCCCTGGGTGATCAAAACCCTAATTTGGTGACACTGGCGATCTTGAGGCTTGATCCACCTAGAAGGGAGCAACCTTGTGCTTAATCCTTGAAGTGGGAGTCCTTTTGATCCTTTGAGGATGTTTGAGAGATTAGACAAGTTGAAAATCAAGTCATTTCTTGATTGAGCCTTTGTCTAAAGCTCAGAGAGGGCTTGAAACCCTAATTTTGGTTGTAGTCGATGCTCACCCATCTTTGGGGAGACTGATGAAGCATAAAGGTACATCTATATTGTGGTGATGATTTGCACAATGATGGGAAACTTTAGTGGTCAAAATTTGGGGTATGACAGATGCCCCTATTTAATCTTCTTGGACCCGAAGGTGTGAATGACGAAGGTGTTCGGGCATTCGGGGTGCACGAGGATTAAATATCGGAATACCCGAAATTTTGATGGTGGTTATGAATGGTAGCTTACGCAGTCATCTTCTTTAGCTAAGAAATGATGCTTAGAAAAGGTAAACTTCCCCTCGATCCTAGTCTTCAGTCAAGGAACTGGTCTCAGTTTTCTTTTGTCAACTTCCCCTCGTTCTTGGTTTCCTACCAAGGAACTGGTCTCAGTTTCTGATTTAAACTTCCCCTCGATCCTGGTTTCCTACCAAGGAACTGGTCTTAGTTTCTGATTTAAACTTCCCCTCGATCCTGGTTTCCTACCAAGGATCTGGTCTCGGTTTCTGATATAAACTTCCCCTCGATCCTAGTTTCCTACCAAGGATCTGGTCTTAGTTTCTTTTGTCAATAAACTTTATTGACAAGGGACGCTATGAGTAGCGGTTTTCCTCAAACTTCTCGTCGAATTTTCCTGGGGAGATGCCATTTGAGTGGAAAAAGTTTTGATGTCAGACTTGCTGGGGAACCCATTCGTCTGAATTGTAGAGGCACACAAACTTCTCTGTTTTGGAGACGCCATTTGTCGATTCTATTGGGGAAAGCGAGTCTCTTGAGAGACTCTTTTCGTTTGGGGTTACATCATACTTTTCTCGGGATCTTCCCGGAGAAATGCCATATGATGGGATCCAATTTTGAGGTGCCAATGACCTTCTCATCAGTGGTTTTTCGGAGCAAAACTGGCGTGCTGCCGAATCTCTGATCACGAGGCTTTCTCTGTGGATTTTCCTTAATCCGGGAAAGCAAGGATATCATCTTCAATGGCGAAGAGTGATGTTTATTGAAAGTTTTCTCTGGCTTTTCAGAGGTTCAAGTTATCAAAGTGGTCAAGGACCAACTTCTTTCCAGAATTAAACTGGAAGCGAGGTTGTTCAGACACAGTATTTCCTGACGAGGCAAGAACTGACAACTCGATTGAGAGGACTTCTACCACTTGGGGACAAGACCGACTAGAGTGATAGTGATGAAATGTGAATGCAAATAAAAAATGCATGATGTATGTATGTATATGCTGACAAAACAGACGCGACATACAAACTAATGGATGTACACAATTGGATACTCGGCCATCGCGGGGCGAAGAAGTACCGTTGATTCAAAATAGCAATTCCACCTTGCTTAGGAGAGATAGTCCCGTTGGGAGCTATGTTGATCGGGCTTAGGAGATGAGAACTCGGCTGAGGATGTCAGACGAAACATGGTCTCTGACATTATTGATCCTTCATTCAGGAGTACTGGTCTAGAAGGAGTGCCTTGATTCTGCACTTTGAAGTTCGCTTACTTCGGGAGAAGCGATCGATGTTCTTCTGATGTTCAACAGTCAAAAGAAATGCCATCTTTAATTTAAAAGCAGAAAAATTTTAACAAGTAAATTCATTTTTGTTTTATTTCAAGAATCGCTGATTAAGTTTAAACAACGTCGTTCCGTAAAGCTAAAACAAATAAGAATTACAAACAAAAGCACAAGGGCTCAAATTTTATTGATAAGATGGAGATCAGCCAAACGCGTGATTCCAAAGAGTATTTACAAAGTTTGAAAATGGTAATTTACAGGAAAAAGGGCTACGTTGAAACATAACGACCACTATCCTTCTACCAACTTTGAGTTCGGGACATCCTGAGCTTCCGTCGAAGATGACCTTTGACTGGAGATTTCCTCCGATAGATGATGCAACTGCTGTTGCTGCTGAGGGACTTGCCTCTGTTGAACATAGTTACTTGCCATTATCCCTAACTTTTGCCTGGATTGTACTATGAGATTTCCAATCCATCGGGATGATTTTTTTCATGTCTCTAACTTTTACCTGGACCGCCCTTTCGGGTTTTCAATCCACCGAGACGTTTTTTTTTGTTTTAGGCGAAGTATTTCTTGACTACATCAACATTCGTGGGGTAGGCAAATTCCTCTCCGTCCATGGTTGCAAGTCTCAAGGCGCCGCCTGAGAAAGCTTTCGTGACCACATAGGGGCCATCATAATTTGGGGTCCATTTGCCCCGAGAATCAGTGAGAAATGATTGTATCTTCTTGAGCACGAGGTCTCCTTTTCTGAAGACACGAGGTCGGACCTTTTTGTCAAACGCCCTCTTCATTCTCTGTTGGTACAACTGACCGTGGCATAGTGCCGTGATTCATTTCTCTTCGATCAGGTTCAATTCGTCGTGTCGACTTTGACACCATTCAGCTTCGGTGAGCTTAGCTTCCATCAATACCCGGATTGATGGGATCTCTACTTCTATGGGGAGAACTGCTTCCATACCATATACTAGAGAGAAAGGGGTTGCCCTTGTTGAAGTGCGGAAAGATGTTCGATAACCGTGAAGAGCAAAGGGTAGCATTTCGTGCCAGTCTTTATAGGTTACAACCATCTTTTGAACAATCTTCTTGATGTTCTTGTTAGCCGCTTCTACCGATCCGTTCATCTTGGGTCGGTAGGGAGATGAGTTATGGTGTTCGATCTTGAACTCTGCATACAACTCTTTCATCATCTTATTGTTCAAGTTAGACCCATTATCAGTAATGATCTCTCTTGGAACACCATAACGGCAGATGATATTGTTTTTGATAAATCGGACCACCGCTTGTCGGGTTACATTGGCGAATGACGCTGCTTCGACCCACTTGGTGAAATAGTCAATGGCTACCAGGATGAACCGATGTCCGTTTGAAGCCTTGGGCTCAATCATGCCAATCATGTCGATTCCCCATATGGAAAAAGGCCACGGGGAAGAAAGAACTTTGAGATGTGATGGCGGTACATGAACTTTGTCGGAGTATATCTGACACTTGTGACACCTCCTCATGTACTTGTAGCAGTCGGATTCCATTGTCAACCAATAGTACCCGGCCCTGAGAATTTTTCTCGCCATTGTGTGTCCGTTGGCATGAGTGCCAAAGGATCTTTCATGAATTTCTTTCATAAGCATGTCTGCTTCTGGTCTGTCGACGCATCGGAGCAAGACCATGTCAAAATTTCTCTTATAAAGAGTGTCACCACTCAGGAAGAAGTTTCCAGCCAATCTTCTGAGGGTCTTTCTATCTTTCCTGGATGCCCCAGGTGGGTACTCCTGTTTCTGAAGGAAGCATTTGATATCGTGATACCAAGGTCTGTCGTCTATGACTGCTTCAATCGCGAAGATGTAAGCGGGCCGTTCAAGGCGCATGATGTCAATCTTAGGTATGTCATTCCATCGACCTACACTAATCATGGAAGAGAGAGTGGCTAATGCATCAGCCATGTGATTCTCATCACGAGGGATGTGATGAAAGTCAACTCTGTTGAAGAAGGGTAACAACCTCCTTGCATAGTCTTTGTAAGGGACCAATCCTGATTGGTATGTGTTCCAATCTCCTTTTATCTGGTTAATAACCAAGGCTGAATCGCCGTATACATCCAAGTTTTTGATCCTTAAATCAATCGCTTCTTCGAGACCCATGATACATGCTTCGTATTCGGCCTCGTTGTTCGTACATTTGAACGTAAGTCTGGCAGTGAAAGGAATGTGGGAACCCTGAGGGGTAATAATGATTGCCCCAATTCCGTTTCCATAAGGATTGACTGCTCCGTCAAAGATAAGTCCCCACTGGGAACCTGGTTCTGGCCCTTCACTGGGTAGCGGTTCATCGCAATCTTTCATCTTTAGATACATGACATCTTCGTCTGGGAAGTCAAACCCGATTGATTCTTGATTGTCAATCGGTTGATGAGCCAAATGATCGGCTAAAATACTTCCTTTAACGGCTTTCTGAGCATGGTACTCTATGTCATATTCTGATAGTAACATCTGCCAACGGGCAATCCTTCCCGTGAGAGCAGGTTTTTCGAAAATGTACTTGATTGGATCCATTTCGGAGACCAACCAAGTAGTATGACGAATCATGTATTGGCGAAGACGTTTGGCTGCCCAAGCCAAAGCGCAACAAGTTTTCTCAAGCATTGTGTACCGTGTCTCGCAGTCGGTGAATTTCTTGCTTAGATAGTAAATGGCAGACTCTTTTATTTTAGTTTCGTCTTATTGGCCAAGTACACATCCCATTGAGTCCTCTAGGACTGTGAGGTAAATGATCAGTGGTCTTCCTTCCACTGGAGGTGATAGAATCGGAGGATTCAACAGATATTCCTTGATACTGTCAAAGGCGGTTTGGCAATCTTCTGACCAAACACAATCCTGGTTCTTTTTGAGTAATTTGAAAATCGGCGCACATGTCGCGGTCATGAGGAATATGAATCTGGAGATGTAGTTCAAACGTCCTAGGAATCCTCTGACTTTTTTTTTCAGTTTTAGGAGAAGGCATTTCTTGAATGGCCTTGACCTTGTCAGGATTGACTTCAATTCCTTTCTGGCTGACGATGAACCCTAGTAGTTTCCCTGAACGGACACCGAAGGTGCACTTGTTGGGATTCAAGCGAAGCTTGAATTTTCTTAGACGTTCGAACAATTTTGACAGATGTTCAACGTGCTCATCCTCTGTTCTTGATTTTGCAATCATATCATCGACATACACTTCGATTTCCTTATGTATCATGTATTGAAACAGAGTAGTCATGGCCCTTTGATAGGTTGCCCCGGCATTCTTCAAACCGAACGGCATTACCTTGTAACAAAAGGTACCCCATGGGGTAATGAACGAAGTTTTCTCCATGTCTTTCGGCGCCATTTTGATCTGGTTATAGCCCGAGAATCCATCCATGAAGGAGAATACTTTGAACTTTGTTGTGCTGTCAACCAACATATCAATGTGTGGTAAAGGAAAGCCGTCCTTTGGACTTTCCTTGTTTAGATCTCTGTAATCAACACACATTCTGACCTTTCCATCCTTTTTGGGAACGAGTACGATGTTGGCTAACCATTGAGGATATTCAGATGTAGCGAGGAAACCCGCGTCGATCTGTTTCTGTACCTCCTCCTTGATTTTGATGGCCATGTCCGGGTGAGTCCGTCTCAACCTTTGCTTTATTGGTGGACATTCTGATCTTAACGGTAAGTGATGTTCCACGATGCTGGTATCCAACCCTGGCATATCCTGATAAGGCCAAGCGAATACATCGGGGAACTCTTTGAGAAGCTTTATCAGATCTTCTCTGGCAGTTGGACTGAGCAGTGCCCCAATCCTGATTTCTTTTCTCTCTTGCTCTGAACCCAAGTTTACCGTTTCCAACGGTTCTTTATGAGGTTTAATGGACCTTTCCTCTTGTCTGAGTAGTCGGGAAATCTCTTCTGGAATTTCGTTGTCAACTTCTTCTTCAGCCTCGAATACCGGGAACTCAAAGTTGGGAGAAGGCATCAGATCGTATGTTTCAACGGGGTTTAAAACAAGCAATCTGCATGACGTGATGATTCGTGTTTAGAAGAGACAGAGAAAATGTAAGTGTGTGTAGTGTTTTGATTTTACTGCTTGTTTTTATTATTGGATGTTTTTTAGGATTACCATTTTCTGAAGAAGCAAAAAGAGAAAATAGCAAATAATGCGGAAATTACAGAACGACGTTATTTTATTAATGAACAAGTCGATTCTTGAAACTACAGCCCTATAAAACAAAACTCTGTCGCTTTGGGCAAAAAGAAGAGGGAAATCTACAGAAAGCGAGCCCTATCAAAACATCCGTTTCACCTGGGCAGGGTGAAAGGTTTAAAGATGACAATTACTTTAACTGGCGAACGACCTTCGGAACCTCGACAGCAACCCATTGGCGGCGAACTCCTCGGTGAATCACAAAGTCGGGCACCTTCCTTGATTTGTCTTCAGAAATGACGCTGATTTCTGGTGGAGCAGGATCATTGGAATCTGTTTCCCAGGCAGAATTGTCGTAGGAGGATTCCTCTGTTGCATTTTGCATAGCATTGGTGCTCTCAGCTGTATCTCCCCATCCAGTTGGCTGGATATCTTCGAGCCTGATACGAGAGCTTTCGGGAGCAGTGTACTTGACCATAAAGTCTTATTTTCCACTTGGTTGTCCCAGAGTGTCCCAAACTTCTTTGGAACTGGAGAAGTCATCCCTCTCGATGACGTTGACCTCGGGAAAAGCATAATTGATGAATTCTAGTCCTATAAACGTCACGAATTCATCGTCATGTTGAGTAATTTCCGAATGACCTGAGTGTTGATCCCATGACATGGCGGGGACATAGGTATTTTGTTCAATGACGCTCAGCTGAATTTCATTGTTCGGTTGACTCTCTTGCCCCAAGTTTCCTGGGTAAGGCTGCCACATTGGCAGGCCATCCATCGGGCCATAGTAATTGTGGTCAAAGTTGTCTTTCATCAGAGTGTCCTCCTCTAATGAATTTGGCGGAGCACGGCATCCTTCCGGATCACAATCTCTGTAGATCATTTTGACATCTGATCTTGGTATAAATCTCGGACTTTCTGTAGGAAAGCAAAACGGCATAGGCACCTCTTCCTGAGACATATAACCGTCCTTGTTAAGATAGGACTTCCATTCTTCATCCGTGTCAGAGAGATCTTCCTCATTGATAGCATGAACTGTCTGAGACACTGGGTGAAGAAAACCTCCACTGTGGAAGAAGTTTTGAAGGGGATGAAGACTTTCATCATTGGCAACTGTCTGGGTACAGGTTGCAGAAAAACCAAGACCCTTCTTTGTTTTATTGTCAATAGGAATGACAAGTCGTCCCCATCCTGTTGTATCGGTACTCTCGACCGCTTTGATAGCACCTTTGTATGAAGAAATTGAAGTTCCTTCTTTGAACTGATTGTCCTTGCTCACCGATAGTGCTTGGAACTGGGTTCCAATAACCTCCTCGGGTTCCACATAAGTAGATGATGATAGGTTACTCACAAGCAAGGCTTGTTCCCCACAAACCGTGACAAGTTGATCATTCTTGACGAACTTTAGCTTTTGGTGGAGGGTTGAAGTAACCGCTCCAGCCTGATGTATCCAAGGTCTCCCTAATAAACAACTGTATGTTTCCCGGATGTCCATGACCTGGAAAGTGATTTGGAAAGTGTGAGGACCAATAGTTATGGGAAGATCAACTTCGGCGATAACTATTTTTCTGGATCCGTCGAATGCTTTGACGACGACCTCGCTGACTCTCATCGGAGGGCCCTTGAATGATAATTGCATCAAAGTGGACTTCGGCATAACATTCAGGGCTGACCCTGTGTCTACCAGTACGTTGGCTAAAGCATCGCCCTGGCAGTTAACTATAATGTTGAGCGCCATGTTATGACGGCGACCCTCTTCAGGTAATTCTTCATCACTAAATCCCAAATTATTGCAGGAAGTGATGTTAGAGACAATGCTATCGAATTGTCTGATTGTTACATCCTGTTCCACAAAGGCTTGCTCCAAGACTTTCTGTAGAGCCTCCCTGTGGGCTTCTGAACTGAGTAACAGTGATAATACTAAGATCTTTGAAGGAGTCTGTAATAGTTGATCAACAATGTTATATTCACTCCTTTGGATGAGCTTTAGCATCTCATCTTTGTCTTTTGAAAAGTCGGGATTACTAGATTGACCGACTGGCGGATCAGGAATTTCTGCCTGAAGTTCGTTTTCTTTGTTGGATTCTCCAACCCCTCGGTTGAAGATTCGACCACTCCGTGTTACACGACTGATGTCTGCATTATTCACGACGGAGGGTAATGGAATTTCCTTTCCATTCTCGATTATTGTTGCACCGTATTTGTAAGGGATTGCCTTAGCTGATTCATACGGTAGTGGCCCCGGTAGATTGATGACTATGGGAACCTTATGATTTTTCTGACCATCATAAGTAACCTTGATCCGTTCCCGGTTGGGAACTCTAGATTCGTCAAGTAGAGGGATGATGGAAAAAACATCCCTGGTCCTGTGATGACCAGAGATCGTGACAACATCCTCAACTTGCTCGGCAAGGTAGTTCGGCGACCAAATGATGGGTCCTGAACCTGGATATGGACGAATTTCTCCATGATCGACCTGACCCTGAAGAGCTGCTCTCATAAGGTAACACCCTTGGTTACTTTCCGAACAGATGCTACAACTGTCATAGTTGTGTGGTGGCACCTGGCCACGCCCACTTTGAATATAATGTAACCTCACTAGGTTACCTTCCATTGATCGGACATCCTGACTTTGACGCCGAGTGGGATTCCTGTTACTGATACTAATCTGTTGAGTATCTTCGTCCATGTAGATTGGCATCCACCAATGATTTAACAAGTGCTGAAGTGCCTCCTGGACAAGGGTACAACCTCGATCGTTTTCGCAACCCGCTTTACAATTTTGATAGTCATGTGATATTAAGAATCCAAGTCGGACCTGCTCAGCATGTAACTCTACCAGGTTGGTATTCATTACGCTGATATCGAAGATCTGAACCATGTTGATTTGATAGGAGTTCCTATCATGGTAGTCTTGGATCCATCCAAGATCCATCTGACGCTGGAGGGCCTCTTGTATGAAAGAGCATCCCTGTTTGTTTACCGAGAAAATCAGACAGGAACTGTAATCGTGCCGTGGCAGATTATGATACTGGCTTTGCCTTGAGTGCATCGCCACCAAGTTGACATTCATCGCACGGATGTCCTGGTTTTGAATGACGTTGGAGTTCGTATAGACCATGTTAACTCCACGAACTCGGTGCTCTTGGATCCATCCAAGATCCATTTGTTCCTGTAGAGCTGCTTGCACCACAGAACATCCCTGGTTGTCTTTAGAGCAGATATCACACTGGTGATAATTATGAGGTGGCACATGGCCATATCCACTCTGTCTACAATGCATCTTGACCAGATTGGTCCCCAATAAGAGTACATCATGAATTTGATAGACATTGTTAGTCTCTTTCTCAATCAGATTGACTGCAGCTTTCTCATGTTGAGGCAGCGGGTTCGTGAGAACGTTGGGATTCGTATCTTTGAAAGATAAGAGCCCGCTCCTAACAAGCTTTTGCACGTCGGATTTGAAATTGAGATAAGTCTCAATGTTATGCCCTGAACCTCCTTGATGATAAGGGCATGTTTGACCCACTTTAAACCAAAAAGGCGGATTTTTCGGAACTGAAAGGGGGGACTTAGTCTGAATGTACCCCTTGGCTAGCAGTAACGGAAACAATTCAGCGTACGATATGGGTATAGGATCAAATCTGGTGGCCGTGTTGTACGGTTGTTGTTATACGGAGGACGAGCCTGCTGAAGAGGCTGTTGTGTCCTTTGTTGGTCAGGTTGGCTTTGCGCAACCTGAGGTTTATACATAGGAACAGGCGCGGGGCCGATAGCAGGAGTTACAGCTGCTACTGGCTGATAACGTCGCCTTTGCTTTCCGAGAGAGATATTCCCAATATCTTGCTCTTTTTTCTTAGGGAGAGCACTACCGTATTTTTTTAGTACCACTCGTCGATCCAGTGTCTTTTACCAAACGTCCTTCTCGGACGGCTTCCTCAAGACGTACACCCATGCCGACCATTTCGGTGAAATCACTGGGCGCACTGGCAACCATTCGGTCATAGTAAAATGAGCTTAAGGTCTTTAAGAAGATTTTTGTCATCTCTTTTTCCTCAAGAGGTGGACAAATTTGAGCGGCAATTTCACGCCACCTTTGAGCATACTCCTTAAAGGTTTCTTTGTCCTTTTGCGACATTGATCTGAGTTGATCTCTGTCGGGTGCCATGTCCAAATTGTACTTGTATTGTTGGACAAAGGCAGTACCAAGATCTCTGAATGTACTGATTGTAGTACGGTTTAAACCCATGTACCATTTGAGTGCGGCACCGGTTAAACTATCCTGGAAGTAGTGAATCAGCAGGTCCTAATTCTCCATCTGAGCTGACATCCGCCGAGCGTACATCACCAGATGGCTCTGAGGGCAAGAGTTACCCTTGTATTTTTCAAAGTCGGGCACTTGGAACTTGTGCGGGACTTTCACATTTGGGACCAAGCAGAGGTCTGCGGCGTCCTTTCCAAATAGATCCTGACCGCGAATGGCTTGCAGCTCTTTCTGCATTTCCAAGAACTGCTCCTGGAATTCATCCATTCTGTCAAACATAGTTTCCTTCTTACCAGAAGGTGTCTGTGGAATCTGTCCTTCCGGGATAGTGTGCACCACAGGGGGTGGTACCGTGACTACGGCAGTAAGTCTTGGCGCCTCCCGAAGTTTGTAACCTTCAGGAGTCTTGAGTATGCCCCTGGCATCTTCGCTTTCCCGAAGTTTGTAACCTTCAGGCGCAGCAGATTCTGTTGCGATTCCCTGATCTTCAGTGATCGGCGGAATATATCCTTCCGGGATATAGTTAACAGGCATGCCCCACGGACGATCTTTCGGCATCTGATACCTAGGATCATACTTTTCTATGATGGGCGTTGAGGTGATATCTGAGATCACAGTTCTTTGTAGATGAGCTTCTTCCATGGCTTGCATGTCGTTACAAAGCTTTCTCATATCCTCTCTCAGAGCGTCGATCTCTTCTTTCAACTCTCTGTTTTCTTCCTCAAGATCATCCATCTTTTTCTGACGATTAGCCCGAGTATTATACGAATGAGACAGTTTGACTCTAGAATCGAGACACAAACGTGAGATTCGTAGGTAAGAAGAATACGCGATGTGAGAATGATGAATGCAATGATTATATTAATTGTCGTTTTTTTTTGTTTAATCAAAATAAACTTCGACAATTAGATTGCAAATATCAAACAGTGGGGAAACCCCTTTTTATTGAATTCCAAAGGATTACAGAAATGGAAATATAGTAGATTACAAAGTGCAGAAACAGAAACCTAAACTAATGGGTCCCGAGTCCTCTTCTTTGACCGAGGCTCTTGGACCGTTGTCGGGTTGTCATTCCTTTGCCAGGTGAAAGGAGGGAGCAAATTAATTTGGTCATCTTGATTCTCTATAGCATGCTGCTCCAAAATTTCAATCAGAGCATCTTTCTCTTTTAGTAGTTGCTGTATTTGGATACACTCTACGTCGAGGGTGCGGTACTTGTTCTTCCAAGATCTTCTTTCCTTTTGAACTTTATTGAGAGTAACCTGAAGCTTTTCAGTTTCCGTCATGAAGTACATGACAGCTTCCCTCGGTGGAAGAATTCCGTAACGAGGATAAGGCATCTTTAGCTTGAGAGCTCTAGTTTGTACCCAGTGGAGATAAGGCTCCACCGAGACACAGTCCGGTTTTCCCAGAGACTCTCGTCCTTTCTTATGAACATGTTTCCAAGCTTGCACTATTTCCATCTTTAGTGCTCTGTCATTTTCTCCTTCTTTGAAGAAAAGACCTTCCAGATGAACACCCAGTGGGATGTGTGTCATCGGGTATCCAAATTGACGAAGAACCAATGTCGGATGATAGTTGATTCCTCCTTTAGTTCCTATGAGGGGTACGCTGGGGAAGTTTCCACAACGGTCAATGATTCTGATTCCCTCATAAATCCTATTACACCAATCTATATCGGAATTGGTGAGAGACATGATCTTCTGCGACCAACGTAAGACACTCTTGCAATCCCAAAAAGCAGCAGACTTGGGCAAGTGAGAGATAAACCATTTGTAGAGCAAAGGTACATAGCATGTGATCTCCCCTCCGCTGTACAAATTTCCCAAGTGTACAGAATGATACGCATCTGCGAGCAAAGTCGGCACAGGGTTTCCAATGAGAAAAACCTTAATAGCGTTGATATCGACGAAGTTATTGATGTTAGGAAACAAAAATAACCCGTAGGTGAGCAAGACAAAGATGCTTTCAAAAGCAGTCGTGTTCCCTATACTAGCGAAGTACAGGGCTTTCTTTGTCAAGAACTGGGCTGGCAAACCTTGGATGCCACCCTTAGTGGTCATGTGAGTCCTGACCTCAGACTCGTCCACATGAATTGCTATTGCAATAGTCTGATTCTTTGGAATTTCTTCCAGTCCAGAAAATGGAGCTCGATCAGTGATATGTAAATCAGTCAGATGAGAATACTCCTCCAGCATTGGTGATAGCTGGTAATCCGGGAATGTGAAACAATGATAAACTGGATCATAGAACTGAATGAGCGCGTCCATGATCCCCTTAATCACATGGACTCTTAACAGTGGTAGCAAACCACCGTGCTTGGCTCTGAAAGCCTCTGGGTTAACGATCATCCTCGCTAAATTTCTCAAATCCTCTAGCTTTGGAACCTTGAAGGTATACTGGTGAGTTCTCCTTCTACCGAAATCCATTAATGCAATCTTTTTCTCTGATATTTGCAATCACAGTCTTAGTTTAATTTGAAAAACAGAGAGACTAGAAGAGAAGTTTTTTGAATGTTTTAATGTTTTATTAAATGGATGCATGAATGCAGCACACAAAAACATAGAAAAAACATGGGGTCAAAGGGTCGTTGTCATGAAGTCAAGGCTCTACCCATCCCCAAAGGTTTATACTAGGGTGATTTTTTGTACCTGTACTCATTATCATCAGCTCCTCGCAGGAAAGCAAGACAACAAGCGGATCGCCAGCGAGTTGTAAAGCAATCTTAGAGTAAGTGCCATTCACCGAGAATAGATCACCAGCCTCAAATGAGGGTAGTATCGCGTAACAACTATTTCCGATAGTTTCTGCACTACGAAAGGGTTTGGCTCCTCAGCTTCTCAGACTTAACAACCGGCCCATTGGCTAGAAGAGTGAATGGGTTGCGTTGGTCAGCCTCCACTGAGGTTGATGGTGGACCCCATCGCCATCACTTATCTTAAGTGTATACTCATTCTCACCACATGCGGCGTCACACGCATTCCCAGTAGCAGAAAAATAAACACGTATATCAATTAGGAAAAGCAGTATATATATTTGTCCTAATCATCCTAGACTTATTAAGCTATGAATCCTAAGTTCCTGACATAAATGGGTTCCCCGGCGGAAGCCCCAATCTGTGGTATTCACACAAGTGAAGAGAAAAAAGGTTTGTCCAAGGTTTTCACCTTAAACGTTTAAGAAAGAAGATACGGCCCCACGGTGGGCGCCATTTTTCTGTAGCGAGCGATTTTGGACGCGGTTCTTAAGCGCTGGTTGCTCTCTGCGGTTTGAGCTTGAACTACAGGTCGATTCATTTTTTATCCTATTGTGAGCTGAATAAGGAAGGGAAATAGATGTCTCCAATTAACCCTGCTTGCATACTGAGTTTAAACAGCGGTCTGTTAGGTTACGAATGCTATCAATGTGGGGGGGGCCTTTGTACTGGTTATTTGTATTTTCGCCAATACTGTTTTCTTTCTTTTTACCTGGGCATAAGGTTTCTGGCGGGGAACAAGGATTAGGATGTTAGGACTGATGCTTTTGAATTACTGCTTTTTGATTGATGGAGATATGGGATTTGGGTTTTTTGTTGATTGCGCTCGCTAAGATCTTTTCTTTCGATCTTATGCCTACGTATTCCCGTTTACCGAAACAGGGAAATCAGAGCGTTCGTAGTTCCTCCTATTCTATGGGAGGAAATGGGTGTTTTGGTGTCTTGTTCAAAGCCCAAGACGTGAAGCTGAAAAGTCTATTTGTGTCTTGTTCAAAGCCCAAGACGTGAAGCTGAAAAGTCTATTTGTGTCTTGTTCAAAGCCCAAGACGTGAAGCTGAAAGACCTCGGCTTTAGAGAGAATTTGTCATCTCTAAAGAGGAGAGAAGGAGAATTACTTTAACTGGGACACGCGGATCCGAGCAATGCCATAATTTCCGAAGAAAGGGTTTTAACCTGAAGGAGAAGACTTTAACTCAGTGTAGAGCAATGCCATCTTTCCTTAGGAATTCCTCATGCTAAAAGAAGGACAGTGGCATGGATGTAGATGATCCAGAGGCTTGCCGCTTACAGCGATTAGATGAAGGGAAAGGAGTTGTTGATGTTTGTGTACTGTGAATGAGGCACAATTTTGATGCTAAAAGGTTGATTGGATCAACCAGTGGTTTTCTTATACAAAGCCTAAGAGGAGGCTATTTTGTGTCCCGTACAAAGCCCGAGAGAGAGGCTAAAAGTTTTTGACCCGACGATGGAGTCTTTGTGTCTCGTACGAAGCCCGAGATGGAGGCTATGGTTTGTTTGACTCAACGAGGGAGTCTTTGTGTGTCTCGTACAAAGCCCGAGAGAGAGGCTAAAACGTTGTTTGACTCCGCTAGGGAGAGTCATTGTACAAAGCCCAAGAGAAGGCTAAGGTTACTGTGTCAGTTAAGTGACAGGTCCAATATACTGATTTTAAAAGAGAAAATCAATTCTTATATGAGCATCCCTGTACTCATGGGTTAGATCTGAGGATCGGGGTTATTTCCTTTTCTTTAAGGAAACTGGAAATCCAAAGGGTATTGAGACTGTCCGAGTCTGCGGGTTTCCTTCCTATTTAACGAAGGGGTCACTTGAGAATGTCTTTGAGACTCAAGGAAGTTAGACTGTCCGTGTCTAGAGTTTTATCTTTTGTACTATGCTTTGAGAAACAGTAGTAGACTCTATGAAAGGACTGTTCTATGAGGATGACTAGGTTCTGTTCCTATACCTCTAGGAGGTCGTCGGGACAATTTGTACGAAGCCCAAGAGGAGGCTGGAAATTTTTAAGAAGCCGACGGGTCCTTGTACGAAGCCCAAGAGGAGGCTATCATTCCCGGAGGAAGAGATCATTATACGAAGCCTAAGAGGAGGCTGTGAATACTTCTAAGAAGTCGTAGGGTCCTTGAATAATGCCCAAGAGGAGGCCGATGCTTTTAAGAAGCCCGTGGGTCTATCATCTCCTTTCTATTAGGAGAGATAACTCTTTTAAAGATAAAAACCATTGGTAAACGTGCGAGGTTTACTATCCAGCGACTTTTAGCTTTTAAAGAGGGTTCCTTAGTTAAGGTCCAAGATTATGACCGTAGTGGGTACCCAAACCTCGAGACATTCAAGGCAAGCTATCCACAAGGAATATATCAAGTCAGGAAAGTTCGAGAATTTGGAAGAAACTCAAAGATGCCATTCACGGAGAATACATTCATCTTGGGGAGTAGAGCTTCTTGACGATTCCTAAGGAGGACAGCCGAAGAGAAGACTGTATCTGGTGCTCCTATTGGGGATCTAGGCGTCTATTTCTACGAATAAATGAAACGGCGTCACCTAGTTCTAGACGTAGTTGCCGGGGAAACTCGAAATATCTATACTATTATTACACAGTAGAAATGAGTTTATGAAAGAAGACTTACAGTGAGCAGCCCCACAATACAGTTTATAATATGAAAGCAGTAAACGAAAGCGATAACCACTTACTCGGTTGGAGTGCTTCCATGCTGTTTGGTTAGTTGTTCAACAAAGAAAGATTGAAAACAACAGTATATTCAAAATCAAAGGAGAAAGTGCTTTGAAAAAGAAAGATTTGGGGCTTACAGCTCAAGGAGAGGCCCAGGGTTTTATCAGTGAGCGCACTGTTTGACTTTGTACAGAGGGACTTATACAAGTGACTGGGGCCCAAAATGGTTTTCTGTACAAAGGGATGGGTCTTACACTCTCTCAAGAGGCCCAAAAAGGTTTAAAGGAAAAAGAGTGGGGCTTATAACACGAGGGTAGGCCCAAATGATTTTTCGTTTAAAAATGGCGATCGCGCCGAGGTTTTCTTTTAATGCGGAGGGACTTATACAATAAGTGAGGCCCAAGATGTTTTGGTTAAAAGGGGGATTGGGTCTTACACTCTAATAGAGGCCCAAAGTGTTTTGAACGGGTCTTATAGCTCAAGGAGAGGCCCAAGGGTTATTTTGAAAAGGCGACGATCGCGCCGTTTGTTTTTGACGGTATCGAGACTTATACAATATACTGAGGCCCAAAATGATTTGGTCAAAAAAAGGATTGGGTCTTACACTCTATTAGAGGCCCAAAGAGTTTTAAGAAAAAGAAATGGGTCTTACTACTCGAGGGTAGGCCCAGGTTTATTTTTAAAAAAGGCGACGATCGCGCCGTTTACTTGTACAGAGGGACTTATACTATGAATGAGGCCCAAAAAGTTTTTGTACAAGGGGGGATGGGTCTTACACTCTCTCAAGAGGCCCAAGAAGTTTTGAAAATGATTTATGAGGGTTGAATTAATCCAAAACCCTAATTTGTTTTCAAAATGTATTTAATTGAATAAAAATTCAATTAAAATGATCAAAAATTGTTTAACAAATGGAAAACAAATTGTGATCTTGGATTAATGCTTCAAAAATTAAGTATTGACCTACAAAATAATTAGAAAGCATTAAAAGTTGCAAAATCAATGTAGAAAAAATATTTAAAATGTCAAAAACAATCAAAATATTAATTCTTTACAAAAATATCAATTATATGAAATAAATAATATTTTTGGGATTTTTTGATAAAATAAAATATTTTAACATTTTTGTGAATTATTAAAAAAAGAATCAACTCAAAATCATTAAAACTCAGAGAGAAATTAATTTTTGAATCAATTAAACAAAATCACAAAATTCAAATATTTGAATTTCTAAAAATGGCGTAAAGAACAAGCTGAAGAACACGCGCGTGTTCTTGGTTTCTCAGATTTGCATTTTCTATCCAATCTCCATGAATACGTAATCATATCATGCAATCCACATATCATTATGCTCGTCTCAACCTCACGATCATGTCTATGTACTTTAATTTCATTTAAATTAAACATACAACAAGAAATCACGAAGAGACCTCAAGAACCCTAATTTCTGCATGAAGGTTAGGATTTTTGATACACGATTCAAACAATGCAATTAATTGAGGGAAAACATTCCATGCATGATTATGAACATATGGCCAAATTATTGTGCGAGGAAATATGCATAGATTGAGAGATGACCAAGCATGTGCTTACCTCTAGGCTGTGACAGCAAGTTCAAAGTGATTTTTGATCCGGAGGTGTTACAGATGAGTCGTGATGATCTGAACAGCTTCCCTACACCCTATGGATTGTGTTTGGATGGTTGGACTTGATTGAAATTGGCTGGATCATTTTGTGGTACCTCAGCTGCACTTTGGTTAAAACCTTGAGCAACCAGCTGGTGATTTTGTGAAATTGATGTTTCAGAAGTAATCTAAGTGTTTGATCAACTCATATGTGATGTATGTGAGGTGTGTGAGTGATTGGTTTGATTGGAATTGCTCTCAAACTCAAAACCCGATAGTGACTTGCCTTAGAAGGTAAAATTGGAGTGAAAGAAGAGATTTTGAGGAAAGCATCTGTTAGATGGCTTTGGTGTACTCAAACTGACCACAATTGAGCTCTATTTATAGTAGAGCAAGTTTGTTTTGCAAGGAATAGTGCATGGCAGCTGGTAAGTAGGTTTGGCCAATGTTGGCAAATGAAAATCCAAGTCTCCTCTAGCCATTGACTAGAGGTTAGGGCACAGAGCTTTGGTTCCCTTGGTCTTGGATAAGTCTTGACTGATTTCAGATGAGAATGGCTCAGTCCATGCCACCTTGATGGTTCCATTGAATGCCTCATTCCAAATATGAAGTCTTGTCCCTATTTTGGCCATTCTAGGTTCAACATGCTATTTCTTGTTCCATGGACTTTGGAGGCTTGGCTCAGTGATTGTCCCCTTTAGATTCAATCCTCTGAGGTGTCCAAGTGGATAGGAGCAATTGAATTTGGCTGATTTTGGCAAATCGACCAAAGTTGCAAATTCTGCCTTGCCTTGACAGATTTCAGCAAGGTAACTTGCCAATGTCATATCTCATGGTGAAAGTTGAATTTGGCAATGTTCTTGGCCATTTTGGAAAGCTCTTACATGATACAACAACTGTTTGAACAAGTTTGGTTTTGATCTCTTTTGATTCCAAGTGAAAAATCCCCCTACATTTGGCAAAAAGTGAGGCAGAATCTGACTTAGTGAAAATTTCACTAAGTGTTGGAAAAAGTGACATACTCACTTTTCAGCCACTTTGATCACTCCATAACTCAAAATCCTTAATGAATTGGAATGACTTGTAGTTGAAGTTTTTGTAGGTGATAATGAGGGCTACAAATCCATCTTTGGATGAGAAAAAATGGCCTTGTGGTTTAGGAGTTATGGTCCTTCAAAGTTGGTACCCTTGCCACTTTATTTTTAACTTAGAAAAATTTCTAAGTTTTATGGTTACCCCTTTTACAAGTTATCTCACTTTTCTTGATTTTTCTTGATGAATGACGATTCAAATCATACATTAACATCATTTTAGGGTTAAAAATCCATTTTGGTGAAAAATCTCAAAAAGTCAAAGTTGACTTTTGTGCACAGTTGACTTTTTATCAGATGAATTCCAAACTGTGCAATTCTTCAGGAAATCATGTCCTTGACCTAAATCAAACTTGATGGACATGTTCCATGGGTGTCATAGGGTATATTCAATCATGTATTAGGGTTTGGGAGCATGTCTTGGTCAAAAGTCAAAGTTACAGTTGACTTTCCCCTTAAAACCCTAATTGTGGTGTAGATGGAATTGAGACTTGTTGCTCAAACTTCTTGGATTAATCCATTGTCCCAAATGGATCAATATGGTATATTAGAGACCCTCAAATCATCTCTTGAGGTCTTGGCTCATGATTTGTCCCAAAAGTCAACTTAGGGGTGAATTAGGTCAAGAAACCCTAATTCCTGATTTTTGATGAATGCATCCCTTGAGGAAAAATTGACTTGATACATGGGTTCATGAGGTTCCATGAAGTATATTAGGTTATGTTTTGGATCAATGGCTTGTGCCCAGATGAAACTTTTCATCTGGAGGCCCTGGGTGATCAAAACCCTAATTTGGTGACACTGGCGATCTTGAGGCTTGATCCACCTAGAAGGGAGCAACCTTGTGCTTAATCCTTGAAGTGGGAGTCCTTTTGATCCTTTGAGGATGTTTGAGAGATTAGACAAGTTGAAAATCAAGTCATTTCTTGATTGAGCCTTTGTCTAAAGCTCAGAGAGGGCTTGAAACCCTAATTTTGGTTGTAGTGGATGCTCACCCATCTTTGGGGAGACTGATGAAGCATAAAGGTACATCCATATTGTGGTGATGATTTGCACAATGATGGGAAACTTTAGTGGTCAAAATTTGGGGTATGACAATACCAAACTCAAATCTCTGAATTGTTCAATTAGTTCCAACTCTTTCACTATAAGGATTGACATATGCAATGACTTTCTGCTCAATGCATCGGCCACTACATTTGCTTTGCCCGGATGATAACTCAAATCAAAATTGAAATCCTTTAACAACTTTAACCACCTCCTCTGCCTCATATTCAATTCTTTCTGATCAAATAAGTACTTCAGACTCTTATGATCACTGAACACCTCAAATTTAGAGCCAAACAGATAATGTCTCCAAATCTTCAACACAAACACCACCGCGGCTAATTCCAAGTCATGTGTAGGATAATTCCTCTCATGAACTCGCAATTGTCTCGGAGCATAGGCAACAACTTGTCCATTCCGCATCAATACTCCACCAAGACCCATCTTCGACGCATCACAATACACTACAAAAGACTCACTTGGATTAGGCAAAATCAACACTGGAGCAGTAGTCAATCTCTTCTTCAATTCCACAAAACTCTCTTCGCAAGCTACATCCCACACAAAAGTTTGACCCTTTCGAGTCAACTGAGTCAATGGTAGTGCCAACTTAGAAAAGCCTTCGATAAACTTGCGGTAATAACCCGCTAATCCCAGAAAACTTCGTATCTCAGTAGCAGACTTTGGAGTCTCCCACTGTAATACAACATCAATCTTAGAAGGATCAACATCAATACCACCACTTGAAATCACATGGCCAAGAAAGCTTACTTCCTTCAACCAGAACTCACACTTCGATAGCTTTGCATACAACTTCTTCTCTTTCAACACTTGCAACATAGTCCTCAAATGCTCGACATGTTCTTCTTCAGATCTAGAATATATCAAGATGTCATCGATAAACACTACCACAAACTTATCCAAGTACTCCTGAAAAATCCGATTCATGTACTCCATGAACACACCAGGTGCATTAGATACACCAAACGGCATCACAATGTATTCATAGTGTCCATACCTCGTCCTGAAAGCCGTCTTTGGAATATCATCAGGCTTAACTCAGATCTGATGATAACCCGACCTCAAATCAATCTTGTTGAACACACAAGCACCTACTAGCTGATCCATCAAATCGTCGATTCTCGGTAGCGGATACTTATTCTTGATAGTCACTTTATTTAGTTGCCGATAATCAACACACAACCTCATACTCCCGTCTTTCTTCTTCACTAACAACACATGAGCACCCCACGGAGAAATACTTGGTCGAACAAACCTCTTCTCAAGCAACTCTTCCAACTGTTTCTTCAATTCACTTAGCTCAGAAGCTGACATCCGATAAGGAGCCCTCGACACTGGACTCGTACCAGGTATTAAGTCCACTGCAAACTCTACCTCACACTCTGGAGGTAAATCACTGATATGATCTGGAAACACCTCTGGGAATTCACAGACAACCGACAACTCCACACTCGCAGCTTCATGATCAATTTACAACAATGCAAACATTGCAAACACCAAAGCTTCGTCTTCTTGAAGTTCATTTACTTACTTAGCAGACAAGAACATCAACTCCCCACTATTATCAATCCCAGGAAACTCTACAGTCTTGTTATAATAATTGATATGAACACGGTTGAACTCTAACCAGTTCATTCCAAAGATCAAGTCAATTTGGTGCAAGGGTAGGCACACCAAATCCATCACAAAACTCTTCTCAAAAATTGTCACAGGACATCTCAAACACACAAGGGTAGTAGCAACAGAACCATTAGTTGGAGTTTCTATTACCATATTCCCATTCATATCAGATAACTTCAAACTCAATCTATTAGCACATTCAAGCGAGATAAAAGAATGAGTAGCACCAGTATCAATAATAGCAACCAACTCGATATTATTAATAAAACAAGTACCTCTAATCAGGTTGTCCTTCTCTGGAACTTCTGCACCACTCAAAGTAAACACACGGCCACTGGTCTGGGCAGCAGTAGCAGACTTCTTCGGCTTTTGACATTGAGTATTAATATGACCTTTCTCACCACAATTGAAACAGGTCAGACCTTCGTCTTTGCACTCAGTAGCTCTATGCCCCTTCTTACCACATCGATAGCACCTCACCACATTATTGGTGCATGCATCAGCACGGTGACCTTCCTCACCACACTTATGACACTTTCCAGAAGCGGGAGCTGCTCCCCCACTTGTCTTCTTTCCATATGAAGCCTTCTGCTTCTCTTTGTCAGCTGAAGTTATATAAGGCTTACCCCTATACTGCCCTTTCTTCTCACTCAACTGCTTGTAGTGAGCAGATCGAGCTCGGTTGTCCTCATCATAGATTCTGCTCTTGTCAACCAACTCAGCATACCTATGGATCTGCTGATACCCAATACCCTGCTTAATCTCTGGTCTCAGCCCATTCTCGAACTTGAGACATTTGGACATCTCAGCATCAGCACGATTGTAGTGCGGACAAAACTTCACCAACTTCTCAAACTTCGCGGCATACTCTGCCACAATCATATCTCCTTGCTTCAGCTCAAGGAATTCCACTTCTCTCTTTCCATGAGCATCCTCTGGAAAATACTTCCCCAGAAACTCCTGCTTAAACACAGCCCAAGTTATCACACTGCCAACATCCGTGAGTCTCTGACGGGTGTTATCCCACCAGTCCTCAGCTTCCTCTTCCAACATATGCGTTCCAAACTGAACCTGTTGCTCATCAGAACACCCCATCACCCGGAAGATCTTCTCGATCGCCTTCAACCACTTGTGTGCACTTGCTGGATCATGCGTGCCCATAAAAGTCGGTGGATTGTTCCTTTGAAACTTCCCCAAAGTACGAAACTCATCAGGAGCTCCACCATTTAGATTCAGCTGCGCCACCACATTAGCAACCGATTCCAACACATCAACAATTGCACGATCATTTATTCCAGCCATCCTACACACCACCAACAAGGTTAAAAGAACTAAAACATCGACAGTGTACACACACTCGTCGACTGACAGGGACATACATCAAGTAAAAACCTGGCCGGACAGACCGACCTGCTCTGATACCACTAATATAACACCCCTCTAATCCCAACAATTATTTCACATACGTATGGAAATTAAATCAAATAAAATCACCGCTCAAGGGTGTCACACTTCACAAAGGCATCATAAGTATTTTCCTGCTCCGTAACACGGGTTACAACATATAGGAATAACAACTTATTTTGGATCAACACCTCCTTTAAAACAAAAACGTCGCAGCGGAATTATCGTCATAAAAATAAAATCTCCTTTATAAAACAACTCATAATAATTTAATCTCATCAAAATTGGAATTTAAAACAACTCAACATCTTCAAAATCCTCATGAAACATGTTAATCAAAGTAACACAATATTTCAAACAAAAGCGTTCCCAACCCCGAGGTTACATAATCAGAGCAAGACACACCCTCTACTCAACTGAAAAGAAAAATGACTCCAAAGCTAACTCTTCACGCACCACGAACTAATCTTGGTTATCTGCACGTTACCCGCGTAGAGGCAACATTCAAACAGGCAGGGTGAGTATTCACAATTCAATATAAATCATATAAAAAAAAAGACATTAACAGGGCAACATTTGTTTTTATCAAATACTACAGCGACTCACCCAAAACATCATATAAAACATCACATCACTAATATCGCTCATATGCAATCATGCAATGCCACCAAGAATGAAATGCAACATCATAAAAATGCATGTGGTATTAAATCGTCATAATAATGGACACTAGGCCATCAACCCTCCAAAGATCCCCGTCAATAGGATCGATTCCGCATTTGGAACCGGAGCACTTCATAATTACCTCATATCTGCACAATGGGAATGAAGCGTCATCACAGAGTATGCATATGAATGTATGATACACAACATAACTAATCATCATCATCAATTAAACATCATAATATGCATCATCATTCATCAATCCTCATATACGTCATATCATCACATATTCGTCAAACAATCATCAAAACATCATCGTATACTCACCAGTAACATCATGAAAAATCATCATATAACACGTCAACACATAGCAGCAATTTACAGCAACATCACAACATTAATATAATATAAAACAGATATTTTCCATGAATTTTAAGTCAATAAAATAATATTTTTCAGTCCCAGGTCGCGCTAAGCGAGCCCTACCCGCGCTAAGTACGCTACTCACTGCCTCGAGGAGGCAAAATTCTTCCAGACCGCGCTAAGCGCCCTCTGTGATTTTGGCAGAAAAACCCTGTGATAACAACACTTCTCCATCTGCGATTCAACCCCCTAAACCAGATTTTATCCTTAAATCATCACAGATTATGTTATTATAACCTATATTTATCACATATACATCAATAACAACAATCATCCCATAGTAAATCATCAAAATCCATCATCCCTAACCTCCAATTCCTAGGTTTTCCCCCAAAACCCCAATCACCCACCAACACCTAATCTTTATATCAAAATATTGCAAGGTGATACTCCCCATACCTTAGAATATTGTCTCCTTCGACCTCTCTTGAAGTTTCGCCAGAATTCTTCTATGCCCTAGCCTCCTTCTCACTTGTTCTTCAGAGCACCTTTGCCTCTTCCTAAAAAAATAATACGAATAATGAGTTCTTTTCACTATTTTCTCTTAAAATACCCCTAAATTTGCTCTTCCCATTATACCCTCACTTATCCATCCCTAATGACCAACATACCCTCAATACTCCCACTTCTATTATTTTAAATAATAAACAATAATCTGAATAATACTATATGATTATTCTTGCTATTAATATTATTAAAATAATTTCACCACAATGCATCGTGCCACATAACCACATATCGTCAAAAATCACCTTATATCCTCAAATAAGCAATAATTAATCATAATCGAATTTGGGGTGCAACAACAGCCGCCTGCAAAAAGCAGATATGTCTCCTACCAACGTCTGTACCAGATTGCTTGCAATGGAAGGATTGAGGGACAACTGGTCCACATGAGGATTTGATTTGGGCCTAACCTTATTTTTATCAAGAGACCCACGATCCAAGAAAGGAGCAACTACCACTTCCACTCATCACTATATAAAGAGAGCTTGTGCATTGAAGAGAAAGAAGAGAGGAGATTTACACACAACAAATAGTTTATTTCAGTTTTAAGTTTTAATTTTATTTTCCAAGAGTTGGAAGCATTAGTAGAGAGTATTCTATTCTCACCCAGACCTGTACACTCTGCTGAGAGCTGTCGTGACTGAAGAGAGCTGTTGCTGTTTACTCAACGCAAGAGATCTCCAAGTTATTACTAGGTTGCATTTCTTTACTACACTTTGTAAGACAATGTTTCCTATTAGTTTCACTCTAGTAGTTTGTACTCAGTTCACTATGAGCTAAACCTTTGTTTGATGAGACTAATGAAGTTAGTATAAAAGTTGTTTTTATGTTGATATGATGTGTTGACTAGTGTATTATTTTGTTATGTGTTTTTATGCTATAAACTTGGTTGTTAGAGTGATCAACTAGGAAAAAGGTAAAAGCTTGTTGTTGAGAGAGATCCAATAAACAAGCGGATTTCATAACAAAAGTGGTTAATAAAGTAGGATAGAGATATTCCCTTAATTCAACTTGCTTTGAGATAAGAAGTTGAGACCATACAGATTTTCATAATTAAAACCATACGCATTTTAGGGTTACAAGTGAGACTTAGCAATTTGTTCCCTTGCCCTAGTTATGCATGTTTTTGATGTTGTAGAGATACACCACTAGATCACGTTCTGACCTTTTGAGGCACGACACTTCACATCATAAAAGCATTCTAACAACAATTATACTAATGGATTTAGCTCATCAACTACTCTCTCTGATATTTTATCTCCTTTTTAGTTATAAATCTTATTTTAGATATTTGTGTGTTGCTCTTGTTCTTTATTATTATTATTTTGTTACCTTGCTCATACTTTATCTTAAACAAATAGATTAATACTAGTATTTCAATTCCTTTATCACTTCCTTGTGGGTTCGACCTCTACTTTACCACTTGCTACATTATCAAGCATGTATACTTGCATGTGACACAATTTCTCTAAACAATCACAAGAAAAGCATTATATAAAGTAGAGATACATCAGTAGCCTATCGAGTTGCTTTACCGCCGTCGCTTGCAAACCTTCATGATGTGTTTCATGTATCTCAGTTGAGGAAATACATTTCGGATCCGTCACATGTTATCCAAATGGATGATGTACAAGTGAGAGATAACCTGACTGTTGAAGCATTACCGGTGCGGATAAATGGACGAGAAATGAAACAGCTGCGGGGTAAAGAGATTGCCTTTGTGAAGGTATTTTGGGGTGGACCAGCTGGTGAGAGTTGGACTTGGGAGTGCGAAGATCAGATGAGGGAGTCGTATCTGACTCTGTCTCCTTCAGGTAATTTTCTAGGACAAAAATTCTTTAAGTGGGAGAGAGTTGTAACACCCCAAAATAATTATAATATTTATTTAATTATTTATTATAATTATTCGTGATTTTCGAAGAATTGTGATGAAATATTATGACGCATGGTGTATTTGTATGGTGTGTTGTAGGATATTGATGAGCTAAGGGAATAATGAGAGTATTTAGGAAATAAGTGATTAATTGGAATTACTTTAGTGTTAATAATAATAGAATATTATGAATAATAATATTTAGATTATTATTGTTAATTAAAATAAAAGAGAGTGGAACACTAAGGGCAAGGTAGTTTTTTGTAAGGGGATAAGTGAGGGTAAGATGGGAAAATCATAATAGGGGTCCAAGGGGTAAGAGTGACAAAAAGGGAAGAATTGAGATGAAAAGTGTTCACTCTTGGACGATCGTGAAAAGTTGGAGAGAAACTGGGAAGGGAGAGCTAGGGCACCGAGAACCAAGAAGATCATCCGTAGAATGCAGAGAAAAAAGTCAATTGCTAAGAATTCGAGGTACGGGGGGTGATCCAGGTTATTATATGTGATATGGGGTTTAAGGTAGATGTAGGTTTTGTGTGTTATGTGTTGATTGATGAAAATATGATGAAATTATACGATTAATTTGATGTTGTGATTTGACAAATTAGGTGTTGGTAATTGCTTGGGATTGTACATATGATTGGTACTGAACCTATAAAAATATGTTGTGTAATTGTTGATGAATATTGGGTCTTTGGAAAAATATTGGAAGGGGTTTTCGTACACAAAAAACGCAACAGCAAGATTGCTGTTTTCGCAGAAATTGCCGGGCGAAGGATTTGTTTCGCCAGGCGAAGCGTACTTGCTTGGAGGTCGGCGAGCGAACCCAGAGGCGAGCGAAGGGTGAAAAATAGGTGCTACTGGAATTTTGTATGATGGAGGGCTTTCGCCCCTGCTTCGCCGGGCGAACCCTAGGTGAGCGAACTGCTTCGCCGGGCGAGCACCAGGCGAGCAGGAGCAAACGTTTTATTTATTTATTTATTCTTTGTGTTGTCTTGTTTTTTTGTTGACCTTGTGCCGTGGGGCATTAAAGTGTCGTGTCTTAATTATTATAACATGATGAATTATGAAGTATTATGACGAATTATGACATATGTGATTGATGTTATACTATGATGTTTTGATGAATTCTCATGAATGATGATGCAACTTTGACGATCCTATGATCGTGATTACTATGACATTTTGCATCATGCATTCATAGCATAATTTAGTACTTCGGTCCAGTGATGATGTTAGGACTTCGGTCCAGTGGTGGCTTCAATCCCATTGTGTGGATTGATGAGTTTATGACGTGCTCCAGTTCCAAGGGGGAATCGATCCTATGGTAGGGATCTTTGGAGGGTGATGGCCCAGTGTCCATCAAATGAAATGGTACCACATGCATGAGTCTATGTTGTTGCATTTCATACTATGTGGCATTGCATAATTGTGAATAAACGATGTTATTGATGACGTGATTTTAAGTGATGTACGTCGATGATGACTTAATGATGCTTATTTTGTTTGACGATACTATGACGGTGCAAATAAACTGCTGATATTGTTGTACTTGTATATCTTTTTCTTTATATCTCGTGTAGTGATTCATGATTACTCACCCTGTCTGTTTGAATGTTGCCTCCACGTGGGTAACGTGCAGGTGATCAGGATTAGCTCTCTTGGTGCGTGAAGATTTATCCTTTGGAGTTATTCAGTTTTTTTCCTTTGAATTTAGAAGGTGTCTTGCTCTGATATGTAACATCAGGGTCGGGAACGTTTGAGTGGAACGATATGTTCTTTATTATTTTTTTATGAAGTATTCTTTTAAGTAATTTAAATAAAGATGTTTTGATGACTAAGATTTCTGATGCGATGGTTGAAAATGCTCATTGAGGGCATTGGTGAAATAATTGTTATAAATGATTTGAAACCCGTGTTACGGAGCAGGATGTTATTTAGATGTTTTATGACAAAATGTGGCACCCTTGTGGTGATTTACTATGATTTGTTTATCTTTAATTAGTTATTTTATTCGTGAGTATATTGTGGGGTAGAAAGGTGTTACACCTCATCTTGATCTCATGCCCTAATCTCATATGCTTGATCATTTTTGGTTTGTTTTCATGTTGTTGACAAGTGTTTGACTAATGATGTGATGCATGTTTGATGCTCTTGTGTTCATTTCTCAACCTTGGAAGTGTGTTGAACATGTTGTGATGTATCTACTGACCTATATTGATTCTCATCTTACTTGGTTCACTTAGCTTTGGCATGCTAAATGGTGTTGTGTGGTTGATGTTCAAATCACGAATGCTTATGCACTAGTTGTTTGTCTTTGCTTAAATTCTTGAACTTTAATGTGTGATTCCTTTGAGCATGACTTATAATGATTGAAGTGTGTGCATAATTGTTTACTTTCATACATATTTGTTTCCTTGATTCAAGTTTGAGGCATGTCTTGTCTTGATGAATGTTTGCCACTAATGAATTGATTGTTGAATCTTCTTACTTTGTGTGGTGCTTAAGTTGAATACTTGATAACATGATCTTTCATCTTTAAAGCTCATCTCTTTATCTTTACTTGGGTTTTATTTTTTACTTGATGTTGTTTGTGATTGAGTTGTATAATGTTTACTTGTTTTATGCTTTGTGCTCACATGCTCCCTTTAGGTTCATAGTCCAACTTAATTTCTGATTAAGATTGGAGTAGGATAGACATTAGGATATCAATCCTTTGCATGATAACATTAAGTTAGTTCCTTCTTAATCTCAACCTTAGGTCCATCTCTTGCATGATAACATTAGGGTAGAATTCCCTTTCTCATCTCAACTATAGGAACATTTGGCATGACAACCTTTGGGTGGAGATCCCTTAATTTTTTTTCTTTTGCCCTTTGAGTCTCTCTCTTCTCTCTATCAAATCAAGATTAAAATACTTAATAAATACGATGTGCATTGTGCGTCACGAGGCTTAAGCACATTGTAGCGTGCGATTTTTGTCGGTGACGCGACCACCTTATCGCCATGGGTTTTTCCTTACTGCAATGGTAGGGAAGGGGTGCTACTTTCTGATTTCTTATTTATCCTGTGAAGCTGGAAGGGAAAGGGAAGCTATCTAAAACTAACCTTGCACGCGAATGTTTAATTGAACAAACGCAAAGAGAGATTCGGGGAGTTCGGGGTCAGGTTATACAATGGGGAGTTGTCAATTACCCATCCTATATGTGGTTATCCACAGGTTGATTAACATTAGGTTCTGCTTTGTACTTGATGGTGTTTATCCGTAAATGGGAAAGTTTCTTCTTTGGGAATGTTTGAGAGAGAGAGTGAGTTTTTGATGATGTCGGGCTTGCCGATGTTTTTGGTGAGTGAAGGTACTGGACCTAAGTTTTTTGATTGGTATACTCGCTAAGATTTCACAATCTTATGCCTACGTATTCTTGTTTAAAGAAACAGGGAAATCAGAGCAATCGTAGTTCCTCCTATTCTAGGGGAGGAAAAGATGTTTGGGTGTCTTGTTAAAAGCCTAAGATTGAAGCTAAAGGTTTGACTGAGAGAGAATTTGTCATCTCTAAGAGGAGATATCTCATTTGTTTATCACAAATGTTAGGTGACTGATTATAAAGGAGAGTTACTTTAACTGGGATATGAGAATCCAGCAATGCCATAGTTTCCTTTATAGGGGATTTGTCCTGAAGGGGAAAACTTTAACTCAGTTTTGAGCAATGACATTTTTCCTTAGGAATCTTTCATGCTAAGAGAGGGACAGTGGCGTGGATGTAAATAATCCAAAGGCTTGTCACTTACAACAATTAGATGAAAGAAGAGGTCTACCAGCATAAGAGATGGACTACAACTTGGATTTTTGAATCAACAAGTGTGCCACTTATAGTAGTTATCTGGGATTAGGGTTTGTTTTGATTTTCAGTTTTGATGTAGTGATATACAGAGAAATGTCTTCCTACAGAGAGATTTTTGATTTCCTCTGAGGGGATTTTGGTTTTTGTATGTGCCTTGATCAAAGCCCAAGGTTGAAGCTAAGAGATTGATTGACTCCACTGGGGAAGTCTTTATACAAAGCCTAAGAGGAGGCTGGAAAAGAGAGTTGACTCTTTTGGGGATATCATTATACAAGGCCTAAGAGGAGGCTAAAGATTAACTTTTCTGGGGAAATATTTTGTCTATCTTGTACAAAGCCCAAGATTGAGGCCAAAATAAGACTGACTCAATGAGAGTTTTTTTAGGGAGATTTTATATGGTGTCTTGTACAAAGACCTAGATTGAGGCAAAAAGAGAGACTGACTCTACTAGTGAGAGGTTTTATCTGTCTTGTACAATGCCCAAGATTGTGGCTAAAATGAGATTGACTCAGCTGGAGAGTATGATTTATTTTGTACGAAGCCCCAAGATTGAGGCTAACTCAACTGAGAAAAATCATTATGCAAAGCCTAAGAGGAGGATGAAAAAGAGTATTAACTCTGCTTAGGGAGATATTTATCCAGAGCTTAAGAGAAGTTTATGAGGATTTTGACCTTGTTGGAGAAAGTTTATATATGTCTTGTACAAAGCCCAAGATTGAGGCTAAAAGGGAATGACTCAACAAGAGAGTATTTATGAGGTGATTGACTCAACAAGAGAGTGCTTTTTGAGAAAGAATATTTACTCAACAAGAGAGTGTTTTTGGAGCTAGATCTGCTGAGGAAAATCATTATATAAAGCCTAAGATGAGGTTGTCTTCTGCTGAGGATTATTGAGATCCAGAAGCAGGTCCAAGATGGGGAATCAACTCTTGCTGAGGATTTACAGAAGAGTTGAGATATCAGATAACTTGAGGTTCTGATAGGCTAGTAGGGTATTGATGATGAGATGACCCTAGCTGGGGAATTTTTAGGATAAAGATTGAGTTTTAGATCCTGTGAGGACTTTAAACTCTACTGGAGATTAATCGAAAGATCAGGGTTTTCCCTGTATTTGTAGGGAACTTGAGAATGTCTTTGCGATCCAAGAGGAAATTAGACTGTCCAAGTCTACTTTTATGGGAGGTTTATCTTTGTATGATGCCAAACTGGAGGCATGTGTTTTAAGGGAGGAGAATCAACCCTAAATTGTCCGAGGTTTTGACTCTTTAGAAAGATTGCTCTAGCAAAGGATGACTAAGTTCCATCTTATACCTTTAAGAGGTCTTTAGGGCCCTTGTATTAAGCCCAAGAGAAGGCATGAGAACTTCTAAGAAGCCGGAGGGTCCTTGTACAAAGCCCAAGAGGAGGCGGGGATGCTTTTAGGAAGGCTGTGGGTCCAAACCTAAGAAGAGTTCATGAAAAGTTTCATCGAGAATAATTTTTTCTTTAGTGAACAGTTCTAGGGTTTAAAGAAATTCAAGAGAGGTTTCACCGAGAATTAATCCTCTCTGAGGAATTGAATTTCTTTGACAATTTTCTAATAGTGACAGTCTGAGAAAAGTTTCACCGGGAATAATTCCTTTCTCTTTGTTCCATATTATTTAAGCCCAAGAGAAGGCAAGACTGTATCTGGAATTCGTATAGGGAACTAGTTTTGACTGTTGAAAGAGTGACCATTGGCTTTATCTAGTTCTAGACCTAATTGTTGGGGAAAACTCTAAGCAGATAATACAGGCATATATATACAGATATATATAGACAAGTATGTAAAAAGAGGGTAGGAGGACTTACAGGTTAGCAAGCTTCCAGCACAAAAATATATATATATATATATATATATGTGTGTGTGTGTGTGTGTGTGTGTGTGTCTGTGTGTGTGTGAGTGTATGTGTGTGTGTGTGTGCAAGTATGTAAAAGAAAGCTGTTAAAACTTACAGGCGAGCAAGCTTCCATTGTAACAGTTGTATGGTTAGTTGTTCAAGAAATTAAAGAAAGTTTTGATAACAACCATGAATTTGAACTTAAACCAAAAAGGAAGTTGTTTTTGAAAATATTGTTGGGGCTTATACTCAAGGAGAGGCCCAGATGAAAAAATAGTAATCGTACCGTTGATTTGAAAATTGTATCGGGACTTATACAATGACTGAGGCCCAAAAAGGTTTTTTGTACAAAGGGAAGGGTCTTACAACTCAAGGAGAGGCCCAAAAAGCGTTTGAAAAAGAAGAAAAATGGGACTTACAACACAAGGGAAGGCCCAAATGGTTTTTTTTTAAAAGGCGATGATCGCGCCGAGATTTTTAAAATCGTATCGGGACTTATACAATGACTGAGGCCCAAATTTATTTTATTTACAAAAGGGTTGGGTCTTACACTCTATTAGTGGCCCAAAGTGTTTGAAAAAGAAAAGAAATGGGGCTTACAACTCAGGGAGAGGCCTAGATGAAAAAACAACGACCGCACTGTTATTTTAAAGATCGTATCGGGACTTATACAATGACTGAGGCCCAAAAAGGTTTATGTATAAAGAGATGGGTCTTACACTCTATTAAGAGGCCCAAAAGTGTTTTGAAAAAGATTTGTGAGGGTGAAAATAATCAAACCCCTAATTTGATTTTAAAATGTATTTTAATTGAATAAAAATTCAATTAAAATGATCAAAATTATCAAACATGTGTGAAAAACAAGTTGTGATCTTGGATTAATGTTTGAAAAATAATGCTTTATTCATAGAATGATTAAAAAACCATTTGAAGTTGAAAAAACAAGAGAAAGCAATATATTAAATGTTGAAGAAACAAATAAAACATAATTCTTTACAAAAATATTAAATATATGAAATAAATAATATTTTTGTGAAATTTTTATGGAATAAAATATTTTAACATTTTTGGGAATTTTCTAAAAAAGAACCAATAAAAAATAATTAAAATTGAGAGAGAAATTAATTTTGGAATTAATTAACAAAAAGCATAAAAATAGCAAAAATAGCAAAATATGGCAAAGTAAAAAAAATGGTCTGGGTGGGTGTTGAACCCATGACCATCAAGCCAAACACACATGCGCGCTACCACTGGGGTGGTGATACATCCGTGTATCAAAACCACCCCATGAACATATATGGGGTGCCAAGTTTCTAGGCATGGCCAAGGCGCCATGCCTGGCCCTTGCCCAATGGCAAGGCCTAGTTTTGGCAATTTGCGTGAAGCCTCTAACTTTCTCATTCTCCATGGATTGGGACAAAATTTAGGTGCATCTGACCTAGAATTTCATGAGGAATCCGATGGTGCCCTTGGAATTTTCAGAAAATGCCTCCATTTCAAAATCCGATAGTGATTTCAAAATAGGCCTATATTTGCATGTTCTATGCTATCTCACTACACAGGAAATAATAGCATGACAATGTGGTTCAAACACAACATATATGAAAGCTCTGAGTTTTTGAACAAATTTTGGTAAAACATAATTGTTAACTCAACAATGAGATCAAGCTAAATAATTCTGCTGAAGACATGATGTCGAACAAGATGTCTTAACATGCATATTGACATCATGGACTGAATGGCTTAAGTTAGTTTTTAAACTGCTGCAACACTCAAGGAGAAATTGCTGCATGGATCAAGGACTAAAGATTGAAGCCCAAGGAAGCAGAAGCCTATAAATAGAAGACTTAGGCCTAGGTTGTGATACGCCTTAGTACGCCTTTTGTAACCTTGCTTTCTTGCGCAAGAAATAAGGGTTTAGGGTTTTGAGAGTCGTTGACTCTCTAGGTTGTAAGTCTCCCTTTGTATCAGTTGGTACACTGTGGTAGATATAGGTGTCGGACAGATCCATAAGCCTTGAGGTATTAGATTGTGTATTGTTCTTGGATGAAGCTTTTAAGCAAATCCGAGTTAGCTTGTTTATCAAGAAAGCTTGACAAATTTCTCTATTGACAGGGATGATGTAGAAATCACAGTTGGTGATTAAGGGAAGTGAGTGGGGTATCTCATATCAGGGTTGTAAATGTTTGAGTTTATCCTTGGTAAAGATGTTCATCGGGTAGATGTTAGGTATGAAGTTGTAAACGGGGGAGTTTAACTTTGTAACAGTCTATAGATAGTGGAGTCTTCTTCCTGGATTGGTATCCCCCAGATGTAGGTGAGTTGCACCCAACTGGGTTAACAATTAGTGTGTTCTTTATCATTCTGCAGATTTATGTTTTCTGTTAGGGTTTATGATAAACATGTTGGATCAGATGTCGTGACATCTGTAAGTGTGCAGTTCTGATATTCAAGGTATTAGTCTGCTGTTGCGCCTATGAGTTTAAATGATTATGTAGCATAATGTCTTGACATGTGTTAGGACATCTGCTATCTGCATAGGCCAAAATTTCAATTGGTATCAGAGCAGGCATCCTGTCTGGTTTTGGATGAGATCTTTGGGAGATACTTTCTGGCATTTAAACAAGAAGGAGTTTTGAAGATCAGATCAATCAACTCAAACATACTCAAGGGTATTAATGGATGAGATGGATGTTCTGGATCGAAGGGAGCAACCTAGAGGTTGTTCATGTTGCTGAGGAGATTCTACAACAACTACAGGAGAAGTGGCTAGTTCTCTTGTTGGTGTGTCTTATAAGATGTTGTGAAATCTTATTAGGGCAAGTAGAATCTATTCCTCGGTGGTTCCGCTGCATGTGTTTCTGATGGAAGAGCTCTAGAATTATGGTATTTTGGAGTTGTTACCGAAGACAGTTGGTGGAAGGTCTCAATCGTCGGCCTCTATATGTGAAGATATCTGCATTCTTTTATTCCAAAGTCAGGAGCAATGGAGTAAAGGGAGTTGTGGTTAGATATCTGGTATGGTGACTTCGTACTTGGAAGCTTGGTTTCTTGGTGCAGTTGAAGTCAGTTAAAGAGGAGAAGAGTTGAGTTTAAGTTTATCAGGTTCTTGCTCTAGGAGTTTGATAAATTATTAGTCGGCTAGGTTGTTAAAGATACTTGAGAATTATCTCAAGTCCACTCATAAAGGCATCTCAGTCGTGTATCTTAAGTCTTCTAGTTACTCTTCTGACTAGAAGGTGTTTCTTTGAAACACAATCTGAAAAAAGTGGAGGTGATTTATTTTCACCATCCAAAAACAGCAAGGAAGGATTCATCTCTCTTGACCCTAAGAGTGGATCCAATCTGATTGAAGAATTGTTGAGGTAAATAAGATTTGTTCAGAGAAAGTCTTAGTTACTTGAGTCAAGGGTGGCAGCCTTGGTATCTCAACATTGTCCTTTGAAGAAGATACTTGCAAAAAGATTGAATACTTTATAAGTGTTCATGACATGATCTGGTGGAGCTCAGCTACAGCAGTGAAGAAGGGTTATTGGACAAGGATTTAAGATCAATTGCTATTTGTGGAATCCACAAGTATTTAATTGATTATTCTTGAAAATCAAGATTGCTGATGTTTAACAAGATGTTGGAACACTCATCATCAGAGTTTGTGCAGAATCATGGGATGGGTACTGCATACTGTCGCTCCCAGGATTTTCGTCCAGGTACAAACGCGAGTGTGGCGCGGAAAAACAGAGTCGCCAGCCGTGTAAATTTATCCCAAGAGAGGGAAAGGGAACACCGCATAAACCTGAGGAAGAGGGAAAGGAATGGTCATCGCAACCATAGCCTGGGTTCGGGAGTCGGTTACGCGAGGGGAAGGTGTTAGCACCCCACGCGTCCATCGTACTCGATGGGATCCACGCTTGTTGTCTATTCTAAGGGTAAGTTATACTATCATCTAGGGCTGTACTAAAACGGGGGGAAGACAAAGACAAAGACAGACTCAGTAGGACGTCGACGTCCTAGGCCTACGTACCCCCTTCGTGCCATGGGGAATTCAGAGTCAACGTAGTTCGGACCAAGCTCTTTTTGTGTTTTTTATTAGCGACGTTAAGTCCGAGTCCGACAGTTAGGGTCGATGCCTGTTTGCGACTCAGACGGAAGGTAACATGCCCTTTTTGAAATAGCCTTTAAGTTTGGAAATCCCGAAGGACAAAAAGGTTTGAAGTTGGTTTGTGTTTTTTAGGACAGAAATGGCTTAAGTTAGTTCCTAAGTTGCATTGCACCAAAGTCTAGGGCATAGGGGCGAATACTTAACGCATCGTCCCAAGACAGGACGCTCGCTAAGCACTCTAGAAAGATGAGAGGAAGCCCCTCATTTCTCATTCCCCACGCTCAAGGCTCGTGCGCAATACACTTTATTCTTATTAAGTGTTTTAAAGAAATTTGAGATGAGAAGAGAAAAGACACAAGGGTAACTCTAAAGGGGGACTATGAATCCTAAAGTTATCATGCATGGGTGACCTACGGTTAGTGAGGTTTGACAACAACCTAAATCCTAAAGGAAGAAGATGAGAGAAGAACAGAGTAAGGGTGACCATGGATACTTATCCATACCCTTAAAGAACTTACCTTAGTCCCTGCATAAAAGGTTAGTGAGAAACAGACATAAATAATATCAAAGTGAATGAAAATCAAGCAATGGCAAACAATAATGATAATAATCCAAACATGAACCCGGAAGTTAAAGAAACAACCCCAAAGCAAATGGCACAAGTGCCTGTTCAAACAGATGATCAGATGTGGTCAGAAATAGGCATACAAGGAGATCTCAAGTGAAAATAAATCAAATAATTAGAGAAATAACTCCTAAAATTCTCAAATTAAACATAAATATTATTCAACCAGAGATAAACCAAATATCAAAAAATCCCTGCAAAAAATCAAGATATTAGTCATCTAAACAATTAAGCAAAGTTCAGGTGGAAAGTAGGGATCAATGTGCAAAAAGAGGACCAGAATGCAATATGAAATATAATTAAAAATGATTTAAAAATATTTTGGTGCAATTTAGAATGTTAGTGAACAAATGCAAAAAGAACGGATAAAAAATATTTTATGGCTGCAGAGGAATAAAATAAAGAAATTTATGTATGCATGCTATGAGATAAATTCAAAAGGAAATTATTCAAATAATATTACAAAAAAAGAAAATAAAAAAACCTCAACAACTTTGCTATCGCGAAAACGCGGTCATCGCAACCGGATCCGAATTGTACGGATTTAAATTAACGAAAAAAGGAAACTAAAAAAAAAGAGAAATTTAACTTTGATAAAAACCTCAGCAATATTGCTATCGCGAAAACGCGGTCATCGCAACCGGATCCGAATTGTACGGATCTAAATTAACGAAAAAAAGGCAACTAAAAAAAAAAAGAGAAATTTAACTTTGATAAAAAACCTCAGCAATATTGCTATCGCGAAAACGCGGTCATCGCAACCGGATCCGAACTGTACGGATCTAAAATAAACGAAAAAGGCGACTAAAAAAAAAGAGAAATTTAAATTTGATAAAAAAACCCTCAACAATATTGCTATCGTGAAAACGCGGTCATCGCAACCGGATCCGAATTGTACAGATCTAAATATAACAAAAAAAGGCGACTCAAAAAAAAAGAAATTTAACTTTAATAAAAAACCCTCAACAATATTGCTATCGCGAAAACGCGATCATCGCAGTCGGATCGAACTAAATATACAGGTCACGCATCATACACATATATACAGACAGCGTATCAACGTAATTCGATCCGAACAATATACTAAGCATAAACAAAAGCATTATCATATTTATAAAATAAGTAAAAACTAGATGCATATTGTATACTAAAACTTATATATAATAAAAAATTAGTATTAAGAAAACGTAAAGCTAGATATATATGATAAGAAAAACAAGCAAATTGTAATCCATATGCATATTGTATAATAAATTGTAAGTATACATGTAACAGTAACAATGTTAAGTCATATATGTACCTCACGGTACGACGGCGAATATTAAAAGCGAGAGGATCCCAAAATCTTTTTACTGTTAGAATTTTGAGAGAATTGGATATCAATAACAATGATCAGTCACATATTTCTTTTTCAATTCGTACTGAAACCGGCAACAATGTTAAGTGGGCGGCCGTTCCGTCTCCCTCAGTTTCTCCTTTTCTTCTCTTAACATCAGCACACATATATATAATGAAACCAATTAGGGTTAACTATTTTAATACCCGTAGTGTCCATTTTAAGGCCCAAATAACTAATATTAAAATTAAATAAAATTTAAACAATTCAATAAATTTAAAACAGAAACTAAAAATTTTATTTATTTATGAAAAACAATATTAGTTAAATAAAAATAAATATTTAATATAAAAATAAAAATACTAATTATCCTATTTATCTATTCTAAACAATATCAAATAAATAAAAATCGAACACCCTAGTGATCGAAAAAAAACAAACCGAGTACACTAAAATGATTAGTACGAAATATATGACTCGAAAAAAAAAATACAGCATTTGGTCAGATTTTAAAATAAATTTTGATCCGTAAAAATGCTCAAATTGATCAAAATATGACGAAAAATTAAAACGAACACGCCGAGTTAAACTACGCGAACCGTAGAATTGACGTCTGCAAGTTCGATTTTAAAATTTTCTGTCCCCTGATTTTAAGCACCGCTGAAATTCAATTTGACCGCTCTGTCTGTAAATTTCCGAGAAATTATTCCGACCAATATTTTAGGCAGTATGCGAGATGAAAAGCACTATTTTATGCTATTTAGGTGATGCAGAGTCAGATGAATGAAAATATTAAAAATGCCTGGAATAAGCTGTGAACTCTCAAAATTCCCTGTTGGAAAAAGAATGATCTGGTACCAAATTACCGAGCAAAATAAATGTTGGGGAACTCTAATGCTTGCTGCTTAGAATAAGAGAAGTCCTTAGCCACAAGGATACCGTGATCCGATGTCTCGAGAGCTCAATGCAATGCATGATTATGAGTTAAGACCTAAATGAGATGCAAATGAAAAAAAAGAAACATAAGCCAGAAAAAGTTAGAAAAAGGTAGGGCAAATTTCGGGGTGCTACAGCTGCCCCTATTCAATCAACTTGGTCCTGAAGGTATGATAGCGACGACTCTCAGACATTCGGGATGCACGGAGATTGAATACCAAAGAACCCGGAAATTTGCAAACTGTGGGGAGAGAAATGACATAGTGATTGCCAGCCGAATGTGGGCCTACAACCGGAGGTTTGTAGAATCAAAGGACCTACAAAGATGACTCCGCTGGGGATAAGAAGGTAGACCATTAACTCTGAGGTTGAGGACAATCTGGATTAAACACCGACTTTGAATATTTGAGGAAAAGGTAGACATCAACTCTGAGGTTGAGAAAATACATAACTTCAACTCTGAGGTTAGAAGAAGGATATACGTCAACTCTGAAGTTGGTAAAAGGGGCGTCAACCCTGAGGTTGGACAAAAGGGAATATTCATCAACTCTGAGGTCAAGCAAAGGCGTCCGATAACTTTGAAGTTGGAGAAGAAGAGGTGTGACAACTCTGAGGCTGGAAGAAATGAGGTACGACAACTCTGAGGTTGGGGACGAAAGGCTTCAACTCTGAGGTTGGAGAGAAGATATACAACAACTTTGAAGTTGGTAAAGAAAAGGATATTCATCAACGCTGAGATTGGTAAAAAGGTATACGACAACTTTGAAGTTGGGGAGGAATGGGTTGTTCATCAACTCTGAGGTCGAGAAAAGATATGCAACAACTTTGAAGTTGGGGAAGATAAGCGTCAGCTCTAAGGTTGGGATCACTGTATTGAGGGTTGATCTGGGCTTTCGCACAAGGTACCAAATCTGGCTTATGCTCCGATGCATGTTAGAGTTTTTTCTATGGCGTAATACTCCATACAAAATGGAAATGCTATGCATTTGAGGATGCATTGATGATGATATGCAAAAGGGCCCCTCCAGCAAAATAAATGCTGGAGAGAAGAGACCAATTCAGCTGGGGATAACAAAAATAAATTGTCCTCTGAATCTAGGAACTCTGCTGGGGAGGATCACACTGACCGACTCTTTGGATCAACCACTTCTGTTGGGGATGACAAAAATAAATTGTCCTCTGAATCCAGGAACTCTGCTGAGGAGGATCACACTGACCAACTCTTTGGATCAACCATTTCTGCTGGGGATGAAATCCCAAAAGAACATCCACACTACCGGGGATTACACATGTCCTCTACTGAAGGTAACATCCAAAACCTGAGATTTCTCCTCTGCTGGGGAGTTGAGAATGAATGCCAATGACGGGACCGGAAGTCTGTTACTGAAAATTGGCAACCACAATTTGGGCTTAGAATCTGCTGGGCATGCCAACCACCACTGCTCGAATAACGGCGCAGATTGCTACCAGACCCTGCTTGGGGAAAAAAGTCCATAATACCATCCTGCTTGGGGATACTGCCGAACTTAACCTGCTGATGGGGAGAATGACTTTACCCTCACCTTGTTGAGGATTAGAACATAACGTTGTTGACGAAAGTGCGCTTCCTGACTGGCTGGGGTGATGATACATCCTGACTTTGTGGGGAGACAACGTCCTGTTCCAGAGAACAAATTCCCCGAGTATCCTGTTGGGGAAAGTCTACTCTGCTAAGGAAAGTTTGCTCTGCTGGGGAAGGAGCAATCTCAATGCTGGGGAGAGCAAACTGCTGGGGAAGTACAATCCTGTTTCCCTGCAACCTGACTTGTCTTTATGGTCATAAGCGGCTCTTTGAACTTTTCACTTGCCCCAGACCACCAGGTCTAATGGAAGAAATCATCTCAAGAGGATTTTATAGAAGATCGGGCGTTCGCACTGCCCCAGGGTCTTCAAACTCTTGGAGAGATTTATCACATCTCGACATAACTGCCCCAATCTTCATAATCCATGAAGTACATTACCTCGAAAGGGATTGTAATGACTTGAAAATACTCTGCTTTAGTATTTTGAACCTTGAGGAGGTGTTTTCAATTAACCATTTTCAGGAGTGGACAATCTCCCATGCTCTGGAGGTGGCCTGCCCCACTATGGGCTTTGAAGTGAATTTGCCCCTGATCCTAGAATGAATGCCCCAGAATAACTAAACTTCGAAGAGATTTCCCGACGTGACTGCCCCAGATTGGCTACATCTTAACACGACTTACTAGGGAGAGCAGCCTGCCCTTTGATATGTTTGTCCTTCAGAATTTCCAAGCATCCCAACTTGGCAGGATCAAGCTTCTTGACTGACTTTCACTGTGTAAGCTGCCATTGATGCTTAGGCACATGTATGCAAACAGAACGAGTTATTTATGAGAATGATAATCCTAATGCAACGCTTATGTTAACCTTGAAGTTTATTGAGAATACGTCGCAAAACCCGGTGAACGAATCACTAGTTGGGATGCGACCTTGATTTTTGAATGGCAAAACAATGCGCAATGCAATACCAACAAGTCTTATTAGCACCACTTATAAGAGTCAGGAACGCCATCCTGTCGAAGTACGCTTTCGGAATAAACCCTGTTTCAATTAGGACTTTTAAGGGTTGTAACGCGGTCTGGTTCACGGTTTCAAAAAAAAAGATTTATGGCTCAAAATTTATTGGTGCCCACCCAATCTTCGTGATGATCTCCAGTCCTATGTTCAGTTAATCTGACCCAAATGCTCATCTCCCAACAGGTTTATGATTTTCAAGGAACCTATGCCCCTAATGGTTTGGCACCTAAGGAGGTTTTGGAATGACAGTCACCGCTTTTTATCTTTTGTGTCTGTAATCACACGAGTTTGTTCTTGTAATGCTTTTTGCTTCTTCTTTCTTTTGCTTTTTGATCCCTAATTTTTGCCTGGACTGACTCTTCTGAGTCTTTCGATTTTTAAGTCCAGCGGGATGCCCTAACTTTTGCCTAAGTCACTTGTTTTCAAGTTTCGACTTAGCGGGCCTTCTTCCTCTTTTTTTTTATTCCCCTTTTGAACAAAGCGTGTGACACTGGTTGTCTTACTTGCTTGAAAGGGTTGTGACTGCCTCACTCCTTAGTTGTTGATGGATAACCATTGTGGTTTCACATCTCTTGACGGTGGGATAGAAGGTAATGGTTCCTCGGATGCACACTCTCCTTGAATTTTGAACGCTTGGTCAAACTAACTGACGCCTACCCTGCCCCTGGGTTAAGTATGAGGATTTTTCGTACGAAAGAAACTCCTACTTCAAGGCTCAAAGGGTTTAACGAGGGTCTATCTCCCTTATATCTCCATTGTTTAGGGATTTGAAACAATGCCTGTACATCCTCAACGGGGTTTTATCCAAAAGCGTACCATTAGAAATCTGCGTTCTTATTTCGTCATCCTCCCTCAAGAGTTTTAAAGAAGAAAATTGGTATTGCAGTGCATATGAACATTTAAGAGTGAAAACGAATGGATTACTTCAAGAAAAACATACTCATTGCATTAATTTCATCATAAAAACAAATAAGTCTTATATGCATACAATGCTTTAACAAGAAATGAAAAATTACAAATGAAAATGCAGTAAAGAAGCTGAAGATTGCCATTGCTGAGGAAGCTTGATTCTGCCTGGACGTACTTGCAGATTGAGTGCTTTACTCGAGAAGGGAAGCTTCAATTAATGTACATATCATCTTCAGTGAATGCAATGATCTTTGAGTCTACCAGGTCTTGCACCTTGTGCTTGAACACGTTGCAGTTTTCAATTGAATGACCCAGTGTGTCTGAGTGGTATTCACCTCTGGCATCCAGATCATAATCAGGAGGAATAAGATCAGGAACAGGCTTGGCATCCCTTAGTTCAACCAAAGAACTCTCAAGTAGACGGGCAAGAACATCACTGTGAGGAATAGGGAGTGGATCGAAACTTCTCGCAGGCCTTCGTGATCTTTGTTGTCTCTGTTGCTGAGGAGCATAAGGTCACTGATTTTGAACAGACCGTTGAACAATAGGGGGAACATACACAGCACTAGCTTCTCCTTCCTTTCCCTTTGAGGACCCAGCATAAGGTTTCTTACTTCCTCCAGATGAGGACCCATCACCGCCTGATATTTTCCCCGCCTTAATTCCGCTTTCCACCATGTCTCTTACCAAGATCAAGTCAGCAAACTTTCCAGTCATACACGGTACCAGCTTTTCATAGTAATGACCCTGAAAGGTGGCCATAAACATAGTTATCATTTCACGTTCCAACATGGGAGGCTGAACCCTAGCTGCCAGTTCACGCCACCTCTGGGCATACTCTTTGAAACTCTCATTGTTCTTCTGTGATAAGTTCTGCAGCTGTGTTGGGTTAGGAGACAAATCAGTGTTATATTGGTAGTGTCTAATAAATGCCCCCGCCAGATCTCTCCAACTACTCACATCCTTCCTTTCTATTTGCATGTACCACTCCAGGGATGCCCCAGATAGGCTATCCTGGAAGCAATGCATCATCAGCTTTTCATTCTTCGCATGCGCAGCCATTTTGCTTGCGTATGCCCTCACGTGGGTCCTCGGGCAAGTCATACCATTATACTTCTCAAAAGTAGGGATCTGGAACTTGTGCGGGATAACAACGCCTGGAACCAGCCCCAAATCATCTAGATCCATACCCAAAGCATCCTGATTCACAACACCCCTTAGCTGTTCCTCAATCAACCTGATCCTCTGATCATTGTCAATCTGGGGACCAGCATCCCCACCCGGCAGAGAAAATGCATCATCTTGAACATCATCATACTGACGGCCATGAACTGTGCCAGCGCCATTACCTCCTCCCGCTGCAGTGGGAACCACAATACTTTCTCCTCCGCCCGGAGGAATCGCAACACCAGAAACAGGAATACCTCCGCCCGGAGGGCCATTCTGCACACTAGTACCAGTAACACCAGTATGGACTCCTCCCTGAAGGACAACTTCGTTATCAATCCTTGCAATCAGTGGTTGGACAACAGTTCTTAACTGCTCTTGGCCCTGCGCAACCCCTTGCATCAAATCCATGAATTGGTTCATGCGAGTCCGCATCTCAGTCATCTCATTTTGTATCTGATCCATGGGTCTTTTCTGATTCTGTCTGGTAGGATACCAGTGAATGTGTTGATCTGCAATCTGGTACGGTGGAAGAGAACCAAGTAAGAACGCCAGAGATAAACACATGTTATGCAAAATGATTATGGATATGCGAATGCAAATGAACATGTTTAAAAATTCGCAGGACGATCCACCCCTTGATTCCAGTTTAATTTCAAAAACCATATTCAAAGTTAGGATGCAACCCTACAAATGAATAAACATGTTGGGATGCAAAATGATGATGCAAATGCACATATGGGATCAAGGATGCCACACAGACTGGACAACTGCTGCACTGAACAAACTGAACCGTCTCAAAGATCTTCCCAAATACCCAAAATACCAGAATAACCATAGTACCACACTGATAAACCTGTGATCAGAAAACCGGGTATGTTGAAGGTCAAGGTTACCTGCAAACCTGCAAACGCCCATCCCCTCTCACATGTGGGTACTAGGATGTTCAGTATCCCGGGCTCTTAGGTCGAGAAATGATGATATGTTCACCATTTCTGGTTTGGCATCATCATCAATCGAGGAGGCCTCAACTGATTCTCCAAAGCGGAAGGTCCTCATCTTTGGCACTGAGGTCGAGAAACAATAGTACATTCATCCCTCGGGGTACAGTACTAAAGTCAATCGAGGAGTGCCTCCACTGATTCTCTTCAAAACGTAGGGGCCGTCCATTGCGAGTTCCAAAGCGGGCCCTCGGGTGCGAATGGGTTTGCCACAGGATGTGGTCTGCCACTGTCACCACTAAAGAGGATATTTCCACTAAGGTCCTCAATGATCGGTCACCAGAGTCGACAGCTCTCTAGATCAACACCCCAACATGCGCAAGACACACACGTTAGAATGCGTCCCAAGATAGCCTCGTCTGGTTGTGAATTTCGTGAACACACAAACGTACCAAGCGGGCACATAGGTCCCACTACTTTCCACTCTAGTCCTAGGGTATTCTCAAGCTTGGGTATTGGGCTTAGCTCTCGGTCCCACCCAACCTGCAAAACAAAGACAGCCAGCACAGCACAGCAGCATGACAGTAATAAAAAAATGAAATGCAGAAAATGCGGTAAAAATAAAAATAAAATACAAAATAAAGCAAAACAAAAACAAAATTCCCAAAGAGAACAGAGACAAGCAAGCGTTAGGATTGACTCGCTTAGGGATGGACCAGCATAGGTCAACCAGAGTCCCCAGCAGAGTCGCCAGCTGTCGCTTCCAAGATTTTAATCCAGGTACAAACGCGAGTGTGGCGCGAAAAAACAGAGTCGCCAGCCGTGTAAATTTATCCCAAGAGAGGGAAAGGGAACACCGCATAAACCTGAGGAAGAGGGAAAGGAATGGTCATCGCAACCATAGCCTGGGTTCGGGAGTCGGTTACGCGAGGGGAAGGTGTTAGCACCCCACGCGTCCATCGTACTCGATGGGATCCACGCTTGTTGCCTATTCTAAGGGTAAGTTATACTATCATCTAGGGTTGTACTAAAACGGGGGGAAGACAAAGACAAAGACAGACTCGGTAGGACGTCGACGTCCTAGGCCTACGTACCCCCTTCGTGCCATGGGGAATTCAGAGTCAACGTAGTTCGAACCAAGCTCTTTTTGTGTTTTTTATGAGCGACGTTAAGTCCGCGTCCGGCAGTTAGGGTCGATGCCTGTTTGCGACTCAGACGGAAGGTAACGTGCCCTTTTTGAAATAGCCTTTAAGTTTGGAAATCCCGAAGGACAAAACGGTTTGAAGTTAGTTTGTGTTTTTTAGGACAGAAGTGGCTTAAGTTAGTTCCTAAGTTGCATTGCACCAAAGTCTAGGGCACAGGGGCGAATACTTAACGCATCGTCCCAAGACAGGACGCTCGCTAAGCACTCTAGAAAGATGAGAGGAAGCCCCTCATTTCTCATTCCCCGCGCTCAAGGCTCGTGCGCAATACACTTTATTCTTATTAAGTGTTTTAAAGAAATTTGAGATGAGAAGAGAAAAGACACAAGGGTAACTCTAAAGGGGGACTATGAATCCTAAAGTTATCATGCATGGGTGACCTACGGTTAGTGAGGTTTGACGACAACCTAAATCCTAAAGGAAGAAGATGAGAGAAGAACAGAGTAAGGGTGACCATGGATACTTATCCATACCCTTAAAGAACTTACCTTAGTCCCTGCATAAAAGGTTAGTGAGAAACAGACATAAATAATATCAAAGCGAATGAAAATCAAGCAATGGCAAACAATAATGATAATAATCCAAACATGAACCCGAAAGTTAAAGAAACAACCCCAAAGCAAATGGCACAAGTGCCTGTTCAAACAGATGATTAGATGTGGTCAGAAATAGGCATACAAGGAGATCTCAAGTGAAAATAAATCAAATAATTAGAGAAATAACTCCTAAAATTCCCAAATTAAACATCAATATTATTCAACCAGAGATAAACCAAATATAAAAAAATCCCTGCAAAAAATAAGATATTAGTCATCTAAACAATTAAGCAAAGTTCAGGTGGGAAGTAGGGATCAATGTGCAAAAAGAGGACAAGAATGCAATATGAAATATAATTAAAAATGATTTAAAAATATTTTGGTGCATTTTAGAATGTTAGTGAACAAATGCAAAAAGAACGGATAAAAAATATTTTATGGTTGCAGAGGAATAAAATAAAGAAATTTATGTATGCATGCTATGAGATAAATTCAAAAGGAAATTATTCAAATAATATTACAAAAAAGAAAATAAAAAAAACCTCAACAACTTTGCTATCGCGAAAACGCGGTCATCGCAACCGGATCCGAATTGTACGGATCTAAATTAACGAAAAAAGGCAACTCAAAAAAAAGAGAAATTTAACTTTGATAAAAACCTCAGCAATATTGCTATCGCGAAAACGCGGTCATCGCAACCGGATCCGAATTGTACGGATCTAAATTAACGAAAAAAGGCAACTAAAAAAAAAAGAGAAATTTAACTTTGATAAAAAACCTCAGCAATATTGCTATCGCGAAAACGCGGTCATCGCAACCGGATCCGAATTGTACGGATCTAAATATAATGAAAAAGGCGACTCAAAAAAAAAAGAGAAATTTAACTTTGATAAAAAAACCCTCAACAATATTGCTATCGCGAAAACGCGGTCATCGCAACCGGATCCGAATTGTACAGATCTAAATATAACGAAAAAATGCGACTAAAAAAAAAAGAAATTTAACTTTAATAAAAAACCCTCAACAATATTGCTATCGCGAAAACGCGATCATCGCAGTCGGATCGAACTAAATATACAGGTCACGCATCATACACATATATACAGACAGCGTATCGACGTAATTCGATCCGAACAATATACTAAGCATAAACAAAAGCATTATCATATTTATAAAATAAGTAAAAACTAGATGCATATTGTATACTAAAACTTATATATAATAAAAAATTAGTATTAAGAAAACGTAAAGCTAGATATATATGATAAGAAAAACAAGCAAATTGTAATCCATATGCATATTGTATAATAAATTGTAAGTATACATGTAACAGTAACAATGTTAAGTCATATATGTACCTCACGGTACGACGGCGAATATTAAAAGCGAGAGGATCCCAAAATCTTTTTACTGTTAGAATTTTGAGAGAATTGGATATTAATAACAATGATCAGTTGCCTATTTCTTTTTCAATTCGTACTGAAACCGGCAACAATGTTAAGTGGGCGGTCGTTCCATCTCCCTCAGTTTCTCCTTTTCTTCTCTTAACATCAGCACACATATATATAATGAAACCAATTAGGGTTAACTATTTTAATACCCGTAGTGTCCATTTTAAGGCCCAAATAACTAATATTAAAATTAAATAAAATTTAAACAATTCAATAAATTTAAAACAGAAACTAAAAATTTTATTTATTTATGAAAAACAATATTAGTTAAATAAAAATAAATATTTAATATAAAAATAAAAATACTAATTATCCTATTTATCTATTCTAAACAATATCAAATAAATAAAAATCGAACACCCTAGTGATCGAAAAAAAACAAACCGAGTACACTAAAATGATTAGTACGAAATATATGACTCGAAAAAAAAAATACAGCATTTGGTCAGATTTTAAAATAAATTTTGATCCGTAAAAATGCTCAAATTGATCAAAATATGACGAAAAATTAAAACGAACACGCCGAGTTAAACTACGCGAACCGTAGAATTGACGTCTGCAAGTTCGATTTTAAAATTTTCTGTCCCCTGATTTTAGGCACCGCTGAAATTCAATTTGACTGCTCTGTCTGTAAATTTCCGAGAAATTATTCCGACCAATATTTTAGGCAGTATGCGAGATGAAAAGCACTATTTTATGCTATTTAGATGATGCAGAGTCAGATGAATGAAAATATTAAAAATGCTTGGAATAAGCTGTGAACTCTCAAAATTCCCTGTTGGAAAAAGAATGATCTGGTACCAAATTACCGAGCAAAATAAATGTTGGGGAACTCTAATGCTTGCTGCTTAGAATAAGAGAAGTCCTTAGCCACAAGGATACCGTGATCCGATGTCTCGAGAGCTCAATGCAATGCATGATTATGAGTTAAGACCTAAATGAGATGCAAATGAAAAAAAAGAAACATAAGCCAGAAAAAGTTAGAAAAAGGTAGGGAAAATTTCGGGGTGCTACACATACGCTTTAGCATCTGTTTTAGTCTTAGGTGGTGACCTAAGAAGTGGCTTCAGTCGGGTGTGACAAAAGCATATGTTCTCTGGAGAGTTTCCTGGCAAGAAACTAGTCTGGACTTTGATGTTGTTGAAGATGAAGATGAAGATATCATAATCTTGATGGTTACAGCTTGGATCAGTTTATTTCTGATCTAGGTGCTTTGGAGCATGTATCTTGCTCTTTTTTATTGAAGGTCAAAGTTAAGTGGCAGTTATCTCTGACTTTCTACAGTCTGCTCTACTGAGGAAAGTGGCATTCTTTGGTATGGCTATGGTGTAGTCTTGGACTACTTATTTTCTAAAGATTCAGACGTGGCAGTTGTGAAGTCTTTGGAGTTTCAAAGCAGGATGGAGGTTGTTTACTCAAACCTGGTTGTTGAATCAAGTCTATGAGAGCATGGAACTCTTGTTCTGCGAAGGGAGGAGGTTCTTCTAAGTGGCAGAAGGAGGAGCTGAATTTAACAGTTGGATGTCATATCAAAATGTTCTGACATCTAGCTTAACATCAAAAGTCTCAGCTGGTGATGTGGCACATCAACTTAAGATATGGTGATCTACAAGAGAGTGGAAGTTATGGATGCTTTAAAAAGGTCTATCTCATGCAGTTTGCGGGAGCCGTGGATGGGAAGATGTTACATGACTAAGAGGCTTGGTGGCTCCAAGATATCTTGCTATGGGGCAAGTAGTTCATGTAACTTGAATATCTGTTTTCATTGGTGGATCAGTGTATCTTGTGGGAGTTCTGAATATGAGTGAGGTCAATCAAAAGGTGGCATTTGGTTGGTTTCACAATGTCCATTCAAGCAGGATGCTTGAAACTGATTGCTCTTGTACAGAAGAGTAGTTAGTTGAAATTGTAAGGAGGTTCTGGTTCTCTGGGAGCTTGTGGCAGAAGTTCTGGGTTGAGGATGGAAGTATACCTTCTTTTGGTGGATGAGAGTTTATTTCTCTCTAGGTTTCTGAAGTTTTCTTTGTTCAAACTGGTGGCGCACTGTTGTGTGAAGATCTTTAGTGTGGATTACTATGCTGATAGTAAGTCCAGTGGTGGAGCATATCAAGAACCATGGTGTGTGGTGTCTGTGATGTGTGGTAGATGTCCTAACTAATGTTAGAACGTCTTTGGGTTAGTTATCCTTGGTGAAGGATTTCAGGTTCTGTGAGGAATTGGGTACTTGCATTGTGTCTAAGAAGTATCTACATTGTCATATGGGAGAATGATGAAGTAGAAGAACTGTCTTGGAAGATTGATGTAAGTGTTTTAGAAGACTGGAGTGGATCACGGGTTGATTGCATGAAGGTCTAGTTTCTGATGTGTTCAGAAGTAGATATTCACCAGAAAATAAGAAGTATTACAAGTTATCATACGGGAGAATGATAAGGAATGTCTGTCTTGGATTGTGGGGTGTCTATCTCTATTGCTGGCTGGGTAAGGTCAGTGGAAAATCTTGTGAAGGGGATGTTGCCCCTGGCTGCAAGTCATGCTAGTAGTGGATCAGTTTGGCAGCTGTGAAGTTCTGGATCATGCATACAATAGCTGACATCATTATTACAAACTAAGGGGCCCTGTGCGTCTCTTTGAGGAATGTGAAGTATTCTGATTCAATTGGTTTGTGCCTCAAGCAGCTGGAGGTCTATACATGAGAATTCAAGAGGAGTTCGTGTGGTGTGTTGCAGGATGGGGGGGATCAATGGGACTTTGATCTCAAGCCAAGAGTTTGTTATGGTTGGTATACATTTCCTTACGGGTAGCATGATGGTGATCATGTGTGAGTGATTATTGTTTCTTGTCAGAGGAAGCAATAAGAGAGTTGATGATTGTGTTCAGCTGGTAAGTTAAGTTGAGGGTGCGTTCTTGAAGACATGAAGATACGTCTTATGTTTTCCATTCATTAGCTAAGGTGTTATGTGGAGGAGCACTGGTTACCTTAGATAGGGGGAGTTGCTCCTTGATCTAAGATGTTTTACTGCGAGGGTGCAGTTGTGGATCCAGTTTGCATTTGTGCGTCAAGCAAGCTGAGATGTCAAGAAGGATATCTTGACATTTTTTTTTTGTATTGTTGCAAGTTGTGGGAGACTTGGCAGTGCATGTGTATAGGTAATGGTTCTTATTGGATACTTAAGAATCATTGATTGAGTCTGGGGGAATTTATTTTTCTCTGTAGGCTGTGATCACAAAAATGTGAAGATTTTATTCAATACAGATATTTTCTTTAACATTGTTGGATGTGACTTGGTCGAGGACGTCATAGCAGTGAAGAGTGTCTGGAGAATCTCTGACAGTCTGATGACATAAGTATTGATTCTGTCTTGGGAAAACGCTTAGGGTGTTTGTCAGAAGGACGTGTAAAATCTTGTCCTTGAATATACATTCACATGTGTTGGAACTTGTACTTCAACAAGAATCTGTCCAAAAAATGAATAAAGACATAAAGACCGGGTAGTGGTTGATACAATTCAAATAAGGGGATCTCAAAATTCATCTTAGTCATCGCTGTATCACTCTTGCTGATGTCTTTATGGCTTATATAAGGTTCTGGGTGAGCACTCTTTGGATCTGGATATACCTTGGTAATATTTGTCAAATTGTGTCTAAAAAGGGGGAGAAATGTTCTGATCTTCTCATGAGAATCTCACGACTGATAAAGCAGCTTGTCAAAATGCTCAACAGGATGTTACAACATTCTTGGTCTCAGCTCTCAAATGGACTTTTGTGTCCTGTGTTCTGAGTTACCCAAGGAAGTACTTTACTGCTAATGGTATTGCTACTGCTTTTTCCTAATGGTTTTCTTTTGCTTCTTAAGAGAAATATTTATCCTTTCGTGACAAGTATTGGTTCATGGGTTGAGGGGGAGCGTCTTGCATCTTCTTTCTCATGTACTCCATCACGGGTAAGGTATAGGCCTTGAAATTATTTGGAGTCCTCACTGCATGCACCATCAATCTAGAGCATATGTGTTTTAGCCAAAATTTGCCAAAAAAGGGGAGATTGAAAGCTCTGAGTTTTTGAACAAATTTTGGTAAAACATAATTGTTAACTCAACAATGATATCAAGCTAAATAATTCTGCTGAAGACGTGATGTCGAACAAGATGTCTTAACATGCATCTTGACATCATGGACTGAATGGCTTAAGTTAGTTTTTAAACTGCTGCAACACTCAAGGAGAAATTGCTGCATGGATCAAGGACTGAAGATTGATGCCCAAGGAAGCAGAAGCCTATAAATAGAAGACTTAGACCTAGGTTGTGAAATGCCTTAGTACGCCTTTTGTAACCTTGCTTTCTTGCGTAAGAAACAAGGGTTTAGGGTTTTAAGAGTCATTGGCTCTCTAGGTTGTAAGTCTCTCTTTGTATCAGTTGATACACTGTGGTAGATATAGGTGTCGCAAAGATCCATAAGCCTTGAGGTATTGGATTGTGTATTGTTCTTGGATGAAGCTTTTAAGCAAATCCGAGTTAGCTTGTTTGCCAAGAAAGCTTGACAGATTTCTGTATTGACAGGGATGATGTAGAAATCACAGTTGGTGATTAAGGGAAGTGAGTAGGGTATCTCATATCAGGGTTGTAAACGTTTGAGTTTAGCCTTGGTAAATATGTTCATTGGGTAGATGTTAGGTATGAAGTTGTAAACGGGGGAGTTTAACTTTGTAACAGTCTACAGATAGTGGAGTCTTCTTCCTGGATTGGAATCCCCCAGATGTAGGTGAGTTGCACCGAACTGGGTTAAAAATTATTGTGTTCTTTATCATTCTGTAGATTTACGTTTTCTGTTAGGGTTTATGATAAATATATTGGATCAGATGTCGTGACATCTGTAAGTGTGCAGTTCTGATATTCAAGGTAACAGTCTGCTGTTGCGCTTCTGAGTTTAAATGATTATGTAGCACAATGTCTTGACATGTGTTAGGACATCTGTTGTTTGCATAGGCCAGAATTTCAATATATGATATGTATGAGAGGTCCATGATCAATGGACCTCAAAGAAATGCATGATTTAGAGAGTTCAAGTTGTGATGCACTTACCTCTTGAAGCTCCTTGTGCTATCTGCCAAGTTCCTTGTGCCAGAAGTGATCCAATGCTTTAGACACTCTTGATGGATCCCTTAGAAGCTTTTAGGATGATCAAAACCAGCTGGAATCCTCAGGAACAAGTATTAAGTTCTTTCTTGCAAAAGTGGCAAAGTGTCAAACTGATCAGAATTGAGCTCTATTTATAGTGTGTCAAGTTTGTTTTGGCAGCAATAGTGAATGGCAGCTGCAGCAGGCCTTTGGCCAATGTTGATCAAAAGGAATCTCAAGTCTCCTCTAGCCATTGACTTGAGGTTAGGGCACAGACCTATGGTCCTTTGATTCAGAGCTGAATCTTAAATTATTCAGTTGGGAATGTCTCAGTCCATGCCACCTTGGTGCATCCATTGAATGCTTGGAAACAAAATTGGAGTCTTGGCACCTTTTTAGCCTTTTTAGGTTTGTTATGGTTATGTGTAGATTGTTGGACTTGGAAGGCTTGGGGATTAGATAATTCCTCTTTTGTTTTATCCTCTGATGTGTCCAAATGGATGACAAGGACTGGAGTTGTCCAATTTTGCCAAATCGAGCAAAATGCCAAAATCTGCCTTGTACAAGGCAGTTGGTGTAGCGAGCGATTTTTGTCGGTGACGCGACCACCTTATCGCTGGGTTTTCCTCACCGCAATGGTAGGAGGAGGGTTCTACTTTCTTATTTCTTATTTATCCCATGAAACTAAAAGGGAAAGGGAAGCTATTTAAAACTAACCTTGCACGCGAATATTTAATAAACGCTTAAAAGATATTCGGGGAGTTCGGGGTCAGATTATACAATGGGGAGTTGTCAATTACCCATCCTATATGTGGTTATCCACAGGATATTAGATTTATGTTTCGCTTTGTAATTGATGGTGTTTATCTGTTAATGGGTGGGGAAAGTTTCTTGGGAAGTATGAGTGAGTGAGTGATATTTTGTTGATGTTCGGGTGTTTTTGGTAAGGTACTGGACCTAAGTTTTGGTTGATGTGTTAAGGTACTGGACCTAGGGTTTTTGATTGGTATGCTCGCTAAGATTTCGCCATCTTATGCCTACGTATTTCTGTTTAAACAAAACAGGGAAATCAGAGCAATCATAGTTCCTCTTTTTCTAAGGGAGGAAAATATGTTTGGTGTCTTGTTCAAAGCCTAAGATTGAAGCTAAAAGGTTTTGACTGAGAGAGAATTTGTCATCTCTAAAGAAGGATTGTTGATTTTTGTGTGCCTTGATCAAAGCACAAGGTTGATGCTAAAAGGTTAATTGACTCGGCTAGGGGATTTCTTTATACAAAGCCTAAGAGGAGGCTGGAAGTTTGACTTTTTCGGGGAAAAATGTTCTATCTGTCTTGTACAAAGCCCAAGATTGAGGCTAAAAGTATTTTGACTCCACTGGGGAGGTTTGTATGTGTCTTGTACAAAGCCCAAGATTGAGGCTGACCTTACTGGGAAAAATCATTATACAAAGCCTAAGAGGAGGCTGAAATGAGTTTGACTCTTCTTGGGGAAAATCATTCCCCAAAGCCTAAAGGAAGGCTGGGAGGAAATGACTCCGCCGTAGAAGATATCTGTCCCAAGCTTAAGAGAGGGAGATTTATGTCTTGTACAAAGCCCAAGATTGAGGCTAAAGGGGTTTGACTCAACAAGAGAGTGTTTTTATCTGTCCTGTACCAAGCCCAGGATGGAGGCTGGACAAGCTGGAGAAATTATTCTACACAACTTGAGAAGAGGCTAGCTCCTGCTAGGGGAAATCTTTATACCAAGTTTGGACAAAGATCCAATTAACGAGAGAGTATTATTATCTGTCTTATACAAAGCCCAAGAGAGTCTGAAAAGGTGATTGACTCAACAAGAGAGTCTAAAAAGTGATTGACTCAACAAGAGAGTCTAAAAAGTGATGGACTCAACAAGAGAGTCTGAAAAGTGATTGACTCAACAAGAGAGTCTGAGAAGGTTAGCTCCGCTGGGGAGAATCATTTGTAAAAAGCCCAAGAGGAGGCTGACTTCGCTGAGGAAGGATCATTATACAAAGCCTAAGAGGAGGCTAGCTTTCTGCTGAGGAAAGGTCTTTATACAAAGCCTAAGAGGAGGCTATCTTTTGTCGGGGATAATTGAGATCTTGAGGCAGGTCCAAATGGGGAACCAACTCTTGTTGAGGATTACAGAAGAGTTGAGATATCAGAGACCTTGAGGTTCTGATTTAGGATAAGCTGACCCTGGTTGGGGAACTATCAAGAGAAAGGCTGGGTTTCTGCTGGAGATTGATCCAGAGAGCTCGGGGTTTCTTCCTATATTTGTAAGGAGCTTGAGAATGTCTTTGAGACTCAAGGGGATTAGACTGTCCAAGTCTACTGGTGAGGGAGAGTTTTATCTTTTGTATGATGCCCAAGAGGAGGCGAGGGCATTAAGGGATGAGAATCAACCCTAAAGTTGCCAGAGGTTTGACACTGGAAAGACTGCTCTAGCAAAGGATGTCTAAGTTCTGTCTTATACCTTTAAGAGGTTGTCAGGGTCCTTGTATTAAGCCCATGAGAAGGCATGAGGACTTCTAAGAAGCCGGAGGGTCCTTGTACAAAACCCAAGAGGAGGCAGGGATGCTTTTAAGAAGCCTGTAGGTCCCAAACCAAGAAAAGTTCAAGAAATGCTATTCACCGAGAATAGATCATTTAGTGAAAGTTCTGTGATTTGAAGAAATTCAAGAGATGCCATTCACAGAGAATAGATCAACTCCGGGGAGTAGAATTTCTTTGACAATTTCTAGGGGTAACAGTCTGAGAAAAGGTTCACTGAGAATACTGCCTTTCTCTTTGTTCTATATTGTTTAAGCCTAAGAGAAGGAAAGACTGTATCTGGAGATCCTATGGGGATCTAGTTTTGTTTGTATTTTAAGAGTGACCAACATGGCTTTACCTAGTTCTAGACCTAGTTGCCGGGAAAAACTTTAAATAACTATACTAGTATATATACAGTTGATATATGACAAGTATAAAAAGGATATGAAAGAAGACTAACCATGCCCAGCTTCCCACAATACAGTTATATATATTTGACATGTATTTAAAAGAATGAAAGAAGACTTACCGTGCGCAACTTCCCACAATACAGTTATATAAATATATGAAAGCGAGTAAATGAAAGCCGATAAAAACTTACAGGCGAACCAGCTTCTATGCTGTTTTGTTAGTTGTTTAAAGAAATTAAAGAAAGTTTTGATAACAATATATATATTTGAATCTAAACCAAAAGGAATTGTTTTGATAAGATTGGTGGGGCTTATACTCAAATAGAGGCCCAAGGTTTAACAGTGATCGTACCGTTGTTTTGAATATTGTACCAGGACTTATACAACGACTGAGGCCCAAAAAGGTTTATGTACAACAAGGGTTGGGTCTTACAAATCAAGGAGAAGCCCAAGGATTTTTTTTAAGAAAAGAAATGGGACTTACAACACAAGGGTAGGCCCAGATGATTTTCTTGTTTGAAAATGGCGATTGCGCCTAGATTTTTTTAATGTAGAGGGCCTTATACAATGTCTGAGGCCCCAAAAAGGTTTTGGTTAAAAAAAGGATTTGGTCTTACACTCTATTATAGGCCCATGTGGGATTTTAATAAAAAGAATGGAGCTTACAACTCAAGGAGAGGCCCAAGTGGTTTTATTTTAAACTGGCGATCGCGCCGAGATTTTTGAAAACACTGTGGGTCTTATACAATGACTGAGGCCCAAAATATTTTGGTTTCAAAAAGGGATTGGGTCTTACACTCTATTAGAGGCCTAAATAGTTTGAAAATGAATAAAGATGGTGTAGCGAGCGATTTTGAACGCGGTTCTTAAGCGCTGGTCGCTCTCTGTGGTTTGAGCTTAAACTACAGGTCGATTCATTTTTTATCCTATTGAAGCTGATGAAGGAAGGGAAATAGATGTCTCCAATTAACCCTACTTTGCATACTGAGTTTAAATAACGGTCTGTTAGGTTACGAATGCTATCAATGTGGGGGGGGGGGCTTTGTACTGGTTATTTGTATTTTCGCCAATACTGTTTTCTTTCTTTTTATCTTGGCAGAAGGTTTCTGGCGGGGAACAAGGATTAGGATGTTAGGACTGATGCTTTTGAATTACTGCTTTTGATTGATGGAGATATGAGATTTGGGTTTTTTGTTGACTGTGCTCGCTAAGATCTTTTCTTTCGATCTTATGCCTACGTATTCCCGTTTACCGAAACAGGGAAATTAGAGCGTTCGTAGTTCCTCCTATTCTATGGGAGGAAGTGGTTGTTTTGGTGTCTTGTTCAAAGCCCCAGACGTGAAGCGAAAGGTGATTTGTATCTTGATCAAAGCCCAAGATGTGAAGCTAAAAGGTCTGACCTTAGAGAGAATTTGTCATCTCTAAAGAAGGGTTTGTCTGTCACAACTGTTGGGTGACTGGTTATAAAGGAGGATTACTTTAACCGGGATACGCGGACCCTAGTAATGCCATAATTTTCCTTTAAAGGGGATTTTAACCTGAAGGAGAAGACTTTAACTTAGTGTAGAGCAATGCTATCTTTCCTTAGGAATTTCTCATGCTAAAAGAGGGACAGTGGCATGGATGTAGATGATCCAGAGGCTTGCCGCTTACAGCGATTAGATGAAGGTGAAGGAGTTGTTGATGTTTGTGTACTGTGAACGAGGCACAACTTTGATGCTAAAAGGTTGATTGGACCAACCAGTGGTTTTCTTATACCAAGCCTAAGAGGAGGCTATTATGTGTCTCGTACAAAGCCCGAGAGAGAGGCTAAAAGGGTTGACTCAATAGGAGAATCTTTTATACTCAACAAGAGAGTGTTTTTGTATCTCGTATAAAGCCCGAGATGGAGGCTAAAAGTTTGACTCAACAAGAGAGTCTTTTGGTATCTCGTATAAAGCCCGAGATGGAGGCTAAAGGGGTGATTGACTCAACGAGGGAGTCTCTTATGTGTCTCGTACAAAGCCCGAGAGAGAGGCTAAATGTTGTTTGACTCCGCTGGGGAGAATCATTGTACCAAGCCCAAGAGGAGGCTAAGATGACTGTTTCAGTTGAGTGACAGGTCCAATATACTGATTTTGAAAGAGAAAATCAATTCTTATATGAGCAACACTGTACTCATGCATTTGATTCAAGGATCTAGGTTATTCCTGTTCTTTAAGGAAGCGGGAAATCCGAAGGGTATTGAGACTGTCCGAGTCTACGGGTTTCCTTCCTATTTTTTGAAGGGTGCTTAAGAATGTCTTTGAGACTCAAGGAGATTAGGCTGTCCAAGTCTAGAGTTTCACCTTTTGTACCATGCTTTTAGAAACAGTAGTAGACTCTATGAAAGGACTGTGCTATGAAGATGACTAGGTTCTGTTCCTATACCTCTAGGAGGTCGTCGGGACAATTTGTACGAAGCCCAAGAGGAGGCTGGAAACTTTTTAAGAAGCCGATCGGTCCTTGTACGATGCCCAAGAGAAGGCTATCATTCCCGGAGGAAGAGATCATTATACGAAGCCTAAGAGGAGGCTGTGAATACTTCTAAGAAGCCGTAGGGTCCTTGTACTATGCCCAAGAGGAGACTGGGTTGCTTTTAGGAAGCCTGTGGGTCCTTGTACGATGCCCAAGAGGAGGCCGATGCTTTTAAGAAGCCCGTGGGTCCCCAAATCCCGAGAAATTCAAGGCAAGCTATTCACAAGGAATAGATCAAGTCAGGAAAGTTCGAGAATTTGGAAGAAACTCAAAGATGCCATTCACGGAGAAGACATTCATCTTTGAGGAGTAGAGTTTCTTGACAATTCCTAATGAGGACAGCCGAAGAGAAGACTGTATCTGGTGATCCTATTGGGGATCTAGTTGTCTATTTCTACGAATAAACGAAACGGCGTCACCTAATTCTAGACGTAGTTGCCGGGGAAACTTTAAATATCTATACTATTATTACACAGTTGATATGAGTTTATGAAAGAAGACTTACAGTGAAACAGCCCCACAATACAGTTATATGTATATGAAAGCGGTAAATGAAAGCAATAACCACTTACTCGGTTGTAGAGCTTCCATGCTGTTTGGTTAGTTGTTCAACAAAGAGAGATTGAAAACAACAGTATATTTAAAATCAAAGGAGAAAGTGCTTTGAAATAAAAAGATTTGGGGCTTATAGCTCAAGGAGAGGCCCAGGGTTTTATCAGTGAGCGCACTGTTTGAATTTGTACAGAGGGACTTATACAAGTGACTGAGGCCCAAAAAGGTTTTCTGTACAAAGGGATGGGTCTTACACTCTCTCAAGAGGCCCAAAAAGTTTTAAAGAAAAAGAGTGGGGCTTATAACACGAGGGTAGGCCCAGATGATTTTTTGTTTAAAATGGCGATCGCGCCGAGGTTTTCTTTTAACGCAGAGGGACTTATATAATAAGTGAGGCCCAAAATGTTTTGGTTAAAAGGGGGTTGGGTCTTACACTCTAATAGAGGCCCAAAGTGTTTTGAATGGGTCTTATAGCTCAAGGAGAGGCCCAAGGTTATTTTTCAAAAGGCGATGATCGTGCCGTTTATTTGAAAATGTACAGAGGGACTTATACAACGAATGAGGCCCAAAATATTTTTGTACAAGTGGGTTGGGTCTTACACTCTCTCAAGAGGCCCAAAAGTTTAAAGAAAATCAATTTTGAAAGTTGAATCAAGAAAAACCCTAATTTTAATCTTTAAAAATAAATATTTAAAGAAAATCAAACAAAATTCAAAATAAATTTGAATAATCCACTTATGATTTTGCTTAAGGTTTAAAAAATGAGGGATAATCACAAGGAATATTTAAACTCATTAGGTTTTGATTTTCAAAGTAAATATTCATTTTTAGAATGTTTAAAAACAATTAAAAATGAATTTATTCACAAAAATACTAATTATATTAAATAAATAATATAAATCTAATTTTTTGGTGGAATAAAATATTTCAACATTTTTGTGAATTGTTGCAAAAAGAACCAATCAAAAATGATAAAAATTGAAGGAGTTATTAATTTTTCAAATCATTAAAAATAATAATATGAAAAATAACAAAATAAAAAAGTGGTAAAAAGAAGTCTGGGGCGAGGGGGATTCGAACCCCAGACCTCTCGCTTGCCAATACTCACAAAACCAGCTGATGAACCGCTGGGGTGCAATGCCAATTCATTAATAACATGGCAAGTGAAAAATATATATCAAACTTGTTGGATTTTCTGAAGAATGGCGCCATGGCCATCTTCTTCCTCGAGCTCGTGCGTGAAGCACCATATCTCACTCATCTCTCAACCATTGGACATGATTCAAACACCAAACCCGTGCGTTTTTTCACAAGGAAGAAGATGGCATTACCCAATTTTATTCATTTTCAGTGTATAACAAATTATATCATTGTGGCCGTATGAACCCTAATTTTGCAAAAGCAATCGTGCAGGCATGGTTATAAGGTCTATGATCCAATTTCTTGAGGCAAAACAATCAACACATGATGGCAAGCAAATGGCAAAAATATCATGCGAGGAAATATGCATGGATCATGGAGTTTGAGTTTGAAGCTCACCTTGATGCAAGCTGAAATGGAACTTTGCCCAGATGGTGTTCCAGTCGTGAATTGATGATCCCTACAGCTTCAATGGATGTTATGGAGTGTGTTACAAGATTTGGAACACTCTGAATCCTTCTGGATCAAGCTAGAGACCTCCACCTGCAAAATTGAAGCATAATGGCTTGGTTGAAGAGTGATTTTGAGCCTGGGGTGTTACAGTTGGTGTTTAAGTGTTTGGACACCTCAAATACATCATATGTGATGTGTTTGAGCAATTGGAATGGATTGATTGTGGCTGCAACTCAAAACCCGATAGTGGTTACTCCAAAACAAGAAAAGTTGAGGTTTAAGAAAGAATGAGAGAAAGCAGTGCTGTAACTGGCTTTGGTGTGAGTTGAATGATCCATTGGGACCTCTATTTGTAGGTGATCAACTTTTGTTTTGGAGGAATAGTGAATGGCTGCTGGATCAGATCACATTTGCATGGATTGGCTTGGAGGATTTCTTCTAAAGCAAGGCAAGCTAGCCATTCCCAAGAGCAGGGCTATGCCTTGACCAAAACCACATTCCTCAGATGTTTTTAATGTTGTTTAATCAGAGAAATTGACTGAGTAGGGTAGCTACCTTGACAATGCACTATTCCACATTAATGCCCTTTGATTTCAAGGCAAAATGTGCCAAAGTGGATGAACTTCAAGTTGGAAGATTCCTTGGCTTTTTGACTCAGATTTATCACTTGGATCAGATGCAATGTGATTGGTTTGAACACAGGTGGCATAGTGATCCTTAGTCTTTGGCTCAAAATCGTGTGTGGCAAGCAAACATGCAAACTGATTTTCTCAAAACAGCCTGCAGCAGCATGACTTTGGGCAAGGATTTTTCTTGGCTCAAGTTGAATTAATTCATGCTGTTGAGCTCTTTGAATTCTTGGCAACATGTGTAACAACATTGATGTTTAACTTTGGACTTGATTTAGCTTGCAACTGTGTGAAAAAAATCCCACAAGTTTTGGTGTTTCAACAAAATCTGTCTTGGACAGAATTTTTCTAAGTGTTGGAAAATGGTACATTTTCATGTTTTAAGCCACTTTGGCTCACTCATAACTCAAAATCCATAATGAATTGGAGTTAGGCCTAGTTGAAGTTTTTGTAGAGGGTAATGAGATCTACAAATCAAGCTTTGGATGGAAAAAAATGGCCTTGTGGTTTAGGAGTTATGGTCCTTCAAAGTTGGTACCTTTGTCACTTTATCTTTTAACTTAGAAAATTTTCTAAGTTTTTATGGTTACCCCTTTTACAAGTTATCCAACTTTTCTTGATTTTTATTGATGAATGATGATTCAAATCATACATAAACATCATTTTAGGGTTAAAAATCCATTTTGGTGAAAAATCTCAAAAAGTCAAAGTTGACTTTTGTGCACAGTTGACTTTTTATCAGATGAATTCCAAACTGTGCAATCCTTCAGGAAATCATGTCCTTGACCTAAATCAAACTTGATGGACATGTTCCAAGGGTGTCATAGGGTGTATTGAGGTATGTCCTAGGGTTTAGAAGCATGTCTTGGTCAAAAGTCAAAGTTACAGTTGACTTTTCCCTTAAAACCCTAATTGTGGTGCAGATGAAATTGAGACTTGTTGCTCAAGCCTCTTGGCTTAATCCATTGTTCCAAATGGATCAATTTGGTTTATTAGAGACCCTCAAACCCTCTCTTAGGTCTTGGCTCATGATTTGCCCCAAAAGTCAACTTAGGGGTGAATTAGGTCAAGAAACCCTAATTCCTGATTTTTGATGTATGCATCCCCTGAGGTCAAATTGACTTGATGATTGGGTCCATGAGGTTCCATGGGGCATATTAGGTTATGTTTTGGATCATTGGCTTGTGCCCAGATGAAAATTTCCATCTGGAGGCCCTGGTCGATCAAAACCCTAATTTGGTGACACTGGCGATCTTGAGGCTTGATCCACCTAGAAGGGAGCAACTTTGTGCTTAATCCTTAAAGTGGGAGTCCTTTTGATCCTTTGTGGATGTTTGAGAGGTTTAGACAAGTTGAAGATAATGTCATTCCTTGATTGATCCTTTGTCTAAGAGCTCTGAGAGGGCTTAAAATCCTAATTTTGATTATAGTGAATGCTCGACAACCCTTGAGGCATTTGGTGAGGTATGATGGTTCATCCATATTGTGATGATGATTTGCACAATGATGGGAAATCTTAGTGGTCAAAATTTGGGGTATGACAGATGGGTCTTATATCTCAAAGAGAAGCCTAGTTGATTTTGTTAAAAATGCGACGATCGCGCCGAACTTTTGAAAATACACAGAGGGACTTATACAATGTGTGAGGCCCAAACTATTTTATTTACAAAGGGATTGGATCTTACACTCTATTAGAGGCCCATGAGTGTTTGAAAAAGATTTGTTAGGGTGAACATCAAAGAAACCCTAATTTTTGAATTAAAATGGCATTTTTCAAAGGTAATTTAAATAATAAATGATAAAATATCAATTATATTCAAAAACAAGTTGTACACTTTGGAAAATATTTTGGAAAATCAATTTTAATCATATGAAAGCTTAAAATCCAATTAATTTTGAAAGATCAAAGTGTGAATTTCATTTAAAAAATGTTTAAAAACAATTAAAATGAAATTAATTACAAAAATTATAATTATATTAAATAAATAATATAAATAGGATTTTTTGTCGAATAAAATATTTTAACATTTTTGTGATTTTTTGCAAAAAGGACCAATAAAAAATAATTAAAAGTGAGAGAGAAATTAATTTTTCAAGTTATTAACAAAAATAATATGAAAAATAAATAAATAGGACAAGTGATAAAAAAGAGGTATGGGGCGAGGGGGATTTGAACCCCAGACCTCTTGCTCGCTAATACACACAAACTAGTTGATCAACCACTGGGGCGCAATGCCAATTCAAGAATAATAGAGCAAGTGAAAATTATATAGTAAAACAAGTTCAATTTCTGAAGCATGGCGCCATGGCCATCTTCAAGCTCAAGCTCGGATACGTGAAGGCCCATATCTCATTCATCTCTCAACCATTTCACACGATCCAAATTTGAAAATCATGCATTTTCAGATGAGGAACACAATGGCAATACCCAATTTTTATGAAACATAATTGAATCAGAACATATCATGATAAAACCTTAAGAACCCTAAAATTGGCATGAACTCAATGAAATCCTATACACGAATTGTAAACAACAATTGATTAAGGGTAAATGATCTACAAACATTCAGAAACACAATGGTAACAAGAAAACATGTTTATGATGCATGATTCATTGAGTTTGAGAGTTCAAGTTTTACCTCTGCAAGTGAGAATCGAATTCTGGTTTGGAGGTGTTAAAGATGAGTTCCAACAATTTGGATAGCTTCCTTGTACCTCAATGGATGTGTTTGAATGCTTAGGTTGATTGGAAAACCTCTGGATTGATCAACCTGATTCCTTCAGCAGCAAGTCGTGAGTTTTGTTCAATTGAGTGGCCATTTGGTGATTTTGATGTTACAGATGGGAGGTGAGTGTTCAGACACCTTCCATATGTTATATGTGATGTGTGTGAATCATTGGTTTGAGCTGCATTGGCCTCCAACTCAAAACCCGATAGTGCTTTCTCAAGAACAATGAAATTTGGAGTTTAAGAAGGAAATGAGAGAAAGCAATGTTGTAAGCTGCTTTGGAGTAGTTTAAATGATCAGTTAGGACCTCTATTTATAGTGGATCAACTCTTGTCTTGGAGGAATAGTGAATGGCTACTGGATCAGATCACATTCAATGGCTTTGGCATGGTGGCATTTCTTCTCATGTAAGGCAAACTAGCCTCTCCCAAGAGCAGGGCTATATCTTGACCAAATCCACATTCTTCAGATGTTTTAATTATTTTTTAAGTGAGCATCTTGACTGAGTAGAGTGGCTTTATTAAAAGTACACTATTTCACATAAATGCCTTTGAATTTAAGGCATATGTGCCAAAATGCATTAACCTTAAGTTGGAAGGTCCCTTGGCTTTTTGACTCAGTTTAGCAGGTTAGATCAGATGGATTAGGATCAGATTGGATGAATGTGGCATAGTGATCCTAGGCCTTGACTCAGAAATCGTGTAAAGCAAGAAAACATGCAAACTGGTTTTTCATGACAGCCTTGCCATGGTGTTTTGCAGCAGCCATAACTCTTGGCTCAAGCTGAGTTGTTTCATGCCAATAAGTTCCTTGGATTATAGGCAATATGGACAACAAATTTGGTGTTTACACCTTGAATTGATTCAACCTAAAACTATGTGAAACAAACCTCCAAGTTTTTGGTGTTTCGCCTGAAATCTGTCTTGAGCAGAATTTCTTCTAAGTGTTGGAAAAATGCACTTTTATGTCTTTTAGTGATTTTGATCCAATCATAACTTGAAATCCATGAGGAATTGGAATGAGGTGTAGTTTACACTTTTAAAGTACGCCATGAGATCCACAAATCCATCTTTGAACCATCCAAAATGGTTGCTTGGATCTCAAGTTATGATCTTTGGAAGTTGGTACGCTAGCCACTTTGTTCCATAACTTAGAAAAATTCTAAGTTTTTTTATGGTTACCCCTTTTACAAGTTACCTCACTTTCTTTGATTTTTATTGATGAATGATGATTCAAATCACATATTAACATTGTTTTAGGGTTGAGGAACCATAATTGAGAAAAATTTCAAAAAGTCAAACTTGACTTTTGTGCACAGTTGACTTTTTATTAGATGAATTCCAAACTGTGCGATCCTTTATGAAATCAAGTCCTTGATCTAAATCAAACTTGACGGATATGTTCCATAGGTGTTATAGGGTGTATTAAATCATGTCCCAGGGTTTGGGAGCATGTCCAGGTCAAAAGTCAAAGGTTCAATTGACTTTTTCCCCGAAACCCTAATTGTGGCCCTGAGGAAAATGAAACTTGTGGATCAAGCTTCTTGGATCAATCCATTGTTGCAAATGGATCAATGTGGTTTATTAGAGACCCTCAAATCACGTCTTGAGGTCTTGGCTCATGTTTTGTCCCAAAAGTCAACTTAGGGGTGAATTAGGTCAAGAAACCCTAATTCCTGATTTTTGGTGAATGCATCCCCTGAGGCAAAATTCACTTGATGATTGGGTCCATGAGGTCCCTTGGAGTATCTTGGGTTTGTGTTTTGAAGCATTGGCTCATGCCCAGAGGAAAATTTCCACCTGGAGGCCCTGGTCGACCAAAACCCTAATTTGGTGACACTGGCGATCTTGAGGCTTAATCCACTTGGAATGCTGCAACCTTGTGCTTGATTCTTGATGTGGGAGTCCTCTTGATTCCTTTATGTGTGTTTTAGAGGTTAGACAAGTTGAAGATCATGTCATTTCCGAAAGCTCTAGGTTTTTGAACAAATCTTGGGAAAACATAATTGTTATTGCAACAATGAGATCAAGCTAAATAATTCTGCTGAAGACGTGATGTCGAACAAGATGTCTTAACATGCATATTGACATCCTGGACTGAATGGCTCAAGTTAGTTTTAATCTGCTGCAACACTCAAGGAGAATTTGCTGCATGGATCAAGGACTGAAGCCCAAGGAAGTAGAAGACACTATAAATAGAAGACTTAGACCTAGGTTTTTGTATGCCTTAGCACGCCTGTTGTAATCTTGTTTTCTTGTGTAAGAAACAAGGGTTTAGAGTTTTGAGAGTCATTGGCTTTCTTGGTTGTAAGTCTCCCTTTGTATCAGTTGATACGTTGTGGTAGATATAGGTGTCACACAGATCCATAAGCCTTGAGGTATTGGATTGTGTATTGTTCTTGGATGAAGCTTTTAAGCAAATCTGAGTTAGCTTGTTTGTTAAGTATGCTTGACAGATTTCTGTATTGACAGGGACGATGAAGAAATCACAGTTGGTGGTTGAGGGAAGTGAGTGGGGTATCTCGTATCAGGGTTCTAAACGTTTGAGTTTAACCTTGGTAAAGATGTTCATGGGGTAGATGTTAGGGATAAAGTTGTAAACATGGGAGTTTAACTTTGTAACAGTCTACACAATAGTGAAGTCTTCTTCCTGGATTGATATCCCCCAGATGTAGGTGAGTTGCACCGAACCGGGTTAACAATTACTGTGTTCTTTATCATTCTGCAGATTTACGTTTCTGTTAGGGTTCATGATGAACATGTTGGATCAGATGTCGTGACATCTGTGTTGGTGCAGTTTTGATATTCAAGGTGTCAGTCTACAGTTGCGCCTCTGAGTTTAAAAGATTATGCAGCACAATGTCTTGACATGTGCTAGGACACCTGCTGTCTGCATAGGCCAAAATTTCAATTGGTATCAGAGCAGGCATCCTGTCTGCTTCTGGATGAGATCTTTGGGAGATACTTTCTGGTGTTTAAATAAGGAGGAGTTTTGGAGATCAGATCAATCAACTCAAACATACCCAAGGGTATTAATGGATGAGATGAATGTTCTGGATCGAAGGGAGCAACCCGGAGGTTGTTCATGTTGCTGAGGAGATTCTACAACAACTACAGGAGAAATGGCTAGTTATCTTGTTGGTGTGTCTTATAAGATATTGTGACATCTTATTAGGGCAAGCAGGATCTGTTCCTTGGTGGTTCCACTGCATGTGTTTCTGATGGAAGAGCTCTAGAATTATGGGATTCTGGAGTTGTTACTGAAGACAGTTGGTGGAAGGTCTCAATCGTAGGCCTCTATATATTTGAAGATATCTGCATTCTTTTATTCCAAAGTCGGGAGCAATGGAGTAAAGGGAGTTGTGGTTAGATATCTGGTATGGTGACTTAGCACTTGGAAGCTTGTTTCCTGGTACAACTTGGAGTCAGTTGAAGAGGAGATGTGTTGAAGTGTAAAGTCTATCAGGTTCTTGCTCTAGGAGTTTGATAGATGTTTGAACGGATAGGTTGTCAAAGATACTTGAGAATTCTCTCAAGCCCACTCATAAAGACATCTATGTCGTGTATCTGGAGTCTTCTAGTTACTCTTCTGACTAGAAGGTGTTTCCTTGAGACACAAAGTGAAGACCAAGGAGGTGATTTATTTTCACCATCCACAAAAAGCGTGCAAGGAAGAACTCATACTTTCAACCCTAAGAATGAGTTTACACAGTTGAGGTAATTAGGATTCGTTCAGAGAGAATCTTAAGAGCTTGAGTCAAGGGGGTAGCCTTGATATCTTAACAACTTGCACAAACTGAAGAAGACAACATGATGAGGAATATCTTGGGATATTCACAATATGCTGGATTTGGTAAGGGTTATTGTACAAGGATTTAAGATCAATTGCTACTTGTGGAATCCACATGTATTTAATTGATTATCCTTGAGATTCAAGATTAAGGATGTTCTGTCAGATGTTCTGGCATCTTTTCATCAGAGGCTTGGAGAATCATGGGAGGGGTTATGCATTCACTCAAAAGTCACTTAGGTATTGACCTGGGATTATTGGATTAGCATCTGTTTCCTGGAAAGTAGTGTGAATAACTTGTCCAGATGGTGATGCTATTGAAGATGGAGATGGAAGACTATGAAGACATCATAATCTTGATGGATACAGCTTGGGTCAGTTTATTTCTGATCTAGGTGCTTTGGAGCATAGTGCTTGTTCTGGTTGTGAAGGTCGAGGATAAGTGGCAGTTATCTCTGGCTTTCTTTTGACGGCTCTACTAAGGGAAGTGGAATTCTTTGGTATTGCTATGGGGTAGTCTTGGACTACTTATTTTCTGAAGATTCAGACGTGGCATGTTTAAAGTCTTTGGAGTTTCAAAGCAGAATGGAGGTTGTCTACTCAAAACTTGGTTGTTGAATCAAGTCTGTGAGAGCATGGAAATCTGTTTCTGCAAAGGGTGGAGGTTCTTCTAAGTGGCAGAAGGAAGAGCTGAATTCAACAGTTGGAAGTCATAATGTTTTGACATCTAGCTTAACATCAGAAGTCTCAGCTGGTGATGTGGCACACCAGCTTAAGATAAGGTGATTTACAGGAGAATAGGAGTGATGGATTCTTCAAAAAGGTCTATCTCATGCAGTTTGCGGGAGCTGTTGATAAGAAGATGTTACATGACTAAGAGGCTTGGTGGATCCAAGATGTCTTGCTATAGGGCAAGTAGTTCATGTAACTTGAAGATCTAGTTTCATTAGTAGATCAGGGTATCTTGTGGGAGTTCTGAAGATGAGTGAGGTCAATCAAAAGGTGGCATTTGATTGGCTTCATAATGTGCGTTCAAGCATGATGCTTGAAACTGATTGCTCTTTTATAGAAGAGTAGTTAGTTGAAATTATTAAAGGTTCTGGTTCTCTAGGAGCTTGTGGCAGAAGTTCTGGGTTGAGAATGGAAGCATACCTTCTTGGTGGTTGAGAGTTTATTTCTCTCTGGGTTCCTGAAGACTTCTTTGTTCAAACTGGCAGGTCAGTGTTGTGTGAAGATCTTCAGTATGGATTACTATGCTGATAGTAAGTCCAGTAGTGGAGCGTATCAAGAACCATGGTGTGTGGTGTCTGTGATGTGTGGAAGATGTCCTAACTGATGTTAGAACATCTTTGGGTTAGTTATCCTTGGTGAAGTATTTCAGGTTCTGTGATGAACTAGTTACTTGCATCGTGTCCAAGAAGTATCTACATGATCATCCGGGAGAATGATGGAGTAGAAGGGTCCCTTGGAAGGAGGATGTAAGTGTTTGTTAAGACTGAAGTGGATCATGTGTTGATTGCATGAAAGTTTGTTTCCTGAATGCGTTCAGAAGTGGAGATTCACCATAAATCAGAAGTATTCCAGGTTATCATACGGGAGAATGAAAGGAATGACTATCTTGAATTGTGGGGTTTATCTTTATTGCTGGCTGGGGGAGGTCAGTGGAAAATCTTGAATACGGCATTGGAGCCCTTGGAGCAAGTCATGCTAGCAGTGGATCAGTTTAGTAGCTGTGAAGTTCTGGAGCATGTATACGATAGCTGACATCGTGGTAACAAACTAAGGGGCCCTGTGCGTCTCTTTGAGGAATGTGAAGCATTCTAATTCAATTGGTTTGTGCCTCAAGCAACGGGATATCTATACATGAGAATTCAAGAGGAGTTCGTGTGGTGTATAAGATGGTTGTGGAATAAGGGGGATCAATGGGACTTTGATCTCAAGCCAAGAGTTTGTTATGGTTGGTATACACGTACTCATAGGATGCATGACTTTGATCATGTGTGAGTAATTATTGGTTCTTGTCAGAGGGAACAATAATGAGTTAATGGTTGCGTTCAGCAGGTGTGTTGAACAGAGGGTGCGCTCTTGAAGACATGAAGACGCGTCTTATGTTTTCCAGTCATTAGCTTGGGTGTTCAGTGGAGGAGCACCAGTTACCTTAGTCAGGGGGAGAGGCCTCTTGATCTAAGATGAAGTTCCAGTTTGCATTTGTGCGTCAAGCAAACTGAGATGTCAAGATGGCATGACATTATTGTTGAAGTTCTAGTTTGCATTTGTGCGTCAAGAAAACTGAGATGTCAAGGAAGATGGCTTGACATTTTTGTGGAAATTCCAGTTTGCATTTATGCATCAAGAAAACTGAGATGTCAAGGAGGATGTCTTGACGTTGGAGTATTGTTGAAAGTTGTGGGAAACTTGGCAATGCATATTTAAATGGTTCTTATTGGATGCTTAAGAATCATTGATGAGTCTGGGAGGATTTATTTTTCTCTGCAGATTGTGTTCTCTATACTGTGAAGATTGTATTCAATACAGATATTTTCCTTAACATTGCTGGGTGGGACTTGGTCGAGGACGTCATTGCAGTAAAGAGTGTCTGGAGAATCTCTGACAGTCTAATGACAGAAGTATTGATTCTGTATTGGGAACCGCTTAGGGTGTATACCTATCAGAAGGACGTGTAAAGTCTTGTCCTTGAACATACACTCACATGTGTTGGAACATGTACTTCAAAAAGAATCTGTCCAGAAATGAATAAAGACAAAAAGACTAGGTAGTGGTTGATACACTTCAAATAAGGGGATCTCGAAATTCATCTTACTCATTACTGTATCTCCCCAGCTGGTGTCTTTATGGCTTACATAAGGTTCAGGGTGAGCACTCTTTGGATCTGGATATACCTTGGTAATACTTGTCAAATTGTGTCTAAAAAGGGGGAGAAATGTTCTGATCTTCTCATAAGAATCTCACGTCTGATAAAGCAGCTTGTCAAAATGCTCAACAGAATGTTTCAACATTCTAGATCTCAGCTCTCAAATAGACTTTTGTGTCTTGTGATCTGAGTTATGAACACAGTCATGTCCTGTGTTCTGAGTTACCCAAGGAAGTACTTTGCTACTAAGGGTATTGCTACTGCTTTTTCCTAATGGTTTTCATATGCCTCTTAAGAGGAAGATTTATCCTTTCGTGACAAGTATTGGTTCATGGGTTGAGGGGGAGCGTCTTGCATCTTCTTTCTCATGTACTCCATCACGGGTAATGTATAGGTCACTGCATGCACCATCGATCTGGAGCTTACCTTGCATATGTGTTTTAGCCAAAATTTGCCCAAAAGGGGGAGATTGAAAGCTCTAGGTTTTTGAACAAATCTTGGGAAAACATAATTGTTATTGCAACAATGAAATCAAGCTAAATAATTCTGCTGAAGACGTGATGTCGAACAAGATGTCTTAACATGCATCTTGACATCCTGGACTGAATGGCCCAAGTTAGTTTTAATCTGCTGCAACACTCAAGGAGAATTTGCTGCATGGATCAAGAACTGAAGCCCAAGGAAGCAAAAGAAACTATAAATAGAAGACTTAGACCTAGGTTTCTGTATGCCTTAGTACGCCTGTTGTAACCTTGTTTTCTTGTGTAAGAAACAAGGATTTAGGGTTTTGAGAGTCGTTAGCTTTCTAAGTTGTAAGTCTCCCTTTGTATCAGTTGATACACTGTGGTAGATATAGGTGTCACACAGATCCATAAGCCTTGAGGTATTGGATTGTGTATTGTTCTTGGATGAAGCTTTTAAGCAAATCCGAGTTAGCTTGTTTGTCAAGTATGCTTGACAGATTTCTGTATTGACAGGGACGATGAAGAAATCACAGTTGGCGATTGAGGGAAGTGAGTGGGGTATCTCGTATCAGGGTTCTAAACGTTTGAGTTTAACCTTGGTAAAGATGTTCATGGGGTAGATGTTAGGGATAAAGTTATAAACGTGGGAGTTTAACTTTGTAACAGTCTACACAATAGTGAAGTCTTCTTCTTAGATTGGTATCCCCCAGATGTAGGTGAGTTGCACCGAACTGGGTTAACAATTACTGTGTTCTTTATCATTCTGCAGATTTACATTTCTGTTAGGGTTCATGATGAACATGTTGGATCAGATGTCATGACATCTATGTTGGTGCAGTTTTGATATTCAAGGTATCAGTTTGCAGTTGCACCTCTGAGTTTAAAAGATTATGCAGCACAATGTCTTGACATGTGCTAGGACATCTGCTGTCTGCATAGGCCAGAATTTCAATTTCTTGATTGATCCTTTGTCTAAGGCTCTGAGAGGGCTTGAAACCCTAGTTCTTGATTGCAGGGAATGCTCAACAATTCTTAAGGAGATTGATGAGGCATAAAGGTACATCTATGTTGTGATGATGATTTTCACAATGATGGGAAATCGTAGTGGTCAAAATTTGGGGTATGACAGATGCCCCTATTTAATCTTCTTGGACCCGAAGGTGTGAATGGCGAAGGTATTCGGGCATTCGGGGTGCAAGAGGATTAAATATTGGAATACCTAAAATTTTGACAATGGTTATGAATGGTAGTTTACGCATTCATCTTCTTTTGCTAAGCATTGATACTTAGAAAAGGTAAAACTTCCCCTCGATCCTGGTTCCCTACCAAGGAACTGGTCTCAGTTTCTGATACAAACTTCCCCTCGATCCTGGTTTCCTACCAGGGAACTGGTCTAAGTTTTCTTTTGGACTAAACCTCCCCTCGATCCTGGTCTTCAGCCATGGAACTGGTCTCAGTTTCTGATACAAACTTCCCCTTGATCTTGGTTTCCTACCAAGGAACTGGTCTTAGTTTTTGATATAAACTTCCCCTCGATCCTGGTTTCCTACCAAGGATCTGGTCTCAGTTTCTGATATAAACTTCCCCTCAATCCTGGTTTCCTACCATGGATCTGGTCTCAGTTTTTTTTGTCAATAAACTTTCTTGACAAGGGATGCTATTCGTAGCGGTTTTCCTCAAACTTCTCGCCGAATTTTCCTGGGGAGATGCCATTTGATGGAAAATGTTTTGATGTCAGACTTGCTGGGGAACCCATTCGTCTGAGTTGTAGAGGTGCATAAACCTCTCTGTTGGAGACGCCATTTGTCGACTCTACTGGGGAAAACGAGTCTCTTGAGAAACTGCTTTCTGCTTGGGGGTACTACATCATACTTTTCCCCGGGATCTTCTCAGAGAAATGCCATGTGATGTAATCCAGTTTTGAGGTGCTGATGACCTTTTCGTCAGCGAATTTTTCGGAGAAAAACTGCTATATCGCCGAAGCTTTGATTAAGAGGCTTTCTCTGGGGATTTTCCTTAATTCGGGAAAGCGAAGATATCATCTTCGATGGCGAAGAGTGGCGTTTGTCGAAAGTTTTCTTGCTTTTCAGAGGTTCAAGTTATCAAAGTGGTCGAGGACTGTCTCTAATCCAGAGATAAACTGGAGAAAGATTGCTTAGATGATTCACTTCCTGACGAGGAAAGAACTGACAGCTCAATTGACAAGAGGACTTTTATTACTAGGGGGTAAGACCGACTAGCGTGGTAGTGATGCAATATGAACATGTATGAATCAATAATGCATGATGTATGTATGTATATGCTGACGAAACTGACATGACATACAGACTAATAGATGAACATGACTGGATACTCGGCTACTGCGGGGGATGAAAAGCATTATGTGGTCCAAAATAGCAATTCTGCCTTGCTTAGGAGATATAATCCCTGTGGGGAACGTTGGTCGGGCTTAGGAGATAAGAACTCTTTCGGGGATGTCAGATGGAATATTCGCATCCGACATAGCTGATCCTTCATTCAGGTGCACTGGTTCGAGAAGGAGCACTTTGATTCCGCACTTGGAGGTACGATTACTTATGGAGAAGCGATCGATGTTCTTTCGATGTTTAACAGTCAAAAGAAATTGCCATCTTTATTTAAAAGCAGAAAAAGTTTGACAAGTAAATTCATTTTTGTTTTATTTCAAGAATCGTTGATCATGTTAAAATGTCGTTCTATAAAGCTAAAACAAATAAGAATTGCAAACAAAAGCACTAAGGCTCAAATTTTATTGATAGGATGGAAATCAGCCAAACGCGTGATTCCATAGAGTATTTACAAAGTTAGAAAATGGTAATTTAAGGGAAAAGGGCTACATTGAAACATAACGACCGCTATCCTTCTACCAACTTTGAATTCTGGGCATCCTGAGCTTCCGTCGAAGATGACCTTGACTAGAGTTTTCCTGACGGATGGCATGACTACTGCTGAGGGATTTGCCCCTTTGTTGGACGTAGTTACTTGCCATGACTCCCTAACTTTTTCCTGGATTGTACTTTGAGGTTTCCAATCCATCGGGATGATTTTTGATCATGTCTCTAATTTTTGCCTGGACTGCCCTTTCGGGTTTTCAATCCACCGAGACGTTTTTTTTATTTAGGCGAAGTATTTCTTGACTACGTCAACATTCATGGGGTAGGAAAATTCCTCTCCGTCCATGGTTGCGAGTCTCAAGGCACCGCCTGAGAAAGCTTTCTTGACCACATAGGGGCCGTCATAATTCGGAGTCCATTTGCCCCGAGAATCAGTGAGAAATGATTGTATCTTTTTGAGCACGAGGTCTCCTTTCCTGAAGACGCGAGGTCGGACCTTTTTGTCAAACGCCTTCTTCATCCTTTGTTGATACAATTGACCATGGCATAAAGTCGTTATTCACTTTTCTTTGATCAGATTTAGTTTGTCGTGCCGACTTTGGCACCACTCAGCTTCTGTTAACTTAGCTTCCATCAATACCCGGATTGATAGGATCTCTACTTCTATGGGAAGCAAGGCCCTCCATGCCATATACTAGAGAGAAAGAGGTTGCCCCTATTGAAGTGCGGACAAATGTGCGATAACCGTGAAGAGCAAAAGGTAATATCTCGTGCCAGTCTTTGTAGGTTACAACCATATTTTAAACGATCTTTTTGATGTTCTTGTTAGCCGCTTCTACCGCTCCGTTCATCTTAGGTCGGTAGGGAGATGAGTTATGGTGTTCAATTTTGAACTCAGCGCACAACTCTTTCATCATTCTATTATTCAAGTTGGATCCATTGTCAGTAATGAACTGGCTTGGAACACCATAACACATATGATATTGTTTTTGATGAAGCGGACCACGACTTGTCGGGTTACATTGGCAAATGACGATACTTCGACCCACTTGGTGAAGTAGTCAATGGCTACCAGGATGAACCGATGTCCATTTGAAGCTTTGGGTTCGATCATGCTAATCATGTCGATTCCCCATATAGAAAATGGCCATGGGGAAGAAAGAACTTTGAGATACGTTGGCGGTACATGGATTTTGTCTGAGTATATCTGGCACTTGTGACACCTTCTCATGTACTTGTAGCAGTCGGATTCCATGGTCAACCAGTAGTACCCTACTCTTAGAATTTTTCTCGCCATTGTGTGTCCGTTGGCATGAGTGCCAAAGGATCCTTCGTGAATTTCTTTCATCAGCATGTTTGCTTCTGGTCTGTCTACGCATCGGAGCAAGACCATGTCAAAATTTCTCTTATAGAGTGTATCAACGCTCAGGAAGAAGTTTCCAGACAGTCTTCTGAGAGTCTTTTTGTCTTTTCTGGATACCCCTGGTGGGTACTCTTGTTTCTGAAGGAAGCATTTGATATCGTGATACCAAGGTTTGTCGTCGATGACTGCTTCGATCGCGAAGATGTAAGCTGGTCGTTCAAGGCGCATTACGTCGATATTAGGTATGTCATTCCATTGACCTACACTAGTCATGGAAGAGAGAGTGGCTAATGCATCAGCCATGTGATTCTCTTCACGAGGGATATGATGAAACTCGATTCTGTTGAAGAATGGTAAAAACCTTCTTGCGTAGTCTTTGTAAGGAATCAGTCCTGATTGGTATGTGTTCCAATCTATTTTGATCTGATTGATAACCAGGGTTGAGTCACCATATACATCCAAGTTTATAATCCTTAAGTCGATCGCTTCTTCGAGACCCATGATACAAGCTTCGTATTCGGCCTCGTTGTTTGTACACTTGAATGTTAGTTGGGCGGTGAAAGGAATGTGGGTACCCTGGGGTGTTATTATGATTGCCCCAATTCTATTTCCATAATGATTGATAGCTCCTTCAAAGATTAGTCCCCATTGGGAACTTGGTTCTGGCCCTTCACTAGGTAGAGGTTCATCGCAATCTTTCATTTTCAAGTACATGACATTTTTGTCTGGGAAGTTAAACCCGGCTGATTCCTGATCATCAATCGGTTGATGGACCAAATAATCAGCTAAAACACTTCCTTTGATGGCTTTCTGAGCGTGGTACTCAATGTCGTATTCTGATAACAACATCTGCCAACGGGCAATTCTTCCCGTGAGAGCAGGTTTTTCAACGACGTACTTGATCGGATCCATTTCAGAGATTAACCAAGTAGTTTGACGAATCATATACTGGTGAAGACGTTTGACTGCCCAAGCCAGAGCACAACAAGTTTTCTTAAGCATAGTGTACCGAGTCTCGCAGTCGGTGAACTTCTTGCTCAAATAGTAGATGGCAGACTCTTTCCTTTTGGTTTCGTCTTGTTGGCCAAGTACACAACCCATGGAGTCTTCCAAGACTGTTAGGTATATGATCAGTGGTCTTTCTTCCATTGGAGGTGATAGAATCGGTGGGTTCAACAGGTATTCCTTGATACTGCCGAAGGTGATTTGACAGTCTTCTCTCCAAACGCAGTTCTGATTCTTTTTGAGTAATTTGAAAATTGGCGCACATGTCGCGGTCATGAGGAATATAAATCTGGAAATGTAATTTAAACGTCCCAGGAATCCCCTGACTTGTTTTTCAGTCTTTGGAGAAGGCATTTCTTGAATGGCCTTGACCTTGTTAGGATCAACCCCAATTCCTTTCTGGCTGACGATGAACCCTAAGAGTTTTCCTGAACGGACACCGAATGTGCACTTATTGGGATTCAAGCGGAGTTTGTATTTTCTCAACCGCTCGAATAGCTTTAACAGGTGGGTCACATGCTCCTCTTCTGTTTTAGATTTGGCAATCATATCATCAACATATACCTCGATTTCTTTGTGTATCATGTCATGAAACAGAGTAGTCATGGCCCTTTGATAGGTTTCCCCGAAGTTTTTCAAACCGAACGACATTACCTTGTAACAAAAAGTGCCCCATGGGGTGATGAATGAAGTTTTCTCCATGTCTTTCGGCGCCATTTTTATCTGATTATAGCCCGAGAATCCATCCATGAAGGAGAATACTTTGAATTTTGTTGTACTGTCTACCAACATGTCATTGTGTGGTAAGGGAAAGTCGTCCTTTGGAATGGCCTTGTTCAGATCCATGTAGTCTACACACATTCTAACCTTTCTGTCCTTTTTCGGAACTGGTACTATGTTGGCTAACCATTGAGGATATTCTGATGTGGCGAGGAAACCTGCGTCAATCTATTTTTGTACTTCCTCTTTGATTTTGATGGCCATGTCTGGATGAGTCTGTCTCAACCTTTATTTTACTGGCGAACATTCTGATCTCAACGGTAGATGATGTTCCACGATGCTGGTATCCAACCCTTGCATATCCTGGTAGGACCAAGCGAATACATCGGGAAACTCTTTGAGAAGCTTTATCAAACCTTCTTTGACAGTCAGACTAAGCAGTGCTCCAATCTTGACTTCTTTTCTCTCTTCTTCTGAACCCAAGTTAACTATTTCCAACGGTTCTTTGTAAGGTTCAATGGACCTTTCCTCTTGTCTGAGTAATTGGGAGTTCTCTTCTGGAATTTCGTCGTCATCTTCTTCTTCAGCCCCAAACACCGGGAATTCAAAGTTGGGATAAGGCATTGGATCGTATGTTTCAATGGGGTTTAAAACAAGCAATCTGCATGACGTGATGATTTGTTTTTAGAAGAGATAGAGAGAATGCAAGAGTGCGTGCAGTGTTTTTTTTGAAAAACTGTTTGTTTTTATTCTTTGAGTCGTTTTTTAGGATTACCATCTTCTGAAAAAGTGAAAAGAGAAAACATCAATAAATGCGGAAATTATAGAACGACGTTATTTTATTTATGATTTTGTCGATTCTTGAAACTACAGCCCTATAAAACACAACTTTGTCGCTTTGGACGAAGCGAAGAGGTATATTCACAAAAAGTAAGCCCTATCGAAATATTCGTCTCACCTGAGCAGGGTGAAAGGTTAAGATAAAGACGAAAATTACTTAGACTTATGAACGACTTTCAGAATGTTGACAATGACCCATTGGCGGCGAACCCCCCGGTGAATCACAAAGTCTGGCACCTTCTTTCTTGGTTTGTCTTCAGAAATAACGCTGATTTCTGGTGGAGTAGGATCATTGAAGTCTTCATCCCAGGCAGAGTTGTTGTAGACGACATCTTCTGTTGTATCTTGCACAGTGTTTTCCCTCTCAGGCGGATTTCCCCATCCAGTTGGCTGGATGTCTTCGAGCCTGATACGAGAGCTTTCAGGATTGGTGTACTTGAACATGAAGTCGAATTTGCCACTCGATTGTCCTAAGGTGTCCCACACTTCTTTGGAACTGGAGGAGTCATCCCTTTCGATGACGTTGACCTCAGGAAAAGCATAGTTAAGGAACTCTTGTCCTGCAATTGTTGGAAATTCATCGTCGTACTGGATATTTTCTGAATGCCCTGAGTAATGATCCCATGATTCGGTTGGGACACATGTATTCTTTCAATGATGCTTAACTGATATGCATCGTTCGGCTGACTGTTTTGTCCCGAGTCTCCTGGGTACGGCTGCCAAATAGGCAGGCCATCCATTGGGCCATAATAGTCGTGGTCAAAGTTGTCTTTCATCGGAGTGTCTTCCTCTAATGAATTTGGTGGAGCACGACATCCTTCTGGATCACAATCTCCGTATATCATTTTGACATCTGATCTCGGTATAAATCTCAGACTTTGTACGGGATAGCAAAATGGCGTAGACACCTCTTCCTGAGACATATAACTGTCCTCATTAAGATAGGACTTCCACTCTTCATCTGTATCGGAGGAATCTCCCTCGTTGATGGTATGTACTTCTTGAGACACTGGGTGAAGGAAGCCTCCACTATGGAAGAAGTTCTGAATGGGATGAAGACTTTCATCGTTGGTAGCAGTCTGGGTATAGGTTGAGCAAAAACCAAGGCCTTTCTTTGTCTTATTATCCGTAGGAATGACAAGCCGTCCCCATCCTTTTACATTGTTATTTTTGATTACTTCCAGAGCGTCTTTGTACGAGGAAATCGACGTCCCTTTCTCTGATTGGTTATCGTGGCTCACCGAAAGAGCTTGGAACTGAGTTCCAACAACCTCCTCTGGTTCTACATAAGTAGACGACGATAAGTTACTCACGATGAAGGCTTGCTCTCCGCAGACTGTGACGAGTTGGTCGTTCTTGACGAACTTCAGCTTTTGGTGAAGCGTCGAAGTGACTGCCCCAGCTTCGTGTATCCAAGGTCTTCCTAACAAATAGTTGTATGTTGCCCGGATGTCCATGACCTGGAAAGTGACTTGGAAAGTGTGGGGACCGATAGTTATGGGAAGGTCGACTTCACTGATAACTATTTTCTGTGATCCGTCAAATGTTTTGACGATGACCTCACTGCCTCTCATCGGAGATCCTTTAAATGATAGTCGCATTAGAGTGGACTTTGGTATCACGTTTAGAGCTGATTCAGTGTCGACCAGTACGCTGGCTAAAGCATCGTCCTGGCAGTTGACTGTAATATTGAGTGCCATGTTATGATTTGGGCCCTCTTCCGGCAGTTCCTCATCACTAAACCCCAAGTTGTTGCAGGAAGTGATGTTGGAGATGATGCCGTCAAATTGTCTTATTGACACATCTTGTTCCACAAAGGCTTGCTCTAAGACTTTCTGTAGAGCCTCCCTGTGAGCTTCGAAACTGAGTAAAAGTGATAACACTGAGATTTTTGAAGGAGTTTGCAACAGTTGATCAACAATGTTGTATTCACTCTTCTGGATGAGCTTCAACATCTCATCGTTGTTCTTTGAAAGGTCGGGATCACTAGACTGACCGACAGGTTAATCAGGAACATCCGTTTGAGGTTCCTTTTCTTTGTTGGGTTCTCCAACTCCTCGGTTGAAGATTCGACCGCTCTGTGTTACTCGACTGATGTCTGCAATATTCACGACGGAGGGTAATGGAATTTCTATTCCATTCTCAACTATTGTTGCATCATATTTGTAAGGGATAACCTTAGTTGATTCATACGGTAACGGTCCCGGTAGATAGATAACTACAGGAGCCTTCTGATTCTTCTGACCATTGTAAGTAATTTCAATCAGTTCCTGGTTAGGAACTTTCGATTCGTCAAGTAAAGGGATGATGGTACAAACATCCTTGGCCCTCTCATGATCAGAGATTACGACAACGTCCTTGATTCGATCAGCGAAATAGTCTGGCATCAAATTGATTGACCCAGAACTTGGACACGGTCGAATCTCTTTGTGGTCCAACTGACTCTGAAGGGCTGCTCGCACGAGGTAACATCCTTGATTATCTTCAGAGCAAACTCTACAGCGTTCATAGTTGTGTGGTGGCACCTGGCCACGTCTGCTCTGTATTCAGTGTAACCTCACTAAATCTGTTTCCATTGATCGAACATCCTGACTTTGATGCCTAGTAGGGTTCCCGTCAATCATACTGACTTATTGTGTATCTTCATCCAAATAGATCGGAAGCCACCAGTGGTTTAACAAGTGTTTCAAAGTTCTTTGAACGAGAGTGCATCCTTGGTCGCTTTCACGACATCCCTTACAGTTCTGATAATTATGTGAAGTCAGAAAACCGAGCTGGACTTGTGTAGCATGTAACTCTACCAAGCTAGTATTCATCAGGCGAATATCAAAGATTTGAATCATATTCACTTGATAATGACTTTTATCGCGGTAATCCTGAACCCATTCAAGATCCATCTGATGCTGGAGGGTCTCTTGTATGAAAGAGCATCCCTGATCATTTTTTGAGTAGATAAGACAGGAATCATAATCGTGCCGTGGCAGATTATGATGTTGGCTTTTCCTTGAGTGCACTGCTACCAAGTTGACATTTATCGCTAGAATGTTGTGGTTCTGGATGACATTGGAATTCGTATAAGTCATGTTGACCTCACGAATTCGGTGATCTTGGATCCATCCGAGATCCAACTGTTCCTGTAGAGCTGATCGCACCACAGAACACCCTTGATTGTTCTTAGAGCAGATATCACACCGGTGATAATTATGAGATGGTACGTGACCGTATCCACTTTGTCTGTAATGCATCTTTACCAGGTTGGTTCCCAATAAGAGTGCATCATGAATTTGATAGCTGTGCTTAGACTCTTCTTCTATCAAATTTACCGCAGCTTTCTCGTGTTGAGGCAACGAGTTCGTCTGAACATTTGGATTTGTATCCTTGAAGGATAAGACCCCGCTCCTAACAAGCTTTTGTACGTCAGATTTGAAGCTGAGACAATTTTCTAGGTTATGCCCTGGTCTTTCTTGATGATAAGGGCAAGTCTGATCCGCTTTGAACAAAAAAGGCGGATTCTCTGGTATTGTAAGAGGAGGCCTGGTTTGGACGTGCCCCTTGACTAGTAGTAATGGAAACAGTTATGCGTAGAACATTGGTATAGGGTCAAACCTTGGTGATCATGTCGTAAGATTGTTGTTGTATGGAGGACGAGCCTGCTGAAGAGGCTGTTGTGTCCTTTGTTGATATTGTTGTTGATTCGGTTGGCTCTGAGCAACCTGAGGTTGATACATTGGAATAGGCGCAGGGTTGATAGCAGGAGTTACAGCTGCTACTGGTTGGTACCGCCGCCTTTGCTTTCTGAGAGAGATATTACCAATATCTTGCTCTTTTTTCTTAGGGAGAGCACTACCGTATCTTTTGGTACTGCTTGATGGTCTGGCATCTTTGACCAAACGTCCTTCTCGGACCGCTTCCTCAAGACGAACTCCCATGCCCACCATCTCAGTGAAGTCACTGTGCACACAAGCGACCATTCTATCATAGTAAAATGAGCTCAAGGTTTTCAAGAAGATTTTTGTCATCTCTTTTTCCTCAAGAGGTGGACAAATCTGGGCGGCAATTCCACGCCATATCTGAGCATACTCCTTGAAGGTTTCCTTATCCTTCTGCGACATGGCTCTGAGTTAATCTCTGTCCGGTGCCATGTCTAGGTTATACTTATATTATTGAACAAAGGCAGCGCCAAGATCTCTGAAAGTGACGATCTTAGTGCGGTTTAAACCCATATACCATTTGAGCGCGACACCGGTTAAACTATCCTGGAAATAGTGGATCAGTAGCTGTTGGTTCTCTATCTGAGTTGACATCCTCCAAGCGTACATCACCAAATGGCTTTGAGGGCAAGAGTTACCCTTGTACTTTTCAAATTCGGGCACCTTGAATTTGTGAGGAACTTTCACATTGGGGACCAGACAAAGGTCTGCGGCGTTCTTTTCGAATAGATCCTGACCGCGAATAGTTTGTAGTTCCCTCTGCATCTCCAGGAACTGTTCCTGGAATTCCCTCATTCTCTCATCCATACTTTCATTTCCAATAGAATGTATCTGTGGAATCTGCCCTTCCGGGACAATGTATACCACGGGTGGTGGTATAGTCATTACGGCAGTGACTCTTGGTGCCTCCCGAAGTTTGTAACCTTCAAGAGTTGTTGTCATTCCCTTGGCATCTTCGCTTTCCCGAAGTTTGTAACCTTCAGGCCCAGCAGTTCCTGCTGCAGTTTTCGGATCTTCCGTGATCGGCGGAATATATCCTTCTGGGATATAGTTGAGTGGCATGCCCCAGGGACGATCTTTAGGCATGTTATATCGAGGATCATACTTCTCCACTATGGGCGTCGATGTGATCTCTGAGATCACAGTCCGTTGTTGTTGCATCTGGGCTGCTGCCAGAGCTTGCATGTCATTGTGAAGTTTCCTCAGATCTTCTTTCAGAGCGTCAAGTTCTTCTCTCAACTCCCTGTTCTCTTCCTCGAGATTATCCATTTTCTTTTATTGACTGGCCCGAGTATTGTCGAATGAGACAGTTTGACTCTAGAATCGAGACACAAATGTGAGATTCGTAGGTAAGAAGAGTACGTTATGTGAGAATGATGAATGATATGCAATGATTATATTAATATTTTTTGTTTAATCAAAAGAAACTTCAACAATTGGATTACAAATATCAAACAGTGGGGGGAACCCCGTTTTATTGAATTCAAAGATTGCGGAAATGGAAATACAGTAATTTACAAAGTGTTGTAAAAGGAAATGTCTAAACTAATGGATCCGGAGTCCTCTCTGAGGAGGGCTCAGGTGCTGGTTTTGGTACTTTCCTTTTCTTTGACCAGGGCTCTCGAGCCGTTGTCGCGTTGTCATTCCTTTGCCAAGTGAAAGGAGCGAGCAAATTCCTTCGGTCTTCTTGATTCTCTACAGCATGTTGCTCTAAAATCTCGATCAGAGCATCTTTTTCTTTTAATAGTTGTTGTATTTTGTTACACTCCACATTGACAATACGATACTTGTTCCTCCAAGATTTCTTCTCCTGTTGAACTTTGTTGAGAGTAACCTGAAGCTTTTCTGTATTAGACATAAAGTAAAGGATAGATTCCTTTAACGGAAGAACTTCTTGACGAGGGTAAGGCATCCTCAGTTTGAGAGCTCTAGTTTGCACCCAGTGGAGATAAGGTTCCACAGACACACAATCTGGTTTTCCTAGAGACTCTCTTCCATTCCTGTGAACATGTTTCCAGGCATGCACTATTTCTGTTTTTAGTGCCCTGTCATTTTCTCCTTCCTTGAAAACAAGACCTTCCAGATGAACATTACGCGGGACATCTCTCATCGGGTATCCAAATTGACGACGCACTAAAACCGGATGATAATTGATTCCTCCTTTAATTCCTATGAGGGGTACATTAGGGAAGTCTCCACAACGGTCAATGATTCTGATCCCGTCATAGATTCGATTGTACCAATCGATGTCAGAGTTGGTAAGAGACATGATTCTCTGTGACCAACGTAAATTACTCTTATGATCCCAAAATGAAGCAGACTTGGGTAAGTGGGAAGTGAACCATTTGTATAGCAGGGATACACAGCATGTGATCATTCCTCTGCTATACAAATTCCTTATGTGTACAAAATGATAAGCATCTGCGAGCAAGGTCGGTACAGGGTTTCCAATCAGAAAAAACTTAATGGCATTGATATCAACAAAGTCATCAATGTTGGGAAACAGAAATAACCCATAGGTGAGTAAGACAAAGATGCTCTCGAAAGAAGACGTGTTCCCTATACTAGCAAAGTACAGAGCCTTCTTTATCAAAAACTTGACTGGCAAACCTGGGATTCCACCCTTAGTGATCATGTGAGTCCTGACTTCTAACTCATCCAAATAGATTGCTCTTGCAATGGTCTAATCCTTTGGAATCTCTTCCAGTCCAGAAAAGGGAGTTTGGTCAGTGATGGGTAAATCAGTCAAGTGAGAGTACTCCTCCAGTGTTGGTGCTAGCTGATAATCCGGGAATGTGAAACAGTGATAGACCGGATCGTAAAACTGAATGAGCGTAGCCAGTATTCCTTCAATTACATGGACCCTTAACAGAGACAGCAATCCTTCGTACTTAGCTCTGAAAGCATCAGGGTTGGTGATCATCCTCGCCAACCCTCTTAAATCCTCTAGTTTTGGAACCTTGAAGGTGTACTTGTGAGTCTTCCTTCTACCGAAATCCATAACGCAATCTCCTTTCTCTGATATTTGCAATCATTGTCTTAGTTTAATTTGAAAAAGAGAGACTAGAAGAGAATATTTTTTTTATTAATGTTTTTTAATGAAATGAATGCATGGATGCAGCACACAAAAACATAGAAAAAACATGGGGTCAAAGGTTCGGTGTCATGAAGTCATGGCTCTACCCATCCCCAAAGGTTATACTGGTATTTTTTGTACCTGTCCTCAAAATCACTGACCCCTCTTGGGATAACAACAGCAGGATGGTTCACCCGAGCGAGCTGCAGTTTCTTAGAGTAATCTCAAATGAGGGTAGTATCGCGTGAAAAATATTTCCGATAGCTTCCGCACTACAAAATAGTAACAAGGTCTCAGCCTACTAAATCCTCAGTTTCATGGACAACCACAATCGAACAATCTCCTTTCAACAACCGAAGTCGTATAGGCATTGAATCCGCAAAGGGTATCTCCACTGATTCTATGGTCGACCGGGGACTCTTATTTGGGAGTCACTCCCTGTAAGATTGCCCGTCTAGTGCCATCACTTATCTTAGGTGTATACCCAATCTTTCCAGATGCGGCATCACCCGCAGTCCCATTAGCAGAAAAAATAAATACGGATATCAATTAGGAAAAGCGATATATATATATATATATATATATATATATTTATCCTAAAAATAACATCCTAGACCTCTTAAGAGCTATAGCCTATAATCTTAACAGATCAATAACGTCCCCAACAGAGTCGCCATTTCCTGTAGTGAGCGATTTTTGTCGGTGACGCGACCACCTTATCGCTGGGTTTTCCTTACCGTAATGGTAGGAGGAGGGTGCTACTTTCTGATTTCTTATTTATCCCATGAAGCTGAAAGGGAAAGGGAAGCTATCTAAAACTAACCTTGCACGCGAATGTTTAACAAACGCTTAAAAGAGATTCGGGGAGTTCGGGGTCAGGTTATACAATGGGGAGTTGTCAATTACCCATCCTATATGTGGTTATCCACAGGATATTAGCTTTCGGTTTCACTTTGTAATTGATGGTGTTTATCTGTTAATGGGTTGGGAAAGTTTCTTGGGAAGTATGAGTGAGTGAGTGAGATTTTGTTGATGTTCGAGTGTTTTTGGTAAGGTACTGGACCTAAGTTTTGGTTGATGTGTTAAGGTACTGGACCTAGGGTTTTTGATTGGTATGCTTGCTAAGATTTCGCAATTTTATGCCTACGTATTCCCATTTAAACAAAACAGGGAAATCAGAGCAATCGTAGTTCCTCCTATTCTAAGGGAGGAAAATATGCTTGGTGTCTTGTTCAAAGCCCAAGATTAAAGCTAAAAGGTTTTGACTGAGAGAGAATTTGTCATCTCTAAAGAAGGATTGTTGATTTTTGTGTGCCTTGATCAAAGCACAAGGTTGATGCTAAAAGGTTAATTGACTCGGCTAGGAGATTTCTTTAGACAAAGCCTAAGAGGAGGCTGGAAGTTTGACTTTTTCGGGGAAAAATGTTCTATCTGTCTTGTACAAAGCCCAAGATTGAGGCTAAAAGTATTTTGACTCCACTGGGGAGGTTTGTATGTGTCTTGTACAAAGCCCAAGATTGAGGCTGACCTTACTGGGAAAAATCATTATACAAAGCCTAAGAGGAGGCTGAAATGAGTTTGACTCTTCTTGGGGAAAATCATTCCCCAAAGCCTAAAGGAAGGCTGGGAGAAAATGACTCCGCCGGAGAAGATATTTGTCCCAAGCTTAACAGAGGGAGATTTATGTCTTGTACAAAGCCCAAGATTGAGGCTAAAGGGGTTTGACTCTACAAGAGAGTGTTTTTATCTGTCCTGTACCAAGCCCAGGATGGAGGCTAGACAAGCTGAAGAAATTATTCTACACAACTTGAGAAGAGGCTAGCTCCTGCTAGGGGAAATCTTTATACCAAGTTTGGACAAAGATCCACTCAACGAGAGAGTATTTTTATCTGTCTTGTACAAAGCCCAAGATTGAGGCTAAAAAAGGTTGACTCAACAAGAGAGTCTGAAAAGGTGATTGACTCAACAAGAGAGTCTACAAAGTGATTGAATCAACAAGAGAGCCTAAAAAGTGATGGACTTAACAAGAGAGTCTGAAAAGTGATTGACTCAACAAGAGAGTCTGAGAAGGTTAGCTCCCCTGGGGAGAATCATTTGTACAAAGCCCAAGAGGAGGCTGACTTCGCTGAGGAAGGATTATTATATAAAGCCTAAGAGGAGGCTAGCTTTCTGCTGAGGAAAGGTCTTTATACAAAGCCTAAGAGGAGGTTATCTTTTGTCGGGGATAATTGAGATCCCGAGGCAGGTCCAAATGGGGAATCAACTCTTGCTGAGGATTACTGAAGAGTTGAGATATCAGAGACCTTGAGGTTCTGATTTGGGATAAGCTGACCCTGGTTGGGGAACTCTCAAGAGAGTGGTTGGGTTTCTGCTGGAGATTGATCCAGAGAGCCCGGGGTTTCTTCCTATATTTGTAAGGAGCTTGAGAATGACTTTGAGACTCAAGGGGATTAGACTGTCCAAGTCTACTGGTGTGGGAGAGTTTTATCTTTTGTATGATGCCCAAGAGGAGGCGAGGGCATTAAGGGATGAGAATCAACCCTAAAGTTGCCTGAGGTTTGACACTGGAAAGACTGCTCTAGCAAAGGATGACTAAGTTCTGTCTTATACCTTTAAGTGGTCGTCAGGGTCCTTGTATTAAGCCCAGGAGAAGGCATGAGAACTTCTAAGAAGCCGGAGGGTCCTTGTACAAAGCCCAAGAGGAGGCGGGGATGCTTTTAGGAAGCCTTTAGGTCCCAAACCAAGAAAAGTTCAAGAAATACTATTCACCGAGAATAGATCATTTAGTGAAAGTTCTGTGATTTGAAGAAATTCAAGAGATGCCATTCACAAAGAATAGATCAACTCTGAGGAGTAGAATTTCTTTGACAATTTCTAGGGGTGACAGTCTGAGAAAAGGTTCACCGAGAATACTGCCTTTCTCTTTGTTCCATATTGTTTAAGCCCAAGAGAAGACAAGACTGTATATAGAGATCCTATGAGGATCTAGTTTTGTTTGTATTTTAAGAGTGACCAACAGGGCTTTACCTAGTTCTAGACCTAGTTGTCGTGGAAAACTCTAAATAACTATACTAATATATATACAGTTGATATATGACAAGTATAAAAAGGATATGAAAGAAGACTAACCATGTGCAGCTTCCCACAATACAGTTATATATATTTGACGTATATATTTAAAAGAATGAAAGAAGACTTACCGTGCGCAGCTTCCCACAATACAGTTATATATATATGAAAGCGAGTAAATGAAAGCCGATAAAAACTTACAGGCGAACCAACTTCCATGTTGTTTTGTTAGTTGTTCAAAGAAATTAAAGAAAGTTTTGATAACAATATATATATATATATATATATATATATATATATATATATATATATATATATATATATTTGAATCTAAATCAAAAGGAATTGTTTTGAGAAGACTGGTGGGGCTTATACTCAAAGAGAGGCCCAAGGTTTAACAGTGATCGCATCGTTGTTTTGAATATTGTACCGGGACTTATACAACGACTGAGGCCCAAAAAGGTTTATATACAACAAGGGTTGGGTCTTACAACTCAAGGAGAAGCCCAAGGATTTTTTTTAATAAAAGAAATGGGACTTACAACACAAGGGTAGGCCCAGACGATTTTCTTGTTTGAAAATGACGATTGCGCCGAGATATTTTTAATGCAGAGGGACTTATACAATGTCTGAGGCCCCAAAAAGGTTTTGGTTAAAAAAAGGATTGGGTCTTACACTCTATTAGAGGCCCATGAGTGATTTTAAGAAAAAAATGGGGCTTACAACTCAAGGAGAGGCCCAAGTGGTTATATTTTAAACTGGCAATCGCGCCGAGATTTTTTAAAACACCGTGGGTCTTATACAATGACTGAGGCCCAAACTATTTTTATTTCAAAGAGGGATTGGGTATTACACTCTATTAGAGGCCCAAAGAGTTTGAAAATGAATAAAGATGGGTCTTAAATCTCAAGGAGAAGCCCAGTTGATTTTGTTAAAAAGGCGACGATCGCACCGCACTTTTGAAAATACACAGAGGGACTTATACAATGTGTGAGGCCCAAACTATTTTATTTACAAAGGGGTTGGGTATTACACTCTATTAGAGGCCCATGAGTGTTTGAAAAAGATTTGTTAGGGTGAACATCAAAGAAACCCTAATTTTTGAATTAAAATGGCATTTTCAAAGGTAATTTAAATAATAAATGATAAAATATCAATTATATTCAAAAACAAGTTGTACACTTTGGAAAATATTTTAGAAAGTCAATTTTAATCATATGAAAGCTTAAAATCCAATTAATTTTGAAAGATCAAAGTGTGAATTTCATTTAAAAAATGTTTAAAAAAATTAAAATGAAATTAATTACAAAAATTATAATTATATTAAATAAATAATATAAATGGGATTTTTTTGTGGAATAAAATATTTTAACATTTTTGTGATTTTTTGCAAAAAGAACCAATAAAAAATAATTAAAAGTGAGAGAGAAATTAAATAGGACAAGTGATAAAAAAGAGGTCTGGGGCGAGGGGGATTCGAACCCCAGACCTCTCGCTCGCTAATACACACAAACCAGTTGATCAACCACTGGGGCACAATGCCAATTCAAGAATAATAGAGCAAGTGAAAATTATATAGTAAAACAAGTTCAATTTTTGAAGCATGGCGCCATGGCAATCTTCAAGCTCAAGCTCAGATACGTGAAGGCTTATATCTCATTCATCTCTCAACCATTTCACACGATCCAAATATAAAAATCATGCGTTTTCAGATGAGGAACACAATGGCAATACCCAATTTTATTGAAATTAATTGAATCAGAACATATCATGATAAAACCTGAAGAACCCTAAAATTGGCATGAACTCAATGAAATCCTATGCACGAATTATAAACAACAATTGATTGAGGGCAAATGATCTACAAACATTCAGAAACACAATGGTAACAAGAAAACATGTTTATGATGCATGATTCATTGAGTTTGAGAGTTCAAGTTTTACCTCTGCAAGTGAGAATCTAATTCTGGTTTGGAGGTGTTACAGATGAGTTACAATGATTTGGATAGCTTCCTTGTACCTCAATGGATGTGTTTGAATGCTTAGGTTGATTGGAAAACCTCTGTATTGATCAACCTGATTCCTTCTGCAGCAAGTCATGAGTTTTGTGCAATTGAGTGGCCATTTGGTGATTTTGATGTTACAGATGGGAGGTGAGTGCTCAAACACCTTCCATATGTTATATGTGATATGTGTAAATCATTGGTTTGAGCTGCATTGGCCTCCAACTTAAAACCCGATAGTGCTTTCTCAAGAATAGTGAAATTTGGAGTTTAAGAAGGAAATGAGAGAAAGCAATGTTGTAAGCTGCTTTGGAGTAGTTTGAATGGTCAGTTAGGACCTCTATTTATAGTGGATCAACTCTTGTCTTGGAGGAATAGTGAATGGCTGCTAGATCAGATCACATTCAATGGCTTTGGCTTGGTGGCATTTCTTCTCATGCAAGGCAAACTAGCCTCTCCCAAGAGAAGGGCTATGTCTTGACCAAATCCACATTCTTAAGATGTTTTAATTGTTTTTTAAGTGAGCATCTTGACTGAGTAGAGTGGCTTTATTAAAAGTACACTATTTCACATAAATGCCTTTGAATTTAAGGCATATGTGCCAAAATGCATTAACCTCAAGTTGGAAGGTCCCTTGGCTTTTTGACTCAGTTTAGCAGGTTAGATCAGATGGATTAGGATCAGATTGGATGAATATGGCATAGTGATCCTAGGCCTTGACTCAGAAATCGTGTAAAGCAAGAAAACATCCAAACTGGTTTTTCATGACACCCTTGCCATGGTGTTTTGCAGCAGCCATAACTCTTGGCTCAAGCTGAGTTGTTTCATGTCAATAAGTTCCTTGGATTGTAGGAAATATGGACAACAACTTTGGTGTTTACACCTTGAATTGATTCAGCCTAAAACTATGTGAAACAACCCTCCGAGTATTGGTGTTTCACCTGAAATCTGCCTTGAGCAGAATTTCTTCTAAGTCTTGGAAAAATGCATTTTTATGTCTTTTAGTGATTTTGATCCAATCATAACTTGAAATCCATGAGGAATTGGAATGAGGTGTAGTTGACACTTTTAAAGTATGCCATGAGATCTACAAATCCATCTTTGAACCATCCAAAATGGTTTCTTGGATCTCAAGTTATGATCTTTGGAAGTTGGTACCCTAGCCACTTTGTTACATAACTTGGAAAAATTCTAAGTTTTTTTATGGTTACCCCTTTTACAAGTTACCTCACTTTATTTGATTTTTCTTGATGAATGATGATTCAAATCACATATTAACATTGTTTTAGGGTTGAGGAACCATAATTGGGAAAAATCTCAAAAAGTCAAACTTGACTTTTGTGCACAGTTGACTTTTTATCAGATGAATTCCAAACTGTGCGATCCTTTGTGAAATCAAGTCCTTGATCTAAATCAAACTTGATGGATATGTTCCATAGGTGTTATAGGGGGTATTGAATCATGTCCCAGGGTTTGGGAGCATGTCCAGGTCAAAAGTCAAAGGTTCAGTTGACTTTTTCCCCGAAACCCTAATTGTGTCCTGAGGAAAACGAAACTTGTGGATCAAGCTTCTTGGATCAATCCATTGTTGCAAATGGATCAATGTGGTTTATTAGAGACCCTCAAATCATTTCTTGAGGTCTTGGCTCATGTTTTGTCCCAAAAGTCAACTTAAGGGTGAATTAGGTCAAGAAACCCTAATTCCTGATTTTTGGTGAATGCATCCCCTGAGGATAAATTGACTTGATGATCAGGTCCATGAGGTCCCTTGGAGTATCTTGGGTTTGTGTTTTGAAGCATTGGCTTATGCCCAGAGGAAAATTTCCACCTGGAGGCCCTGGTCGACGAAAACCCTAATTTGGTGACACTGGCGATCTTGAGGCTTAATCCACTTGGAATGCTGCAACCTTGTGCTTGATTCTTGATGTGGGATCCTATATATTCCTTTATGTGTGTTTGAGAGGTTAGACAAGTTGAATATCATGTCATTTCTTGATTGATCCTTTGTCTAAGGCTCTGAGAGGGCTTGAAACCCTAATTCTTGATTGCAGGGAATGCTCAACAATTCTTGAGGAGATTGATGAGGCATAAAGGTACATCCATATTGTGATGATGATTTGCACAATGATGGGAAATCTTAGTGGTCAAAATTTGGGGTATGACAGTTGGAAATGGTGATTTTGAGGGGATCATATCTCCCTGCTCAGGTTGAGTTATGAGAGGCTCTTGTACTTTTTATAGAGCTCTCATATGATACAAAACATGTGGGATCATAGTTTGTTTTGAAACTCTTTGGATCCAACAGAAAAAACCTCATGAACTTTGATGTTCAAGGCTGGCAACTTAGGCAGGTTTTTACTAAGTGTTGAAAAATGTTATTTTCTTCATTTTTGTCATTTTGATCACTCCATAACTTAAAATCCATGAAGAATTGGAGTTGAAGGTAGTTGAAGCTTTTGTAGAGTGTAGCAAGACCTACAAATCAGGCTTTGGATCACCCAAAATGGTTGCTTGGATCACAAGTTATGATCCTTGGAAGTTGGTACCAAAATCATTCAAATTTAATAACAGAAAAATTTTCAATTTTTCAAGGTTGCCCCTTTTACAAGTTATCTTGATTTATTGATCAATTCTTGTTCAAATGACATTATAAGCCAAATTTTATGAAAATATGAGTCATAAGGATCATTTTTGCCAAAAAATTCATGTTTTGACATTTGGCTCCGGATCGATTCGGCGCGTATAACCCTAATTCCCGACTTTTGGGGAATGCACTCTCTGAGGGTGTTTTAACTTTGCCAATGGTTTCTTAGGGTTATTTTGAACATATTGAGTCATATGTGGAAGTCTTGGCTCATCATCTTGTGAAAATTTCACTCTGGAGGTCCCGGTCGTCCAAAACCCTAATTCGGCGACATCAGGTGTTTCGAGGCTCAAAACACTTGGAATGTCACAACTTTGTTCTTGATTCTTAATGTGGGATTCCTCTTGATCCTTTGTGGATGTTTTAAGAGGTTAGACAAGTTGAAGATCATGGCATTCCTTGATTGATCCTTTGTCTAAGTGTTCAAAGAAGGCTTAAAACCCTAATTCTTGATTGTAGTGAATGCTCCACCATCTTGAAGGAGATTGATGAGGCATGAAGGTACATCCATATTGTGGTAACAATTTACAAAATGATGGGAAATCTTGGTGGTCAAAATTTGAGGTATGACAGATGCCCCTATTTAATCTTCTTGGACCCGAAGGTGTGAATGGCGAAGGTATTCGGGCATTCGGGGTGCAAGAGGATTAAATATCGGAATACCCAAAATTTTGACGGTGGTTATGAATGGCAATTCGCTCATCCATCTTCTTTTGATAAGCAATGATACTCAGAAAAGGGTGCAACTTCCCCTCAATCCTGGTCTTCAGCCACGGAACTGGTCTCAGTTTCTTTTGAAATAAACCTCCCCTTGATCCTGGTCTTCAGCCAAGGAACTGGTCCCAGTTTCTGAAATAAACTTTCCCTCGATCCTGGTCTCCAGCCAAGGAACTGGTCTCAGTTTCTAAAATAAACTTCCCCTCGATCCTGGTCTCCAGCCAAGGAACTGGTCTCAGTTTCTTCTTGTCAAGTTCCTTCCTTGACAAGGGATTCTATGTGTAGAGGTTTTCGTCAAACTTCTCACCGAGCTATACTGGGGAGATGCCATTTGATGGAAAAAAGTTTGAGGTCAGACTTGCTGGGGGTACCCATTCGTCTGAGTTGTAGAGGTGTGCAAACTTCTTTATTGGAGACGTCATTTGTTGACTCTAATGGGGAAAATAAGTCTCTTAAGAGGTTGTTTTATGCTTGGGGGTACTACATCATACTTTTCTTCGAGACCTTTTCGGAGAAATGCCTGTGATGTAATCCAATTTAGAGGTGCTGATGACCTCATTATCATTGACTTTCTTGGGAGAAAAACCAATGTGTTGCTGAGAGTCTTTGGTTGAGAGGCTCTCTCTGGGGATTTTCTTTAATCTAGGAAAGCGAAAATATCATCTTCAATGGTGAAGAGTGATGTTTGTCGAATGTCTTCTTGCCTTTCAGAGGTTCAAGTTATCAAAGTGGTCGAGGACCGTCTCCAATCCAGAAATAAACTAGGGGGAGAGATTGTTTAGGCAATACATTTCCTGGCAAGGAAAGGACTGACAACTTGATTGAGAGGACTTTTATCACTTGGGAACAAGACCGACTAGAGTGATAGTGATGCAATATGAATATGAATGTGCATTAATAATGCATGATGTATGTATGTTTATGCTGACAAAACTGACGCGACATACAGACTAATAGATGAACACGACTGGATACTCGGCACTGTAGGGAATAGAAAGTATCGTTGGTTCAAGATAGCAATTCTGCCTTGCTTAGGAGAAATAGTCCCTGTGGGGATGAGAAAATCGTTGATCAGTCTTAAGAGATACGTACTCTGCCGGGGATCTCAGTTGAAACATGGCATCTGAAACAGTTGATCCTTCATTCAGGTGCACTGGTTTAGAAGAAGTATTTTGATTATGCACTTTGAGGTTCAATCACCTTCAGAGAAGCAGTCGATGTTCTTTTCGATGTTCATCAGTAAAAAAGAATTGCCATCTTTATTTTAAAAGCAGAAAAATTTTGACAAGTAAATTCATTTTTTGTTTTATTTCAAGAATCGTTGATCATATTAAAAATGTCATTCTGTAAAGCTAAAACAAATGAGAATTGCAAACAAAAGCACTAGGGCTCAAATTTTATTGATAGGATGGAAATCTGCCAAGCGCGTGATTCCATAAAGTATTTACAAAGTTTAGGAAATGGTAATTTAAGGGAAAAGGGCTACATTGAAACATAGTGACCATTATCCTTCTACCAACTTTGAATTCTGGACATCCTGAGCTTCTATCGAAGATGACCTTGATTGGAGTTGAACTGATCAGAAGTAGTTACTTGCCATTAATCCCTAACTTTTGCCTGGATTGTACTTTGAGATTTCCAATCCACCGGGATGATTTTTTGCTTGTGTCTCTAATTTTTGCCTGGACCGCCCTTTTCGGGTTTTCAATCCACCAAGACGTTTTTTTTTTCATTTAGGCGAAGTATTTCTTGACTACGTCAACATTTGTGGGGTAGGCAAATTCCTCTCCGTCCATGGTTGCGAGTCTCAAGGCACCTCCTGAGAAGGCTTTCTTGACCACATAGGGGCCATCGTAATTCGGAGTCCATTTGCCCCGAGAATCACTGAGGAATGATTGTATCTTCTTGAGCACAAGGTCTCCTTTCCTGAAGATGTAACACCCCTAATCTATACCCCCAAGCTATTAAAGCTATAAATAAAATTCAAAATATCATCAGAGTATATTTAAAACATTCACGGCATAGGCCGAGGGGTCACATCAATTGAAACAAATACACATACGCCTGCTCATAAAGATATGCAATAATTCAGGTAGCGCATAACAAAGGAACTTAGTTCCTAACATCCACAATTCAGATACAGAATAAAAGCGGAAAATCTGTACTGTAACTCATATATATATATATATATATATCACTTAAAGGGTTTGTCTATCAAATACAACTTCATACGTGTACAATCCAAAAGATACATGTATACATAATACAATATAATCACACTCGATCTCCCCGACTACCCGGTGCTACATATCAGAGCCGACCGACAAAAGAATGAAGACCTAAGCTTCACAAAAATACCTCCAGCATCTAATCTGCAATGCCTCGTAGAGCATTTAAAAACAGCAGAAGGGTGAGAAACACAATCATAATATAATTTAATATAATTATATAATAACACGAAAATACACATATAAATATTCTCACCACAACTTATACCAGAATTCAAACACGAACAACACAAAGTACATTAACCAAGCACAATACAAATATCATCAACATATATACATATATCAACTCATCTATCTCATCCACAATTCCACACACAATCAATCCATTCATTATTTTCCATGCATAATGCATACATTCACAATTCTCACACAATCAATCCATTCATGATTTATGCAAATGCACAGAGACCGACACAACGACTCTATGCAATGCACATGCGGTACCATCCATCCATCATTTCTCAACATTAGTTCACTCAGGAACTATTGGAACCATCACTTGTTACTCAACGTAACTCCCCGTCGGGCAAACGATGTTCCCCGTCGCTTTAAGTCCTCTTGGTATAAGGCGTACGACGTTTATGGATCGCTTTAAGTCCTCTTTGTATAAGGCGCACGATCCGATCGCTTTAAGTCCTCTTTGTATAAGGCGCACGATTGTCTATAATCATCGCTTTAAGTCCTCTTTGTATAAGGCGCACGATGTTATAGCAGATTCCCTCTGGAACCGTTTCGTTGCTCACACCCACTAGGGCACACGACATCACCAACATGCATATCATGATGCTTGGCATACAATAACTCATGACATCCAAATGCACACATATATGCAACCATCTCAAGCAACAATAATCATGCTTTGCAATTCAAGCCCAAAACAATGCATTTATTTGCCATACGACCACAAACCATCATCACACCATCTAAACACATGCATTTACCCCACACAACGGCACACAAGTCATACAACATTCATATCCATAGCATATTGCATAACACACATCAACTACACACTCTTACAATAGTACAAGTTAACAAAACAACACCATTCCAATTCCCGACATAATTAAATCGGCCCACAATCTCAAAACTAGTTTAATAAGAAGGAACATGTCAAAACCTTTCCAACACACCAAACCGCGCCTCAAACCGGCTCACAGATCAAAAGTTATAAAGAAAACTATTTGGGGAAAACTGTCACATTCGCACTGTGAAGCTCCTAGCGAGTCCTTCGCTTCTTCATTCACAGTGCGAATGTCCCAGCGAACCAAGTCAGAACTGAAAATAGCCTAAAAATTTCCTAACGTTCGCAGTGCGAACCATCCAGCGAATCTTCACTTCCCCATTCGCAGTGCGAGTTCCCCAGCGAACAGTGGTAGAAAGAAAATAACACAAAATATCCCAAAGTTCGCAGTGCGAAGCTCTGGCGAATGCTTGCCCACACCATCGCAGTGCGAATTGCCAGCGAACGATCGCTTTCTGCTTCGCTAGGGGATTCACAGTGCGAACCTGTGAAAACCAGAAATCCCAACAGCGCTGTTACATAACCCAAAATGATATTTTCACCACCAAAACACTTTCAAACCAACACATAACAATCAGAACGTATTCTAATCATGGTAACAAGTATTCTACCGCGTTTACATCGATTTCCAACCGCGAAAACATCGATTTCTACCATTCTGACCTAGAATTGAAACCATACAACACCACAAACACCCACACACATACATACATAATCACACACAAGCATGGTATAATCGAGTTTTGCACCCTTACCCGATTAAATAGCGTTTGAAAAGTCGGTTGAATCGGTTCCTAGATTTCCAAGTTTTCTCTCTTTTCTCCTTTTCTTTGTCTTTTCTTTCTTCCTCTTTTTCTTCTCTTCTTTTTCTTTCCTTTCTATTTTCTCTCTTTCTATTTCTATTATATGCAAAATATAATATCTACCCAAACAAAAGACCAAAATACCCCTACACTCAAATATCTCTCAAACGTCCCAAAACGCGATAAAATATATTCACGATGAAAAATAACATATTTTCACATAAAAGTCAGAAATAAAATAATATAATAATAAAATAATCGAAACGACTTAATTAAATAAAAATAACCAAAACTGGGGCGTTACATAAGACACGAGGTCGAACCTTTTTGTCGAATGCGCTCTTCATATTTTGTTGATAGAACTGACCATGGCATAGATCCGTTATTCGCTTTTCTTCGATCAGGTTCAGTTCATCGTGTCGATTTTGACATCATTCAGCCTCTGTTAGCTTAGCGTCCATCAATACCCTGATTGATGGTATCTCTACTTCTATGGGGAGCGCTACCACCATGCCATATACTAGAGAGAAAGGGGTTACCCCTGTTGAAGTGAGTACAGATGTGCGATAATCGTGAAGAGCAAAGGGCAACAACTCGTGCCAGTCTTTGTAGGTTACAACCGTCTTTTGAACAATCTTCTTGATGTTCTTATTAGCCGCTTCTACCGCTCCTTTCATCTTAGGCTGGTAGGGGGACGAGTTATGGTGTTCGATCTTGAACTCAGTGCACAACTCTTTCATCATCTTGTTGTTCAAGTTAGATCCATTATCAGTAATAATCTGGCTTGGAACACCATAGCGGCAGATGAGATTGTTTTTGATAAATCTGACCACGACTTGTCGGGTCACATTGGTGTATGATGCTGCTTTGACCCACTTGGTGAAGTAGTCAATGGCTACTAGGATTAACCGATGTCCGTTTGAAGCCTTGGGTTCGATCATGCCAATCATGTCGATTCCCCATATAGAAAGAGGCCATGGGGAATAGAGAACTTTGAGATGCGTTGGCGGTACATGGATCTTGTTTGCATATATCTGACACTTGTGACATCTCCTCATGTACTTCTAGCAATCGGATTCCATTGTCAGCCAATAATATCCTGCTCTCAGGATTTTTCTTGCCATTGTGTGTCCATTGGCATGAGTGCCAAAGGATCCTTCGTGAACTTCTTTTATCAGCATGTTTGCTTTTAGTCTGTCTACGCATCGGAGCAAGACCATGTCAAAGTTTCTCTTATAGAGTGTATCACCGCTCAGAAAGAAGCTGCCAGCAGTCTTCTGAGGGTCTTCCTGTATTTTCTGGATGCCCCAGGTGGGTACTCTTGTTTCTGAAGGAAGCATTTGATATCGTGATACCAAGGTTTGTCATTAATGACTGCTTCAATCGTGAAGATGTAGGCGGTCCGTTCTAGGCGCATTATGTCAATCTTAGGTACGTTGTTCCATTGACCTACACTAATCATGGAAGAGAAAGTGGCTAGTGCATCAGCCATGTGATTCTCTTCACGGGGGATATGGTGAAACTCGATTATGTTGAAGAACGGTAACAACCTCCTCGCGTAATCTTTGTAAGGAATCAGCCCAGATTGGTATGTGTTCCAATCTCCTTTGATTTGATTGATAACGAGGGTTGAGTCTCCATACACATCCAAGTTCTTAATTCTCAAGTCAATAGCTTCTTCGAGACCCATGATACAAGCTTCGTATTCGACCTCGTTGTTTGTGCACTTGAATGTTAACCTGGCAATGAAAGGAATGTGGGTACCCTGAGGTGTTATGATGATTACCCCAATCCTATTTCCATAATTGTTGACAGCTCCGTCAAAGATTAGTCCCCATTGGGAACCTGGTTCTGGCCCTTCATTAGGTAGCGGTTCATCGTAATCTTTCATTTTTAAGTACATGACATCTTCATCTGGGAAGTCAAATCCGACTGATTCCTGATCGTCAATCGGTTGATGAGCCAAAAGATCAGCTAAAATACTTCCTTTGACGGCTTTCTGAGCATGGTACTCGATGTCGTATTCTGATAACAACATCTGCTAACGGGAAATCCTTCCCGTGAGAGCAGGCTTTTCAAAGACGTACTTGATTGGATCCATTTCTGAGATTAACCAAGTAGTGTGACAAATCATGTATTGGCGAAGACGTTTGGCTGTCCAAGCCAGAGCACAACAAGTTTTCTCGAGCATAGTGTACCGAGTTTCACAGTCAGTAAATTTCTTGCTCAAATAGTAGATGGCAGACTCTTTTCTTTTTGTTTCGTCTGGTTGGCCAAGTACACAACCCATTGAGTCTTCCAAGACTGGTAGGTAGATGATCAGTGATCTTCCCTCCACTGAAGGTGACAGGATAGGCAGATTCAACAAATATTCCTTGATACTGTCGAAGGCTTTTTGGCAGTCTTCTGTCCATACGCATTCCTGATTCTTTTTGAGTAATTTGAAGATTTGTCGGGATCAACCTCAATTCCTTTCTGGCTGACGATGAACCCTAAAAGCTTTCCTGAACGGACACCGAATGTGCATTTGTTGGGATTCAAGCGGAGTTTGTACTTCCTCAGACGCTTGAATAGTTTTGATAAGTGGGTCACGTGTTGTTCCTCTGTTTTAGATTTGGCAATCATGTCATCGACATACACTTCGATTTCTTTGTGCATCATGTCGTGAAACAGAGTAGTCATGGCTCTTTGATAGGTTGCCCCGACATTCTTCAAACCGAACGGAATTACCTTGTAACAAAAGGTGCCCCATGGGGTGATGAATAAAGTTTTCTCCATATCCTCCGGCGCCATTTTGATTTGATTATTGCCCCAGAATCCATCCATGAAGGAGAAGCCTTTGAACTTTGCTGTGATGTCAACCAGCATGTCTATATGTGGTAAGGGAAAGTCATCCTTTGGACTGGATTTGTTCAGATTCCTATAGTCTACACACATTCCGACTTTTCCATCCTTTTTCGGAACTGGCACTATGTTGGCCAACTATTGAGGATATTCGGAGGTGGCAAGGAAACCTGCATCAATCTGTTTCTATATTTCCTCCTTGATTTTGATAGCCATATCTGGATGAGTCCGTCTCATCCTTTGTTTCACCGGCGAACACTCTGACTTCAACGGTAGATGATGTTCCACGATGCTGGTATCCAACTCTGGCATGTTCTGATAGGACCAAGCAAATACATTGGGGAAATCTTTGAGAAGCTTTATCAAGCTTTCTTTGACAGTTAGACTGAGCAGTGCCCCAATCTTGACTTCTTTTCTCTCTTCTTCTGAACCCAAGTTGACCGTTTCCAACGGTTCTTTGTGAGGCTCAATGGACCTTTCCTCTTGTCTGAGTAATCGGGAGATCTCTTCTGGAATTTCTTTGTCCTCTTCTTCTTCAGCTTCAAATACCGGGAATTCAAAATTGGGAGAAGGCATTGGATCATATGTTTCAATGGGGTTTAAAACAAGCAATCTGCATGACGTGATGATTGTTTTTTAGAAGAGATGAAGAGAAATGCGAGAGTGTGTGCAGTGTATTTTCTTAAAAATGCTTGTTTTTATTTTTGAGTTGTTTTTAGGAGTACCATCTTCTGAAAAAGAGAAAAGTGAAAATAGCAATGACTGTGGAAATTACAGAACGATGTTATTTTATTTATGATTTTGTCGATTCTTGAAACTACAGCCCTATAAAACAAAACCCTGTCGCTTCGGGAAAAGCGAAGAGGAATATTTACAGAAAGTGAGCCCTATAAAAACATCTGTTTCACCTGGGCAGGGTGAAAGGTTAAAACAAAGACGGCAATTACTTAGACTTATGGACGACTTTCGGAACATCGACAGCAACCCATTGGCGGCGAACTCCTCAGTGAATCACAAAGTCTGGTACTTTCCTTCTTGGTTTGTCCTCAGAAATGACGTTGATTTCTGGCGGAGTAGGATCGTTGGATTCTTCCTCCCAGGCAGAGTTGTCGTAGACGAACTCTTCTGTTGTACTTTGCACATTGTTTTCATTTTCAGGGGGATCTCCCCATCCCGTTGGCTAGATGTCCTCAAACCGGATGCGAGAGCTTTCAGGAGCGGTGTACTTGACCAAGAAGTCATACTTACCACTCGGTTGTCCTAAGGTATCCCATACTTCTGTGGGAATGGGGGAGTCATCCTTCTCAATGACGTTGACCTCTGGAAAAGCATAGTTGATGAACTCTTGTCCTGCAATCTTTGCAGATTCATCGTTGTGCTGGATATCTTCAGAATGTCCTGAGTGATGATCCCATGACTTGGTGGGGACGCAGGTATTCTTTTCAGCGATGCTCAGTTGATATGCATCGTTTGGATGATTCTTTTGCCCCGAGTCTTCTGGGTACAGCTGCCAGATCGGCAAGTCATCCAGGGGATCAAAATAGTCATAGTCAAAGTTGTCTTTCACCAAAGTGTCCTCCTCTAATGAGTTAGGCGGAGCACGACATCCCTTAGGATCACAATCTCCGTATATCATCTTGACGTCTGATCTTGGTATATATCTCAGACTTTGCGTGGTAAAGCAAAATGGCGTATAAGCCTCTCCCTGAGACATATAACCGTCCTCGTTGAGATAGGACTTCCGCTCTTCATCTGTATCGGAGGAGTCACCCTCGTTGATGGTGTGTACTTCTTGAGATACTGGGTGAAGGAAACCTCCACTGTGGAAGAAGTCCTGAATGGGATGAAAACTTTCATCGTTAGTAGCAGTTTGGGTATAGGCTGAAGAGAAACCAAGACCTTTCTTTGTCTTGTTATCCGTAGGCATGACGAATTTCCCCCATCCTTTTGAGTTGTTACTCTTGATCACTTCGAGAGCATCTTTGTATGAGGAAATCGATGTCCCTTTCTCTTATCGATTCTCATTGCTTACCGAAAGTGCTTGGAACCGAGTTCCAACAACCTCCTCGGGCTCTACACAAGGAAATGATGATAAGTTGCTCACGATCAAGGCCTGCTCACCATAGACTATGACTAACTTGTCATTCTTGATGAACTTCAGCTTCTGGTGAAGTGTCGAAGTGACTGCCCCAGCTTCGTGTATCCAAGGTCTTCTTAATAAACATCTGTATGCTGCCCGGATGTCCATGACCTGGAAAGTGACTTGGAAAGTGTGAGGACCGATAGTTATGGGAAGGTAGACTTCGCTGATAACTGTTTTTCTGGATCCGTCAAAGGCTTTAACGATGACCTCGCTGCCTCTCATCGGAGATCCTTGAAATGATAGTAGCATCAGAGTTGATTTTGGCATAACATTCAAAGCTGATCCTGTGTCTACCAGTACGCTGGCTAGAGCATTATCCTGGCAGTTGACTGTAATGTTAAGTGCCATGTTGTGATTTTTGCCTTCTTTCGGCAGTTCTTCATCACTGAATCCTAAGTTGTTGCAGGAAGTGATGTTGGAAATGATGCTATCAAATTGTCTTATCGTCACATCTTGTTCCACAAAGGCTTGCTCTAAGACTTTTTGTAGAGCTTCCCTGTGAGCTTCGGAACTGAGCAAGAGAGATAACACAGAGATTCTTGAAGGAGTTTGCAACAGTTGGTCTATAATGTTGTAGTCGCTTTTCTGGATGAGCTTCAGCATCTCTAATTATTGTTCTTTGTATGTTCGGGATTACTGGATTGCCTGATTTGTTGATTGGGAACTTCTGTTTGAGGTTCCTTTTCTTTGGTGGGTTCTCCAACTCCTCTGTTGAAGATCCGGCCACTCTGTGTTACTCGACTGATGTCGGCAATGTTTACGATGGAGGGTAATAGAGTTTCCTTTCCATTTTCGATTGTTGTTGCACCATACTTGTAAGGGATAGCCTTATCGAATATGTACGGTATTGGTCCCGGCAGATAGATAACCACATGAGCCTTTTGATATCTCTGACCATCGTAGGCAGCCTCAATTGGTTCGAGGTTGAGAATCCTTCTACTATCAAGAGGAACTCTTGATTCATGGAGTAGAGGGATGATGGCACAAACGTCTTTGGTCCTCTCACGATCAGAGATTATGACAACGTCTTTGCTTTGATCAGGAAGATAGTCTTGCATCACGTTGATCGAACCAGAACTTGAACATGGTCGAATCTCTTTCCGGTCCAACTGATTTTGAAGAGCTGACAGTACAAGGTACCTTCCTTGGTTGTTCTCTGAGCAAACTCTACAGCGCTCATAGTTGTGTGGTGGCACCTGGCCACGCCCGCTTTGTATGCAGTGCAACTCTACTAGGTATGTTTCCATCGAGCGAACATCCTGAATTTGATATCTAGTAGGATTCCCATTAGTCATACTGATCTGTTGTGTAGCTTTATCCAAGTAGATTGGAAGCCACCAGTGGTCCAACAAGTGTTGAAGTGTTCTTTGGACAAGTGCACATCCCTTGTCGTCTTCACGACACACTTTACACCCTTGATAATCATGTGAAGCCAGAAAGCCGAGCCTGACTTGCTTAGCGTGTAATTCTACCAGACTGGTATTCATTAAGCGAATATCAAAGATTTGAATCATATTAACTTGATGGCTACTTCTATCACGGTAATCCTGGATCCATCTGAGATTCATCTGACGCTGGAGGGCCTCTTGTACAAAAGAGCATCCCTGATTATTTATTGAGAAGATCGGACATGAATTGTAATCCTGCCGTGGCAGATCATGATGTTGACTTTGCCTTGAGTGCGTTGCCACCAAGTAGACATTCATTGCCAGAATGTTGTGGTTCTGGACAATGTTGGGATTAGCGTGAGCCATATTTACCTCACGTATTCGATGATCTTGGATCCATTCGAGATCCAACTATTCTTGTAGAGCCGATTGCACTACGGAACATCCTTGATTATTCTTTGAGCAGATATCACACTAGTGATAATTGTGAGGTGGTACATGACCGTACCCGCTCTGTTTACAATGCATCCTGACCAGATTGGTTCCTAATATGAGTACATCGGGAATTTGATAACTGCGGCTAAATTCCTCCTCTATCAAATTTATGGTAGTCTTTTCGGGTTGAGGCAACGGGTTCGTCTGAAAATTTGGATTAGTATCTTTGAAAGATAAGACCCCGTTCCTGACAAGCTTCTGTACATCAGACTTGAAGCTGAGACATGTTTCAATGTTGTTCCCCGGTCCTCCTTGATGATAAGGGCAAATTTGATCCGCTTTGAACAAAAAGGCGGATTTTCCGGTACTGTAAGAGGAGACATGGTTTGGACGTGCCCCTTGACCAGTAAGAGTGGAAACAGTTCTGCGTACAACATCGGTATAGGGTCAAACCCTGGTGGTCGTGTCGTACGATTGTTATTGTACTATGGATGAGCATGCTAAAGAGGCTGTTATGTCCTTTGCTGATACTGTTGTTGATTCAGTTGGCTCTGAGCAACTTGAGGTTGATAAGTCGGAGCTGGCGTAGGGTTGATAGCAGGAGTTACCGCTGCTACGGGTTAATACCGTCGCCTTTGCTTTCTGAGAGAGATATTTCCAATATCTTGCTCTTTTTTCTTTGGGAAAGCGCCAGCATATCTTTTGGTACTGCTAGATGGTTCCGAACCTTTGACCAATCGTCCTTCTCGAACTACTTCTTCAAGGCGTACCCCCATGTTCACCATCTCAGTGAAGTCGCTGGGGGCATTGGCGACCATTCGGTCGTAATAGAATGAGCTCAAGGTTTTCAAAAAGATCTTTGTCATCTCTTTTTCCTCAAGAGGGGGACAGATCTGGGAAACAATTTCACGCCATCTCTGAGCGTATTCCTTAAAAGTTTCTTTGTCCTATTGCGACATTGCTCTGAGTTGATCCCTATCTGGTGCCATGTCCAGGTTATACTTATACTGCTGAACGAAGGCTACGCCAAGATCTCTGAAAGTAACGACCTTGGTGCGGTTTAAACCCATGTACCATTTAAGTAAGGCATCGGTTAAACTGTCTTGAAAATAATGGATCAGTAGCTGTTGATTTTCAGTCTGAGTTGACATTTTTCGAGCGTACAACACCAAATGACTTTGAGGGCAAGAGTTGCCATTGTATTTTTTAAAGTCGGGTACCTTGAATTTGTGCGGGATTTTCACATTAGGGACCAGACAAAGGTCTGCGGCGTCCTTTCCGAATAAATCCTGACCGCAAATGGCATGCAGTTCCTTCTGCATCTCCAGGAATTGCTCCTGGAACTCATTCATCCTTTCGTACATGTCTTCGTTTCCACCAAAAATTACTTGTGGAATTTGTCCTTCCGGGATAGTGTGTACCACTGGTTGTGGTATAGTCATTACAGCGGTGACTCTTGGTTCTTCTATGCCCCGAAGTTTGTAGCCTTCAGGAGTTGCTATCATCACTCTTGCGTCTTCGCTTTCCTGAAGTTTGTAACCTTCAGGCCCAATGGTTCCTGCTGCAGTTTCTGGGTCTTCCGTGACCGGAGGGATGTATCCTTCAGGGACAAAGTTGAGTGGCATGCCCCAGGGGCGATCTTTAAGCATGTTGTACCGAGGATCATATGTTTCCACTATGGGTGTAGATGTGATCTCTGAAATCATAGCCCTTTGTTATTGCCTCTGAGCTGTTGCCAAGGATTGCATGTCACTGTGAAGTTTTTTCAAATCTTCCTTCAGAGCGTCGATTTCTTCTCTTAGCTCTCTATTCTCTTCCTTGAGATCATCCATTTTCATTTGTTGATTGGCCCGAGTATTGTACGAATGAGACAGTTTGACTCTAGAATCGTGACACATACGTAAGATTCGAAGATAGGAAGAATGTGTTACGTGAGAATGATGAATGATATGCAAAGTTATATATATTTATTGTTTTCAAAAAGAAACTTCAACAATTAGATTGCCAATATCATACAGTAAAGGGTGAAGACCCTGTTTTATTGAATTTGAAAGATTGCAGAAAGGGAAATACAGTATTTTACAAAGTGCTGTAAAGGGAAATGTCCAACTTACGGATTCTGAGTCCTCTTTGAAGAGATCTCAGATGCTAGTTCTGGTACTTTCCTTTTCTTTGACCGGGGCTCTTCAGCCGTTGTCGGGTTGTCAGTCTTTTGCCAAGCAAAAGGAGTGAGCAAATTTCTTCGGTCTTCTATAGCATGTTGTTATAGAATCTCGATCAGAGCATGCTTTTCTTGTAACAGTTCCTGAATTTTGGTACACTCTACATTGAGGATACGGTACTTGTTTTTCCAAGAGCTTTTCTCACGTTGAATTTTGTTGAGAGCGACTGTAGCGTGCGATTTTTGTCGGTGACGCGACCACCTTACCGCACATTGTATTCCTCCTCACTACTTTCTGATTTCTTATTTATCCCGTGAAGCTGGAAGTGAAAGAGAAGCTATCTAAAACTAACCTTGCACGCGAATGTTTAACTGAACAAACGCTTAAAGAGATTCGGGGAGTTCAGGGTCAGGTTATACAATAGGGAGTTGTCAATTACCCATCCTATATGTGGTTATCCACAGGTTGTTAGTTTTAGGTTCTGCTTTGTACTTGATGGTGTTTATCTTTTGATGGGTTGGGAAAGTTTCTTATTTGGGAGGTATGAGAGAGAGTTTTTGATGATTTGGTGAGGTATTGGACCTCAGTTTTGATTAGTATGAAGGTACTGGACCTAAAGTTTTGATTGGTATGCTCGCTAAGATTTCGCAATCTTATGCCTACGTATTCCCGTTTAAAGAAATAGGGAAATCAGAGCAATCGTAGTTCCTCCTATTGTATGGGAGGAAAATATGTTTTGGTGTTTTGTCAAAGCAAAAGATTGAAGCTAAAAGGTTGAGTATTTGTGTCTTGTTCAAAGCCCAAGATTGAAGCTAAATGGTTTGACTGAGAGAGAATTTGTCATCTTTAAAGGGAGACATCTCGTATGTTTATCACAACTATTGGGTGACTGTTTATAAAGGAGGGTTACTTTAACTGGGATATGTGAATCCAGCAATGCCATAATTTCCTTTACAGGGGATTTGTCCTAAAGGGGGAAAACTTTAACTCAGTGTTGAGCAATGCCATTTTTCCTTAGGAATCTTTCAGGCTAAGAGAGGGACAGTGGCGTGGATGTTTGTAATCCAGAGGCTTGCCGCTTACAGTAATTAGATGAAAGAAGAGTATTTACCAAGATAAGAGATGGACTACAACTTGGATTTTTGAATCAACAAGTGTGCCAGTTATAGCAGTTATTTGGGATTAAGGTTTGTTTTGAATGTCTATTTGATTTGTGATAATACAGATAAATGTCTTCCTACAGAGAGATTTTGATTTCCTCTGAAGGGATGTTGATTTTTGTGTGCCTTGATCAAAGCCCAAGGTTGAAGCTAAGAGATTGATTGACTCCACTGGGGAAAGTCCTTATACAAAGCCTAAGAGGAGGCTGGAAAAGACTGACTCAACAAGAGAGTGTTTATATATGTCTTGTACAAAGCCCAAGATTGAGGCTAAATGAGACTGACTCTTTTGGGGAGATCATTATACAAAGCCTAAGAGGAGGCTAAAAGTGGACTTTTCTGGGGAAATATTTTGTCTGTCTTGTACAAAGCCCAAGATTGAGGCTTAAAGGGATTTTGACTCCGCTGGGGAAGGTTAGTATGTGTCTTGTAAAAAGCCCAAGATTGAGGCTGAAAAGAGGATTGACTCTGCTTAGGGAAATCTATGTGGTGTCTTGTACAAAGCCCAAGATTGAGGCTGAAAAGAAGACTGACTCTGTGGGAAAGAAATCTTTACATGTCTTGTACAAAGCCCAAGATTGAGGCTAAAATGAGACTGACTCAGCTGAGGATTTTTAGGTGTCTTGTACAAAGCCCAAGATTGAGGCTGAAAAGGAGAAGATTGACTTTGCTGGAGAGTATGGTTTGTCTTGTACAAAGTCCAAGATTGAGGCCGAAAAGAAAAGGTTAACTCAACAAGAGAGTGCTAAAAAGGGTGATTAGCTCAACAAGAAAGTCTAAAAAGGTTAGCTCAGCTGGGGAAAATCATTGTACAAAGCCCAAGAAGAGGCTGCCTATGTTGAGGAAAGGAAGGATCATTATACAAAGCCTAAGAGGAGGCTAGCATCTGCTGAGGATTATTGAGATCTAGAGGCAGGTCCAAATGGGGAATCAACTCTTGTTGAGGGTTTACAAAAGAGTTGAGGTATCAGATGCCCTGAGGTTCTGATTTGGGATAGTGTTATACTGATGATAAGTTGACCCTGGCTAGGGGAACTTAAGGTGAGAGTTTAAAGATTGAGTTTTGAAAACCTATAGAGGTTTCAACTCTACTGGAGATTGGTTGAATGACCAGGGTTTTTCCTGTGTTTACAGGGAACTTGAGAATGTCTTTGGGATCCAAGAGGGGATTAGACTGTCCAAGTCTACTGGTATGGAAGAGTTTATCTTTGTATGATGCCCAAGAGGAGGCTGGTGTTTTAAGGGATGAGAATCAACCCTAAATTGATATGAGGTTTTGACTCTTTGGAAAGACTGATCTATCAAAGGATGACTAAGTTTTGTCTTATACCTTTAAGAGGTCTTCAGGGTCCTGTATTAAGCCCAAGAGAAGGCATGAGAACTTTTAAGAAGCCGAAGGGTCCTTGTACAAATCCCAAGAGGAGGCGGAGATGCTTTTAGGAAGCCTGTGGGTCCAAACCTAAGAAAGGTTCAAGAAAGGTTTCACCGGGAATAATCCTTTCTTTAGTGAACAGTTCTAGGGTTTGAAGAAATTCAAGAGAGGTTTCACCGGGAATTAATCCTCTCTGGGGAAATGAATTTCTTGACAAATTTCTAATAGTGACAGTCTGAGAAAAGTTTCACCGGGAATAATGCCTTTCTCTTTGTTCCATATTGTTTAAGCCCAGGAGAAGGCAAGACTATATCTGGAAATCCTATGTGGACTGTATTTAAGAGTGACCAACTGGCTTTACCTAGTTCTAGACCTAGTTGCCGGGGAAAACTCTAAGCAGATATATAAGTATATATATTGTTGATATATGACAAGTATTTAAAAGGATATGAAAGAAGGACTTACATGTGATCAAGCTTCCAGCAATACAGTTATATATATATATATATATATATATATATATATATATATATATATATATATATGAAAGTATGTAAAGAAAGCTGATAAAAACTTACAGGCGAGCAAGCTTCCATTGTAACAGCTGTATGGTTAGTTGTTCAAGAAATTAAAGAAAGTTTTGATAACAACTATGGATTTGAACCTAAATCAAAAGCGAAGGTTATTTTTTAAAAGAATGTTGGGGCTTATACTCAAGGGAGGCCCAGATTGAAAAAACAGTAATCGTACCGTTGTTTTGTAAACTGTACTGGGGCTTATACAATGACTGAGGCCCAAAGAGGTTTTCTGTACTAAGGGATGGTTCTTACAACTCAAGGAGAGGCCCAAAATTTTGAAAAAGAAAAGAAATGGGACTTACAACACAAGGGTAAGCCCAGATGGTTTTCGTTTAAAAGGCGACGACCGCGCCGAGATTTTAAAATCGCAGTGGGACTTATACAATGACTGAGGCCCAAAAAAGGTTTTATTTACAAAGGGGTGGGACTTACACTCTATCAAGAGGCCCAAAGATGTTTGAAAAGATTTGTTAGGGTGATAGTGATCAAAACCCTAATTTTTGGTTTTTGAATGTATTTTAATTGAATAAAAATTCAATTAAAATAATCAAACATGTGAACAAAGGTTGTGATCTTGGATTAATGTTTGGAAAATCATGTTTTATTCATGGGATGATTTAAAAATCATTTGAAGATGAAAAATCAAGAGAAATAAATATTTTTAATGTTTAAAAACAAATAAAAACATAATTCTTTACAAAAATACTAAATATATGAAATAAATAATATTTTTGTGAAATTTTTATGGAATAAAATATTTTAACATTTTTGGGAATTTTCAGAAAAAGAACCAATAAAAAATAATTAAAATTGAGAGAGAAATTAATCTTTGAATTAATTAACAAAACCATAAAAATATTGAAAATAGCAAAAATATGGCAAAGTAGCAAAAAAGGTCTGGGTGGGGTTTGAACCCACGACCTCCAAGACAAACACATGCGCACGCTACCACTGGGGTGGTGATACATCCATGTATCAAAACCACCCCATAAATACATAAGGGGTGCCAAGTTTTCAGGCCTGGTCAAGGCAAGGTAATGCAAGTTTTGGCAATTTACGTGAAGTCTCTAACTTTCTCATTTCTCCATGGATTGGGACAAAATTTAGGTGCATCTGACCTAGAATTTCATGAGGAATCCAATGGTGCTCTTGGAATTTTTAGAAAATGCCTCTAACTCAAAATACAATAATGATTTCAAAATAGGCCTATTTTTGCTTGTTCTATGCTATCTTATGGTACAAGCAAGAATTACATGGAAAATTGGTTCAAACACAACATATACAACATGTATGAGATGTTTATGATAAATGGACATCAAAAGAATGCATAATTTAAAGAGTTCAAGTTGTCATGCACTTACCTCTTGGAGCTTTTTATGCTAACTGTCAAGTTCCTTGTGCCAGAAGTAATTTGATGCTTTGGACACTCTTAATTGATCCCTTAGAAGCTTTTAGGATGATTAGAACCAGCTTGAATCTTCAGGAACAAGTTTTGGCACTTTCTTACAAAAGGGGCAAAAGTGACCAATATGACAACTCTCTCAAATGGTGTTCCAGATGAGGGGAACAATTTGGGACAGTTTGAGGATGATATTTGGAGTGTGTTTGAGGCTTTGTTTGGTTTTGGAAGTGGCTGAATCAAGGCATGGCTTGAAAAATGCATAAAAGTCCAACTTTGAGGTTTTGGAGGTGGAGTTTCTGATTTTGGTGTTTCATGTCACAAGTGAGTGTTTAGACAGCTTATATATGATACATTGGATGTGTTTGGATCAAGAGCTGTGGTGGAATTGCTCTCTAACTCAAAAACTCAGAGATTACTTGCAAAAGAAGGCATTTTGGCCTAGAGAAAAAGATTTTGAGGAAAGTAAATGTTGTAGTGCTTTGGTGTACTCAAACTGACCACAATTGAGCTCTATTTATAGTGTGTCAAGTTTGTTTTGGCATCAATAGTGAATGACAGCTGCAGCAGGCCTTTGGCCAATGTTGAGCAAAAAGAATCTCAAGTCTCATCTAGCCATTGACTTGAGGTTAGGGCACATGCCTATGGTCCTTTGATTCCGAGCTTATTCTTGACTCATTCAGTTAAGAATATGTCAGTCCATGCCACCTTGGTGTATCCATTGAATGATTGGAAACAAAATTGGAGTCTTGGCACCTTTTTAGCCTTTTTAGGTTTGTTATGGCTAAGTGTAGATTCTAGGACTTTGGAGGCTTGGGGATTAGATCATTCTACTTTTGTTTTATCCTCAGATGTGTCCAAATGGATTACAAGGCTTGGAGTTGCTCAATTTTTTCAAATTGAGCAAAACACCAAATTATGCCTTGCCTAAGACAGTTGGAAATGGTGATTTTGAGGGATTCATATCTCCCTGCTCAGGTTGAGTTATGGGAGGCTCTTGTGCTTTTTAGAAAGCCCTCAGATGATACAAAACATGTGTGATCATAGTTTGTTTTGAAACTATTTGGATCCCATTGAAAAATCCTCATGAACATTGATGTTCAAGGCTGGTAACTTAGGCAGATTTTCACTAAGTGTTGGAAAAATTGTCTTTTTCATGTTTTTGTGATTTTGATCAATCCATAACTTAAGATTCATGAGGAATTGGAGTCTGAGGTAGTTGAAGCTTTTGTAGAGTGTAGCAAGACCTACAAATCCAGCTTTGGATCACCCAAAATGGTTGTTTGGATCTCAAGTTATGGTCCTTGGAAGTTGGTACCAAAACCTCTTTTTATTCCATAACTTAGAAAATTTTTGGTTTCTCAAGGTTGCCCCTTTAGCAAGAAACCTCACTTTTATTGATTTTTCTTGATGGATGATGATCAATATCATACATTAACATTATTTTTGACTTAGGGGAACCATATTTGTGAAAAATTCCAAAAAGTCAAACTTGATTTTGTGCATAGTTGACTTTTTATCGGGTGAAATCCAAACTGTGCGATCCTTTGTGAAATCAAGTCCTTGACCTAAATCAAACCTAATGGATGGATTCCATAGGTGTTATACGGTATATTGAATCATGTCCCAAGGTTTGGGAGCATGTCTTGGTCAAAAGTCAAAGATACTGTTGACTTTTTCCTCGAAACCCTAATTGTGGTCCAGATGAAATTGAAACTTGTGAATCAAGCTTCTTGGATCAATCAACTGTTGCAAATGGATCAATTTAGTGTATTGGAGGCCCTCAAATCATGTCTTAAGGTCTTGGCTCATGTTTTGTCCCAAAAGTCAACTTAGGGGTGAATTAGGTCAAGAAACCCTAATTCTTGATTTTTGGTAAATGCATCCCTGAGGTTAAATTAACTTGATGATTGGGTCCATGAGGTCCCTTGGAGTATCTTGGGTTGTGCTTTGAAGCATTGGCTCATGCCCAGATGAAAATTTTCATCTGGAGGCCTTGGTCGACCAAAACCTTAATTTGGTGACACTGGCGATCTCGAGGCTTGATCCACTTTAAATGTTACAATTTTGTGCTTGATTCTTGATGTGGGAGTCCTCTTGATCCCTTATGGGTGTTTAAGAGGTTAGAGAAGTTGAAGATCATGTCATTTCTTGATTGATCCTTTGTCTAAGTGCTCTAAGAGGGCTTGAAACCATAATTCTGGATTGTGGTGAATGCTCAACCATCTTTGAGGAGATTGATGAGGCATGAAGGTACATCTATATTGTGGTGATGTCTTGAACAATGATAGGAAATCTTGGTGGTCAAAATTTGGGGCATGACAGCGACCTGGAGTTTTTCCGTGTCAGACATAAAATAACGGACAGATTCCTTTAACGGAAGAACTTCTTGACGAGGGTAAGGCATTCTCAGCTTGAGAGCTCTAGTTTGCACCCAGTGGAGATAAGGTTCCATGGAGGTACAACTTGGTCTTCCTAGAGACTCTCTTCCTTTCTTGTGAACATGTTGTCGGGCATGTACTATTTTTTTCTTTAGTGCCCTGCCATTTTCCCCTTCCTTGAAGAAAAGACTTTCCAGATGAGCATTATGCGGGATATGCCTCATCGGGTATCCGAGTTGACGGCAAACTAAAATTGGATGATAGTTGATTCCTCCTTTAGTTCCTATGAGGGGTATGTTATGGAAATTTCCACAACTGTCGATGATCTCTATTCCCTCGTAAATCCTATCATGCCAATCTATGTCAGAGTTGGTAAGAGACATGATTCTTTGTGACCAACGTATAGTACTCTTGTGATCCCAAAAAGTAGCAGACTTGGGTAAATGGGAAATGAACCATTTGTAAAGCAAGGGTACATAGCATGTGATCATTCCTCCACTGTACAGATTCCTTAAGTGTACAGAATGATAAGCATCTGCGAGCAGAGTCGGTACGGGGTTTCCAATCATAAATATCTTAACAGCGTTGGTATCAACGAAGTTGTCAAAGTTGGGAAAGAGGAATAACCCGTATGTGAGTAACACAAAGATATCTTCAAAAGCAGTTACATTTCCTATACTGGCAAAGTTTAGGGCTTTCTCTACCAAAAAATTGGCTGGTAAACCTTGGGTCCCTCCCTTGGTGGTCATGTGAGTCCTGACTTCTGACTTATCCAAACAAATGGCTCTTGCGATGACCTGATCCTTTGGAATTTCTTCCAGTCCAGAAAATGGAGCTTGATCATTGATAGGTAAATCAGTCAGATGAGAGTACTCTTCCAGTGTTAGTTCCTGTTGATAATCTGGGAATGTGAAGCAGTGATAAACCGGATCGTAGAACTGAATCAATGTAGACAGGATTCCTTCAACTGCGTGGAGCCTTAACAGAGACAACAGTCCTCCATGCTTAGCTCTGAAAGCATCAGGGTTAGTGATCATCCTTGCCAACCCCCTTAAATCCTCTAGTTTTGGAGCCTTGAAGGTGTACTTATGCGTCCTTCTTCTACCGAAATCCATAACACAATTTTTCTCTCTGATATTTACAATTATTATTTCAGTTTAACTTGAAAAAGAAAGGAGAAAAGAAGATTTTTTCTTTGTTTAAGAGTTTTTTAAATGAATGCATGAATGTAGCACACAAAAACATTGAAAAAACATGGGTTCAAAGGTTCAGCGTCACGAGCATGTAGTCATGGCTCTACCTATCCCCAAAGGTTGTATTCTGGTCAATTTTTGTACCTATAGAACGGAGCCTAAGGTTCCCAAAATCATTGACCCCCTAGAGATATCAACAACAAGCTGCTTCACTCGAGCGAGCTGTAACATACTAGGGTAATCTCCTTTTAGTGTAGTATCGTGTATAAACTATTTCCGATAGTCACTGTAACGCCCCGTTTTGCCAATTTTATTTTATTGAGTCTTTTTGATTATTTTATTATTATTTTATTTTATTTTCGACTTTTATGTGAAAATATGTTATTTTTCGTCGTGATTATATTTTATCGCGTTTTGGGAACATTTGCGAGATATTTGAGTGTGGGGGTATTTTGGACATTTCATAGTTAATTGTTAAGTTAGTAAGAAAGAAAAGAAAATAGAATAGAAAAGGGAAAGAAAGAAAAATAGAGAGAAAGAAAGAAGAAAGAAGGTAAAAGGGAAGAAAAGAGGAGAAGAGAGAAAAGAGAGAAATTGGAGAAAAGCTTGGGAAATCAAGAGAACAAGTTCTAGGAATCGATTAATCGGGTAAGGGTGCGAAACTCGATTATACTATGATTGTGTATGATTATGTATGTTTGTGTGGAAGTTTTGTTGTTTTTTTCAAATATAGGTCGAAATGAGATAAACGAGTAGAAATCGAGGTTTTCACGGTCGGAAATCGATATAAACTGTATTGTATGATCACACTGTGTGTATGAATAATCGTTGATGTTTGTTTTGCTGTTGGAATTGAATTTGGGTGAAAAATGGGATTTTTGGGGTGGATTCTCGAAGAGGGTTTTTTCTGAAAATCGCAGAGCCTGCTCAGCGCGCAGGTGCCCGCTCAGCGCGCTCTTGAAAAAATGTAACCTCACCAGGCAGGAGCGAGCCCGCTCAGCGCGCTCACGGACCCGCTCAGCGCGGTCTGGGACTTCAAAATTTTATCTGTTTTCTAAAATTCAGTAACTTTTGATCCGTAACTCGGATCGAGACGTTCTTTATACCGTTGGAAAGCTTATGAAATGTTCTATCTAATAAAAATGGGTTTTGAGGATTGTTAGCCGATTAAATTATGTCGGGAAATGTGAATAGTGTCGGTTATCGATTTTTGTCATTTTAATGGTGTGGAATTGACGTGTATTATGCCGTATGTTGTTGTTTTGTACGTGAGATGACTTATGTGCTGTTGTGATGATGCTTTGTGGCCGAAAGGCAAGAAAATGCTAAGTGTGGTATTCGATAAATGTGCATGATTATGAATGTGTGTATGGATGCAATGTGAATGTCATGAGTCATTGTATGCCAAGCATCATAGTGTGCATTGTGGAAACGTCCTGAGTGGCGGTTTGGTTCCTGATGGAATCCGCTATAACATCGTGTGCCTCGAAAATATGAGGCGCTGCTTGAGGACCTAAAGCGGTGGTTATAGACGATTGTGGGCTCCTTTGGAGACATAAAGAAATCCTTAACGTCGTGTGCCTCGAAAATATGAGACGATGCCTGAGGACCTAAAGCGACGGGTGAACATCGTAGGCCCGACGGGGAGTTACTTGAGATTCTCAGTAACGAGCGATGGTTCCAATAGTTCCTGAGTGAACTGATGATGAGACATGAGACATTGGAAGTCGGTACCCGCATGGCATGTGCATAGAGTCGTTGGGTCGGTCTATGTGCATTGCATAAATCATGAATTAATTGTGTGTGAATTTGTGACTGTGATTGATGATTGTATGGTATATATGTGGTGTGTAATGGTATTTGATGCTTGAGAATTGTGCGGTATTATGTTATATGTGGTTGAGGTGAGAATGTGTTACTTGTACATTTTGTGTTTATATATATAATTTTATTCAATTATATTATGGTTGTTTTTCTCACCCTTCTGCTGTTTTATAACGCTCTATGAGGCGTTGCAGGTTAGAGCTGCTGGAGGTATTCCTTTTTGTGAAGCGTTGCGTCTTCATTATTTTGGGTCGGTCGGCTCTGATATGTGACTCCGGGTAGTTAGGGTGGCCGCGTGCTATTATTTTGTATATCCGATGATATGTTGTGGTTGTATATGTATAACTGGATGTATGATAGACATGTTTATATGTATATATGTATATATGTTGTTCAAATTTTAGATTTTCCGCTTTAATTCTAATTTCTGAAAAGTGGGTGTAAGGAACTAAGTTTCCTCTGTTGATTGCTACCCCACAGTTACATATCTATTTGAGCAGGTGTTGTATGTTATGTGTATGTTTGGTTACAGTTGATGTGATTCCTCCCTTTCTATGCCGCGAATTCAAATGTACTCTGACGAATTTTCGAATTTTCTTTTAGTGCTTTAATTGCATGTTAATTGGGGGTATAGTTTGGGGGCGTCACAGTCACCGTACTACCAAGTGGCCATAAGTTTAATGCCTACTAAATCCTCAGTTTCACGGGTGCCGCAATAGGAAAAGCTCTGCTTTTACCACAATCGGTTGTGCAGTAAACATCATTCCTACAGGCCCTCACCTGATTTGATGGTCTACCAGGTTCGCTTGTTCGGGATTCACTCCCTACAAATTTCCCCGTCTATGCCATCCCTTATCTTAGGTTTCTCTCAAATTTTCCAGATGCGACATCACTCACATTCCCATTTATAGCGTGCGATTTTTGTCAGTGACGCGACCACCTTATCGCCATGGGTTTCTCCTCACCACAATGGTAGGAGTAGGGTGCTACTTTCTGATTTCTTATTTATCCCAGGAAGCTAGAAGGGAAAGGGAAGCTATCAAAAACTAACCTTGCACGCGAATGTTTAACTGAACAAACGCTTAAAGAGATTGGGGATTTCGGGGTCAGGTTATACAATTAGGAGTTGTCAATTACCCATCCTATATGTGGTTATCCACAGGTTGATTAGCATTAGGTTCTGCTTTATACTTGATGGTGTTTATCTGTAAATGGGAAAGTTTCTTCTTTGTGAGATGTTTGAGAGAGAGTATTTTTGATGATTTTGGTGAGGTACTGGACCTCAGTTTTGATCGGTGTGAAGGTACTGGACCTAAAGTTTTTGATCGGTGTGAAGGTACTAGACCTGAAGTTTTTGATCGGTGTGCTCGCTAAGATTTCGCAATCTTATGCCTACGTATTCCCGTTTAAAGAAACAGGGAAATCAGAGCAATCGTAGTTCATCCTATTCTATGGGAGGAAAAAGATGTTTTGGTGTCTTGATCAAAGCCCAAGATTGAAGCTAAAGGTTATTTGTGTCTTGTTCAAAGCCCAAGATTGAAGCTAAAGGTTTGACTGAGAGAGAATTTGTCATCTCTAAAGGGAGACATCTCGTCTGTTTATCACAACTGTTGGGTGACTGATTATAAAGGAGAATTGCTTTAACTGGTATATATTAATCCAACAATGCCATAATTTCCTTTACAAGGGATTTGTCCTGAAGGAGAAAACTTTGACTCAGTGTTGAGCAATGCCATTTTTCCTTAGGAATCTTTCATGCTAAGAGAGGGACATTGGCTTGGATGTAAATAATCCAGAGGCTTGTCACATACAGCAATTAGATGAAAGAGGGGATTTACCAGGATAAGAGATGAACTACAACTTGAATATTTGAATCAACAAGTGTGCCACTTACAGCAGTTATCTGGGATTAGGGTTTGTTTTGATTTTCTGTTTTGATGAGTGATATATAGAGAAATGTCTTCCTACAGAGATTTTTTGATTTCCTCTGAGGGGAATGTTGATTTTTATTGTGTGCCTTGATCAAAGCCCAAGGTTGAAGCTAAGAGATTGATTGACTCCACTGGGGAAGTCCTTATACAACGCCTAAGAGGAGGCTGGAAAAGGCTGACTCAACAAGAGAGTGTTTATCTGTCTTGTACAAAGCCCAAGATTGAGGCTAAAAGAGAATTTACTCTTTTGGGGATATCATTATACAGAGCCTAAGAGGAGGCTAAAGGTTGACTTTTTCGGGGAAATACTTTGTCTGTCTTGTAGAAAGCCCAAGATTGAGGCTGAAAAGGATTTTTTGATTCCACTGGGGAATATTTGTATGTGTCTTGTACAAATCCCAATATTGAGGCTAAAAGGGGAAACTGACTCTATTGGTGAGAGGTTTTATCTGTCTTGTACAAAGCCCAAGATTGTGGCTGAAAGAAGATTGACTCTGTTGGAGAGTATGATTTGTCTTGTACAAAGCCCAAGATTGAGGCTGGAAAGAGGATTGACTCTGCTTAGGGAGATTTATACGGTGTTTTGTACAAAGCCCAAGATTGAGGCTAAAAGATGATTGATACACTCAGCTGAGGATATTTTAGGTGTCTTGTACAAAGCCCAAGATTGCGGCTGACTTTTGCTGAGGAAAAGAAGGATCATTATACAAAGCCTAAGAGGAGGCTGGAAGATGATTAACTCAACAAGAGAGTGTTTTAGGTGATTGACTCAACAAGAGAGTATCTTTGTGTGTCTTGTACAAAGCCCGAGATTGAGGCTGAACAAGCTGGAGAAATCATTATACAAAGCCTAAGAGGAGGCTAAAAAGGGTCGACTCAACAAGAGAGTGCCTTGAGGTAATTAACTCAACAAGAGAGTGTTTTAAAATACTTATACAAAGCCTAAGAGGAGGCTAATTTCTGCTAGGGGAAATCATTATTCAAAGCCTAAGAGGAGGCTGTAAAAGATTGACTTAACAAGAGAGTGTTTTTAATCTGTCTTGTACAAAGCCCAAGATTGAGGCTGAACAAGGGTTGACTCAATAAGTGAGTGTTTTAAAATCCTTATACAAAGCCTAAGAGGAGGCTAATTTCTGCTGAGGATTATTGAGATCCAGAGACAGGTCCCAAGTGGGGAATCAACTCTTGCTGAGGATTACAGAAGAGTTGAGGTATCAGATGCCTTGAGGTTCTGATAAAGGTTTATTGGTAGTGATTTGATCCTAGATGGGGGTTTTAACTCTACTGGTGATCGATCAAATGATCAGGGTTTCTCCTGTATTTGTAGGGAACTTGAGAATATCTTTGAGATCTAAGAGGATATTTGACTGTCCAAGAACTGGTGTGGAAGAGTTTATCTTTGTATGATGCCCAAGAGGAGGCTGATGGTTTAAGGGATGAGAATCAACCCTGAAATTGGTCTGAGGTTTTGACTCTTTAGAAAGACAGCTCTAACAAAGGATGACTAGGTTCTGTCCTATACCTTTAAGAGGTCTTAAGGGTCCTTGTATTAAGCCCAAGAGAAGGCATGAGAACTTCTAAGAAGCCGGAGGGTCCTTGTACAAAGCCCAAGAGGAGGCGGGGATGCTTTTAGGAAGCCTGTGGGTCCAAACCTAAGAAAGGTTCAAGAAAGGTTTCACCAGGAATAATCCTTTCTTTAGTGAACAGTTCTAGGGTTTGAAGAAATTCAAGAGAGGTTTCACCGGGAATTAATCCTCTCTGGGGAAATGAATTTCTTTGACAAATTTCTAATAGTGACAGTCTGAGAAAAGTTTCACCGGGAATAATGCCTTTCTCTTTGTTCCATATTGTTTAAGCCTAAGAGAAGGCAAGACTGTATCTGGAATTCCTATGGGGAACTAGTTTAGACTGTTGAAAGAGTGACCACTGGCTCTATCTAGTTCTAGACCTAATTACTGGGGAAAACTCTAAGCAGATAATATACAAGCATATATATACAAATGAAATATATACTGTATGTAAAAAGAGGGTAGGAGGACTTACAGGTGAGCAAGCTTCCAGCATAAACAAATATATATATATATATGTGTGTGTGTGCAAGTATGTAAAAGAAAGATGTTTAAAACTTACAGGCGAGCAAGCTTCCATTGTAATAGTTGTATGGTTAGTTGTTCAAGAAATTAAAGAAAGTTTTGATAACAACTATGGGTTTGAACCTAAATCAAAAGGGAAATTTGTTTTTGAAAAGAAAATTGGGGCTTACACTCAAGGAGTGGCCCAGATGAAAATAGTAATCGTACCGTTGATTTGAAAATTGTATTGGGGCTTATACAATGACTGAGGCTCAAATTATTTTATGTACAAAAGAGGGTTGGGTCTTACACTCTATTAGAGACCCAAAAGTGTTTAAAAAGAAAAGAAATGGGACTTATAACATAAGGGTAGGCCTAATTGATTTTTGTTTGAAAACGACGATCGCGCTGAGGTTTTTGAAAACACTGTGGGACTTATACAATGACTGAGGCCCAAAAAGGTTTTTATTTACAACTAATGGGTCTTACACTCTATTAGAGGCCCAAAAGTTTATTTTTGTACAAGAGATGGGGCTTACAACTCAAGGAGAGACCCAGATGAAAACAACGATCGCACTGTTATTTTGAGAATCATATCGGGACTTATACAATGACTGAGACCCAAATTTATTTATTTACAAAAGGGGTGGGACTTACACTCTACAAAGAGGCCCAAGAGTTTATTGAAATATGTTTGTGAGGGTGAAAACAATTAACACCCTAATTTGATTAAAAAATGCATTTTAATTGAATAAAATTCAATTAAAATGATCAAAATTATCAAATATATGTGAAAAACAAGTTATGATCTTGGATTAATGCTTGAAAAATCATGTTTCATTCATAGAATGATTTGAAAACCATTTGAAGCTAAAAAATAAAGAGAAAGAAATATTTTTAAATGTTTTAAAACAAATAAAAACATAATTCTTTACAAAAATACCAAATATATGAAATAAATAATATTTTTGTGAATTTTTTGTGGAATAAAATATTTTAACATTTTTGGGAATTTTGAAAAAAGAACCAATAAAAAATGATTAAAATTAAGAGAGAAGTTAATTTTGGAATTAATTAATAAAAACCATAAAATATGTGAAAAATGGCAAAAATAAGAAGCAAAATACATCGGAAGCAAAATACATCAGAAGCAAAACAGATCAGAAGCAGAATAGATCAGAAGCAGAACAAATCAGAAGCAAAACAGATCAGAAGCAAGACAGATCAGAAGCAGAATAGATCAGAAGCATAACAGATCAGAAGCAAAATAGATCAGAAGCAAAACAGATCAGAAGCAGAACAGATCAGAAGCAGAATAGATCAGAAGCAAGGAAAATGAGAATCAAAATAACTCAGAAGCAAAGCAGATCAGAAGCAAGACAAATCAGAAGCAGAACAGAGTAGAAGCAAAACAGATCAGAAGCAAGACAGATCAGAAGCAAAACAGATCAGAAGCAGAACAGATCAAAAGCAAAATAGATCAGAAGCAAGACAGATCAGAAGCAGAACAGATCAAAAGCAAGGCAAATCAGAATCAAAATAGATCAGAAGCAAAATAGATCAGAAGCAAGACAGATCAGAAGCAGAACAGATCAGAAGCAAGACAAATAAGAAGCAAAACACATTTCTTCTTCCTTAAAGTGCAAACAGTAGGAGGACCATAACAAACACGTTAAGAACTACATTTTTGCTTCAATAAATGTTCAAGAATGATGCATGTACGAAGATATCAAAGTGTAAGAACACTTACCTCTTGGAGAAAGTCCAAGGCTTCTTCAATGAAGTTCCAGAAGAGAAAAAAAGACTCCTTGAGCTTTGTTGGATGGATGCTGGCTCGGTTTGTTGTTCCAGCTGTTAAGAGGGTTTGTAGGAGGGAGAGAGTGTTGAAAACAAGCATAGGAGCAATTATTTTGGTGTAATTTTTCATGCTTCTAGCCAGGCCTATTTATAGTAAAAAAGTGACTTGAGGCTTAAGCAAAGTAAAGATAGGAGAAGACTAAGAGAAAGCAAAGTCTAATATATAGATTCTTTCAAAGTTTGTTACAAAAAAATTATGTACGTAAAACGAAAAATGTTTATGTTATGTAAACAAAGATGAATTTGGCATATAAAACAAATTGTGTAAAAAAACAAAAAATTTTAAAAACAAAATTCACTTAAAACAAAATATATTCGAAACAAAATTCATAAAAAACAAAAATTGTAAAAAAACAAAAAATGTATGAATTTATATTATTTTTTTCCAAAAAATAACAATTTGAATATATATAAATATTTATATATATATATATATATATATATATATATATATATAAACGAAATTATATATATATATATATATATATATATATATATATATATATATTTTTTTTTTTTTCATCTTTATTTTATATAGGTAAAAAAAAAGATATCATACCGAATTGTGCGAAAGATAGACGAATAATGAACATTTGCGAGTTTAATTGAAAAACATGTCCGTTCATCGATTTTTCGCATAATTAACCAAAATGACTGAGATTTCAACGTGTATATTTCGACTGAAAATTCAAACAATATGCATGACAAAAATAGATGATATGATATGCAGATGACACGAAGTGAAAACACAGTCGAATAAACAACGAGTGGTCAAAATTTGGGGTATGACAGATGCCCATATTTAATCTTCTTGGACCCGAAGGTGTGAATGGCGAAGATATTCAGACATTCAGGGTGCAAGAAGATCGGAATACCCAAAATTTTGACAGTGGTTATTAATTGTTGTTTGCTCGTCCATCTTCTTTAGCTAAGTAAGGTTTCTTAGAAAAGGATAAAACTTCCCCTCGATCCTGGTCTTCAGCCAAGGAACTGATCTCAGTTTCTGATATAAACTTCCCCTCGGTCCTGGTCTTCAGCCAAGGAACTGGTCTCAGTTTCCTATATAAACTTCCCCTCGATCCTAGTCTTCAGCCAAGCAACTGGTCTTAGTTTCTTTTGAAATAAACCTCCCCTCGATCCTGGTCTTCAGCCAAGGAACTGATCTCAGTTTCTGAAATAAACTTCCCCTCGATCCTGGTCTTCAGTCACGGAACTGGTCTCAGTTTCTAAAATAAACTTCCCCTCGATCCTGGTCTTTAGCCACGGAACTGGTCTCAGTTTCTTCTTGTCGAGTTTCTTCCTTGACAAGGGATGCTATGTGTAGCGGTCTTCATTAAACTTCTCACCGAGCTTTTACTGGGGAGATGCCATTTGATGGAAAAAGATTTGATGTCAGACTTACTGGGGAAACCCATTTGCCTGAGCTGTAGAGGTGTGCAAACTTCGCTATTAGAGATGCCATTTGCGGACCCTACTGGGGAAAACGAGTCTCCTGAGAAGCTATTTTCTGCTTGGGGATACTACATCATACTTTTCTTCGATATCTTCTCAGAGACATGCCATGTGATGTGATCCAAATTTGAAGTGCTGCTGACCTTGTTGACAGCAAACCTTTCAGAGAGAAACTGCCGTATTGCCGAGAGTCTTCGGTTGAGAGGCTTTCTCTGGGGATTTTCTTCAATCCGGGAAAGTGAAAAAATATCATTTTCAATGGTGAAGAATGATGTTTGTCGAATGTCTTCTTGCCTTTGAGGGGTTCAAGTTATCAAAGTGGTCGAGGACCGTATCCAATCCAGAAATAAACTGGGGGAGAGATTGCTTTAGACGATACGTTTCCTGATGAGGAAAGAACGGACAACCTTACTGGCGGGAGGACGTTATCACTTGGAGATAAGACTGGCAAAAGTGATATTGATGCAATATGATTATGAATGTGAATCAATAATGCATGATGTATGTATGTTTATGCTGACAAAACTGACGCGACATATAGACTAATAGATGAACACGACTGGATACTCGGCCACTGCGGGGGATGAAAAAATCATTGGTTCAAGATAGCAATTTTGCCTTGCACAGGAAAGACGGTCCCTGTGGGGAAGAGAAAATCGTTGATCGGTCTTAAGAGGTAAGAAACTCTGTCGGGGATGTCAGATGAAACATGGCATCTGACACAGTTCATCCTTCATTCAGGCGTACTAGTTTAGAAGGAGTACTTTGATTCTGCATTTTGAGGTTCAACCATTTTCGGAGAAGCGATCGATGTTCTTTTCGATGTTCATAGTCAAAAGGAAATGCCATCTTTATTTAAAGAGCAAAAAAATTTTGACAAGTAAATTTTTTTTTTTGTTTCAAGAATCGTTGATCATGTTAGAATGTCATTCTGTAAAGCAAAAAAAATGAGAATTACAAATAAAAGCACTAGGGCTTAAATTTTATTGATAGGATAGAAATCAGGCAAGTGCGTGATCCCATAGAGTATTTAGAAAGTTTAGAAAAATGGTAATTTAAGGGAAAAGGGCTACATTGAAACATAACAATCGTTATCCTTCTACCAACTTTGAATTCTGGACATCTTGAGCTTCTGTCGAAGATGACCCTGACTGGAGTTTTCTTGATGGATGGCATGACTGCTGAGGAGTTGAACTGATCAGACGTAGTTACTTGCCATTAATCCCTAACTTTTTCCTGGATTGTCTCTTTTGAGGTTTCCAATCCATCGGGATAATTCTTTGCTTATGTCTCTAATTTTTGTCTGGATCGCCCTTTCAGGTTTTCAATCCACCGAGACGTTTTTTTTTTAATTTAGGTGAAGTATTTCTTGACTACGTCAACATTCGTGGGGTAGGCAAACTTTTCTCCATCCATGGTTGCGAGTCTCAAGGCACCTCCTGAGAAGGCTTTCTTAACCACATAAGGGCCGTTATAATTCGGAGTCCACTTGCCCTGGGAGTCAGTGAGAAATGATTGTATCTTCTTGAGCACGAGGTCTCCTTTTCTGAAGACACGTGGTTGAACTTTTTTGTCGAACGCCATATTCATTCTTTGTTGGAACAACTAACCATGGCACATAGCCGTTTTTCGCTTTTCTTCTATCAGATTCAGTTCGTCGTGTCGACTTTGACACCATTCAACTTCTGTTAGCTTAGCTTCCATCAATACCTGGATTGATGGGATTCTACTTCTATGGGAAGCACTGCTTCCATGCCATATACTAGAGAGAAAGGGGTTGCCCCAATTGAAGTGCGGACAGATGTGCGATAACCATGAAGGGCAAAGGGTAGCATCTCATAAATCCTCTTACTTGTTTTTCAGTCTTTGGAGAAGGCGTTTCTTGAATGGCCTTGACCTTGTCAGGATCAACCTCAATTCCTTTTTGGCTGACAATGAACCCTAAAAGTTTTCCTGAACAGACACCGAACATGCACTTGTTGGGATTCAAGCGGAGTTTGTACTTTCTCAGACGCTCAAATAACTTTGATAAGTGGGTCACATGCTCCTCTTCTATTTTAGATTTGGCAATCATATCATCTACATACACTTCGATTTCTTTGTGCATCATCTCGTGAAACAGAGTAGTCATGGCCCTTTGATAGGTTGCCCCGGCGTTCTTCAAACCGAATGGCATTAACTTGTAACAAAAGGTGCCCCATGGGGTGATGAATGAATTTTTCTCCATATCTTTTGGCGCCATTTTGATTTGATTATAGCCCGAGAATCCATCCATGAGGGAGAAGACTTTGAACTTTGGCGTACTGTCTACCAACATATCTATGTGTGGGAAGGGGAAGTCATCCTTCGGACTTGCTTTCTTCAGATCCCTGTAGTCTACACACATTCTGACTTTTCCGTCCTTTTTCTGAACTAGAACTATGTTGGCTAACCATTGAGGATATTCTGAGGTGGCGAGGAAACCTGCGTCAATCTGTTTCTGCACTTCCTCTTTGATTTTGATAGCCATATCCGGGTGAGTCTGTCTCAGCCTTTGTTTCACCGGAGGATATTCTGATTTCAACGGTAAATGATGTTCCACGATGTTGGTATCCAACCCTGGCATGTCCTGATAGGACCAAGCAAATACATCGGGAAACTCTTTGAGAAGTTTCATCAAGCTTTCTTTGATAGTCGGGCTGAGCAGTGCCCCAATCTTGACTTCTTTCCTCTATTCTTCTGAACCCAAGTTAACCATTTCCAACGGCTCTTTGTGAGGTTCAATGGAACTTTCCTCTTGTCTGAGTAATCGGGAGATCTCCTCTAGAATTTCTTCGTCCCCTTCTTCTTCAGCTTCAAATACCGGGAATTCAAAGTTGGGAGAAGGCATTGGATCGTATGTTTCAACGGGGTTTAAATCAAGCAATCTGCATGACGTGATTATTGTTTTTTGGAAGAGATAGAGAGAAATGCAAGAGTGTGTGCAGTGTATTTTCTGAAAAATGCTCGTTTTTATTTTTGGGTTGTTTTAGGATTACTATTTTCTGAAAAACGAAAAGTGAAAACAACAATAAATGCGGGAATGACAGAACAATGTTTATTTATTTATGATTTTGTCGATTCTTGAAACTACAGCCCTATAAAACAAAACTCTGTTGCTTTTAGACGAAGCGAAGAGGGACATTTACAGAAAGTGGGCCCTATAAAAACATCTGTTTCACCTGGCCAGGGTGAAAGGTTAAAACAAAGACGGCAATTACTTAGACTTATGGACGACTTTCGGGACATCGACATCAACCCATTGGCGGCGAACTCCTCGGTGAATCACAAAGTCTGGTACCTTCTTTCTTGGTTTGTCCTCAGAAATGACACTGATTTCTGGCGGAGCAGGATCATTGGAGTCTTCCTCCCAGGCAGAGTTGTCGTAAACGAACTCTTCTGTTGTATCTTGCACATTGTTTTCATTCTCAGGCGGATCTCCCCATCCAGTTGGCTGGAGCCTGATACAAGATCTTTCAGGAGCGGTGTACTTGACTAAGAAGTCGTACTTGCCACTCGGCTGTCCTAAGGTGTCCCATACTTCTGTGGGACTGGAGGAATCATCCTTCTCGATGACGTTGACCTCAGGAAAAGCATAGCTGATGAACTCTTGTCCTGCAATCTTTACAGATTCATCATTGTGCTGGATATCTTCAGAATGTCCTGAGTAATGATCCCATAACATGGTGGGGACACATGTATTCTTTTCAATGATGCTCAGCTGATAAGCGTCATTTGGCTGCCTCTTTTTCCCCAAGTCTCCTGGGTAAGGCTGCCAGATAGGCAAGTAATCCATTGGGTCATAATAGTCATAGTCGAAGTTGTCTTTCATCAGAGTGTCCTCCTCTAATGAGTTTGGTAGAGCACGACACCCTTCAGGATCAGAATCTCCGTACATCATCTTGACATCTGATCTTGGTATATATGTCGGGCTCTGCGTGGGATAGCAAAATGGCGTATGTGCCTCTCCCTGAGACATATAACCGTCCTCTTTGAGATAGGACTTCCACTCTTCATCTGTATCGGAGGAGTCACCCTCGTTGATGGTATGTACTTCTTGAGACACTGGGTGAAGGAAGCCTCCACTGTGGAAGAAATTCTGAATGGGAGGAAAACTTTCATCGTTAGTAGCAGTTTGGGTACAGGTTGAGGAAAAACCAATGAAATTCTGGTATCAGACGTGTGATGTTAAGGTGCGATGTCACAACAACACACTCTGCACAATGGACAGAATAAACAGCAAAATAACACCAAGAATTGTTGACCCAGTTCGGTTACAACCAACCTACTCTGGGGGCTACCAAGCCAGGGATAGAATTCACTACTTGTAGATATAATTTACAGACTCAACAACCCGTTGACAATCTCCCTAACTTATACTTTACTAATGACTTCCTACCTAAGAAACCACCTAGGTATGAGGACACCACTCAATCCCTTACAAACACTCAAAGAAACCACTTTGAGTAACCTTGATCTTACTTCACAGCTTCGATCAAGCAACCACTCTCTATTGCTTCACAGCTTCTAGAGAGGACAGAAACACAACACCTATTCAAACCCTAGAATAGTGTAAATATAAGCACTCTAAACAAACTCTAGATACTATCCCTCTAGCTCCTGATCTTCTGAATGTTTTCTGTCACTTTTCCTTTGGTCTTGTGCGCTTTATATAGCTCCTTGAATTGGTCTTGGACTTGCTACAATATCTCCCAGATTTGTTATTTAAAACTGAATATTTAAAACAGATTTTCTCCTAAAATCTTTTTAAATCTTCAACCTTTTAAATCTCCTACAAATCTGCACCAGATCTCCTATGTAGCAGCAAATATCTATCCCAAGATATTCGCATCCAATGAGACAGCTTGCTCTCCACAATTCCAGCTAATACGCAACCCTAACAACATCACAGCCTGCTGTCGTTAATTCTGCAGATCTGATGTCACAACATCACCTATGTGACATCAGACATCCAACTTTAGTAATTACTTACTTAACACAGCCTAGTGTTAAATCTCAATGTTGCAACATCAGCACCTTGACATCAACATTGAATATACTTTGTTTTACCAAAATTCCAGCCAATCCAGGAACTAACAATCTCCCCCTTTGGCTAATTTTGGCTAAAACAATCTCTGCACTCTGCACCTTCAGAGACTTTAGCAGCGGAAAAAAAAACTTCAATCAATAATTTTGAAACTCTTCAACAGCAACAGTTTGACAATTTTCATAGTCTTCATCACTTGATCTGCTGTAGCACCATCTTCATTATTGACAACAGCCAATTGGCGGTTCCCCTCAAAAATATGAACCAGCATCATAGCTGTTCAGTAGCTCACAATGTGCAGCACTTCTCCCCCTTGATGTCTGCTTGGCTGCACTCTTCAAATGCTATGATATCTTCACTAGCTCAGTCTAAACTCCCCCTCAATAACTGCATCAGCACTTTTCAACTAAACACCTTTTACTTTTAGCAGCATCAATTTCTCTTCATAGCAATTTTTAACTCTCCCCCTTTTTAGCCATAATTAGACAAGCTTCAATCAGAAGCCCTATGAACTACAGTCAGTACACCCTATCTCTCATTGTTAGCCTCACTGTTAGCAACCAGGCAAAACAAATCATAGAAAAACATAACCAGTGCATATAACAGCACAATATTCAAAATACATAGCCAGCATAGCAAACAAAACAAAAAAAAACTAAACTATTATCTAATGACAGCAGATGGAGGTTAGTCTTCATCCGAGCTGGTACCATCAGCATCTTCATCACCTTCATCTGACCTGGAATTCTCAGTGTCGCCATTCCCATTATCTTCTCCCTGTTCCAAGTCTTTGAACATCTGCTCAATCTTCATTTTCCTGATAGTGCTGGTTTTGATAACCATATCAAGATCCTTGCAGGTTGCCTTTAATTCTTCAATCAGCTCAGATTTTGTACTGACCTTCTTAACCCCAGAACTTGATGTTGTAACAATGTCTGGAACATGACTCCCAGCAAACAGTTTGGGATGCAAAGATAAAGCTGACTCCCTCTTACATGCTACCTCTGTACTGGTTAAGATTCCAGGATGTTGATCTAAGATCATTCCACAGATAAGGGAAGGGAATGATATAGGCATTTTGATAGCATTGGTGGCACCATGCTTCACAACTTGATCAAATATATAGCTTCCATAGTTGAACTCGATCTTTTTCCCTACAGCATAGATGAACCTTCCTAATCCCACAGTTATGGTGGTTTTGTGATTAGTAGGTACCCAGTTAGCAGCACCAATTCTGTGCAAGATAGCATATTTGATACTGAGTTTGCTAGCTGTCAATTTATTTTTCAGTGGCCACACCTTAACTTGAGTGGCAGTGATTTCTCTACACACTTCATTATCAGTCACCTCCAGCTCACATCCCTCTTGTTCATCTCTTCCCAGATATTTATTGATGGTACTAGGAGAGAAGTCAATACACAACCATCTAACAAACACCTTCATGTAGTTCACACTTCTATTGTCAAAAATATCTATGGGAATATTGACAACAAATTCCTTAACAAGTCCACTATAACACTTAGAGAATCCGGTCACAGTCTTCAGCAGTCCAGCACCATGAATGAGGTCCATAATTTCTTTCATCTCCAAGACATCCTTTCCAAGCTCCTTTTCCAGAGCTAACCTCCTTTGACACACAAACTTCCACAAGGAAGCACTGCTCGCATAATGAAATTGTCCACTGGTACTTCAGGGACTTTATCAGAAATTCTCTTCAAGATGGTCTTTCTGACTGGTGTGATGTCATGGACATCTTCCTCAACTTCATCCTCAGACTCAGATTCTTCTCTAATCTTTCTCTTTTTGGAGGGTGTAACAACCTTGCTCCAAGGTTTTATGGGACCAACAACAGTTTTCTTCTTTCCTTCTGTAGACTTCTTAGGAGAGGATTCATTAGTCTTTCCTTTCCTTGTCTTTAGTCTCTTGGCAATACTTGGAACAACATTTCCAATGACTTCATTATCAGATAAGTCAACCACATTGATAGCGTCCTCATCCTTTTCTTCTTCAGGAGTAGTTCTATCATTAATTTCCTCATTCACATCTTCTTCTTCCCCTCCTCTTTTAGAATCCTCAATGACAGACACAACAAGTCTATGAAGATCAGACTCATCTACCTTTTCTGTTGGCATCTGATTCAACGGTACAGAAATTCCTTTCACAGGTATTCCTTTGTCCAGTATTTTGGTTTCCAGATTACCCATGCTCTTGTCAACATCAAACTTTTCTACCACAGTTTGAGACGTGGATGACCTAGGTGTTGATTTATCACTAAATAGGATACTGGTAACCAGCTTCTTTGTTTCAGTGTTTTTAAAAGTAGTTGCGGCCCTTTTAGAAGCAAGTTTAGACGGTATAGGTTTACCTGACTCTGGTAGCATTACGGAGATGGGTTGTATATTCAGAGCTTCGCCTTTAGAGTACCCATCTGTAGAAACCCTAGCATTATTCCACGATGAACTTTTTGAAGGAGAAGATGTCTGCTTTGACATGGTTCCTTTGAGGGAGTATAGATTGAGATGATTCTTCTTGTTGAAGGAGACGAACAGAAGAGAGATATGAGATTTTGCTATAATAGGAAATGAGGGTCTGAGGTAAGACGCCAGATTTTGTTTAATCTTTAAAGACCAATTACTAATTTTCTCCCTCCATAAAGACTTTCCTTTAAAAAACTTCACATCAGGACTCATTAACTCTGAGTGACCTTTCAGAATCCTGACATCATAGTCTGATGTTATAACATCAACTTGAACATCATTAGTTGAATTTTCTTCAAGAGAAATCCACTGATAGCAGTTGTCTTTGGTTCTGGCACCCTTCATAATAACCTGATTATGTTCATCAGAAACCACACACTCATGCTTAGTGTAGTTTATCTTGTAACCTCCATCACACAACTGGCTTATGCTGATCAAATTTGCATTTAAACCACTGACAAACAGAACATTGTCAAGTTCAGGTCTACCATCACCTTTCACTTTCCCAACTCCTGCAACAACACATTTTTCTCCATTGCCAAACATAACCTCATGAGAGGGACAATGACTGACTTCAGCAAACATGGATCTACATCCAGACATGTGTTTGGAACACCCACTGTCAAAATACCATGTTCCTTCTTTAAACTCTTTGTCAGCCATGTGAGCCAATAAGCACTTCACCTTCTCCTTAGGTACCCATTGTTTAACAACTTTGGGCCTGACCTTCTTCTGTCTAGTTTGAGGAACTGGATTTGGATAACCATGGAGCTTGAAACAAGAGTACTGCATATGTCCAACCCTGCCACAATAGAAGCATCTAACTCTGTCATCTCTAAAGTGGTTAAATCTTTTTCCACTTTGATGATAATGTTGTGGCTGCCACCCATAATGTCTTCTTCTTCCATAGTTGGAATATCTTCTTCTGTACTGATGTTGTCTTCTAGGCTGTCTCCTATGGTGATGAGGCTTCTTTCTTCCATAGTAATGAGGCACTGCATTGTTGTATCCGCATTCATATCCATACCAGTTTCCTTGATGTTGAGACAACTGATGAGACATGCTCTACTTGAACCTGGCAGCTTGCATGCTCTGGTGATATTGTGGGGGCATATACTGACTATCTCCTTGTGGCTGCTTTCTCTTCTGATTAGGACCAGTCTTCTTTTCAACATTCTGAGGCTGAACAACCTTCTTAGGGGTAGAATCCTGTCTCTTTGTTTGAGACATAGGTTGAGACACCTCCTCCTTTGCTCCTGAGGTGCTTGCCACATATCCTATGCCAGACTTATCACCTGCAACCTTTTCTGTCTGAAGGATCTTGTCAAGTGTGTCTGTACCACTGTTCAACATCCTAACAGTTTTGGTCATATGATCAAGATGAGCTTTGACTAATAAGACTTCATTTTCCAAATCATCTTTATCAGTCTCAAGCTTAACAATCTGCTTCTTCTGTTTTTCACTTTCTTGACAGATCTCAGCACTTTTTAAACACAACTCTTGATAAGTGGATGCTAACTCCTCATAGGTTATTTCTCCATCACTAGAATCATCATCAGAAACAACAGCTCCTGTTAAAGCTCTCACATGCTTTGCTGACTCACCTTCACTTTCACTATCAGAGTCAGACCAGGAAACTGTCATGCCCTTCTTCTGCTTTTTCAAGAAGGTGGGACATTCTTTCTTGACATGTCCATACCCTTCACACTCAAAGCACCGAACTCCTTTATCTTGGGCAGTTTTCTCTTCATCCTTCTCTTTTGACCCGCTGATGTCAGAAGATATGTTCTTGACATTAGGCCTAGAGTTATTATTCATTCTCTTGAATACTTTGTTGAACTATCTTCCCAACATAACTATGGCCTGAGATAGATCCTCCTGCGATTCAGAACTCTTTCCTTTTTCTTCTGCATCATTTGACACCAAGGCTATACTCTTTGGCTTCTTTTCTGGTTCTTCCTCATTCAACCCAAGCTCAAAAGTTTGAAGAGATCCAATGAGCTCATCAACTCTCATCTTGCTGATGTCTTGTGATTCTTCAATGGCAGTTACCTTCATCTTATACTTCTTAGGTAGGGACCTAAGGATCTTCCTAACAAGCTTTTCATCTAACATCTTCTCACCAAGAGCACTGGATGCATTAGCCAGCTCCAGAACATTCAAGTGGAAGTCATGAATAGTCTCATCTTCCTTCATCTTCAGGCCTTCAAATTTTGATGTTAAAATCTGAAGTCTTGACATCTTAACTCTAGATGTTCCTTCATGTGTAGCCTGCAAAATATCCGACGCTTCCTTAGCAACTTCACAGGTATTGATTAACCTGAAGATATTCTTATCCACTCCATTGAAGATTGCATTTAGAGCTTTGGAATTTCCAAGGGCGAGCTCATCTTCCTCCTTGGTCCACTCTTCTTCAGGCTTTGGCTTTGAGGTGCCTTCTTTATCTTTGCCAGCATCATCTTTTTCACACACAACATGTGCATTCCACTCTTTAATAACAACCTTCCAAGCCCTACTATCCAAGGATTTTAAGAAAGTGGTCATCCTTGGCTTCCAATAGTCATAATTTGATCCATCCAAAATAGGGGGTCTGTTGACGAATCCTCCAACTTCTTTGTCCATCTCTACACCAGAAAGTAACTTCCCTAGATCTCACCCAGAGACAGACAGGATGCCTGCTCTGATACCAATTGAAATTCTGGTATCAGACGTGTGATGTTAAGGTGCGATGTCACAACAACACACTCTGCACAATGGACAGAATAAACAGCAAAATAACACCAAGAATTGTTGACCCAGTTCGGTTACAACCAAACTACTCTGGGGGCTACCAAGCCAGGGATGGAATTCACTACTTGTAGATATAATTTACAGACTCAACAACCCGTTGACAATCTCCTAAACTTATACTCTACTAATGACTTCCTACCTAAGAAACCACCTAGGTATGAGAACACCACTCAATCCCTTACAAACACTCAAAGAAACCACTTTGAGTAACCTTGATCTTACTTCACAGCTTCGATCAAGCAACCACTCTCTATTGCTTCACAACTTCTAGAGAGGACAGAAACACAACACCTATTCAAACCCAAGAATAGTGTAAATATAAGCACTCTAAACAAACTCTAGATACTAAGCCTCCAGCTCCTGATCTTCTGAATGTTTTCTGTCACTTTTCCTTTGGTCTTGTGCGCTTTATATAGCTCCTTGAATTGGTCTTGGACTTGCTACAATATCTCCCAGATTTGTTATTTAAAACTGAATATTTAAAACAGATTTTCTCCTAAAATCTTTTTAAATCTTCAACCTTTTAAATCTCCTACAAATCTACACCAGATCTCCTATGCAGCAGCAAATATCTATCCCAAGATATTCGCATCCAATGAGACAGCTTGCTCTCCACAATGTTGCAACATCAGCACCTTGACATCAACATTGAATATACTTTGTTTTACCAAAATTCCAGCCAATCCAGGAACTAACAACCAAGACCTTTCTTTGTCTTCGTTATCCGTAGGAATGACAAGACGTCCCCATCCTTTTGAATTATTACTCTTGATCACTTTGAGAGCGTCTTTGTACGAAGAAATCGATGTCCCTTTCTCTGATCGATTCTCATTGCTCACCGAGAGCGCTTGGAACTAAGTTCCAACAACCTCCTCCGGTTCTAAATAGGAAAATGATGATAAGTGGCTCCCAATTAAGGCTTGCTCTCCACAGACCGTGACTAGCTTGTCATGCTAGACGAACTTCAGCTTTTGGTGAAGTGTCAAAGTGACTGCCCCAACTTCGTGTATCCAAGGTCTTCCTAATAAGCAGCTGTATGCTGCCCGGATATTCATGACCTGGAAAGTGTGAGGACCGATAGTTATGGGAAGGTCTATTTCACCGATAACTATTTTTCTGGATCCATCAAAGGCTTTGACGATGACCTCGCTGCCTCTCATCGGAGATCCTTGAAATGATAGTCGCATCAGAGTAGATTTTGGCATAACATTTAGAGCTGATCCTGTATCTACCAGTACGCTGGCTAGAGCATCGTCCTGGAAATTGACTGTAATGTTAAGTGCCATGTTATGATTCTTACCTTCTTCCGGCAGTTTTTCATCACTAAATCCCAAATTATCGCAGGAAGTGATGTTGGAAACGATGCTGTCAAATTGTCTTATCGTCGCATCTTGTTCTACGAAAGCTTGCTCCAAGACTTTCTGCAAAGCTTCCTTGTGAGCTTCGGAACTGAGTAATAGAGATAACACAGAGATTCTCGAAGGAGTTTGCAACAGTTGGTCTACAATGTTGTACTCACTTTTCTGGATGAGCTTCAACATCTCATCGTTGTTCTTTGAAAGGTCGGGATTACTGGATTTCCCAACTGGTTGATTCGGAACTTCTGTTTGAGGTTCCTTCTCCTTGGCGGGTTCTCCAACTCCTCTATTGAAGATCCTGCCGCTCCGTGTTACTCGACTGATGTCGGCAATGTTTACGACGGAGGGTAATGGAATTTCTTTTCCATTTTCGATTGTTGTTGCACCGTACTTGTAAGGGATAGCCTTATCAGATTTGTACGATATTGGACCTGGCAAGTAGATAACCACATGGGCCTTTTGATTTTTCTGACCATCGTAGGCAGCCTCAATTGGTTCGAGGTTGTGAATCTTTCTACTATCAAGAGGAACTCTTGATTCATCGAGTAGAGGGATTATGGCACAAACGTCTTTGGTCCTCCCATGATTAGAGATTATGACAACGTCTTTGCCTTAATCAGGAAGATAGTCTTGCATTGCGCTGATCGAACCAGAACTTGAACATGGTCGAATCTCTTTTTGGTCCAACTGATTTTGAAGAGCTGGTCGTACAAGGTAGCATCCTTGGTTGTTCTCTGAGAAAATTCTACAGCGCTCATAGTTGTGTGGTGGCACCTGGCCACGTCCGCTTTGTATGCAGTGTAACTTCACGAGATCTATTTCCATCAAGCGGACATCTTGACTCTGATGTCTAGTAGGATTCCCATTAGTCATACTGATCTGTTGTGTAGCTTAATCCAAGTAGATTGGAAGCCACCAGTGGTCCAACAAATGTTGAAGTGTTCTTTAGACAAGTGCACATCCTTGGTCGTCTTCACGACACACTCTACACCCTTGATAATCATGTGAAGCCAGGAAGCCGAGCCTGACTTGCTTAGCGTGTAACTCTACCAGACTGGTATTCATCAAGCGAATATCAAAGATTTGAATCATATTGACTTGATGGCTACTCCTGTCACGGTAATCCTGGATCCATCCGAGATCCATCTGACGTTGAAGGGCCTCTTGTACAAAGGAGCATCCCTGATTGTTTATTGAGAAGATCAGACATGAATTGTAATCGTGCCGTGGCAGATTATGGTATTGGCTTTTCCTTGAGTGCATTGCCACCAAGTTAACGTTCATCGCCAGAATGTCGTGGTTCTGAATAATGTTGGGATTTGCGTGAGCCATATTGACTTCACAGATTCGATGATCTTGAATCCATCCGAGATTCATTTGTTCTTGTAGAGCTGATTGCACTACAGAACATCCTTGATTATTCTTTGAGCAGATATCACACTGGTGATAATTGTGAGACGATACATGACCGTACCCGCTCTGTCTACAATGAATCCTGACCAGATTGGTTCCTAATAGGAGCACATCGTGAATTTGATAACCGCGGTTAACCTCTTCCTCTATCAAATTTACTGCAGTCTTCTCATGTTGAGGCAATGGGTTCGTCTGAACATTTGGATTAGTATCCTTGAAAGATAGGACCCCGTTCCTGACAAACTTATGTACATCAGATTTGAAGCTGAGGCAGTTCTCAATGTTGTGCCCCGGTCCTCCTTGATGGTAAGGGTGAGTTTGATCCACTTTGAACCAAAAAGGCAGATCTTCCAGTACTGTAAGAGGAGACCTGGTCTAGACATGCCCCTTGACAAGTAGTAGTGGAAATAGTTCTGCATACAACATCGGTATAGGGTCGAACCCTGGTGGTCGTGTCGTACGATTGTTGTTGTTGTATTATGGACGAGCCTGCTGAAGAGGCTGCTGTGTCCTTTGCTGATACTGTTGTTGATTCGGTTGGCTCTGAGCAACCTGAGGTTGATACATTGGAGTTGGCATTGGGTTGATAGCAGGAGATACTGCTGCTACTGGTTGATACCTTCGTCTTTGCTTTTTGAGAGAGATATTACAAATATCTTGCTCTTTTTTCTTTTGGAAAGCACTACCGTATCTTTTGGTACTGCTTGATGGCTCTGCATCTTTGACCAATCTTTTTTCTTGGACTGCTTCTTCAAGGCGTACCCCCATGTTCACCATTTCAGTGAAGTCACTGGGCACACTGGCAACCATTCGGTCGTAATAGAACGAGCTTAAGGTTTTCAAAAAGTTCTTTGTCACCTCTTTTTCCTCAAGAGGGGGACAGATCTGGGCGGCAATTTCACGCCATCTCTGAGCATATTCCTTGAAAGTTTCTTTGTCCTTCTGCGACATTGCTCTGAGTTAATCTCTGTCTGGTGCCATGTCTAGGTTATACTTATACTCCTGAACGAAAGCTGTGCCAAGATCTCTGAAAGTGTTGATCTTGGTGCGGTTTAAACCCATGTACCATCTGAGTACGACACCAGTTAAACTGTCTTGGAAATAATGGATCAGTAGCTGTTGATTTTCTGTCTGAGTTGACATCTTTCGAGCGTACATCACCAAATTACTTTGAGGGCAAGAGTTGCCCTTGTATTTCTCAAAGTCAGGCACCTTGAATTTGTGCGGGATTCTCACATTAGGGACTAGACAAAGGTCTACGACATCCTTTCCAAATAAATCCTGACCGCGAATGGCATGTAGTTCCTTCTGCATTTCCAAGAACTGTTCCTGGAACTCATTCATCCTTTTGTACATGTCCTCGTTTCCACCAGAGATTACTTGTGGAATCTGTCCTTCTGGGACAGTGTGTACCACTGGTTGTGGTATAGTCATCACGACAGTGACTCTTGGTGCTTCCATGCCCCGAAGTTTGTAAGCTTTAGGAGTTACTGTCATGACTCTTACGTCCTCGCTTTCCCGAAGTTTGTAACCTTCAGGCCCAACCGTTCCTGCTGCAGTTCCTAGGTCTTCCGTGACCGGCGGGATGTATCCTTCAGGGACAAAGTTGATCGGCATGCCCCAGGGAAGATCTTTAGGCATGTTGTACCGAGGATCATACGTCTCCACTATGGGCGTAGATGTGATTTTCGAGATCACAGTCCTTTGTTGTTGTCTCTGAGCTGTTGCCAGGGATTGCATGTCATTGTGAAGTTTTTTCAGATCTTCTTTCAGAGCATCGATTTCTTCTCTCAGCTCTCTATTCTCTTCCTCGAGATCGTCCATTTTCTTTTGTTGATTGGCCCGAGTATTGTATGAGTGAGACAGTTTGACTCTAGAATCATGACACATATGTGAGACTCGAAGATAAGAAGAACGTGTTATGTGTGAATGGTGAATGATATGCAATGATATATATATTTTTTGTTTTTTTGCTTTTATCAAAAAGAAACTTCAACAAATAGATTGCAAATATCATACAGTGGAGAGACCCCTTTTTTTATTGAATTTGAAAGATTACAGAAATGGAAAATACAGTTTTTTACAATGTGCTGTAAAAGAAAATGTCTAAGCTTATGGATCCTGAGTCCTCTCTGAAGAGAGCTCAGATGCTGGTTCTGGTATTTTCCTTTTCTTTGACCGGGGCTCCTCAGCCGTTGTCGGGTCATCAGTCCTTTTCCAAATGAAAGGAGTGAGTTAGTTCCTTTGATCTTCTATAGCATGTTGTTCTAGAATCTCGATCAGAGCATCCTTCTTTTTTAACAGTTCCTGAATTTTGGTACACTCTACATTGAGAATACGGTACTTGTTCTTCTAAGAGTTCTTTTCCTGTTGAACTTTTTTGAGAGTGACTTGGAGTTTTTCCGTATCAGACATAAAATAAAGGACAGATTCCTTTAACGGAAGAACTTCTTGACGAGGGTAAGGCATCTTCAGCTTGAGGGCTCTAGTTTGTACCCAGTGGAGATAAGGTCCCACAGAGATACAATCCAGTCTTCCTAGAGACTCTCTTCCTTTCTTGTGAATGTGTTGCCAGGCATGCACTATTTCCTTCTTTAGTGCTCTGTCATTTTCTCCTTCCTTGAAGAAAAGACCTTCCAGATGAACATTATGCGGAATATTCTTCATCGGGTATCCGAGTTGACGACGAACTAAAATTGGATGATTGTTGATTCCTCCTTTAGTTCCTATGAGGGGTACATTAGGAAAGTTTCCACATTTGTCAATGATCCTTATTCCCTCATAAATCCTATTATACCAATCTATGTCATAATTGGTAAGAGACATGATTCTCTGTGACCAACGTAGATTACTCTTATGGTCCCAAAAAGCAGCAAACTTAGGTAAATGGGAAGTGAACCACTTGTAAAGTAGGGGTGTAATACCCCGTGAATTTAAAAACACTCTAGTGAATATTATTATGATCAACTGGGTTCCGGAGTACTCTGAGCAATTATTTGATAAAATAAATAGAGTAAACTAGCGAACTCAGAGTTGATTAATTTAATAGTATTTAACTTTGAGTTTTTATTAATTGGAGCTTTTGAGCTAATTTGGATATTTAGTAGTGTTACTAAAAATGATAGTTTCTATACTATCTATTTTTCTTTTCATTTTCCTTGGAAAAACAAACAAAAGATAGAAAGAAGGAAAAACAAAGGAAAAGGAGGAGAAAGGAAAAGTGAAAGAAGGAAAAGGAGAGAAATTTCTCAAGAAGCTCAAGATCATCATCAAGCTTCAACTCTTCATCTATTCATCTCAGTATCAATCTCCTCGTGTAGAATCCAGGTGGGTTCTAGTTAGACTCTTTAGAGTAGGATTATTTTGAGTTTAGAGTTAGATTGGAAATTGGGAAAAATGGGTATTTTGGTATAAAATCATGAATCTAACTGTTAAAATTCAATGTTTGATTATATGTTATACTGGTTGTGATGTTATAACATGTTTTGATGCATTTTGATTGATGAAAAATGGGATTTTGGGGTGATTTTGGTGGAACCCGTAAACAGGAAATTCTGCAGGTTTTTCTGCATTTTTCTCTGCCCATACGCGTACGGAGCATGTCAATACGCGTATGGGGCTTGTCATTACGCGTACGGCAAGGGCAATACGCGTATGGCAAATTTAAAAGGAATTTTCAAGGAAAAACGTTTCTGCCCATACGCGTATGGCTTTGGGCAATACGCGTATGGATGGCCGAGCATTTTGAGCAATACGCGTATGGCTGAGCGAGCATTTGGGCAATACGCGTATGGGTTGTGCCAATACGCGTACGGCCAGGAGAGTTGCAGAAATTCTGCTGTTGTGATTTATTTCCCGATCGATTGTTCACAATGCCGTAACTTTTTGTACGTAACTCGGATTTGAACAATTTTGGTATCGTTGGAAAGATAATAAAATGTACTTTCTTATTTCAATGGTTTTAAGATTGTCGGCCGATTTAATTAAGTCGGGATTTCTGAAATAGTGTCGTTTTATCGACTTTTATCTGTTAATTGTGTGTAATTATTATTGACAATGTATGCATGCTAAAATATGGACTAGGCAGGGTGAGGATTATTACCAAAACTGTGTCGGAAGTGTGAATTGTTCCATGTGTGGCAACGCTCGTGCATGAAAGGCCGAGGCGTGTGCATTCTGTTTATCAATAACCACTGTTTCTTGCGGTGTAGTTTCATGAGACTCGAGCACCTCCTCTGAAACGTTATGCACAACTACTTGGCAGGTTTGAGTCCCGTGTTAAGTACGATTGGAGCCTACGGGTAAAGAGACTTGTGACGGTGTACGGGCCGTGAGAAGTGACGGATCACGGTGTACGGACCGGTGATCCCGAATCCAATCATATGCCAAGTAGCTACAAGGATCCATGACTCGGATCGCCTTCTAGACGTAGAAGGGTACGGGAAAAGGGGATGCCTTGGTATTGGTTATTGATATGTGAGTTCTTGAGTGTACGGACTCAGAACGTACTTCGGTACTTTGTGAATCCTTGAGCTTACAGGCTCAAGAGGTACTTCGGTACTAGTGTGAGTTTACAGGCTCACCGTGATGGTTACTTGTGTGTGTGTACTCATGGCCTTTCCCCTTTCCCCTTGGACATGAGTTAGGATTATTAGAACCTTGTAAAGCCAAGAGGACTTTAGGATAGGGAACTCACTGAGATTTGATGTATCTCACCCCACTGTTGTTGTTTACATCACAGGTTCTGCAGGTTCGGCGAAGGGTAAGGACAAGGTCATCTGACTTTCCTTACGGATCGTAGTTTTGTGATGGCATGGCTTTCGCTATGGCGTTATGTTTTGAGATCATTGTTTTGATCTAGTTCTTAGTTTTTATCATTTTGGAACATCTTGTATATGTAATGCCTTAGACTTTTAGGTGTTTTTGTATTAGAGGCATTTATGTGTATAATGTGTTAACTAGGAACTTATTATGTTTCAGTACCAAAAGTGAAACTCATATATAATATGTGATTTGATGCATTAGTTATATGTGGGCATTACAGTTGGTATCAAAGCAGGTCGTATCCTCGACCTAGCCATGAAATAGAATAAGTGTTTCTTTCCGTTTCAGTTACGTGGTGTCGCCGTTGGTCTTGCATGTTATATTTGTAGTATTAGGCCTGATCAACTTAATTCTATTTGTATGACATTCAGGAACATGGCTGACGGACGTAGAAACAACTGTGGGAGACCCAGAACTCCGAGAACTACTCCAGCTGGGACGGTTCCGCAGGGTGATGAAGGGAATGCCCCTTTGTACCAATTTATGCAACAGATGCAGCAACAGCAGAATCAGTTCATGCAAGGAATGATGCAACAAATGGCTGATGGTCTGCATCCTCCAGTGGTTGTTCCGGAAGTTACAGGAGGAACCTACAGGGAATTTGTTCGTATGAATCCTCCGGAGTTTCAAGGAGGGCTAGATCCGGTGAAGGCACACGAATGGATAACAGGTATGGAACGGATTTTTCTGATAGTTCATTGCAGTGAGGAGAATAAGGTGGTCTTTGCTTCTCACTGGTTGAAGGGTCCTGCTATGAGGTGGTGGGAGAGCGTTTCAGCCTTGATGACAATTCAGGAGGTTCCGAAAGTGTGGGAACAGTTTAAGGTAATCTTTATGGAGAAATATTTTCTGAGTTCTTTAAGGTCTCAAAAGGAGTTTGAGTTCCAACAGTTGAGACAGGGAAATTTATCAGTGGCTTCCTATGCGGAAAAGTTTGAGATCATGGCTGACTATTCTAGACAGGCCATGTATGCTCCTGACGAGAGGTGGAAGATTGATCAGTTTCTGTTTGGGTTAAGGGCTGAGATTTCACACAACGTGTCTCAACAGGAATTTGCTACTTATGCTGAAATGTTACGACAATGTTACGTAGCGGAAAATAGTTTGAAAAAGGTACAAATGGAGGTGGATTTGAACAGGGCAACTCAGGGTGACCGTGGAAGGTCGAATCAACAGTTTAGGCAAAGGCAACAGTCTTCCAAAGGGAAGCAAGTACAGGGCTCTAGAACAAGTGTGCCTCCAGTATGTCGCACTTGTGGGAGGAATCATTTTGGTAGGTGCTTTTCGGATGCAATACGGTGTTATCAGTGTAACAAGATGGGTCATGTATCGAGAGATTGTCCTCAGGGTAGGAATCAGGCACAAGGGAAGACTACTGGCCGAGTGTATACCTTGGATACGAGAAAAGCAAAGGGTGATAACTCCTTGATTGCGGGTACGTGTTTTGTAAATGGACAACCTTGTTTTGTTTTATTTGACTGTGGGGCTACACATTCTTTTGTGTCTTTGAGATGTGTGAAGCGACTGGGGTTGCAAACTATTCCTTTGTTTCCTCCTATGGTGGTTACTACTGCCATGGATGAAATGGTTGAAACACCACTGATGTGTGAAAATTGTGTTTTGTCGGTGAATGAAAGAGTCTTCCAGATTGATCTTATTTGTTTGCCGCTTAAGAAAGTGGATGTTGTTCTGGGAATGGACTGGCTTTCAGCTAATTCGGTTTTTATCGGTTGTGAGGAGAAGTTAATTATTATTCCATCTGCTGAGGCTACTCTGAAAGATGTATTATCAACGATTTTAGAAGGTACTGTGGGAATGGTAAATTTCTTGTTTGAGAAAGAGAAATCTGTTCTATTGGTTCTTACTAAGGAAGGGAGTAGTGAACAGCAAGTTCTGAGTATTCCAATAGTGTGTGAGTTTCCTGAAGTGTTTCCTGAGGATGTTTCTTCTCTTCCTCCGGAGAGAGAAGTTGAGTTCTCTATTGACCTGATACCGGGAACGGCTCCTATATCCGTTTCTCCTTATCGGATGGCACCGCTTGAATTAAGAGAATTGAAGGACCAATTAGAGGACTTGATGTCTAAGCATTTTGTTAGGCCTAGTGTTTCACCGTGGGGAGCTCCAGTGTTGTTAGTAAAGAAAAAAGATGGGGGAATGCGTTTGTGCATTGATTATCGTAAGTTGAATAAAGTTACCATTAAGAATAAGTACCCCTTACCCAGGATAGACGACTTGTTAGATCAATTGAAGGGAGCCTGTGTGTTCTCGAAGATTGATTTACGGTCGGGTTATCATCAGATTCGAGTGAAGAGTTCCGATGTGCCAAAGACTGCATTTAGGACACGTTACGGTCATTATGAATTCTTAGTGATGCCTTTCGGTGTCACTAATGCTCCAGCTATTTTTATGGATTACATGAATCTAATATTTCAGGCTTACTTGGACCAATTTGTGGTAATCTTTATTGAAGACATTCTTATTTATTCTCGTACTCCACAAGAGCATGGAGAACATCTGAGGATTGTCTTATCGGTCTTGCAAGAGAAGCAATTGTTTGCTAAGTTGAGCAAGTGTGAGTTTTGGATGTCGGAAGTTAATTTTCTAGGACATGTTATATCTCAAGGTGGTGTGGCAGTGGATCCATCGAAAGTAGAAGCAGTGATTAATTGGGAGAGACCGAGAAATGTTTCAGAAGTTAGAAGTTTCTTGGGTTTGGCCGGTTACTATAGAAGGTTTATTAAGGGCTTTTCTCAATTGGCCTTACCAATGACGAAACTTACTCGGAAGGATGTTACTTTTGAGTGGGATTCAGGTTGCGAACAAAGTTTTATGCATTTGAAGGAAAGTTTGACGAGTGCTCCAGTATTAATTATTCCTGATCCTAACAACTCTTATGAAGTATTCTGTGATGCTTCTAAGAGGGGATTAGGGGGTGTTCTGATGCAAGGTGGTCAAGTGGTAGCTTATGCTTCTCGACAGTTAAAAGTTCATGAGAAGAATTATCCAACTCATGATTTGGAACTAGCTGTCATAGTGTTTGCACTGAAGGTGTGGCGTCATTATTTATATGGTGTACGCTTTGAAATGTTCAGTGACCACAAAAGTTTGAAGTATTTGTTTGACCAAAAGGAGTTGAATATGCGACAAAGAAGGTGGATGGAGTACTTAAAGGATTATGACTTAGAATTGAAGTATCATCCAGGAAAGGCGAATAAAGTAGCGGATGCTTTAAGTCGGAAAATGGTTCATAGTGCGGAATTGATGATTTTGGAGTATTCATTGTTGGAAAAGTTTAGAGATCTTAATCTCCAGTTTGTGTGGACTCCGAATGGTGTAATTATGGGAAATTTGAATGTCAATTCTACTTTAAGAGTTGAGATTCAGCAAGAACAAATGTTAGAAGAGGAGTTACAAGGGTTGTTACTTCAACCGGGCTTTACATGAGCAACAGATGGGATTGTTCTGTTTAATCAAAGGATTTGTGTTCCGAAAGATGAGGCATTAAAAAGGAAGATTCTAGACGAAGCTCATAAAGGTACTTTTACGATACATCCTGGTTCTTCGAAGATGTATCAAGATTTAAAGAGGGATTATTGGTGGTCTGGGATGAAAAAGGATATAGCGGAATATGTGTCAGAATGTGCAGTGTGCCAACAGGTGAAGATTGAACACCAAAGACCGGGCGGTTTGTTACACCCTTTGGATATTCCAATTTGGAAGTGGGATAGTATTTCTATGGACTTTGCAGTGGGTTTACCCCGAACGCAAGGTGGTTATGATTCTATTTGGGTGATTGTAGATTGACTAACGAAATCTGCGCATTTCTTAGCCGTAAAGACTACTTATAAGGCAAGTCATCTTGCGAGGTTGTTTATTGCCGAGATTGTGAGATTACATGGTGTTCCTTCTAATATTGTGTCCGATAGAGATCCGAAGTTCACTTCGAGATTTTGGAAAGTGTTCCAACAAGCCATGGGTACGAATTTGCGTTTGAGCACGTCGAATCATCCTCAAACGGATGGTCAGACTGAGCGAACAATACAAACGATGGAGGACATGTTAAGAGCTTGTGTGCTAGAGAGTAGAGGAAATTGGAAAGAACTTTTGCCGTTAATTGAGTTTTCCTATAACAATAGTTACCATGCGAGTATCGGTATGGCTCCTTATGAAGCATTGTATGGGAGAAAGTGTAGGACACCTTTGTGTTGGGCTGAAATTGGCGAAGATAGAATTTTGGGACCCGAGATTATTCAAGAGACTATGGAAAAGATTCGAATGATCCGTGAGAAGGTTAAACAAGCACAAGATCGTCAAAAGAGTTATGCGGACAATCGTAGGAGACCTTTGGAATTTGAGGAAGGTGACCATGTATTTCTGAAAGTTACTCCGAGATTGAGATTGAAAGGACCGTTTAAGTCACGTAAATTAAGTCCGAGATACGTGGGACCGTATCAGATTTTAGAAAGGATTGGTGAAGTTGCTTACAGATTAGCCTTACCACCATCTCTATCTGAAATGCATGATGTTTTTCACGTATCTCAGCTCCGTAAGTTTATTCCTGATCCTCTTCAGCCAATTCTACCCGAATCAGTGGAAATTGAAGCGGATTTGACTTTTGAACTACAACCGAGTTGTATCGTGGGAAGAGAGACAAAAGTGTTAAGGAACAAAGATATTCCACTTGTTAGGGTGCAATGGGATATGACGCATCCGGGCGATGCTACTTGGGAACTAGAATCGGAAATGCGAGATTCTTATCCACATCTGTTCAGGTAATATTTTAAATTCGAGGACGAATTTCTATTTAAGGGGGGGGGGAGGATGTAATACCCCGTGAATTTATAAACGCTCTGGTGAATATTATTATGATCAACTGGGTTCAGGAGTACTCTGAGCAATTATTTGATAAAATAAATAGAGTAAACTGGCGAACTTAGAGTTGATTAATTTAATAGTATTTAACTTTGAGTTTTTATTAATTGGAGCTTTTGAGCTAATTTGGATATTTAGTAGTGTTACTAAAAATGATAGTTTCTATACTATCTATTTTTCTTTTCATTTTCCTTGGAAAAACAAACAAAAGATAGAAAGAAGGAAAAACAAAGGAAAAGGAGGAGAAAGGAAAAGTGAAAGAAGGAAAAGGAGAGAAATTTCTCAAGAAGCTCAAGATCATCATCAAGCTTCAACTCTTCATCTATTCATCTCAGTATCAATCTCCTCGTCTAGAATCCAAGTGGGTTCTAGTTAGACTCTTTAGAGTAGGATTATTTTGAGTTTAGAGTTAGATTGGAAATTGGGAAAAATGGGTATTTTGGTATAAAATCATGAATCTAACTATTAAAATTCAATGTTTGATTATATGTTATACTGGTTGTGATGTTATAACATGTTTTGATGCATTTTGATTGATGAAAAATGGGATTTTGGGGTGATTTTGGTGGAACCCGTAAACAGGAAATTATGCAGGTTTTTCTGCATTTTTCTCTGCCCATACGCGTATGGAGCATGTCAATACGCGTATGGGGCTTGTCATTACGCGTACGGCAAGGACAATACGCGTATGGCAAATTTAAAAGGAATTTTCAAGGAAAAACGTTTCTGCCCATACGCGTATGGCTTTGGGCAATACGCGTATGGATGGCCGAGCATTTTGAGCAATACGCGTATCGCTTGGGGCAATACGCGTATGTCTGGGCGAACATTTGGGCAATACGCGTATGGGTTATGCCAATACGCGTACGGCCAGGAGAGTTGCAGAAATTCTGCTGTTGTGATTTATTTCCCGATTGATTGTTCACAATGCCGTAACTTTTTGTACGTAACTCGGATTTGAACAATTTTGGTATCGTTGGAAAGATAATAAAATGTACTTTCTTATTTCAATGGTTTTAAGATTGTCGGCCGATTTAATTAAGTCGGGATTTCTGAAATAGTGTCGTTTTATCGACTTTTATCTATTAATTGTGTGTAATTATTATTGACAATGTATGCATGTTAAAATATGGACTAGGCAGGGTGAGGATTATTACCAAAACTGTGTCGGAAGTGTGAATTGTTCCATGTGTGGCAACGCTCGTGCATGAAAGGCCGAGGCGTGTGCATTCTGTTTATCACTAACCACTGTTTCTTGCGGTGTAGTTTCATGAGACTCGAGCACCTCCTCTGAAACGTTATGCACAACTACTTAGCAGGTTTGAGTCCCGTGTTAAGTACGATTGGAGCCTACGGGTAAAGAGACTTGTGACGGTGTACGGGCCGTGAGAAGTGACAGATCACGGTGTACGGACCGGTGATCCCGAATCCAATCGTATGCCAAGTAGCTACAAGGATCCATGACTCGGATCGTCTTCTAGACGTAGAAGGGTACGGGAAAAGGGGATGCCTTGGTATTGGTTATTGATATGTGAGTTCTTGAGTGTATGGACTCAGAACGTACTTCGGTACTTTGTGAATCCTTGAGCTTACAGGCTCAAGAGGTACTTCGGTACTAGTGTGAGTTTACAGGCTCACCGTGATGGTTACTTGTGTGTGTGTACTCATGGTCTTTCCCCTTTCCCCTTGGACATGAGTTAGGATTATTAGAACCTTATAAAGCCGAGAGGACTTTAGGATAGGGAACTCACTGAGATTTGATGTATCTCACCCCACTGTTGTTGTTTACATCACAGGTTCTGCAGGTTCGGCGAAGGGTAAGGACAAGGTCATCTGACTTTCCTTACGGATCGTAGTTTTGTGATGGCATGGCTTTCGCTATGGCGTTATGTTTTGAGATCATTGTTTTGATCTAGTTCTTAGTTTTTATCATTTTGGAACATCTTGTATATGTAATGCCTTAGACTTTTAGGTGCTTTTGTATTAGAGGCATTTATGTGTATAATGTGTTAACTAGGAACTTATTATGTTTCAGTACCAAAAGTGAAACTCATATATAATATGTGATTTGATGCATTAGTTATATGTGGGCATTACAAGGGGTACACAGCATGTGATCATTCCTCCGCTGTACAAATTCCTTAAGTATACAGAATAATAAGCATCTGCTACGGGGTTTCCAATCAGAAAGATCTTAACAGCATTGGTATCAACAAATTTATCAATGTTGAGAAAAAGGAAAAGCTCGTATGTGAGTAGGACAAAGATATATTCGAAAGCAGTAACATTTCCTACATTGGCAAAGTATAGGGCTTTCTCTACCAAAAACTTGGCTGGTAAACCTTGGATTCCTTCCTTAGTGGTCATGTGAGTCCTGGCTTCTGACTCGTCCAAAGAGATTGCTCTTGCAATGGTTTGTTCCTGTGGAATTTCTTCCAGTCCAGAAAATAGAGCTTGTTCAGTGATGGGTAAATCAATAAGGTGAGAGTACTCTTCTAGAGTTGGTGCTAGTTGATAATCCGGGAATGTGAATCAGTGATAAATCGGATCGTAGAACTGAATCAGCGTAGACAGGATTCCTTCAACTACGTGGACCCTTAACAGAGCCAGCAGTCCTCCATGCTTAGGTCTGAAAGCATCAGGGTTGGTGATCATCCTTGCCAACCCCCTTAAATCCTCTAGTTTTGGAGCCTTGAATGTATACTTGTGCGTCCTTCTTCTACCGAAATCCATAATGCAATCTTCCTCTGATATTTGCAATTATTGTTTTAGTTTATTTTGAAAAAGAGAGAGGAAGAGAGGAGAAGATTTTTTCTTTGTTTAAGAGTTTTTTAAATGAATGCATGAATGCAGCACACAAAAACATTGAAAAAACATGGGTTCAAGGGTTCAACGTCACGAGCATGGAGTCATGGATCTACCCATCCCCAAAGGTTGTATTATGGTCAATTTTTGTATCTGTAGAACGGGTTAAAAGTTCCCAAAAATCATTGACCCCTAGGGATATTAACAGCAAGCTGGTTCACCCGAGCGAGCTGTAATATCATAGGGTAATCTCATTTGAGGTAGTATCGCGTATCAACTATTTTCGATAGTTACCGCACTACCAAATGGCCATATGGTTAATGTCTACTAAATCCTCAGTTTCACGGATACCACATTGGGACAATCTGCTTTCACGACGATGGTCGTTCAACATTGAATCCGCAAATGGTATCTCCACTGATTTGATGGTATACCAGGATCGCTTATTCGGGAATCACTCCCTGTAAGTCCACCCGTCTATGCCATCACCTATCTTAGGGTTCTCTCGATCTTTCCACATGCGACATCACTCGCATTCCCATTGACAGAAAAATAAATATGGATATCAAGTAGGAAAAGCGATATATATATATATATATATATATATATATAGTATAATACTTAAAACTAATCATCCTAGACCTCTTAGGAACTATAATCCTAGTCCTAGTTTGGCTCCCCAGCAGAGTCGCCATTTTTCTGTAGCGTGCGATTTTTGTCGGTGACGCGACCACCTTATCGCCATGGGTTTCTCTTCACTGCAATGGTAGGAGTGGGGTGCTACTTTCTGATTTCTTATTTATCCCGTGAAGCTGGAAGGGAAAGGGAAGTTATCTAAAACTAACCTTGCATGCGAATGTTTAACTGAACAAACACTTAAAGAGATTGGGGAGTTTGGGGTCAGGTTATACAATGGGGAGTTGTCAATTACCCATCCTATATGTGGTTATCCACAGGTTGATTAGCATTAGGTTTTACTTTATACTTGATGGTGTTTATCTGTAAATGGGAAAGTTTCTTCTTTGGGAGATGTTTGAGAGAGAGTATTTTTTATGATTTTGGCGAGGTACTGGACCTCAGTTTTGATCGGTGTGAAGGTACTGGACCTAAAGTTTTTGATCGGTGTGAAGGTACTGAACCTAAAGTTTTTGATCGGTGTGCTCGCTAAGATTTCGCAATCTTATGCCTACGTATTCCCGTTTAAAGAAACAGGGAAATCAGAGCAATCGTAGTTCCTCCTATTCTATGGGAGGAAAAAGATGTTTTCGTGTCTTGATCAAAGCCCAAGATTGAAGCTAAAGGTTATTTGTGTCTTGTTCAAAGCCCAAGATTGAAGCTAAAGGTTTGACTGAGAGAGAATTTGTCATTTCTATAGGGAGACATCTCGTTTGTTTATCACAACTGTTGGGTGACTAATTATAAAGGAGAATTACTTTAACTGGGATATGTGAATCCAACAATGCCATAATTTCCTTTTCAAGGGATTTGTCCTGAAGGAGAAAACTTTAACTCAGTGTTGAGCAATGCCATTTTTCCTCAGGAATCTTTCATGCTAAGAGAGGGACATTGGCTTGGATGTAAATAATCCATAGGCTTGTCACTTACAACAATTAGATGAAAGAGGGGATTTACCAGGATAAGAGATGGACTACAACTTAGATATTTGAATCAACAAGTGTGCCACTTACAGCAGTTATCTGGGATTAGGGTTTGTTTTGATTTAATGTTTTGATGAGTGATATACAGAGAAATGCCATCGTACAGAGAGTTTTTGATTTCCTCTGAGGGGAATGTTGATTTGTTTTTTTGTGTGCCTTGATCAAAGCCCAAGGTTGAAGCTAAGACATTGATTGACTCCACTGGGGAAGTCCTTATACAAAGCCTAAGAGGAGGCTGGAAAAGGCTGACTCAACAAGAGAGTGTTTATCTGTCTTGTACAAAGCCCAAGATTGAGGCTTCAAGAGAATTTACTCTTTTGGGGATATCATTATACAAAGCCTATGAGGAGGCTAAAGGTTGACTTTTCCGGGGAAATACTTTGTCTGTCTTGTACAAAGCCCAAGATTGAGGCTGAAAAGGATTTTTTGATTCCACTGGGGAATATTTGTATGTGTCTTGTACAAAGCCTAAGATTGAGGCTAAAAGGGGGAACTGACTCTACTGGTGAGAGGTTTTATTTGTCTTTTACAAAGCCCAAGATTGTGGCTGAAAGAAGATTGTCTCTGTTGGAGATTATGATTTGTCTTGTACAAAACCCAAGATTGAGGCTGGAAAGAGGATTGACTCTGCTTAGGGAGATTTATATGGTGTCTTGTACAAAGCCCAAGATTGAGGCTAAAAGAGTATTGAAGCTGAGGATATTTTAGGTGTCTTGTACAAAGCCCAAGATTAAGGTTGACTTTTGCTGAGGAAAAAAAGGATCATTATACAAAGCCTAAGAGGAGGCTGCAAGACGATTAACTCAACAAGTGAGTGTTTTAAGGTGATTAACTCAACAAGAGAGTATCTTTGTGTGTCTTGTACACAGCCCGAGATTGAGGTTGAACAAGCTGGAGAAATGATTATACAAAGCCTAAGAGGAGGCTAAAAAGGGTCAACTCAACAAGAGAGTGCCTTAAGGTAATTAACTCAACAAGAGAGTGTTTTAAAATCCTTATACAAAGCCTAAGAGGAGGCTAATTTCTGCTAGGGGAAATCATTATTCATAGACTAAGAGGAGGTTGTAAAAGATTGACTCAACAAGAGAGTGTTTTAAAATCCTTATACAAATCCTAAGAAGAGGCTAATTTCTGCTGAGGATTATTGAGATCCAGAGGCAGGTCCCAAGTGGGGAATTAACTCTTGCTGAGGATTACAAAAGAGTTGAGGTATCAAATGCCTTGAGGTTCTGATAAAGGTTTATTGGTAGTGATTTGATCCTAGCTGGGGGTTTTAACTCTACTGGAGATCGATCGAATGATCGGGGTTTCTCCTGTATTTGTAGGGAACTTGAGAATGTCTTTGAAATCCAAGAGGATATTAGACTGTCCAAGTCTACTGATATGGAAGAGTTTATCTTTGTATGATGCCCAAGAGAAGGCTGATGCTTTAAGGGATGAGAATCAACCCTTAAATTGGTCTGAGGTTTTGACTCTTTAGAAAGACAACTCTAACAAAGGATGACTAGGTTCTGTCATATACCTTTAAGAGGTCTTCAGGGTCCTTGTATTAAGCCCAAGAGAAGGCATAAGAACTTCTAAGAAGCCGAAGGGTCCTTGTATAAAGCCCAAGAGGAGGCGGGGATGCTTTTAGGAAGCCTGTGGGTCCAAAACTAAGAAAGGTTCAAGAAAGGTTTCACTGGGAATAATCCTTTCTTTAGTGAATAGTTCTAGGGTTTGAAGAAATTCAAGAGAGGTTTCACCGAGAATTAATCCTCTCTGGGGAAATGAATTTCTTTAACAAATTTCTAATAGTGACAGTCTGAGAAAAGTTTCACCGGAATAATGCCTTTCTCTTTGTTCCATATTGTTTAAGCCCAAGAGAAGGCGAGACTGTATCTGGAATTCCTATGGGGAACTAGTTTTGACTGTTGAAAGAGTGACCACTGGCTCTATCTAGTTCTAGACCTAATTGCCGGGGAAAACTCTAAGCAGATAATATACAGACATATATATGCAGATGAAATATATACTGTATGTAAAAATAGGGTAGGAGGACTTACAAGTGATCAAACTTCCAGCACAAACAAATATATATATATATATGCAGGTATGTAAAAGAAAGTTGTTTAAAATTTACTGGCGAGCAAGCTTCCATTGTAACAGTTATATGGTTAGTTGTTCAAGAAATTAATGAAAGTTTTGATAACAACTATGGGTTTGAACCTAAATCAAAAGGGAAATTTGTTTTTGAAAAGAAAATTGGGGCTTACACTTAAGGAGAGGGCCAGATGAAAACAGATCGTACCGTTGATTTGAAAATTGTATTGGGGCTTATACAATGACTGAGGCCTAAATTCTTTTATGTACAAAAGAGGGTTGGGTCTTACACTCTATTAGAGGCCCAAAAGTGTTTAAAAAGAAAAGAAATGGTACGTACAATATAAGGGTAGGCCCAATTGATTTTTTTTTTGAAAACGACGATCGCGCCAAGGTTTTTGAAAACACAGTGGGACTTATATAACTGAGGCCCAAAAAGGTTTTTATTTACAATGAATGGGTCTTACACTCTATTAGAGACCCAAAAGTTTATTTTTATACAAGAGTCGGGGCTTACAACTCAAGGAGAGACCCAGATGAAAACAACGATCGCACCGTTATTTTGAGAATCGTATCGGGACTTATACAATGACTGAGGCCCAAATTTATTTATTTACAAAAGTGGTGGGACTTACACTCTACAAAGAGGCCCAAGAGTTTATTGAAACATGTTTGTGACGGTGAAAACAATTAAAACCCTAATTTGATTAAAAAATGCATTTTAATTGAATAAAATTTAATTAAAATGATCAAAATTATCAAATATATGTGAAAAACAAGTTATGATCTTGGATTAATGTTTGAAAAATCATGTTTCATTCATAGAATGATTTGAAAACCATTTGAGGTTGAAAAATCAAGAGAAAGAAATACTTTTAAATGTTTTAAAACAAATAAAAACATAATTCTTTACAAAAATACCAAATATATGAAATAAATAATATTTTTGTGAATTTTATGTGGAATAAAATATTTTAACATTTTTGGGAATTTTGAAAAAAAGAACCAATAAAAAATAATTAAAATTGAGAGAGAAATTAATTTTGGAATTAATTAATAAAAACTATAAAATATGTGAAAAATAGCAAAAATGAGAAGCAAAATACATCAGAAGCAAAACAGATTAGAAGCAGAACAGATCAGAAGCAGAACAGATCAGAAGTAAGACAGATCAAAAGCAGAATAGATCAGAAGCAGAACAGATCAGAAGCAAAACAGATCAGAAGCAAGACAGATCAGAAGTAGAACAGATCAGAAGCAGAACAGATCAGAAGCAAGGCAAATCAGAATCAAAATAGATCAGAAGCAAAACAGATCAGAAGCAAGACAGATCAGAAGTAGAACAGATCATAAGCAAAACAGATTAGAAGCAAAATAGATCAGAAGCAAGACACATCAGAAGCAAGACAGATCAGAAGCACAACAGATCAGAAGCAGAACCGATCAGAAGTAAAACAGATCAGAAGCAAGACAGATCAGAAGCAGAACAGATCAGAAGCAAGGCAAATCAGAATCAAAATAGATCAGAAGCAAAACAGATCAGAAGTAATACAGATCAGAAGCAGAACAGACCAGAAGCAAGATAAATCAGAAGCAAAACACATTTCTTCTTCCTTACGCGTTTCCACCATAGCCAATCTTCTAAACTTCATAACTTCTTTATTTTTTCTTGAAATTAAAAACCGTAAGAACCTAACTTGCTCTATTTTTTGCAAGGAATCTAATGGTACCACTCATGCACACTGAAACTCAACGTTCAAAACACATGTATCAAAAAACCAGAACTGAACTCTAGTTTTTAAACAACATAAACTTCACATAAAAACATGTTAAAGTGCAAACAGTAGGAGGACCATAACAAACATGTTAAGAATTACATTTTTGCTTCAATAAATGTTCAAGAATGATGCATGTACAAAGATATCAAAGTGTAAGAACACTTACCTCTTGGAGAAAGTCCAAGGCTTCTTCAATGGAGTTCCAGAAGAGAAAGAAAGACTCCTTGAGCTTTGTTGGATGGATGTTGGCTCGGTTTGTTGTTGCAGCTGTTAAGAGGGTTTGTAGGAGGGAGAGAGTGTTGAAAACAAGCATAGGAGCAATTGTTTTGGTGTAATTTTTCATGCTTCTAACCAAGCCTGTTTATAGTAAAAAAGTGACTTGCGGCATAAGCTAAGTGAAGATAGGAGAAGACTAAGAGAAAGCAAAGTCTAATATTTAGATTATTTCAAAGTTTGTTACAAAAAAATTATGTATGTAAAACAAAATTTTTTTATGTTATGTAAACAAAGATGAATTTGGTATATAAAACAAATTGTGTAAAAAAACAAAAACTGTTAAAAACAAAATTCACTTAAAACAAAATATATTAGAAACAAAATTCATAAAAAACAACAACTGTAAAAAACAAAAAATATATGAATTTATATTATTTTTTTCCAAAAAATAACAATTTGAATATATATAAATATTTATATATATATATATATATATATATATATATATATATATATATATATATATATATGTATGTATTTTTTATTTATTTTCATCTTTATTTTATATAGGTAAAAAAAAGATATCATACCGAATTGTGTGAAAGATAGGCGAATAATGAACATTTGCAAGTTTAATTGAAAAACATGTCCGTTCATCGATTTTTCGCGTAATTAACCAAAAACGACTGAGATTTCAATGTGTATATTCCAACTGAAAATTCAACCAATATGCATGACAAAAATAGATGATATGATATGCAGATGACACGAAATGAAAACACAGTCGAATAAACAACGATTGGTCAAAATTTGGGGTATGACACCATTGACAGAAAAATAAACACCTCTCAAACTTTCCAGATCCGACATCACTCGCATTCCCATTGACAGAAAAATAAACACGGATATCAAGTAGGAAAAGCAGTATATATATAGTATAATTCCTAAAACTAATCATCCTTGACCTCTTAGGAACTATAATCCTAGTCATAGGCAGACAAAAATAGGTCCCCAGCAGAGTCACCATTTTTACTGTAGCGTGCAATTTTTGTCGGTGACGCGACCACCTTATCGCCATGGGTTCTTCCTTACCGCAATGGTAGGGAAGGGGTGCTACTTTCTGATTTCTTATTTATCCCGTGAAGCTGGAAGGGAAAGGGAAGCTATCTAAAACTAACCTTGCACGCGAATGTTTAACTGAGGAAACGCTAAGAGAGATTCAGGGAGTTCGCGGTCAGGTTATACAATGGGGAGTTGTCAATTACCCTTCCTATATATGGTTATCCACAGGTTGATTAGCATTAGGTTCTACTTTGTACTTAATGGTGTTTATCCGTAAATGGGAAAGTTTCTTCTTTGGGAAGGTTTGAGAGAGAGAGAGAGAGAGAGAGAGAGAGTGAGTTTTTGATGATGTCGGGCTTGTCGATGTTTTTGGTGAGTGAAGGTACTGGGCCTAAGTTTTTTGATTGGTATGCTCGCTAAGATTTCACAATCTTATGCATACGTATTCCCGTTTAAAGAAATAGGGAAATCAGAGCAATCGTAGTTCCTCCTATTCTAGGGGAGGAAAAGATGTTTGGGTGTCTTGTTCAAAGCCCAAGATTGAAGCTAAAGGTTTGACTGAGAGAGAATTTGTCATCTCTAAGGGGAGATATCTCATCTGTTTATCACAACTGTTGGGTGACTGATTATAAAGGAGAATTACTTTAACTGGGATATGAGAATCCAGCAATGCCATAGTTTCCTTTATAGGGGATTTGTCCTGAAGGGGAAAACTTTAACTCAGTTTTGAGCAATGCCATTTTTCCTTAGGAATCTTTCATGCTAAGAGAGTGACAGTGGCGTGGATGTAAATAATCCAGAGGCTTGCCACTTACAGCAATTAGATGAAAGAAGAGTTTTACCAGGATAAGAGATGGACTACAGCATGGATTTTTGAATCAACAAGTGTGCCACTTATAGCAGTTATCTGGGATTAGGGTTTGTTTTGATTTTCTGTTTTGATGTAGTGATATACAGAGAAATGTCTTCCTACAGAGAGATTTTTGATTTCCTCTGAGGGGATTTTGGTTTTTGTATGTGCTTTGATTAAAGCCCAAGGTTGAAGCTAAGAGATTAATTGACTCCACTGGGGAAGTCCTTATACAAAGCCTAAGAGGAGGCTGGAAAAGAGAGTTGACTCTTTTGGGGATATCATTATACAAAGCCTAAGAGGAGGCTAAAGGTTGACTTTTCCAGGGAAATATTTTGTCTGTCTTGTACAAAGCCCAAGATTGAGGCCAAAATGAGACCGACTCAACGAGAGAGTGTTTTTAGGGAGATTTTATATGGTGTCTTGTACAAAGCCCAAGATTGAGGCAAAAAGAGAGACTGACTCTACTAGTGATAGGTTTTATCTATCTTGTACAAAGCCCAAGATTGCGGCTAAAATGTGATTGACTCAGCTGGAGAGTATGATTTATTTTGTACAAAGCCCCAAGATTAAGGCTAACTCTACAGAGGGAAATCATTATACAAAGCCTAAGAGGAGGCTGAAAAAGAGTATTAACTCTGCTTAGGGAGATATTTATCCAGAGCTTAAGAGAAGGTTATGAGGATTTTGACCTTGCTAGAGAAAGTTTATATATGTCTTGTACAAAGCCCAAGATTGAGGCTAAAAGGGAATGACTCAACAAGAGAGTGTTTATGAGTTGATTGACTCAACAAGAGAGTGCTTTTTGAGAAATAATATTTACTAAAGAAGTGAGTGTTTTTTGAAGCTAGATTTGCTGAGGAAAATCATTATATAAAGCCTAAGAGGAGGCTGGCTTCTGCTGAGGATTATTGAGGTCCAGAAGCAGGTCCAAGATGGGGAATCAACTCTTGCTAAGGATTTACAGAAGAGTTGAGGTATCAGATACCTTGAGGTTCTGATAGGCTAGTAGGGTATTGAAGATGAGATTACCCTAGCTGGGGAATTTTTAGGATAAAGATTGAGTTTTAAAACCTGTGAGGATTTTAAACTCTACTGGAGATTGATCGAAAGATCAGGGTTTTCCCTATATTTGTAGGGAACTTGTGAATGTCTTTGAGATCCAAGAGGAAATTAGACTGTCCAAGTCTACAGGTATGGGAGGTTTATCTTTGTATGATGCCCAAGAGGAGGCAGGTGTTTTAAGGGATGAGAATCAACCCTAAATTGTCCGAGGTTTTGACTCTTTAGAAAGACTATTCTAGCAAAGGATGACAAAGTTCTGTCTTATACATTTAAGAGGTCTTTAGGGTTCTTATATTAAGCCCAAGAGAAGGCACGAGAACTTCTAAGAAGCCGGAGGGTCCTTGTACAAAGCCCAAGAGGAGGCGGGGATGCTTTTAGGAAGCCTGTGGGTCCAAACCTAAGAAGAGTTCAAGAAAAGTTTCATCGGGAATAGTCTTTTCTTTAGTGAACAGTTATAGGGTTTGAAGAAATTCAAGAGAGGTTTCACCAAGAATTAATCCTCTCTGGGGAATTGAATTCTTTGAAAATTTTCTAATAGTGACAGTCTGAGAAAAGTTTCACTGTGAATAATGCCTTTCTCTTTGTTCCATATTGTTTAAGCCCAAGAGAATGCAAGACTGTATCTGGAATTCCTATGGGGAACTAGTTTTGACTGTTGAAAGAGTGACCATTAGCTTTATCTAGTTCTAGACCTAATTGCCGGGGAAAACTCTAAGCTGATAATACAAGCATATATATATATATATATATATATATATAGATATATATAGACAAGTATGTAAAAAGAGGGTAGGAGGACTTACAGGTGAGCAAGCTTCCAGCACAAACAAATATATATATATATATATCTGTGTGTGTGTGTGTGTGTGTGTGTGCAAGTATGTAAAAGAAAGCTGTTATAACTTACAAGCGAGCAAGCTTCCATTGTAACAACTGTATGGTTAGTTGTTCAAGAAATTAAAGAAAGTTTTGATAACAACTATGAATTTGAACTTAAACTAAAAAGGAAGTTGTTTTTGAAAAGATTGTTAGGGCTTATACTCAAGGAGAGGCCCAAATGAAAAAACAGCAATCGTACCATTGATTTGAAAATTATATCGGGACTTATACAATGACTGAGGCCCAAAAAGGTTTTCCGTACAAAGGAATGGATCTTACAACTCAAGGAGAGGCCCAAAAAGTGTTTGAAAAAGAAGATAAATAGGACTTACAACACAAGGGAAGGCCCAGATGGTTTTTGTTTAAAAGGCGATGATCGCGTCGAGATTTTTAAAATTGTATCGGGACTTATACAATGATTGAGGCCCAAATTTATTTTATTTACAAAACGGTTGGGTCTTACACTCTATTAGAGGCCCAAAGTGTTTGAAAAAGACAAGAAATAGGGCTTACAACTCAGGGAGAGGCCCAGATGAAAAAACAACGACCGCACCGTTATTTTAAAGATCGTATCGGGACTTATACAATGGCTGAGGCCCAATAAGGCTTATGTATAAAGAGATGGGTCTTACACTCTATTAAGGGGCCCAAAAAGGTTTTGAAAAAGATTTGTGAAGGTGAAAATAATCAAAACCCTAATTTGATTTTAAAATGTATTTTAATTGAATAAAAATTCAATTAAAATGATCAAAATTATCAAACATGTGTGAAAAACAAGTTGTGATCTTGGATTAATGTTTGAAAAATCATGCTTTATTCATAGAATGATTAAAAAACCATTTGAAGTTGAAAAAACAAGAGAAAGAAATATTTTAAATGTTGAAGAAACAAATAAAACATAATTCTTTACAAAAATACTAAATATATGAAATAAATAATATTTTTGTGAAATTTTTATGGAATAAAATATTTTAACATTTTTGGGAATTTTCTAAAAAAGAACCAATAAAAAATAATTAAAATTGAGAGAGAAATTAATTTTGGAATTAATTAACAAAAACCATAAAAATAGCAAAAATAGCAAAATATGGCAAAGTAAAAAAAATGGTCTGGGTGGGTGTTGAACCCACGACCATCAAGCCAAACACACATGCGCGCTGCCACTGGGGTGGTGATACATCTGTGTATCAAAACCACCCCATGAACATATATGGGGTGCCAAGTTTCTAGGCCTGGCCAAGGCGCCATGCTTGGCCCTTGCCCAAGGCAAGGCCTAGTTTTGGCAATTTGCGTGAAGCCTCTAACTTTCTCATTTCTCCATGGATTGGAACAAAATTTAGGTGCATCTGACCTAGAATTTCATGAGGAATCCAATGGCGCCCTTGGAATTTTCAGAAAATGCCTCTATTTCAAAATCCGATAGTGATTTCAAAATAGGCATATATTTGCATGTTCTATGCTATCTCACTACATAGGCAATAATAGCATGACAATTTGGTTCAAACACAACATATATGATATGTATCAGAGGTCCATGATCAATGGACCTCAAAGCAATGCATGATTTAGAGAATTCAAGTTATGATGCACTTACCTCTTGAAGCTCCTTGTGCTATCTGCCAAGTTCCTTGTGCCAAAAGTGATCCAATGCTTTAGACACTCTTGATGGATTCCTTAGAAGCTTTTAGGATGATCAAAACCAGTTGGAATCCTCAAGAACAAGTATTAAGCCCTTTCTTGCAAAAGTGGCAAAGTGACCAAAATAGCAACTCTCTCAAATGGCGTTCCATATGAGGGAAACCAATTGGGACAGTTTGAGGATGATATTTGGAGTGTGTTTGAGGCCTGGTTTGGTTTTGGAAGTGACTGAATCAAGGCATGGCTTGAAAAATGCAGAAAAGTCCAATTTTGAGGTTTTAGAGGTTGATTTTCTGATTTTGGTGTTTTAGATCACAAGTGAGTGTTTGAATAGCTTAGATATGACATATTGGATGTGTTTGGATCATGAGCTGTGGTGGAATTGCTCTCTAACTCAAAAACTCAGAGATGACTTGCAAAAGAAGGCATTTTGGCCTAATGAGAGAGATTTTGAGGAAAACAAGTGTTGTAGTGCTTTGGTGTACTCAAACTGATCAGAATTGAGCTCTATTTATAGTGTGTCAAGTTTGTTTTGGCAGCAATAGTGAATGGCAGCTGCAGCGGGCCTTTGGCCAATGTTGATCAAAAGGAATCTCAAGTCTCCTCTAGCCATTGACTTGAGGTTAGGGCACAGGCCTATGGTCCTTTGATTCAGAGCTGAATCTTAACTTATTCAGGTGGGAATGTCTCAGTCCATGCCACCTTGGTGCATCCATTGAATGCTTGGAAACAAAATTGGAGTCTTGGCACCTTTTTAGCCTTTTTAGGTTTGTTATGGCTATGTGTAGATTCTTGGACTTGGAAGGCTTGGGGATCAAATCATTCCTCTTTTGTTTTATCCTCTGATGTGTCCAAATGGATGACAAGGCTTGGAGTTGTCCAATTTTTCCAAATGGAGCAAAATGCCAAAATCTGCCTTATACAAGGCAGTTGGAAATGGTGATTTGAGGGGATCATATCTCCATGCTCAGGTTGAGTTATGGGAGGCTCTTGTACTTTTTAAAGAGCCCTCATATGATACAAAACATGTGTGATCATAGTTTGTTTTGAAACTATTTGGATCCAACTGAAAAAACCTCATGAACTTTGAAGTTCAAGGCTGGCAACTTAGGCAGATTTTCAATAAGTGTTGAAAAATGACATTTTCTTCATTTTTGTCATTTTGATCACTCCATAACTTAAAATCCATGAAGAATTGGAGTTGGAGGTAGTTGAAGCTTTTGTAGAGTGTAGCAAGACCTACAAATCAGGCTTTGGATCACCCAAAATGGCTGCTTGGATCACAAGTTATGATCCTTGGAAGTTGGTACCAAAATCATTCAGATTTAATAACTTAGAAAATTTTTCAATTTTTCAAGGTTGCCCCTTTTACAAGTTATCTTTATTTCTTGATCAATTCTTGTTCAAATGACATTATAAGCCACATTTTATGAAAATATGAGTCATAAGGATCATTTTTGCCAAAAAAGTCATGTTTTGACTTTTGGCTCCAGATCGATTGGCGCGTAAAACCCTAATTCCTGACTTTTGGGGAATGCACTCTCTGAGGGTGTTTTAACTTTGCCAATGGTTTCTTAGGGTTATTTTGAATATATTGAGTCATATGTGGAAGTCTTGGCTCATCCTCTTGTGAAAATTTCACTCTAGAGGTCTCGGTCGTCCAAAACCCTAATTCGGCGACATCGGGTGTTTCGAGGCTCAAAACACTTGGAATGTCACAACTTTGTGCTTGATTCTTGATGTGGGATTCCTCTTTATCCTTTGTGGGTATTTTGAGAGGTTATACAAGTTGAAGATCATGTCATTCCTTGATTGATCCTTTGTCTAAGTGTTTAAAGAGGGCTTAAAACCCTAATTCTTGATTGCAGTGAATGTTCCACCATCTTTGAGGAGATTGATGAGGCATGAAGGTACATCCATATTATGGTAACAATTTGCACAATGATGGGAAATCTTGGTGGTCAAAATTTGGGGTATGACACACATGGGAAAGGATGAGCGGATGCATTTCTAACCTCATTTTAGGGTACTTTGTGCGTGAGACGTTTGGATCGTTAGCGCAAAGTATTCGATCCTATGTCATAGACTTTAGTGTAATGCACATCTCAAACAAAGTCAATTCACTTCTTTAAAATACTTGAACAAATATAAAGCATTTTGCCCTTCGGGATTTTCTTTCAAACCTTTTCAGAAAAGGGCATGCTACTTCCGTTCTATCGCAAATTGGCCTCGTCCCTAATTGCTGGAACGCGAACTTAGCATCGCTCATAAAAGACACTAAACAACCCGTAGTTCCATGAACTACAAACACTCTGATTTCTTCATTCTCGTCCAAATGATGATACGTAGGCATAAGACGGCAAAGTCTTGGTGAGCACCCTCCCCCTTTTCACCCGTAGTCCTCCGAACTACGTTGACTCTGACTTTCCCATTGCACGAGGGAATACATTCGGCATAGAATGGAGAAGTCCTATCGAGTCTTCTTTTGTTTTTTCCCCTTTTCATTTCTCTTAGCAGATAGGTCTTTAGATAAGCACACCCTTTGATTATAACAACAAGAGTTGATCCCGTTGAGTACAACGGACGCGAGGGGTGCTAACATCTTCCTCTCGCATAATCGACTCCCGAACCTGGAATTTGGTTGCGAGACCATGTTCTTTCTCCTTTTGAGGTTTCTTCGATCGTTTCCTTTCCCTCGTCGGGATAAATAACATTCGATGGCGACTCTGTTTTTCCGCCGGTTATTTTTCGTATTATGACAACAATGTCTTTAGCAACCAGACCCATTAGCCTTTCTGACCACCTCAAACAATTCTTGGTTTCTACAAACGCAACAATACGAGGGAGATGACTGGAAAGCCACTTATAGAGAAGTGGGCCACAACAAAAGACAAGTCCCCCTTTCTTCCTCTCGTTCCTTGTATGTACTGAGTGGTAAACATCATTCTGAAGAGTAGGCACCAAATTCCTCATCATAAACAACCAAATGACATTCATATCCACGAAGTCTGCCATGTGGTGAAAAAGAACAATACCATAGATACAGAGAGCAAGGAGAGAATTAAAAGTACCCCAACTACCAGCTTCAACAAACACCTTAGGCTCCTTCACCAAGAAACCCAAATGAAAACCATACAAACCTCCCTTAGTCTTAAGGTTAGCCTTCACCACAGATGCGCTCAAATTAAGAGCATCGACAATATCCTGAGACTCGGGAACCTGCATAGAGCTGTAGAATGGCACCTGATCTTCCATTGGAATCCCCAAAATAAGAGAAAAATCCTCCAAGGTCGGAGCCAACTGATAGTCTCAGAATGTGAAGCATTTCAGCGGCGGATCATAGAATTAAAGCAATGTATGAATATCCCTCTTCTCATAATCTGTGATGGTATCTTCCTGAAGTCTTCCAAGTTGTTAGAAGTAGTACTAATAACCAACTGATGAAGAGAACTCAAACCGGGAGACTGAAACTTGTAGCTGATATTGTGTTTTCTACCAGTGTCCATTTGAAGAAGAAGCTTTGGCAACCAGAATCACAGATAAGATAACCCCTAGAAATGAAAAAACATGTGTTAAAATGCAGTCATGATATGATGGTATGAATGCAAATACATGGGATCACGATTCCCACAATATTCTGGATATCTGTTGCACAGATAACGAAATAGGTTCAAAAGTCTGCTATGACAAGAATACCAGAAAATCCAGGTTCAACAGTTCGCTCTGACAAGAAAACCATAAAACCGGGTAGGATGAAGGTCAAGATTTCCTGCAAAATCCCATCCCTCCTCACATTTGGGTTCTATTTTTGGACAAGGCTCCTAACAGGTCTTCATATTCACAGGCTCTCAGGTCAAGAAATAATAATACGTTCACAGTTTCCCGTTTGGCATTATTACTCCTCAAGGAGGCCTCCAGTGATTTCCCATTGAAATTCTGGCACAGATATCAGATGTCCTACACAGATGTTGAGACACTGATATCCACCACAATGAACAAGTTAACAATGATAATAACAGTGCAGAAAGTAAAGAACACAGTGATATGTTTACCCAGTTCGGATGAATAATCCTACTCTGGGGGCTACCAAGCTAGGGACGAAATCAATATACGATAGTATCAATTCCCAGATCATACAACAACCACACCCGGTTATAATCTGCTCACTTAATCACTGCCCTTCCTATGACTTCTACCTAAGACTCACCTAGGTATGAGGCCCTCCTCAAATCCCTCTACAATCATAACCCATGACTGGTTCCTTTCAACACAAGTAACAAAACGAAAGCCACACTTTCAAAACACACAATTCTCAATACTTCAAAGCTTATGAGAATTGACACATAAGAAACTCAATGCTTAAAAGCTTATGAGTAACTGACAGAACTTACAACACAAAAACCAGTCCTTATACTGTTATCAGAATGATACCAGTTAGGCTCACAAATAACACTCGAAAACCCTAACAAAACACACGTAAGTTCCACACCTAAACAAGGTTTACACCAGTCAATATATAGCAATAAATCTGGACTGGATTGGGCTTCACAAACGCAGCAAGGAGACTGCTCACAAATCTGCAATAAAAACTCCAACAAAATAGGTCTTCAATCTAAAGTTTCCTAATATGTCTCCATAATTAGAAAATGCTGAAAATCCGAAAACCAACACATAAAAACCCAACCCAAAAATACTTTGGATGCCACATAGGATAACCAAATATTCACAGAATATTCAGTAACAATTAACAGCAACATAATCTTCCTTTTAAACCAAAATCAGACGCGATGTCCTATGAGCCAGTATGGAACATCTTTATTCGACATGTTGAATGCAGAAAATTAGAACATCTTTATCCAACATCTTGCTGCTAGAATAGTTTTAGCAAAATAAATGCCAACCACAAAAACAAAGAAATAACAATCTCCCCCTTTGGCTTATTTTGGCTAAAACTACACACCAAACCAGCAACACAACAATATCAGAGACAGCAGCGAAAAGCACACCAAAACACCAGCAAAAGCATAGCAGCAAAAAATCACAAACAGAAAACTCCCCCTCAACTGCAGCAACACCAAAACATTCAATATTCTCCCCCTCAACTGCAGCAACAGCACACGCACAAGCACACTACTCCCCCTTTTTAGCCAGAAATATGACAAAGGCAAGTAGAACAGTTATTAATTTTTGAGAAATGGTCAAGTCATAAACCAGAATAAACAGCATTAGAGAGTAGATGCAAACCACATCACATGACCAAGTGTCATGCACAAACTTCAGCATCTTCCCCTTCATAACCACCTGCACACACTGCACTACCAGAACCACCTTTAATCTTTTCAATCTGGCATCCAGAAGGAACATTAATTGCTATAGTTCTTCATGAATGCAAACCCTAAGTCTACTCCTCTGGTTTTCAAACTGAACTGCATCAGAGCCTTGGTAAATATGTCAGCAAGCTGATTTTCTGTGCTCGCATGCTCAAGAGTTATGACTTTGTCCTCCACAAGTTCTCTGATGAAGTGATGCCTGATATCAATGTGCTTAGTCCTGCTATGTTGAATAGGATTTTTAGAAATATTAATAGCACTCAGGTTGTCCCAAAATAATGTCATGACATCTTGTGTGACATTATACTCAGATAACATTTACTTCATCCACACTAGTTGAGCACAATTACTTCCAGCTGCTATGTACTCAGCTTCAGCAGTAGAAAGAGATACAGAGTTTTGCTTCTTACTAAACCATGAAATAAGATTATTTCCAAAAAAGAAACAACCTCCAGAGGTACTCTTCCTATCATCAGCACTTCCAGCCCAATCAACATCACAGTATCCTACTAAAATGGAACTTGAGTCATGGGAGTACAACAACCCATAATCACATGTACCACTCACATACTTAAGAATTCTCTTAACTTGATTGATGTGACTGACCTTGGGTTCTTCTTGGTATCTTGAACATACAACAACAGCAAAGGTTATGTCTGGCCTACTTGCTGTGAGATACAGCAGACTGTCAATCATGCTTCTGTATAAACTTTGTTCAACATTCACTCCCTGTTCATCTTTGGATAACTTCAAGTGAGTATGAGCAGGAGTTCTCTTATGCTTGGCATTATCCAATCCAAACTTCTTCACAATATTCCTCGCATATTTGCTCTGACAAATAAAAATGGAATCTTCCATCTGCTTGACTTGCAATCCAAGGAAGTAAGTCAATTCACCTACCAAGCTCATTTCAAATTCAGACTACATTTGGTTGACAAAATGTTGGACCATTTCATCCGACATCCCACCAAACACAATATCATCTACATAAATCTGAGCAATCATTAGTTTCCCATCCTTCTCCTTGACAAAAAGTGTTTTATCAATACCACCCTTCCTATATCCATGTTTGACTAAGAACTCAGTCAGCCTTTCATACCAAGCTCGTGGAGCTTGTTTCAAACCATACAAAGCCTTCTTTAGCTTGAAGACATGATCAGGAAAATTTGGATCCACAAACCCTTTAGGCTGCTCAACATAAACTTCCTCATTAAGATAGCCATTCAGAAAGGCACTCTTAACATCCATTTGAAACAATTTGAATTTCAAAAAACATGCCACTCCTAGCAACAATCTGATGGATTCCAACCGAGCCACAGGAGCAAATGTTTCATCGAAATCTACTCCTTCAATCTGTGTGTATCCTTGAGCAACTAATCTGGCTTTGTTTCTGGTAACAACTCCTTGTTCATCAGACTTATTCTTATAAACCCAATTTGTTCCAATCACATTTGTTCCTGCTGGTCGTGGTACCAGTTCCCAGACTTCATTCCTATTGAATTGACAAAGCTCATCTTGCATAGCACTTATCCAGAACTCATCTGTCAATGCCTCTTTAACATTCTTTGGTTCAAGCTTTGAAACAAAACAAGCATTTGACACAACCTCCCTCGTTCTGGTTCTTACACCTTCATTCAGATTTCCAATAATCAACTCCTTAGGGTAATCCTTCTGAATCCTTATAGAGGGTCCCCTGTTAGCATCCTCTACCTCTTCATTCTCAGGTCTAGTGTCGGTCTCTTGAGCATTATCTTCTACGGACTCAGTGTCTTGTGAGATTTCATTGTTCATGGGAAAGCATGCTCCAACATCATCTGGGACATCTTCGTCTTTGCCAGAGTCATCAACTACCACATTTATGGATTCCATCATCACCTTAGTTCTGCAATTAAATACCCTATATGCTTTACTATTTGTAGAGTATCCCAAAAATATACCTTCCTCACTCTTAGGATCCATCTTTCGCCTCTGCTCACGATCCGCCAAGATATAACACTTACTCCCAAAAACATGGAAATACTTCACATTTGGCTTTCTACCTTTCCATAGCTTATAAAGAGTAACAGAAGTACCTGATCTGATAGTCACCCTATTGTGTATATAACAAGCGGTATTCATGGCTTCAGCCCAAAAATGATATGGGAGCTTTTTGGCATGAATCATGACCCTTGCACACTCTTGTATAGTCCTATTCTTGTGTTCCACCACACCATTCTGCTGAGGAGTGATTGGTGATGAGAATTCATGAGTGATTCCTTTGGATAAACAAAACTCTTCAAACCTACTATTTTCGAATTCTTTCCCATGGTCACTTTTAATTGGAACAACACCATAATCCTTTTCCCGTTGAATCCTTTGACACAACTCTTTGAAGGCTGCAAATACTTCAGACTTTTCTCTGATAAAGCTTATCCAGGTGAATCTGGAGTAATCATCAACGACAACATAGGCATACTTCTTCCCACCAAGATTTTCAACCTGCATAGGTCCCATTAAGTCCATGTGAAGTAGTTCCAGAACTCTAGAAGTTGTGGTAAGATGTTGAAGCCTTTTGTGTGACACCCTTGTTTGCTTCCCAACTTGACATTCACCACATATTCTATCCTCATCAATCTTCAGCGTGGGAATACCTCTAACAGCCTCATTTGACATAACTTTCTTCATCCCTTTCAAATGTAAGTGACCCAATTTCTGATGCCACAGTTTGGTTTCATCTTCTTTGACATCAAACAGGTAGACAAATTTTCTGATTCTTGAGGATTCCACAGATAGCAGTTATCCTTAGACCTGGTTCCCTTCATTACAACTTCATCTTCCTCATTGGTTACTAGACATTCAGATTTTGTGAAATTTACTTTGAGTCCTAGATCACACAGTTGGCTTATACTGATCAAATTTACAGTCAGCCCTTTGAAAAATAGAACACGATCCAGATTTAGTTGTCCTGTGTAGTCCAGCTTTCCAACACCTTTTATTTCACCTTTTGATCCATCCCCAAAAGTGACATAATTGGTGGAGTGAGGCTTGATATCTGACAAGAATTTCTTCACACCAGTCATGTGTCTTGAACAACCATTGTCAAAGTACCAATCTTCCCTTGCAGATGCTCTGAGAGAGGTATGTGCTATGAAACCAGCCATCATATTTCTAGGAGTCCATCTTTTCTTTACTTCAGCCCAATTTCTTCCTTTATTTTGTTGATGAGCAGTTTTGGGATAACCATGCAAATTGTAGCAAAAGGACTTTAAGTGACCAATCTTTCCACAGTAATGACATCTCCATGGTTTATACTTTGCACTACATACTATTTTCTGATGTTTCATCTGATGTTGAACCATGCGATTTGACATCTCCTCCTCTTGCCTTATTTTCTGAGGAACAAACTTTAACACAGACTTCTTGTAGTTCTCTGCTTGATTGTTAAAACCAAGACCTTGTACATTTCCAGCATTTTTCCTAGTCTGAAGAATCTCATCCAGCTGCGTGGAACCATTGTTCAGTATTCTTATAGATTTGGTCATATTGTCAAGTTTTGACTTTTGCCATACAACCTCCTCTTTAAGATCAGCAATGATTGATAGATGTTCTTCCTTCTCAGCTTCTAGTTGAGCTATCAGAACCTTCTGTTCTAATATTATCTGGCACCTCTTTTCATTCTTGACACACAACTCTGAGAACCTGGTGAAGACTTCCTGCTTAGTGAGTTCTCCAATATAAGATTCTTTGTCAGAATCAGACTCACAAGTTGTTTCTCCATCAGACTTACATATTCCGGTCAAGGCTGTCACCAATTTTGCTGATTCTTCTTCAAGATCACTCTCAGACTCTCCTTCTGACCAAGACACAGATAAGCCCTTCTTCTGCCTTTTGAGATACGTGGGACAATCAGTTTTTATGTGCCCAAATCCCTCACATTCAAAACACTAAACTCTCTTCCCTTGGTTGTAGTCTTCTTCAGTTCTGGACCTTCTGCCTCCATCCTGATTTTTACTGATGTCGAGTGACTTGTTCTAAACATTTTCTCTTGACTTCCAGTCCATCCTTTTCAACACTTTGTTAAATTGTTTTCCAAGCAATACCAGATCTTTAGATACCCCTTCATCTCTGACCCGATTACCTTCATCGTCTGAATCACTAGCATTTGACACAAACGCTATACTCTTTTTCTTTTCAGACTTTTCACTGATCCCCAATTCAAATGTTTGAAGTGATCCCACAAGTTCATCCACTTTCATCTTATCTATGTCCTGAGCTTCCTCTATAGCAGTTACTTTCATGTCAAATCTCTTAGGTAGAGATCTGAGGATTTTTCTGACCAGTTTGCTATCAGACATCTTTTCACCTAGGGCACTTGAAGCATTAGCTATCTCAATAATGTTCATGTGAAAATCATGAAAGCTCTAATCTTCCTTCATCTTCAAACTCTCAAACTTGGTAGTGAGAAGCTGAAGTTTTGACATCTTCACCTTTGAAGTCCCTTCATGAGCAACCTTCAAGACCTCCCACGCCTCTTTTGCAATGGTGCAATGTTCAATTAACCTGAAGATATTCTTATTAACACCATTAAACAGTGCATTCATGGCTTTGGAATTTCCCACGGACCCTTTGTAGTCTGCATCATGCCAGTCTTCCTCTTCCTTCACCACATCAGTAGGATTACTTTTTCCATCTTTAACCTTTGGGGGTTCCCATCCTTTGATAACGGCTTTCCATGCTTGATCATCCATGGATTTGATGAATGCTATCATCCTTGGTTTCCAATAGTCATAGTTGGAACCATTAAGCAGAGGTGGTTTGTTCAGAAATCCTCCATCCTTGTCCATTGTACCAGAAAGTACCTTCCCTGAATCTCACCCAAAACCTAACAAGGGTGCAAGCTCTTGATGCCAATTGAAATTCTGGCACAGATATCAGATGTCCTACACAGATGTTGAGACACTGATATCCACCACAATGAACAAGTTAACAATGATAATAATAGTGTAGAAAGTAAAGAACACAGTGATATGTTTACCCAGTTCAGATCAATAATCCTACTCTGGGGGCTACCAAGCCAGGGACGAAATCAATATACGATAGTATTAATTCACAGATCATACAACAACCACACCCGGTTATAATCTGCTAACTTAATCACTACCCTTCCTATGACTTCTACCTAAGACTCACCTAGGTATGAGGCCCTCCTCAAATCCCTCTACAATCACAACCCGTGACTGGTTCCTTTCAACATAAGTAACAAAACGAAAGCCACACTTTTAAAACACACAATTCTCAATACTTCAAAGCTTATGAGAATTGACACACAAGAAACTCAATGCTTAAAAGCTTATGAGTAACTGACAGAACTTACAACACAAAAACTAGTCCTTATACTGTTATCAGAATGATACCAGTTAGGCTCACAAATAACACTCGAAAACCCTAACAAAACACACGTAAGTTCCACACCTAAACTAGGTTTACACCAGTCAATATATAGCAATAAATCTGGACTAGATTGGGCTTCACAAACGCAGCAAGGAGACTGCTCACAAATCTGCAATAAAAACTCCAACAAAATAGGTCTTCAATCTAAAGTTTCCTAATATGTCTCCATAATTAGAAAATGCTGAAAATCCAAAAACCAACACATAAAAACCCAACCCAAAAATACTTTGGATGCCACATAGGATAACCAAATATTCAGTAATAATTAACAGCAACAAAATCTTCCTTTTAAACCAAAATCAGACGCGATGTCCTATGAGCCAGTATTGGACATCTTTATTCGACATTTTGAATGCAGAAAATTAGAACATCTTTATCCAACATCTTGCTGCTAGAATAGTTTTAGCAAAATAAATGCCAACCACAAAAACAAAGAAATAACACCCATGAACGGTTTCCATAGTAATAAGCTCTCTAGGAAAGCACCTTGGCTACTGCATAAACATGCAGGACAGAACGTATACAAGAAAACCTCGTCTGAATATAGACCTCATGTCGACTATACGTATCAAAAGCTACGCATGCCAACACAAGTCTACTCTAATCGCGTGTGTATGCTCAAGCTTGGGTGATAGGCTTATCTCTCAGTAACAACCCCTCCTAACAGCACAACAATATCCAGAATAATGTGGTGAGCGAAACAAAATGCAATGCATGCAAAATAATAAGCAAGGAAAGCATATAGATAAACACCCAAAGAAAAAGAAAATAAACAAGAGCTAGGACTAACTCACATGGGGAACTAACATTCCCAGCAGAGTCGCCAGCTATTGCTACCACGAAAAACACTGGCGAAGACACAGAGTCACCATCGAACTTTATTTATCCCAACGGGTAAGTGAAAACATCGAGAAAACCTCATAAGGGAGAGAACATGGTCTCGCAACCAAATTCTGGGTTCGAGAGTCGATTACGCAATGGGAATGTATTAGCACCCCTCGTGTCTGTTGTACTCAATGGGATCCCCTCTTGTTGTTCTAATCAAAGGGTGTGTATATCTAAAGCTTACTTGCTAAGGGAATGCATGAATGAAAAGGGAGAAAAACAAAAGGGGACTCGATAGGATCTCGCAATCCTATGCCTACCTATTCCCTCGTGCAATGGGAAAGTTAGAGTCATCGTAGTTCGGAGGACTACGGTTGAAAGGGAAGGTTGCTCACCAAGGATTGGGGCCCTTGTGCCTACATATTCTCAACAGGGATGAGAAATCAGAGCGTCCGTAGTTCGTGGGACCACGAGTTTCTTAGTATTTTTTATGGGCAATGCTAACGTTCACGTTCCAGCAGTTTAGGTGTTTGCCACTCATTGTCAGGAGTCTTACGCGTTACCTATTTGCAGTAGAACGGAAATAACATGCCCTCTTGAAAAAAGAAAGGAGAGAATCCCGAAGGAAAACGATTTGAATGTGTTAAAGTGTTTTTGTTAAGTTTGAAAATGAGTTTGAGATGCGTATTGTACTAAAGTCTATGACAGTGGGAGCAAGTACCTTGTACAAATGATCCAAACGTCTCACATACAAAATACTCTAGGAAGAGGTAAGGAAAAACTCTCGCTCATCTTTTCCCATGTACTTAAGGCTCGTGATGCACTATACACATCTTATTTATTAAGTGTTTTGAATTGATTAAGAGAAAGAAGAGAAAGAAACAACGCAAAATCCAAGGGAGACTTGGTCCTATATGTTATCATGCAATGTGGCCCTAAGGTTAGGATTAGAAGATGATTCTATCCTAATGTTGTCATGCAAGATGTACCTATGGTTGAGGTAAAGGGAAAATCTATCCTAGTGTTGTCATGCCTGGATAAACAACCTAATGTCTACCTTTAATTCGATTAATCAAGTTAAACAACTTAATTAAATTGAATCCAATAACTCCTAAGGGAAGATGTGAGCACAAAGCGAGCAACAAGTAAACATAAATCGTCACAATCATCAAGGAAAAATCAAACGCGAAACAAGGTTAAAGTACAAGGAGAAACTCATGTCAAAGTATCAAGCACAAGGCATGCATCATGATTAATACAAGGCAAGAATTAATCACTAATCGTCTAAAGAATCAAGTCAAAATAAAGGCATCATGAAATAATCACAACTTGTATCAAGGATCAAAATCAATACCAAGCATCAAGAATTGATCAACACTTAATCAAGAATTAATCAACCCTTAATCAAGAATTAAATCAACACAAACAAAAAAAGTCATGAAAAAATTAATAAACATTAACCAGAATTTCTAACAAAATCTCTAGGCAACAATTAATGAAGAATTTATGCAAAGATTAACCAACGAAAAATCTAAGCAAGAATTAACTAAAGTTTACCTACGCTAATCAACTTTAACTAAAAAAGATAAAATTAGAGGAAGGCGTGGAAAGAGAAACGCGGTGCCAATAGCATTTCCATGGGGCATAAGGCCCAAACCACTTCATAATTGCCCTAACATAAAAAATTCAACAAGAAAAAGATAAAAACCTCACAACACAAAACTGTCTGCACAACTAGGGGTGTACATGGGTCGGTTTGGGTTGAATTTAGTCAAAACCATGACCCAACCCATATAGGGTACACTGGTTTGGGTGAGGTAAAATAACCACCCACAACATCATTGGGTCGGGTTGGGTAAAACCACAAATCTGTGGGTTGGATTGGGTTGGGTAGTGGGTTACCCAATTTTTTTTTTCTATTTTTTTTCTTCCTTATATAATTATAAATGATTTGTCACATTTTTTCTTAATAAATAATTGAACTTATTACCGTTATTTTTTTAAACATCAAATGTCTAAATGCACAATAAAATTCATCATAAACATATTTACAAAAACCAAAGTTACATTATAGTAATACATAAAATTTATAAAATACTTATAACTTACAAGAATTAGCATCAAAATAATAAAAGTGTGACATCCTAAATAAGTTAAAACCATTACTTATAAAATAAAATATGTTCAAAGGGTTGTAATTGAAGCAACCAAGATTAAATACATCAATGTCATCACTCATCAAATTATAAAAAATAATTAAAAAATAGTCACTCAATAACCCATGGATTTTGTGGGTTGGGTGTGGGTTTACCCAAAACCCAATTATTTTGAATGGTTTTTCATTTTTGAAAACCATGTTCACCCAATGACCCGACCAAACCCATTCTTTTGGGTCGGTTTGGGTGGGTTTTACTAGGTTTGTTGGATTTACCCAACCCTTGTACACCCCTATGCAAAACTATCAAACACAGCTCGCCGCGCAAATCGTTTAACAACCGCAAATCAAGAGAAGTAAATTACCACAAATCAGCAAACAACCCCGAAATTGGAATCCAAACATAGAGTTTGGATCCAAAGCCACAACAATCACATCGTGAAATCAAGGTTCAAAGTGAGATTACTGTGTTTGCGTGAAGACGACGATGGATGAAGATGCTTCGACTTGATGCGATACTCCGCATTACTTATTGTGATCCGCTATGTTATGGCTACACGGTGAAGATAACGGCGACGTAGTGAAGCTTCAGGTACAATCCAACGTTCACTTCTTCTTCTTCTTTTTTACCGCAAATCTAAATTCTCCTCCTTCTACACCTTTCTTCTTCAATTTTTGCTCGACTTTCCTCTCGCTCTGTGTTACGTCAATTCCGCGTGTGAGTTGCGATTTGTTGCAGGTTATTGAGTTCTTGAGACGTTGAGTTCTTGAATCGTGTGGTTGAATTATTCTATAGGTTTTGAATTAGAGGTGATTGAAGATGCAGAGATATAGTTTGAAGGTGAAGAAGATGGAGATGAATGGAGAAAGTGAGAGTGAAGAATTTTCAAAGTGTGGAAGAGGATGGAGTGTGAAGAACGAAACTGATGAAGCTCTCCTCACAATTCAGTTGCAGCGGGGATTTTATAGAGGATTTAGGGAGGGAAATTTAGGGATTTCAGTTTAATTCTGTTACAATTCAGTTATGAACTTGGTTTGGAGTTGTGAATTTTTATCACTGATGTGAAATCTTCTGCGCTATGTATCTTCTTTCATGTAGTTCCTCTTGCCCTGCTATGCGTTTTTCTTTTTATCAATGTTGTGTATTTCATCTTTTATTTACAACTTACGTTATTGGCTGTTCTTTGAAAGTATAATTGACACCTTGATCGCCATCAACCACCTCTCCGCTCCCCCTCAATGCCCATTTGGTTGTCAATAACCCCTCGACTCTTACAGGACCTCTAGCATGAATTCGAATTGTACTTATTCTGACCTCTTCCCCAAGCCCAAAGCGTGCTCCATCATAAAACTGTGTACTCGCATTGTGGAATACAACAACACTGTTAACTTGAGACAAGAAAGTCTCAGTAACTTCGGAGTCTTCGGTAACAATGCATTCAGTATGAGCACTTCCATGTTTATTCATGTGGTTAATGGCTGCAAAGACATCATCTACAATTTCAATTGTGCAAGCAAGTGAGCTGTACTCATGATGTAAAGAACTCGCCTCAGAAATATTTAGCAAGGCACTAGCTTTTGGTCGACCATGAAATTTAACACCTTCACGTTGGAGTTCAAGGATAAGCTCATTAAGTCCACCATTAGATGATAGATCCTTGTGTACAAGAAGAGTCTTCAATGCATTGCAAGTTGTAGGGCAATCACTCTTTACGTCCCTAACTATATGCTTTGCCATATCAATATTAGCAGACTTGTCAACATATATATGACAAATTCCATCAGCGTGACCAAGAACAGGGATTCTTGTTGACTCCTTGATTTGAGAAACCAGCTTATTACTGCCTCTAGGGACCACAAGATCTATCACATCATCAAGCTTGAGTAGATCTGGAATTTCATCTCTTAAAGTGACAAGCCCAATAAGTTTTCTACTGACTGTATCTGGCATGACTGAAGCAATGATCTTGTGTAAGATCATATTTGATCTTCAGGATTCCTTTCCTCCTTTAAGAAACAGCAGCAGCGACTTTAGCAGTCATAGCCTCTCTTCCCAATCTTGATTTTTCTCCAAAAGTAACTTTTTTTTTATGTTTCTCTTTTATATACGTATGGATTAACTTTGAGTTTGGATCATTTGGAGAATGGATTAAACATGGATTAAGATGGAAAAATGGATAAAGAATTAACAAATGGATAATGGTTTTGAAATGTGGATTTAAAAATGAATTTAGAAAAATGAATTGGATTTTATAAACGGATATGGGTTAAATAGAATAGATTTGGAAAGTGGATATTCAAATGTGGTCCATGAACTCATTCTAGTAATGGATTGGATAATTGGAATTTAAAAGTGGATGTGGTTCTTAATTTGGATAATTGGTTATTGAATTGGATCTTGGTTATAGGCTTTGGATTTAGATAAAATGGATATGCATTTAGGTATAAAGAAATGGATTTTACATTGAATGGTGAATGATGATGAACTTGAATAATGCTTTTGTTACTTGAATCCCAAGAAATCCCCACAAATCTTCATCAAATTTTAACTTGAATCAAATTTTTGAAAAAAAAAAAGCTTAAGAACTTGATGCCTTTTGAACCCTTTTGATCCCAAACCGAATTCAAATCCAAATCAGGCTGACATTCTTAATGAAACCCCAATTTCAGCAACAAGTAAAAGCAACTGAGTGGGCATAATGCCCTGATTACCACATGAGTCCACAACTTGATCTCTTATACCATGACCCAATACTTTAAAAATCAATCCACAAGATATCTTACCTTTGTGACCAATGATCTCAACACAAGAACAATTCCCCGAGGAACCCCTGAAGATGAAGATAAAGCATGAAGTGTAGAAAGAAACATGACCACCAAGATGTCCTTGACATGATGACCTCTAATCTCATGAACCTCAACTGATAAAAGTCCACAAGCTCAACCATGAATAAGAAACCCTAATTCTCCTTGATGTACAGTGATAATGATGAAATGACTTGAGTTGTCAGTTAAATCAATGATGAAGCCATAAGCACTTGATGACATTGAGAAATTTTGAAGAAGATGACAGTGTATCTTGATAAATGTTGACAAAGATGCTTATAATGGTGAGGATTCAACCTCTAGCTTTAGCTTGAGTGCAAGAACCAAATGAATCACCTCTAAGTACGGAAAACCAAAATCACTAGAAAGTACTTTGATCTCGTGTCTTAGGAGCTCATGCAAATGAATGATTGTGATGTCATGACCTAATAGAGATGCATATGAGTGAAAAGCAAAAACCAGTTAGGGTTAGCAACAAGAGGGGAAATTTTGGGGTGAAACATGTATGAAAAGTGGGATTTTGGGATGGGTTAAAAAACACTTTTCGTACTAATAAACAAAAGAAAAGTGATTCTGCTGCAAGTGTAATCGGTTACCAGATATAGGGTAATCGGTTACACTGTTGAATAACAATGTTTTTGGGCAAACTGTGAGGGGGTAACCGGTTACCCTGATTTAGGTAACCCGTTACCCTGTGTTAATTTTGCGTTGTTGACTGGTTTCCAAGGGTTTAACCGGTTACCCTGATTATGGTAACTCGTTACACTGGAAACATTTATTTTTTGAAAAACTTTAAAATTTCATAACTTTTGTTTTGGGAGTCCGATTCGAGTGTCATTCGAAGCGTCGGAAAGCTGGAGTGAAAACGTTAATCTAAAAATAGTTTCAGTAGCAGAAGTTGAATGATTTTTCTGTTTGTTGATTTTAAATGAATTATTACCATTTTTTTGTGGTGTAAGATGATTTAAAATGCCTTGAGGATGCTTGCCATATTATATGTCATTGTTGTTGGACTGTATGGCATGTTGTTGTTGCTGGCCTATAGTGGCATGTTGTGTTGTTTAGATGGTTGTTGTTGTTGTTGTTGTTGTTGTTGTCATGCATTTCATGGTTGCATAAGTTGTGAGATAAGCCGTGTGCCCATGTGGGGTGTGAGCATCTTATCCGGATTCTAATTGTGGAATGATATCATTGGTGTTGATTGTTGTCATGCATTTTGAATGCTCCAATGGTTTGACTAAACTTTGGAAAAACATAATGTTGGAAGAAGTGTTCCAACATGAAGATTTATGCCCCAGACTAGAGATTTCGAATGAAATGTCACAGCATGAAGATTTAACATTATGACTGTCAACAGGTTTTGTTTTCTGTTCCAAGTTTTAAGGCACAATTGGCAGTGGGTCAAGGAAAGAAGATTGAAAGCCCAAGGAAGCATAAAACTATAAAAGAAGACCAAGACCTAATGCAGAAAAGAGAGAAAGAATGACACAGACTTAGGAATCCTATTTTATAATGTAGGGTTTCGGTTTTGAGAGTTGTAGGTTTCTCTTGTAAGTCCCCCTCTGTATCGATTTGATACATTGTGGTAGACATAGGTACTTGTACAGATTCAGAAACCCGTAGGTAATGAATCGTGTATTGTTCTTGGATGAAGCTTTTAAGCAAATCCAAGTTAACTTGTTAGTCAAGGATGCTTGACTGAACTTTGTATTGAAAGGGGTGTCTTTCAGTAGGATGATGCAGTTATGGTAGAGTAACTGTTAGATAATCAAAGGTTGTGATTTAGAGAGTGAGATGGGTTTCTCTTATCTAGGATGGAGTTCTTAGATAAAGTTTTCATTGGGTAGTGATAGGTAAACGTGGGTGTTTACTATAAACTTGAGGTTGTTTACATAAAACTATACTACTGATACTGGATTCTTCTTCCTGGATTAGTATCCCCCAGATGTAGCTGATTTGCACCGAACTGGGTTATCATATTCTGTGTTGTTTATCATTTTGTAATTTATAGTTTAGTTTTGATTAACATGTTGGATCAGATGTTGAAACATCTATGTTTCTGTAGTTACTGATATCCTTGGTATCAGTCTGCTGTTCTGTTCTTGTTTAATAATTATGCAAAAAATGTCTTGACATGTGTTAGGACATCTGCTGTCTGCTATGCCAGAATTTTCAATTGGTATCAGAGCAGGCATCCTGTTTGTTTCTAGATGAGATCTTTGGGAGATACTTTCTGGCGTTTTAAACAAGGAGGAGTTCTGGAGATCAGATCATCAACTCAGACATACTCAAGGGAATTAATGGATAATATAGATGTTTTGGATCGAAGGTAACAACCCGGTGGTTGTTCATGGTTCTGAGGAGGTTCTACAACAACTGCAGAAGAAATGGCTAGTTCTCTTGTTGGAGTGTCTTATAAGATGTTCTGACATCTTATTAGGGCATGTTGAAGATGTTCCTTTGTGGTTCCGCTGCATATGTTTCTGATGGAAGAGCTCTGGAATTTATGGGATTCTGGATTTGTTACTGAAGACAGATGGTGGAAGATCTCAATCGACGGCCTCTATATTTGAAGATATCTGCGTCTTTTTATTCCAAAGTCAGGAGCGATGGAATGGAGAAGGTTATTGGTAGATGTCTATTATTGTGACTTGATACTTGGAAGCTTGGTTTCATTGTGCATCTTGAAGTCAGTTGAAGAGAAGGGGGATTGAGATTAGGTTTATCAAGTTCTTGCTCTAGGAATTTGGTAAAGTATTGATCGGCTAAGTTGTCAAAGATACTTGAGAATTCTCTCAAGTCCACTCATAAAGGCATCTCAGTCGTGCATCTGGATTCTTCTAGTTACTCTTCTGACTAGAGGGTGTTTCTGTGAAACATAAACCTGAAGAAAGTGGAGGTGATGTATTTTCACTGTCCAAAAGTGAAAGGAAGGATTCATCTTTCTTAATCCTAAGGATGAATCCAATCTGAATGGAGATTTCAGAACTGTTAAGGTAAATAGGGTTCTTTCAGAGAGAAACTTAGTTACTTGAGTAAAGGGTGGCAACCTTGGTATCTCAACACTTTGTTTGTCAAGGAAGATACTTGCGAAGATTGAATACTTGATAAGTGTTCATGGAGGGATCTGTTGGAGTATGGCTTCAATAGTGAAGCAGGGTTATTGAATAAGGATTTAAGATCAATTTCTAATTGTGATACTCACAAGTATTTAATTGATTATCCTTGTACGTGAAGTTCAAGATTGCTGATGTTCAACACGATGTTGAAACATCTCTTTATCTGGGTTTGTGCAGAATCATGGGAGGGGTACTTGTAACACCCCAAAATTTTCCCTCCTATTTATACCACCAATAAGTGGCTTATGCTTCACATACATGTGCATTTCATTTAGGTCCTAAACATTATGCATGCATCATTGGATTTCCCAAGGCATGGGATCAGAGGTCTCAATGATATTGGTTGTTCAAAGCAAGAAGAATGAGGTGGACTCAAGCACTCAAACTGTAAAGGCTCCTTGTGCCTCAAAACATCACATTTTGTTCACTAATCCATCAAGAGATTGAAGTTTACAAGAGACTTGAAGAGGATTACATCCTCCTATCTCTTGATCATAAAATTAGGGTTTTGTGCATCTGTGCATATGACACTCACATGGGCAAGGATCTTGAAGCTTCAACATCATCCCATCACATAGAACATCTTAGTCCAAAGGATTTTCCATTCTCTCCAGAGGAATTAGGGTTTTGACCATTGATTAATATCTCCTAACTTTAGGGGCCAAAATTAGGGTTTTGTGTAAAATCAGTTTGTTTCTGATTCTTTGGGCAAGACTTTATTCAATGGTATTCTACATGTCCTCAAGTATCTAGGAGTGGACTATTGACCATCAATTCCATTCATAAGGGTTTCAATTGGCCAGATGATTGAGGATAAACCAGATTGGGAACAAAGTCAACTGAGTAGTGAAAAAGTCAACTCCTGACTTTTTGGGGTCAACTTTGTGTTCATCATGTTAAATCTGATCAATGAATGGAATTTGATTAAGAAATGTCAAAGGAATCATCAAAAATCAAGAATTGTGGAAAGTTACCAAATTTGGAAAATTAGGGTTTTAGAAAGTTTCCATTTTTGGAAAGTTTTCATGGTTTGCAGCCAACTTCAAGGCCATTTTTCTCCATGTTCCAATCTTAATTTCAATTATTGTCTAACATGAAATTTGTAGTATCATTTCAAGCTTTCCAACCATAGGTAATGCATCTCCATTGGATCATTTTTTAGGAAGTTATGATTGTTGGAAGTTGGAGATTTTCACACTTGCATTTCCAACACTTAGAAATTTTTCTAAGTCTTTAAGGGTCAAGTTTCGTGCCCATGTTCAACCTCCTTTTTGAATGACTTCCAAGCCTTATTTGGAAATCTTTTTCAAACCAAAGTTGTAGAGTGATCTTCCACCTTTCCAACCATATAAAGAATGTCCTATTTGGATTCTTGGATCAAAAGTTATGATCATCCAAAATCATGACATTCAAGTTGTAAAATTGAAAAAACTTAGAATTTTTCTAAGTATCTGAACTCAAATTTGTGACTATGATTTCAATGCCATTTCTCATGATGTTCAAGACCTCTAATTCAATTGTTTCCAACATGAATCTTGTAGTATCAAGTGTCACCTTTCCAATGATACCAAAGCCATGCCATTTGATTCTATATTCACGGAGTTATGGCATTTCAAAATCACCCTCATGAAGATGTTAATCAATTGTACAAACCATGACATATCATTTTCAAACCAAGAGCATTGTTACTGCATTACCACTACATATATCATGTCACACATATTACTACAAATAACCATGCAAACCTTACGTATAATGCATACCATGTGCCACTTACTTCATAAAGCCAATGAAAGAAAAACAAAACTTAATGTGCAAGGAGTTGAATCTGACTTGTACCAACCATCCATCATTACCATCATGATCATCATCATACACTACCATAACAACAACAACTATACACCATGAAAAATCACTAACCCGTGTGCTCACATATAACCGCTCTCATTTTTCTCAATTTCCTAACCATGCCTACACTAACTTTCTAACTGTGATTAACATTTAACCCTCATCTAACCACCATATATAAGAGCCCTTAACCACCCAAACCATTTTAAGTTACACAGCTACTTCATTTTTCACCAAAACAGACCAGAAATCCAACTTCACACCTCCACCTTCAAGCTTTCGATTCTCACTGATCCTTGAAGCTTTTGTGAAAATACTTTCACCATCTTCATCACACCATTGCAGAACACCTTCTGTTTGCATTAGATTCCATCTGGAGTTGCAAAATCACCATCCTCGAATTCAAAAACCTCCATCATCAGCTCTGGAATTGCAAGCTGAATTCAAAGAACCTGAGCATTTATTTTGCTCAGTGGTGATCTCAAGACCCTGCAGGAAGTTTCTATGGATTTCTTGCCAATCCCACCTATCACAGCATGCCAGCGCATTAATGAAGTCCAACTCATTCCCGACATGCTCAATTCTCTTCTTTTGTTTTTCTTTTAATTTTTTTTTGAAAATGAATGATAATAATCAGGAAAAGATTTATGGTCTGGACCAGTATGTTTCCTGCTATTCTCACCCCATATCCTGGCCCATTGTGCAATATGAACTAGATAGTTGCTATTGTAGCAACACCCCAACCTTACATTCTTGTTTTTTCATTCTATCTTTAATATATGTTTCACATGGCAATTTTAAAAATAGATCTCCTCATCTAAAAAATACCAAGATAATTCATGGGTGATCTTCAATGGTTTAATTAATTTTTGATATTTTTTAATTCCAATTTTTGATATTTTTAATATTTGTTTTGGAATTTTGATGTGAATGTGTTCAAAATGACATACCTTGCACATAATGACTTGAAATTAATTTTCCCAATTGATCTTGATCTAATTTTTTGCATACCCTTAGTCACATGATTATATGGCATGTTGATTATCATTTGGGATTTTTTCCATTTATTTTTGGTGCATTTTTAATGCTCTTTTGTGATTTGTTGTGAGTGATCAATGTTTGACAACTTGCCACATGTTTGATAATGTTTGTTCATCTTTTGTGCATATTCTTGAGCCTATTTTTTAGACATGTTGAGCATATGACTTCATCACATCTTGGTTAAATTTCCATAATTTTTCAAGGTCCCTAACTATTTTTCATGAATATTTCATTTCATGCTTAGTGTTTTTGATGTGTGCTAGAAATAGGGTTAAACTTAATGACCATGTGTGACCTCTCTTGAGCCATTTTCCTTGACATGTTTGGACACATCCATTAGTACATTTTGTATGCCATTATGATGCCTTGATTTTGATTTTTGATCATGATCTATATGCTTCCTTTGAACCCTAAATGCATACCTGATTTTTGTTTAATGTTTACCTAAGTGATTGGATTTGATGAAGCATTTATGCAACTCTTTTTGGGATCTTTTGGTCATTGATTTGCACTTGTTATAACATGAGGTAAAGCCTCCTAATACCATTTTATTGGTCCTTTGTGGTGATCTTTAATTGATGTTACATTTGTGTGAACTTGAGTATGCTTACTTGCCTATTTTGACAACATCCTTTGAGCCAATTGTATGCCACTTTTGCTCAATGTTTTTGTGATCTAATTGTGAGATATTATAGGTCATTTGGTACTGACTTGTGTGATTTGACACTCCCTTGACTTGACTTTGTTCACTCTTTACATGATTGACAATTCACATGCTTTTAAGGAATGTTTTGACTTTGCTTTGATCATTACTTGTTCTACCTTCCAAGAGTGCCTTGACATGAAACTTTTGTGACAACTTGAGGATACTTTTAAGCATTGAATACATGTTTCAACTTCTGACTTATGTCATTCAAATTTCAACTTCATGCTTACATGCTCATTGCATGTTCATAAGTGATTGATACATGATATAGAGTGACATCTTTGTGTAGAATTGCCTAAAGTTTTGAACATGACTTTGTGTGGATTTAATGATCATTTATTGACCTATTAAACTTCAATTTTCATTGACTATTATGTGTAATGCTACTGCCCCATGTGGTTTCTTCCTTCAAGTTTACATGTTTGAGCTTTTAAAGTGTATCTTACATGAACATTGTTATGACATTTGTTTGTGTGTTAACATGGTACATAACTTGAATTCTTTTGACAATTTTTAGGACATTGACATGAATGTAATATAGTAGGATATAACTACTGACCTAGGTAGGTTCTCATCCCTTTAGGACTCATTTCTTCTTATTAATTGATTAACATTACTTCTAGTGTAGTCTTAGGACATTTGCATGTGCATTAGTGCGTAGTTTTTGCATATTTCTTTCAACTATTCAATAGTTGAGCTTGGTTTGAATTTGGTAAGTAATTGTATTACTTTACATTGTTTTCCATTCTTATGTGACTTCTTTTCATCTCACTTCTTCTTCTTTACTTCTTTGAATGGTGATTGAATCATCTAATGTTACTTGTGTATGAATCAGATGTTCCCTTAGGATTCCTAGCTTGAATCTAAGTTTGGATTAGGTTCAAAGCAGGAGAGACATTAGGTTACCAATCCAAGCATGCTAACATAAGTAGATATTCCCTTTCCTAACCTCAACTATAGGATCAATCATTGCATGACAACTTCTAGGATGAAGATCCCCTTAGATTTTTCTTTTAACCATTCGAGTCTCTCTTCTCTCTCTAAAAGAAAAGAAAAAACACTTAATAAATATTGTATGTAGAGTGCACCATTAGCCTTAAGTACATGGGAAGTGATAAGCGGGAGTCCCTCCTTACCTTGTCTAGGGTGTTTTGCATACGTCCCGCCTTGGGTCTATCTTGTAACGCATTCGATCCTATGTCATAGTCTTTAGCACGATACATTTCACAAACAAAACAAATCAAAACACTTCTTCGAAAATACATAAACAAATCAATCGTCTTCCTTCGAGATTCTCTTCTCATCTCACTCACTCTAATCGTAAGGACACGCTAGTTCTGTCCTACCGCAAACAGGTAAACGCTTAAGTCTCCACGCAACGAGCGTCAACACCTAAACTGCTAGAACGCGAAGTTAGCGTCATCCACCTAAAAAAAAACAAACAAACAAAGACCCTGTAGGTAAAACTATGACTGCTCTGACTTCTTCTCTCATGTCCGATTGAGGACACGTAGGCACAAGACAGCGATGTCTTGGCGAGCAACCTTCCCCACAAACCCGTAGTCCTCTGAAATACGTTGACTCTAACTTTCCCACTCCCGAGGGAATACGTAGGCCTAGGACGGCGATCTCCTATCGAGTCACCTTTTTTCCTTTTGTTTTACCTCTTCTCTGTTTCTCATTCTATTCCTTTCCAGTAGCAATGGAGCTTCAGATACCTACACCCCTTTGATCAGAACAACAAGCGTGGATCCCATTGAGTATGATGGACGCGGGGGGGTGCTAATACCTTTCTCTCGCGTAACCGACTCCCGAACCCAGACGATGGTTGCGATGACCATGTCTTTCCCTTTCTTCAGGTTTTCTTTGATCGTTTCCTTTCCCTGCGTCGAGATGAATAACGTTCGGTGGCGACTCTTCTGTCTTTTCCGCCGGTTGATTTTCGCAGTTGCGTCAGCTGGGGACTCTACTGGGGACTCTGGTTCCTTAAGCGAGTCAATCCTAGCGCTTGTTTGTTTTCGGTTATTGGGTGTTTATCTGTATGCTTTATCTACTTTATTTATGGATTTATTGCACGTTTATTGCTTTTATCGCATTTATCTGCTTTATTGAATTTCATTACTGCCATATATATACTAGACTGTGCTGGATTGCTGGTTTTCTTTGGTGGGCAGGGTGTTCTGAGAGATTAACCCAATACCCAGGCTTGAGTATACACACAAGACTAGAGTGGAAAGTAGTGTGGCTTGCGTAGCGTCTTGGTATGTTTGGTTTACACGAAATCCACATCCAGACGGGGTTTTCTTGGAAGATATTCTGATTTGCGCGTCTTATGCATGTCAGGGTGTAAACTTAGAAAGCTTTCGACCATTCCCGAGGACTCAGTTGAGGCACTCCTCTAAAGGGGTAATAATGTCAAACCAGAAATGGTGAACGCTTTATCACCTTTTGATCCGAGGACCCGAGACAGCTATAGGAAGACCTTTTTGAGGGGAATCAGTTGAGGCCTCCTCGATTAATGATGATGCCAAACCAGAAGTGGTGAACGTATCATCATTTCTCGACCTAAGAGTCCATGATACCGAGGATCCTTTGTTTTAGAACCCACATGTGAGAGGGGCTGGGTGTTTACAGGTTTGCAGGTAACTTTGACTTCCAACCTACCCGGTTATCTGGTATTCTTACTAAAGTGAATAGTTGATCCTATTATATTCAACCATTTGTTATTCACATGATTCACACAGTTCAGTACAGACATATCTAGCTATATGTGGCACTTCTGATACCATGCCTATGCATTGCATCATGTCATACCCTAACATTCATGTTTTTTCATTTCCAGGTTTATATCTTACTCTTGATTCCAGTCAGTGGGTTTCTACAAGGATGGATACTGATAAGAAGAAAAATATCATCATTTACAAGTTTCCTAAGCCTGATCTAGGCCCTATTAACAGCTTGAAGGCTTTGGCGAATTCTGATGTGTTGGGAGCTTTCAAGAAGAAGTACGGGTGTATTCTGTCTTTTGTTCACAACATCAGTGATTATGAGTACAGAGGTCTTCACACGTTGCTGCAATTCTATGATCCTCCTTTGAGGTGTTTCGTATTTCCAGACTATATGTTGGTCCCAACCTTGGAAGAGTACGCAAGCATCTTGGGGATTTCTATCAAAAAGAGTGCACCGTTCTTTGGTTCCAAGAAAGATCCTGAGTTCAGGGATGTGGCTAGTGCTCTTTATTTGAGCAAATCAACGTTGGAAGCTAACATAGCCAGTAAAGGAAGTTTTCGGGGTTTTCATCTAGGTTACTTGACAAAGAAAGCTCATGAGGCTGCTGGAGACAAAGGATGGACTACTTTCAACGCAATATTGGCTCTCTGTACGGTATTGTTCTGTTCCCAAATGTGCCTGACTTCGTTGATATGGGCGATATCAAAATATTTACGATGGAGAATTCGATGCCAACTTTATTAGGGGACCTTTATCATTCAGTGCATCACAGAAACGAGAAGAGAAGAGGATGATTTATTCATTGCATTGCACCTCTCTTTTACAAATGGTTTGCAAACCATCTACCTCGTTCGGGCACTTTTGTGGATACCAAGGATTCTCTGGAGTGGTGTCAGAGACTGATGGGTTTGGCCACCAAAGACATTGCTTAGATAGATCATGAGTTGCTTTGCAAAGATATCATTCATAGTTGTGGTGAGTTCCTGAATGTGCCATTTATAGGGAGGAAAGGGGGAATCAATTATAACCCCTCTTTAGCTATCAGACAATTTGGGTACGCTTTGACATGTCCACCAGTAAAGAGGTATGGCGAGGAGTCCTTATACTTCCAAGTAGCGGATGGCGTGGCGATAGCGCATAAAGTTTATGTTGCTTGGCTCAGCATACATAGAAGAGGGAAAACTGTTTTGGGGAAAGGCAATAACCGAACCTATCCCCCGTATGAAGACTGGCTAAGGAAGAGGGTTGAGGATTTCTATTTGCCTTTTGACCCGGCGCCTCCTTTGTATACCAAGGTTGTGGAAGAAAGAACTACTGTTGCTATTGAAGAATTCAATAAGATGCAAGCTATTGTGAATGAACTCCGTATAGGGAACTCTGGCCTAAATAACCGTCTTCAGGATGCTTTGCATATCAACAAGGGATTGGAATGTAATGCCTAAGATGCAACGAAGTTGCCAGTAGAAAAGGAGAAAGACTTTGCAGATCTGAAAGGAAAACTCAAAGCGAAAGAGGAAGACCTCCAGGACGTGAAAAGAGGCAAAAACCACTTTTGTGACAAGCTGAAGCAAGCTCAGAGGGAAATCGAAGAGCTCAAAGTTTAAGCTGGAATAAAGAAGGCAAAGCTAAGAGATGCCATTGGAGACGATGACAGCGCAAAGCATATTGTTAAGCTGAACCAGGGTATTGGAAAGAGAAACAAGATGATCAAGGAGTTGATAGAGCAACCGACTCATCCTAATACCGAAGCACTTCTCGAGGAAGTCAAGACCAGTTTGTACGGACTAGGGGTTTAGTAATGAATTGTCTCTGTATTTTTGTTTGTTGCTTATTGTGATTACCACCCGGCTTGTTGATGGACTCACCTATGGTTGTACCAGACTCATTTGTATGACTTTTTGAAGTATTATATGATGACATGTTTGTTTCAGCAATGTTTGTTTCAACCGTATTCTCTCAGCAATGTTTGTTCCAGCTATATTTTCTCTGATATATATATGTTCTAGTAATATCTTCTCGGCAATGTATCTGATCCCTCACCCGACCAAAACTGGAATCAAAGTATAGATATACCTTGGAAATGATTAAACATGGCATATGCATGCATTCACGCATTTCATTTTGCATAACAGGTGTTTATACTACTGGATTTCTTACCTTATTTGATTGAACAGGAAGGATTGCTGACTCTTACCTTCACCGCTACTCAACACGCCAGAATCAATAGAAAGTAATAGATTAGATTCAAGTAGAATTGACGATAGCCTGCAGCCAAATGGGGCAGTTCATGGTGGACATGCAAGCTTTGTTTCAGGGTGAGAAAATGCTGAGAGAAGAAGTCCATCAGCTGAACACTCAGATGGGGTTGATTATGGAAGTCGTGAGAAATGTGTTAAGAAAGGAAGGCAATCCCATGCTTGAGGTTGCAGCAGAAATTTTTACTCCTCCCTTGCCTGTGGGATCTCTCCCAAAAGGTGATTTACCTCGGGGATCTTCTTCACAATCTGAAGGTCCATGACTTTCCCGACAGCAACTACCTCCTGTTTCCCAAGACAATCCCAAGGTTAAGAAGTACGCACAGAGGCCGAAGAAGCCTGTGAGGATCTTTGATCCACTTCCTATGCCTTATGCTCAGCTATTGAGGCATCTTCTCCAGCTTCAATTGGTTGAACTTCGGACGTTGACTCCACTCACTGGCATTCCCCCACTAGGCTACGATGCAAATATCTATTGTGATTTTCATTCTAGAGCGCCGGGGAATAATATTGAATAATGCAGGGCCTTTCAGCATATTGACCAGGATCTGATCGATTCAAAGGTAATTGAATTCACGCCAGGCAGCATGAGCATACAAGGTGGTCCTACTCCTGCTGTTGCAAAAGAAGTGGATATCCATGTTTTCTCTCCTGAAGCTACATCAAGTCAGGGGCATATCTTGCAGTCCTTGGTCTTAGAATCTCCACGTCTGGAACTATTGCCTGTTCCTAAGCCAAGTCTAAGGATGGAAGATCCTGAGCAAGAGGAGCCCCCAAATCAGTATCAGCAACAGAGCTTCCATCAGAAGAGTCAGCAAAAACCCAGAAGGCCCGAGAGAAGGTTTGATCTCGTCATTATTCCCCACAGTCAGCTGCTTGTTCACTTACTTCAGGGCTCTTTGATTCAGCTAAGGGAAGTTGTGCTTGTTCCATATCCCATCCCTCCATATTATGACATGAATGCTAGGTGCGAGTACCACTCAGGGACACAGGGGCATGCAATTGAAAATTACAACATGTTCAAACACAAGGTGCAAGATCTGATTGACGTTGGGGTAATTACTTTCATCGCAGACGGTCTGCACATCATTTGAAGCCTCCTTTCTCAAGTGAGAACTCATAATACAAGGGCATCGTCAGGAGCAATAAGTCCAGACAGAGTCAGACCTCCTCAACAATGGCAATCTTTAGCTTCTTTACTATATTTTCATTTGTATTTTTCATTGTTTGTTAAAGCATTGTATACATATAATAAAACTTGTTTGTTTGGGATATGACCTTAATGCAATGAATATGTTTTTTCTTGAAGTAATTCATTCTTGTCCATTCATACGATATTTCTGTGCATTGCAATACCAATTTACGTGCTTAAACTCTTAGAGGGGGGATGACGAATTGAAAACGCAAACTTTCTGGTCGTATGCTTTTGGAACAAAACCTTGCTGATGATGTACATGCATTATTCCAACTCCCCAAACACCAGATATATAAGGGAGATAGACCCTCGTTAACCCCGTTGAGCTTAGAAATATAAGTTTCTTCTGAAAAAACCCTCATATCTTAACCCCGGGGCAGGGTAGTCGTCAGTTGATTTGACCAAGCGTTCAAACCTCAAAAGGAATGCACATCTAAAGGTCCATTACCTTTTATTCCTCACACATCAGGAGGTCAAAGGGCGTGAAACCATAATGGTTATCCCTCACCGCAAGGAGTGAAGCAGTCACAATCCTTTCGAAGAAGTCAAGACATCCAGTGTCACACGATTTGTTCAAAAAAAAGAAGAAAAATGAGAAAGAAGGCCTGCTAAGTCGAAAGCTTGGGAAAAAATGACTTAGGCAAAAGTTAGGGCATCCCGCTGGACATCACAATCGAAAAGGATTCAAAACAATTAGTCCAGGCAAAAATCAGGGAAATAAATAAAAATAAAAAAGAGCAAATAGAAAAAACGAAAAGGATTACAAAAGAAAAATCCTTGAGCATGAGCAAATCGTGTGACTACAGACACCAAAGACGAAAGGCGCGACTGCCACTCCGAAAACCTTGTGGGCTCCTGAACCATCACTGCTGACATTCAATAACCTTTTGAAAGGTGAGTGCTTGTGCCGAATTAACTGAACGTAGTACTGGAGGACATCAAGGAGAATGGGTGGGTACAAACAAAATTTTGAGCCATTAATCCTTCTTTCTCAAACCGTTAACCAGGCCACGTTACAACCATCAAAATTCCTAATTGAAGTAAGGTATTCTGAAGGCGTACTTCCGATAAGACAACGTTCCTGACTCCCATGAGTGGGGCTAAAATATTATTGGTATTTCATGTGCATAATATCCTTCATTCAAAAATTAGTGTCGCATCTTAACCAGTGATTCGGTCACAGGGTTTGGCGATATCTTTTCAATAAAAACTTCAAGATTAACATGTATGTTGCATTAGAATAATCATTCTCAGAATAAACATTTTCTGCTTGCATACATTGTACTTGACGCCAATGAAACTTGCATAATGAGCATCAGTCGAGAAGTCTAACTTTTCCAAGAGAAAATTCCTGGACAATCATATTGAGGAGCATGTAGTCAAAAGACTCTGCCAGGTAACGGTTTTCTCAACAAGTTGTGCTCAAATGTAGCCAATCTGGGGCAGTCACGTCGAGAAATCTCTCCAAGGTTCAACTGATATGGGGAAGTCACGTCGAGAAATCTCTCCAAGGTTCAGCCAATATGGGGCAGTCACGTCGAGAAATCTCTCCAAGTTAATCCAATTCGGGGCAATCATGTCGAGATTCAGCAAATCTCTCAGAGACAGGGATAAAATTACTGCAAGACTCGTATTGAGGCAGGCCACCTCAGGAGAGAGGAGTTGTCCTCTCCAAAAGATAGTTAATCAGAATTACTTCTCCAGGGTTCGGTATACTAGGGCTGAATACTTCAAGTCTTCGTGATACCGCGCGCGGCAAGTTCCTTTATAGGTTATGTTGTACTTGAGACATCTCCTTGTTGCTTTATACGTCAGATACCATCTCCCTCTCACAGCAATTAGGGCATCATTCAGATATGAGAATATATGTCTCCCCGGCAGAAATAGCTAAGGTTGCATCGTCCTCGGCAGAGTGCTAGGTTTTCTCATTATTCTCCACAGCGAGAGTCCAGAGGTTTGGCTTCCCCAACCAGAGTTGGATTTGTCTTTTCTCCAGTAAGAGTTCAGGTCCCTAGATAGGGTAAAGATGATTTGTTTGCTCTCCAAGCAGGTGGGCATCCCCAGCCAGAGGCTTGTTTGACCTCCCATCCCAGTAGAGTTTCTCTCCCCACAAAGTACTGGTATAAAATTTCCTCATCAAGTCAGGAGGCATAATTCCCCAACAGGAGACTTGTTTGATTTCTCCAACAAGCATTTCCTTCATCAACAGAGGCTTGTTTGATCTTAGTTCCCCCAGCAGCCAGGTCAGAAGGTTGTCATTTCCCCCAGCATCCAGAACAGAAGGTTGTCATTTCCCCAGCAAATTTCAATGGATATAAGTTCTCCCCAAGCAGAAGTGGTTCAAGTGATGTCTTCCCAACCAAGTCATCATTCCCCGCAGTTCGCAACAAGTTTTGGTAGTTCAGAGCCCATATGTATCAACATTACTCCCCAGCCGAGTTGTTGATCTTTTCCCCACAAAAAGTCAGAAGATAAGATCAGTGGTCACTTCCTCAGCAGAGTTGCTAATTATCATCCCCAACAGATGATTCTCTTTGCATCTTGCATATAGTAATCATCATTACATCGCATCTTCAAAATGCGTAGCATTTCCATTTCGTATGGAGCATTACGCCATAGAAAAATTCAAACATTATGCATCTGAAGCATAAGCCAGGTTTAATATTTTTATTGCCAGACGTTCCCCCGACAGAAAGGGTTTAACTCAGGAGGTTCAATCTTACTTTATCCCCGGTGAAGTTGCCAATGAACTCGTTCATCTTACTGATATTCCCCTACAGAGTCGTCTGTTTAGGCTTCTCTTTTTCCCCAGCAGAAAATGATGTAATTTAGGAAAGATCGTTTAACTGTAGCCCCCAAGCAGGCACCTCAACCAATCCTTAGGGTAGTAAATCTGTCAATCATACCCTTTTGATCCTCTTTCCCTGGCAGAGTCGTCTGACTAGGATTCTATTATCCCCTCAGTATTTTCTTTGATACCTGTAAATATCATCTTTCGATACCGATAAGTATCGTCAATTTAATCTTCTTTGATACCTATAAGTATCATCTTTCGATACCAGTAAGTATCGTCAATTCAATCTTCTTTGATACCTGTAAGTATCATCTTTTGATACCGGTAAGTATCATCAATTCAATCTTCTTTGATACCTGTAAGTATCATCTCTCGATACCGGTCCGTATTGTCTTGCAATACCTGTCCGTATCGTCATTTCTTTCTTTGATACCTGTAAGTATCATCTTGTGATACCTGTCCGTATCGTCAACTCAATTTCCTGTGATACCTATAAGTATCATCTTTCGATACCTGTCCGTATCGTCATTTCTTCCTATGATACCTGTAAGTATCATCTTTCGATACCTGTCTGTATCGTCATTTCTTTCTTTGATACCTGTAAGTATCGTCAATGCAACACACTCGCTCGTGTATGTATCTTTCTTTGATACCGGTAAGCATCTTCTTTCGATACCAGTAAGTATCTTCTTTCGATACCGGTAAGTATCATCTTTCGATACTCGTCTGCATCGTTGATCCAAACCCATGTCCACGTTTTTATCTCGTGATTTCAGACACTCGTCTGTGTCATTTCTTCTCCCTAGCAGATTTCTCAATCTCTTCTACCCTTTTATCCCCAATAGAGTCATTCACGCTCGTCAAGTTTTTTACCTTTATTTTCCACCCACAGAGTGTAAATTTTCTATTTATGTTGGTATTCAATCCCTATTTACCTTGAATGTTTGAAAGTCATTGCTCTCATCCCTTCAGGTCCACAGTTGATTGAATAGGGGCAGCTGTAAACACCCCAAAATTTTCCCTCATATTTATACTACCAATAAGTGGCTTATGCTTCAAATACATGTGCATTTCATTTAGGTCCTAAACATTATGCATGCATCATTGGATTTCCCAAGGCATGGGATCAGAGGTTTCTATGATATTGGTTGTTCAAAGCAAGAAGAATCAGGTGCACTCAAGCACTCAAGCTGCAAAGGCTCCTTACGCCTCAAAACATCACATTTGGTTCACTATTCCATCAAGTGATTGAAGTTTGCAAGAGACTTGAAGAGGATCACATCCTCCTATCTCTTGATCATCCAATTAGGATTTTGTGCATTTGTGCACATGACACTCCCATGGGCAAGGATCTTAAAGCTTCAATATCATCCCATCACATAGAACATCTTGGTCCAAAGGATTTTCCATTCTCTCCAGAGGAATTAGGGTTTTGACCATTGATAAATATCTCCTAACTTTTGGGGTCAAAATTAGGGTTTTGTGTAAAATACGTTTATTTCTGATTCTTTGGGCAAGACTTGATTCCATGGTATTCTACATGTCCTAAAGTATCTAGGAATGGAGTATTGACCATCAATTTCATTCATAAGCGTTTCAATTGGCCAGATGATTGAGGATCAACCAGATTGGGAACAAAGTCAACTGAGCAGTGAAAAAGTCAACTCTTAACTTTTTTGGGGTCAACTTTGCGTTCATCATGTTAAATATGATCAATGGATGGAATTTGATCAAGAAATTTCAAAGGAATCATCAAAAATCAAGAATTGTGGAAAGTTACCAAATTTGCCAAATTAGGGTTTTAGAAAGTTTCCATTTTTGGAAAGTTTTCATGGTTTGTAGCCAACTTCAAGGCCATTTTTCTCCATGTTCCAAGCTTCATTTAAATATTTGTCTAACATGAAAGTTGTAGTATGCATTTCAATCTTTCCAACCATAGGTAATTCATCTCCATTGGATCATTTTTTAGGAAGTTATGATTGTTGGAAGTTGGAGATTTTCACACTTGCATTTCCAACACAGAGAAATTTTTCTAAGTGTTTAAGGGTCGGGTTTTGTGCCCATGTTCAACCTCCTTTTCGAATGACTTCTAAGCCTCATTTGGAAATCTTTTTCAAACCAAAGTTGTAGAGTGATCTTCCACCTTTCCAACAATATAAAGAATGTCTCATTTGGATTCTTGGAACAAAAGTTATGATCATCCAAAATCATGACATTCAAGTTGTGAAATTGAAAAAACTTAGAATTTTTCTAAGTATCTGAACTCAGATTTGTGACCATGATTTCAATGCCATTTCTCATGATGTTCAAGACCTCTAATTCAATTCTTTCCAACATGAATCTTGTAGTATCAAGTGTCACCTTTCCAATGATACCAAAACCATGCCATTTGATTCTATATTCATGGAGTTATGGCGTTTCAAAATCACCCTCATGAAGATGTTCATCAAGTGTACAAACCATGACATATCATTTTCAAACCAAGAGCATTGTTGTTGCATTACCACTACATATATCATGTCACACATATTACTACAAATAACCATGCAAACCTTACGCATAATGCATACCATGTGCCACTTACTTCATAAAGCCAATGAAAGAAAAACAAATCTTAATGTGCAAGGAGTTGAATCTGACTTGTACCAACCATTCATCATTACCATCATGATCATCATCATACACTACCATAACAACAACAACTATACACCATGAAAAATCACTAACCCGTGTGCGCACATATAACCACTCTCATTTTTCTCAATTTCCTAACCATGCCTACACTAACTTTCTAACTGTGATTAACACTTAACCCTCATCTAACCACCATATATAAGAGCCATTAACCACCCTAACCATTTTTAGTTACACAATTACTTCATTTTTCACCAAAACAGACCAGAAATCCAATTTCACACCTCCACCTTCAAGCTTTTGATTCTCACTGATCCTTGAAGATTTTGTGGAAAGACTTTCACCATCTTCATCACACCATTGGATAGCACCTTCTGTTTGCATTAGATTCCATCTAGAGTTGCAAAATCACCATCCACGAATTCAAAAACCTCCATCATCAACTCTGGAATTGCAAGCTGAATTCAAAGATCCTGAGCATTTATTTTGCTCAGTGGTGATCTCAAGACCTAGCAGGAAATTTCTAAGGATTTATTTCCAAACCCACCTATCACAGCACGCCAGCGCATTAATGAAGTCCAACTCATTCCCCACGTGCTCAATTCTCTTTTTTTGTTTTTCTTTTAATTTTTTTTTCTGAATATGAAATATAATAATCAGGAATATATTTATGGTCTGGGCCAGCGCGTTTCCTGCTATTCTCAATATTTTTTATTCCAATTTTTGATATTTTTAATATTTGTTTTGGAATTTTGATATGAATGTGTTCATCATAACATGCCTATTTTGACAACATTCTTTGAGCCAATTGTATGCCACTTTTGCTCAATGTTTTGGTGATCTAATTGTGAGATATTATAGGTCATTTGGTACTGCCTTGTGTGATTTGACACTCTCTTGACTTGACTTTCTTCACTCTTTACTTAATTGACAATTCACATGCTTTTAGGTAATGTTTTGGCTTTTAGGGAATGTTCACTCCTTACTTATTCTATCTTCAGAGAGTTCCTTGACATGAAACTTTTGTGACAACTTCAGGATACTTTTAAGCATTGAATACATGTTTCAACTTCGGACTTAGGTCATTCAAATGTAAACTTCATGCTTACTTGCTCATTGCATGTTCATAAGTGATTGATACATGATATAGAGTGACATCTTTGTATAGAATTGCCTAAACTTTTGAACATGACTTGGTGTGGATTTAATGATCATTTCTTGACTTCTTAAACTTCACTTTGCATTGATTATGATGTGTAATGCTACTGCCCCATGTGGTTTCTTCCTTCAAGTTTACATGTTTGATCTTTTAAAGCGTATCTTACATGAACATTGTGATGACATTTGTTTGTGTGTTAACATGGCACATAACTTGAATTCTTTTGACAATTTTTAGGACATTGACATGAATGTGATATAGTATGATATAGCTACTGACCTAGGTAGGTTCTCATCCCTTTAGGACTCATTTCTTCTTATTAATTGATTAACATTACTTACAGTGTAGTCTTAGGACATTTGCATGTGCATTAGTGCGTAGTTTTTGCATATTTCTTTCAACTATTCAATACTTGAGCTTGGTTTAAATTTGGTAAGTACTTGTATTACTTTACATTGTTGTCCATTCTTATGTGACTTCTTTTTCATCTCACTTCTTCTTCTTTACTTCTTTGAATGGTGATTGAATCATCTAATGTTACTTGTGTATGAATCACTTGTTCCCTTAGGATTCCTAGCTTGAATCTAGTTTTGGATTATGTTTAAAGTAGGAGAGACATTAGGTGACTAATCCAAGCATGCTAACATAAGTATATATTCCCTTGCTTAACCTCAACAATAGGATCAATGATTGCATGACAACTTCTAGGATGAAGATCCCCTTAGATTTTTCTTTTGACCATTTGAGTTTCTCTTCTCTCTCTAAAAGAAAAGAAAAAAAACTTAATAAATATTGTATGTGGAGTGCACCACGAGCCTTAAGTACATGGGAAGTGATAAGCGGGAGTCCCTCCTTACCTTGTCTAGGGTGTTTTGCATACGTCGCGTCTTGGGTCGATCTTGCAACGCATTCGATCCTATGTCATAGTCTTTAGCACGATCCATATCGCAAACAAAACAAATCAAAACACTTCTTCTAAAATACATAAACAAATTAATCGTCTTCCTTCGGGATTCTCTTCTCATCTCACTCACTCTAATCGTAAGGACACGCTAGTTTTGTCCTACCGCAAACAGGTAAATACGTAAGTCTCAACGCAACGAGCAGCAACACCTATACTGCTAGAATGCGAACGTTAGCGTCATCCACCTAAAAAACACCAAACATACAAAGACCCTGTAGGTCGAACTACGACTGCTCTGAGTTCCTCTCTCTAGTCCGATTGAGGATACGTAGGCACAAGACTGCGATGTCTTGGCGAGCAACCTTCCCCACAAACCTGTAGTCCTCCGAACTATGTTGACTCTGACTATCCCACTCCCGAGGGGAAACATAGGCCTAGGACGGTGAAGTCCTATCGAGTCACCTCTCTTTCTTTTGTTTTACCTCTTCTCTGTTTCTCATTCTATTCCTTTCTAGTAGCAGTGGAGCTTCAGATACCTACACCCCTTTGATCAGAACAACAAGTGTGGATCCCATCGAGTACGATGGACTGGAAGGGGTGCTAATACCTTCCTCTCGCGTAACCGACTCCCGAACCCAGACTATGGTTTCTATGATCATGTCTTTCCCTTTCTTCAGGTTTTCTTCGATCGTTTCCTTTCCTTGCATCGGATGAATAACGTTCAGTGGCGACTCATCTTTCTTTTCCGCCGATTGATTTTCAAAGTTGCGACAGTACTGTATAAGCTTTTGGATCTATTTCTCTTGGGTGTTGACCTAAGAATCAGCTTTAGTTTGGTGTGGCAGAAGCATCTGATCTCTGGAGAGTTTCCTAGCAAGAAACTGGTCTAGACAATGGTGATGTGGAAGATAAATAAGAAGACATCATAATCTTGATGAATAGTTCTTGGATCAGTTTATTTCTGATCTAGGAGTATTGGAGTGCAGCAGGTGTGTTCCAGTTGTTACTAGAAGTATCTGATGTTTATCTGGAAAGTGTCCTGGTAAGAGACTTGTCCAGAATATGGTGTTGGTGATGGCACAACTTGGGTCAGTTTATTTCTGATCTAGGCACATAGGAGCATGTGATCTTGCTCATCTTGGAGGTCAAGGATAAGTGGCAGTTATCTCAGACTTTCTGTAGACTGCTCTACTTAAGTAAAATGGCATCCTTTGGTATAGCTGTGGTGTAGTCTATGACTACTTCTCTTCTGAAGAATCAGACTTAGAATGTTTGATTTATTTGGTGTTGTGAAGCAGATATTCAACAAGGTGTGAGCTTGAATTGAATACCTGTGATATGATTAAGTAGGATGGAGGTTGTCTACTCAAACTTGGTTGTTGAATCGAGTCTATGAGAACATGGAACTCTTGTTCTGTTATAGGAGAAGGTTCTTCTAAGTGGCAGAAGGAAGGGCTGAATTCCTCGGATGGATGTCTGATCAGATGTCATGACATCAAACAGAAACTTCAGAGTCTTAGTTGGTGTTGTGGCGCATCATCGTAAGATAAGTTGATCTTCTCAGAAATAAATGAAATTAATGCTTCAAAAAGGTCTATCTCATGCAGTTTGCGAGAGCTGTGGAAGGAGAAGATGTTACATGTTTAAGGCTTGGTGGATCCAAGATGGCTTGCTATGGAGTAATTAGATCATGTAACTTGAAGATTAGGTTTCATTGGTGGATCATAAGGTTTTCTGAAACTCTGAAGGAAGTTAAGATTAACCAAACAATGGCATTTAGTTGATCTTTATTGTGCATTCAAGATGGGTGCTTGGAACTAATTACTCTTGAGCAGAAGGGTAGTTGGTTGAAGACTTAAGGAGGTTCTGCTTCAGTTCTATCTTGGAGCTTGTGGTATAAGTTCTAAGCTAATTATGGAAGATTACATTCTTTTGGTGGATGAGAGTTTATTTCTCTCTGTGGTTATCTGGAGTTCTTGTCGATCAAACTGGTGGCGCAGTGTTGTTTGAAGATTTTCAGTTGGATTACTATGCAGATAGTAAGTCTAGTGGTGGAGTATATCTAAAACCATGTTGGTTGGTGTCTGTGATATGTGAAGGATGTCCTAACTGATGTTAGAACATCTTCTGGGTTGGTTATCCTTAGAGTATGATTCTTAGTTCTGTGTGTAGAACTTGACACTCACATCTTGCCTAAGAGGTATTTATCTTATCATACGGGAGAATGATGGGTAAAGGACTGTCTCGAAAGTCTGATGTGAATGTGGTATCTGACTGAAGTGGATCATGGATTGATTGCATGAAGGTATGGATTCTGATGCGTTCAAAATATGGAAGCTGATATTCACCAGTTGAATAAGAAGTATTCTATCTTATCATATGGGAGAATGATAGATTGAAGACTGTCTTGGATCGTGGGGTGTTTATCTAGAAGACTGACTCTTGTTGAAGTCAGAATACTTGTGGAGAAGTGGTTTCTTCTGCTACTAGGCATGCTAGAGAGAAATGGATCAGTTTGGTGCTTGTGGAGCAAATAAGCTGAGGATTTCTTGAGCATGTGCTTGATGTCCTTCAAGTGTGAAGAACATCTGGGTAAGCTAGCAAACTAAGGGGCTTTGTATGTCTCTTTGAGGAATGTGAAGCATTCAGATTTAATTGGGTTGTATCTCAGGGAACAATGAAATCTATACATGAGAATTCAGGAGGAATTCATGTGGTGTATGGATAGTTTCTGGACGTGAGGGATCAATGGTGTTTTGGTCTCAATCCAAGAGTTTATTGGTTGTGGTATAAGGATGCATTCCTGGTACTCTCACTATATGATCATGAAGTTGTCATGGGATATCATGTGGTGATTTTAGGTGTTTCTTGCTGAAGAAGCATCTGTTGAGAAAGATAGTGGGAGAACTTCCGTCTGTTAAATGTACTAGTGTGGTACATGGATTGCTTGAGGTTCAAGCATTAGGTGAATGCGTTCAGCAGGTGTGTTGAACAGAGGGTGTGCTCTTAAATACATGAAGATGCTTCTTATGTTTTCCATTCATTCAAGGTGTTCTTCTTGCAAAGGAGCACTGGTTGTCTACGACAGGGGGAGTTAGACCTCGGTTGTGGATATGTGGCTGCAGTAGTGCAGATTGAATATCAAGATTGTTTGTGGTTTCAAGCAGTTTTTGGTAGATTGCCTCAGGTGAGGCTGATATGTCAGACGAGATGTCGTGACATTGCTCTTCTGATATAAGTTCTGCGTGAACTTATCAGGTTATTCTAATTTAGTCATTGGTGTCAATGAATTGAATTAGAAGTGGTACAAGTATCTTGGGAATTTCTTTTGCTGTCTGGAAGAAATTAGTTTCTCTACTGATGGAAAGGTCAATGGAAGAATTCTGTTGTGATCAAGTCTGCTAATTCTGGATTAAGAAAGTGATTATAGTTCTGTCTGTGAGGACCATAAATCTGACAAAATCAGGTTAGGTATCAGGACACTATTCAGAAGCGGTTTCAAGGAAAAGTAAAAAAAGGTGGAATATTTCGAAACTAACTTAACCAGCAGTCATTGCACTCATTGACTAGTCTTTTCTCTCTTTCAAATGGATTGGCTCTACCTATGTAGCTTCTTCAATATTTAATCAGGACCGTGCTAAAACACCTTTCTTGTTAAGTTGAGAGAAAATGGGTTTTTTCCGTGTTTGGGTAAGCACAATTTGGGTATGGGTCTGCATGGGCCATTTTTTTTTCCAACTTTTGGCTAAAAAGGGGGATAATGGCTTTTTGCTTACTACTGAGTGGTGTATGTGCATCTGTGCTACTGATCTGAAAGAATGTCTCAATATCTCAAAGGAAGTTCTAACGTTCTAGTAGTTCTAACATCTCGGGAATTGTGTTTTATGATCAGAGTTAGGAAGCAAGTATGTATTTGGTGTCACAAGGGAATGAAGAGGTTATCTTCTCCCTCATTCCACTGCATGCACCATCAAGCTGAAGAATGTTTTAGCCAAAATTTGTCAAAAGGGGGGATTGAAAGCTCCAATGGTTTGACTAACTTTTGGAAAAACATAATGTTGGAAGAAGTGTTCCAGCATGAACATTTATGCCCCAGACCAGAGATGTCGAATAAAATGTCACAGCATGAAGATTCGACATCATGACTGTCAACAGGTTTTGTTTTCTATTCCAAGTTTCAAGGCGCAATTGGCAGTGGGTCAAGGAAAGAAGATTGAAAGCCCAAGGAAGCAGAAGACTATAAAAGAAGACCAAGACCTAATGCATAAAAGAGAGAGAGAGAGAGAGAGAGAGAACGACATAGACTTAGGAATCCTATTTTATAAAGTAGGTTTTAGGTTTTGAGAGTCGTAGGTTTCTCTTGTAAGTCTCCCTCTGTATCGATTTGATACATTGTGGTAGACATAGATACTTGTATAGATTTAGAAACCCATAGGTAATGAATCGTGTATTATTCTTGGATGAAGCTTTTAAGCGAATCCAAGTTAACTTGTTAGTCAAGGATGCTTGACTGAACTTTGTATTGAAAAAGGGTGTCTTTCAATAGAATGATGCAGTTATGGTAGAGTAACTGTTAGATAATCACATGTTATGATTTAGGGAGTGAGATGGATTTCTCTTATCTAGGATGGAGTTCTTAGATAAAGTTTTTATTGGGTAGTGATAGGTAAACATGGGTGTTTACTATAAACCTGAGGTTGTTTACATAAAACTATACTACTGATAGTGGATTCTTCTTCCTGGATTGGTATCCCCCAGATGTAGGTGATTTGCACCGAACTGGGTTATCATATTCTGTGTTGTTTATCATTCCGCAATTTACAATTCTGTTTTGATTAACATGTTGGATCAGATGTTGAAACATTTGTGTTTCTGTAGTTACTGATATCCTGGGTATCAGTCTGTTGTTCTGTTCTTGTTTAATAATTATGCAGAACAATGTCTTGACATGTGTTAGGACATCTGCTATCTGCTATGCCAAAATTTCACATTTCATGGTTGCATGAGTTGTGAGATAAGTCATGTTCCCATGTGGGGTGTGAGCGTCATATTCGGATTTTAATTGTGGAATCGTATCGTTGATGTTGTTGAGGTTATCGTGTGCCCATGTGGGATATGAGCGATCACGGTGATTCGTGTGCCCATATGGGGTGTGAGCAATCACGGAAGTCGTGTGCCCATGTGGGGTCTGAGCGACATTATGGAAATTCCGACGGGAATTGTGATCCAGAAATAGGGATTGGGTTCTGAAATAGGAACCGAATGGTACCACATGCATTGAATCTGGTTGTGAGTCTTATTTCATCGCATATTGGTTACATTTGTTGTTGTGTTGAATGTTATAGTTGTATGTGGAATGTTGTAGTTGTATGTTGGATGTTGTAGGTGTATGTGGAATGTTGTAGTTCTATGTTGTAGTTGTATGTGGAATGTTGTAGTTGTATGTTGGATGTTGTTGTTGTATGTTGAATGTTGTAGTTGTATATGGAATGTTGTAGTTGTATGTTGGATGATGTTGTTGTATGTTGAATGTTGTAGTTGTATGTGGAATGTTGTAGTTGTATGTTGGTTGTTGTTGTTGTGTTGTATGGTTGTTGTGTTGGTTGTGTGGTGTAGCACGGTTTTTGTGGTTTTGAATCACTATCGCTTTGGTACTACAGTTTGATTCATTTTTTATCCCGTTGAGCTGATTAAGGAAGGGAAATAGATGTCTCCAATTAACCCTGCTTGCAAACTGAGTTTAAACAGTCAAAACTGTTGGTTTACAGATGTTATCAAAATAGGGGGTTCATTTTTTAGGGTTTATTTGCTTAAAAACAAGATCTGGACTATTTTTGAGGTTTTACGTTTAATGCTTTTGATGGATATATGAAGGTACTGGGTTTTGGGTTTTTTGATTAGTATGCTCGCTAAGATTTTTTCCATCTTATGCCTACGTATTCCTGAAACAGGGAAATCAGAGTGATCGTAGTTCCTCCTATTCTATGGGAGGAAAAAGTTTGTTTTGGTGTCTTGTTCAAAGCCAAAGACATGAAGCTAAATGTGGTTTGTGTCTTGTTCAAAGCCCAAGATATGAAGCTAAAGGCTTGACAGAGAGAGAATTTGTCATCTCTAAAGAGGAATTGTTGATGTTTGTGTGCTGTGAGCAAGGCAGAACTTTGATGCTAAAAGGTTGATTGACTCAACCAGGGGTTTCTTTATACAAAGCCTAGGAGGAGGCGGGAAGTTTGACTTTTCCGGGGAAAATGTTCTTTCTGTCTTGTACAACGCCCAAGATTGAGGCTAAAAGGGATTTTGACTCCATCGGGGAGAATGTATCTTGTATAAAGCCCAAGATGGAGGCTGACATGGTTTGACTCAACAAAAGAGTACTTTTATCTGTCCTGTATAAAGCCCAAGATGGAGGCTGACATGGTTTGACTCAACAAGAGAGTACTTTTATCTGTCTTGTATAAAGCCCAAGACGGAGGCTAAAAAAGGATGGACTCAACAAGAGAGTCTTGAACAGGTGATGGACTCAACAAGAGAGTCTGAAGGTTGATTGACTTAACAAGAGAGTCTTTTATACTCAATGAGAGAGTGATTTTCTATTTCGTACGAAGCCCGAGATTGAGGTTAAAAAGAGATTGACTCAACAAAAGAGTCTTTTATACTCAACAAGAGAGTGTTTTGCTATCTCGTACGAAGCCCGAGATTGAGGCTAAAAAGAGATTAACTCAACAAGAGAGTCTTTTATACTCAACAAGAGAGTGATTTATATGTCTCGTACGAAGCCTGAAATGGAGGCTAAAAAGGGTTTGACTCAACAAGAGAGTCTTTTATACTCAACAAGAGAGTGTTTTATATGTCTCGTACGAAGCCCTAGATGGAGGCTAAAAAAGGGTTTGACTCAACAAGAGAGTCTGAAAAGGTTAGCTCTGTTAGGGGGAATCATTTGCACAAAGCCCAAGAGGAGGTTGTCTTACTGCTGAGGATTAGATCCATAGGCAGGCCTAAGGGTGGGGAACTCTCATGAGAGAGACCGGGTTTCAGAGTGATCGGTGTTTCTTCCTATGTTTGAAGGGAACTTGAGAATGTCTTTAAGACTCAATAGGCTTAGACTGTCCAAGTCTAGAGTTTTATCTTTTGTACAATTCCCAAGAGGAGGCACGGGCATTAAGGGATGAGTATCAACCCTAGAATGGTCGGAGTTTTGACGCTGGAAAGACTGATCTAGCAAAGGATGACTAAGTTCTTTCTTATACCTTTAAGAGGTCGTTCGGGTCCTTGTATTAAGCCCAAGAGAAGGCATGAGAACTTCTAAGAAGCCGAAGGGTCCTTGTACAATGCCCAAGAGGAGGCGGTGATACTTTTAGGAAGCCTGTGGGTCCCCAAACCAAGAGAAGTTTAAGAAATACAATTCACAGAGAAGAGATCATTCCAGGAAAGTTCGAGAATTTGGAAGAAACTCAAGAGATGCCATTCACGGAGAAAATATCATCTCTAGGGAGTTAGAGTTTCTTTGACAATTTCTAAGGGTGGCAGTCTGAGAAAATGTTTACCGAGAATACTGCTTTTCTCTTTGTTCCATATTGTTTAACCCCAAGAGAAGGGAAGACTATATCTGGAATCCTACGGGGATCTAGTTTTGTTTGTATTTAAGAGTGACTATAAAGGCTTTACCTAGTGCTAGATGTAGTTGCCGGGGAAAACTCTAAATAACTATACTAGTATTACACAGTGGATATGGGACAAGTATATAAAAGGATGTGAAAGAAGACTTATAGTGAGTCAACCCCACAATACATTTATATACATATGAAAGCGGTAAATGAAAGCGGATAAACACTTACCCGTTGTAGAGCTTCCATGATGTTTTGTTAGTTGTTCAACAAAGAAAGTTTTGATAACATATATTTGAATTCAAAATCAAAGGAGAAAGTGCTTTGAAAAGATTGTTGGGGCTTACAGCTCAAGGAGAGGCCCAAGTTTTAACGATGATCGTACCGTTGTTTTGAAAACACAATGGGTCTTATACAATATCTGAGGCCCAAAAAGATTTTATTTACAAAGGGGTTGGCTCTTACACTCTATTAGAGGCCCAAAAGGTTTTTGTTTTTGAAAAGGAATAGGACTTATAGCTCGAGGAGAGGCCCGATTGTTTTTGTTAAAAAGGCGACGAACGCGCCGTTGTTTCTGAAACTGTATAGGGACTTAGACAATGCACTAAGGCCCAAATTATTTTATTTACAAAGAGGTGGGACTTACACTCTATCAAGCGGACCAATGAGTTTTTTAAGAAAAGAAATGGGTCTTATAGCTCAAGGAGAGGCCCAGGGAAAGACAGTGATCACACCGTCGTTTGGGAAATTGTACTGGGGCTTATACAATGACTGAGGCCCAAATTATTTTTGTACAAAGGGGGTTGGGTCTTACACTCTATTAGAGGCCCAAAAAGTTTTGAAAGCGATTAATGAGGGTTGAATTAATCAAAAACCCTAAATTTGTTTCAAAAAGGAATTAATTTTGTTTAAAAATTAATAAAAATTGATCATAACATGTGAAAAATGAGTGGTGATCTAGGATCAATGCTTCAAAAATCATGTTTATATCCACAAAATGATTGAAAATCAATTAAGTTTGGGAAATCAAGAAGGAACAAATATTTCAAATGTTAAAAACAAATAAAACATTAATTCTTTGCAAAAATATCAAATATATGAAATAAATAATATTTTTGGGAATTTTTGGCAAAATAAAATATATTAACATTTTTGTGAATTATTAAAAAAAGAATCAACTCAAAATCATTAAAATTCAGAGAGAAATTAATTTTTGAATCAATTAAATAAAATCACAAAATTCAAATATTTGAATTTTCAAAAAAGGCGCCAAGAACATGGCAAGAACACGCGCGTGTTCTGAGCTTGGCCTGATTTGCATTTTCTATCCAATCTCACTGAATACTTGATGAAATCACACAATCCACATATCAATCTTCTCGTTTTCACCTCACGGTCATGTCTATGGTCTTTAATTTCATTTATTTTAAGCATGGAATAAGAAATCAAGACAAAACCTCAAGAACCCTAAAATTAGCATGAAGGCTAAGAATTTTGATACACGATCCAAACAAAGCAATTAATTGAGGGGAAACATTCTATGCATGATTATGAACATTTGGAAAAAGTATTGTGCGAGGAAATATGCATAGATTAAGAGATTACCAAGTTTAGGCTTACTTGAAGGTCGTGACAGCAAGGGCAATGTGATTTTTGAGTTGGAGGTGTTACAGATGAGTTGTGATGATCTGAACAGCTTCCCTACACCATATGGATTGTGTTTGAATGCTTGGACTTGATTGGAAATGGCTGGATCACTTTATGGCATCTCAGCTGCAACTTGGTTAAAACCTTGAGCAATTGGCTGGTGATTCTGAGAAATCAGTGTTTCAGTTGTTGTTTAAGTGTTTGGATCACTTCCATATGATGTTTATGAGGTGTGTGTGTGTGTGATTGGTTTGGTTGGAATAATTCTCAAACTCAAAACCCAATGGTGACTTGCTTTGGAAGGCAAATTTGGAAGTGAGAAGGTGATTTTGAGGAACTGCATCTACTTAACCAACTTCAGAGCCTCTCATTGAAGAACTGCATCTACTTTCGATGGATCCATAACCATACTCTCATCTGAAATAACATATCCAAGAAAAATAACCTTTTTCAACCCAAATTCTCACTTGAATAACTTAGCATAAAACTTCGTCTCTTTTCAACACTTGTAATTCAAATCCCAAACACTCTACCTGTTCTTCCTCTGAGTTTATAACAGATCCAAATATCCTCAATCAAAGCCATTATGAACTTATCCAAATAAAGATGGAAGATACGACTCCTCTACTCCACAACATTACGGACGCATTACTAACACCAAATAACATCACTATACGTTATAATGCCCAACCAAATTCCAAAAGATATAAATTTTTAAAGCTTTTGCAAAACTTTTCACTGGGTAACTGGTTACTCACATACAAGCTTAACCGAGTAAATAACAGCATATCCCGATGATAACTAACATAACCAATCACATTAAATCGATCAAAGCCTCAACTCACACAATTTCGCCACTCTTATCAAACGTTCCAACCAATTGTAATTTCAATCAAACTCAACCAAACCATTCCAATCATCTATTCATGAAAGTGGACACTCGTTCTCAATCGTTACCTTATTCAACTGTCAGTAATCCATACACAATTTCTTCTCTTGACCGTCCAATTCCACAAATTCCAACATGTAGCAACAACCAACCCAAAAAGAACTCTCAAATATTACATCCACACCTAAGGGTTTTCTCAAGATTTCCATTAATGCTCTAAAACTCCAAAAACTCCAAACCTCACCCGAACTCTAAGTTTCGCTTTCCAAAGTCTCAATACCATTATACACATCATGCTTGTTATTCCGTTCAATCATCCTTCCTTTTTGCTACTAACAAAGCTGGAGCTCTCTAAGACGACACACTTGGTCTCACAAATCCCTTTTCCAGTAAATCTTCCAACCGCTCTTTCAATCTGAGTTTCACTTCTTAAAAGTTCTTTTACTTACTTAGCAGATCCAAACCTCAAATCTTCCCCTTCGTTAAATTTAAATTCACTCTCTACTCTCTGAGAACAACCATTAACGATACCCAATCATTCTCTCTCAATGACTTCCCAACTGGACCAACATACCAAAACCTCTAATCCGTCTCATCTTCCGATATTATAATCTTCATCGACTCAACAAAATAATCCGTAATCATTTTCTCAATTCCAACCAATTCATTGTACACACTATCAAAGCCTGAAAGATACGTCTATTCCATCCAACACAATTCCCGTCTACTATCAACAAGGGATTAAGGGTGATCAGTTCCTTAATTTGTCAATAGACAGCCGACAATCATGATGGGGCATAAACCGTCTTTACCAAACTATAATAGCATTCCTTGCATCTTGTGCACAAAACTACCGAAGGCACAAATCCTTAGTTGACATAAACCTTACCTCTGCATTCCCTCCAGAATCGGGAACAACACTGTCCAAACCACACTTACACTTTGGCAACCCACTGTAAACAAACAAAGCAACTTGGAGAAGTACAAGCTTCTCCCCCACTTATCTCATTCTCAATCCTGAAGATAAAATATTAGAAAACCAGAAAGCACTGACAGTGTTTTGCACACATATCACGTACTAAGGGACAAACAACATCGACAGTATTCAACTGTCACACCAAATGACTCAACAACTTGGCCAGACGGACCGACCTGCTCTGATACCACTATTGTAACACCCCAATTCCCATCGCGAATAAATAATACATAAATAAATCAAAGTAAATAAAAATTTATTTTTCCGACAGAAACAAGGATGCCACATTTACAGAAAGAAAACACAATCCCTGCTCATAAATTTGATACATAACACAAAGTGGAATGAACCTAAAAAGGAAAGTTTTTCCAACAAAGGGAAAGTTCAATCATGGAATAAAGCGGAAAGATCCATAACTGACTTGTTTTACAAAGTAAATTGCTTTATAACATCAAAATATTCCTACAAGGTAATACAAAATAAATCTAACCAATATATACATATATAACAAAAGCGTTCCCCGACTCCCGTGCTACGTATCAGAGCAGACAGACCAACAAAAGGATGGAGAACTAATCTGCACCAAATCCTCCAAGACACAAATCTGCAATTGCCTCATAGAGCAACAAATCACAGCAGAAGGGTGAGAAATAACAACTAAATTAAGATTGCATAATAATATGCAAAAACACATAAAAATTCGCATGCATAGTTATTCTCACCACAAGCATCACATACTAATACATATTGCATGCCCCAAATACATAACATATTTCTAATAATCCAAACACATAGCATATATCAATTATACCAACATGATAACATATTCACACATAATGCATGCCAAAGTTATGACATATAGAAACACATCACCACATCACATAGCATATGTCTATACATAAAACATATTATCCACAACCAATGCATTTATCACATATGCACATCAATTCACCAATGCTATCACAAACTCAACACATAATCAATCCATTAGTGATTTATGAAAATGCAAAGAGACCGACACAACGACTCTATGCAAATGCCATGCGGTACCAATCCATCCATCATTCTCATCATCAGTTCACTCAGGAACTATTGGAATCATCGCTTGTTACTTAGTGTAACTCCCCGTCGGGCAAACGATGTTCCCCGTCGCTTTAGGTCCTCTTGGTATAAGGCTCACGGAATTTATGGATCGCTTTTGGTCCTCTCGGTATAAGGCTCACGATCCGATCGCTTTAGGTCCTCTTTGTATTAGGCTCACGATCGTCTATAATCATCGCTTTAGGTCCTCTTGGTGTAAGGCTCACGATGTTATAGCGGATTCCCTCTGGAACCGTTTCGTCGCTCACACCCACTAGGGCACACGACATCACAAGATGCATATCATGATGCTTGGCATACAAGGACTCATGACAATCAAATGCATCTTCACAAATCAACAATATGGATTATCTCATCATCGTTATTCATGCATTGGAAACCAATTCAAACAATGCATTCATTTTCCATAAGGCCACCAAATAACACACATTGAGTTTCACATAAACAATGCATTTCATCATAATCCACAAACCACAACAATCCCACCAAACATCTTAACAACATACATTGATATTCAATCAAACAATGCATCTTACCACACAACAACATCATTAATCATGCATTACAATCACACCCAAAACAATGCATTTATTTCTCCACAAGACCCCAAACCATCATCACAACATTTCATCACATATGTTCACATCATACATTCCCGGCGGTAACTATTTTCGCCCGGCGGTGCTCCCTTCGCCTCTGCATCGCCCGGCGAAGCAGCGACGTACATTCCCTAACCAAACATTAAAAGAGTAAGCAGCGTGACAAGCTGCACCTCTTGGGTATCGCCCGACGGAAGCCCGCGTCGCCCGGCGCTCTGAGCACCGCCCGACGCCCTACACCAGAAACAGAAAAATTCTGCTGCGTTTTCCTTGGTCCAAATTCCAACTTTTACCCACCAAAACAGTTTCAACATCAAAACAAATATCAACGATTATTCATAAACACAGCGTGATCATACAACGCAATCTATATCGATTTTCGACCGTGAAAACATTGATTTCTACTCGTTTGTCTCATTTCGACCTATATTTGAAAAACTAAGGGAAACAAGTAAACATTCAAACATACACATACATATACATATACAAGCAGGATATAATCGAAACTTCTCACCCTTACCCGATTATTCGCGATTGAAACGGAGTTTCCTCGATTTTTCCTCTTTCTCCTCTTTTCTCTTTCTTTCTTCCCCTTTTCTTTCTCTTTTATTTTTTTCTTTTCTTTCTATTCTCTCTCTAATCTCTATTTATATAAATATCCAACTAATCAAATGACCATTTTGCCCTTACGCTCAAATATCTCCCAAACGTTCTCAAAACGCGATAAAACATAAACATACCGATGAAAAACATATCGTGCAATAAAAGTTAAAAAGAAAAATATAATTTAATGCAAATATTTTACCTATCAGAGAAATTAACCAATTAACTCAATTAGCAGGTAAAATACAACAAATTCACACATTTCACAAAATTCACATAAATGAAATAAATAAATACAATTAAACAAATCGGGGCGTTACAATTCTCCCCCACTTAGAAATTTTCGTCCTCGAAAATATACTGAGACGAACAACTCCGGATACGACTCTCGCATCCGACTAACCAACTAACATGCCAACACTAGGCACACCACGAGTAACACAAACTGACAAACCACCTTGCTAACAGCAGCTACAACAACGACACGACAACGACGAAAACTACAACGACAATATGCAAAGCCCATACAATGCACTTGACGACCAACTCACAACTCAAAGAATACCCAAGTTACTAACACACATGTTCACTCTTGAACCGAAACACAACAAGAACACAAGTTCCATGACCCAACATCATTTCAACAACCTCTACATAACCACAATACCAACATCCTTGTCACACAACAATATTACAACAATGCTACGATTCACCAATCGAACATACAACCCAAAACACCCATCTACATAGTAGCCCATGAATAATATTTAAACCTTTCACCTAACGCTTCCATTCTGAAACATCCAATGGTCTCATCACTCCTACATGTTTACAATGTTCAACCTATGAACTCTTAGAAGTCACACATGCATATACAAAGGGTGCCACATCACGCTTCCGCTGCGCACTCTGATTACTCGTAACCATCAAAACTACCAATCTCACGTCCAAAGTCTAACGCTTTCTCACCCCTGCCAAAAATCACAGTTCACTTTAATATTCCCAACCTCACACTCTCCTATGTTATCTCACACACCAGACACAAGTCTCTAAACTGCTCAAATAATTTTAATTCTCTGACCATCAAAACAGACATGCATAAAAACTTTCGACTTAACTCATCATGCACGACATTAACTTTTCTCGAAGATAATCCCGGCCAAATTCATAACTCGTCACGAATTCCAACCCTCCTCGTTGTCTCATACTTTATTCCTTCTGACCAACCAGGTACTCAATATTCTTATGATTACTAAACACCTCGAACCTAAAACCATAAAGATAATACCTCCAAATCTTCCAACACAATACAACCGCAACCAGTTCCAAATCCATAATAGTATAGATCCTTTTATGAATCCTCAATTGTTGTAAAGCACAAGCCACGACTTTACCCTCTTGCATTAACACACAGACTAAACTCATCAAAAACACATCACAATACCTCACAAACGGTTATTAGGATCACACAGAATCAAAACTGGAGTCATAGACAACTTCTACTTTAACTCTCTGAAACTTTCCTTACAACGAACATCCAAAACAAACGACTCGCCCTTTGCAAGTCAACTGAGATAACAGAAGTACGAACTTAGCAAAGTCTTCCCTAGCCTGCAGTAACAACCAACTACGCCCAAAAATTTCTAATCTCCTTAACTAACTTCAGAGCCTCTCATTGTAGAACTGCATCTACATTCGATGGATCCATAACCATACTCTCATCTGAAATAACATATCCAAGAAAAATAACCTTTTTCAACCCAAATTCTCACTTGAATAACTTAGCATAAAACTTCGTCTCTTTTCAACACTTGTAATTCAAATCCCAAACACTCTACCTGTTCTTCCTCTGAGTTTATAACAGATCCGAATATCCTCAATCAAAGCCATTATGAACTTATCCAAATAAAGATGGAAGATACGACTCCTCTACTCCACAACATTACGGACGCATTACTAACACCAAATAATATCACTATACGTTATAATGCCCAACCAAATTCCAAAAGATATAAATTCTTAAAGCTTTTGCAAAACTTTTTACTGGGTAACTGGTTACTCACATACAAGCTTAACCGAGTAAATAACAGCCTATCCCGATGATAACAAACATAACCAATCACATTAAATCGATCAAAGCCTCAACTCACACAATTTCACCACTCTTATCAAACGTTCCAACCAATTGTAATTTCAATCAAACTCAACCAAACCATTCAAATCATCTATTCATGAAAGTGGACACTCGTTCTCAATCGTTACCTTATTCAACTGTCAGTAATCCATACACAATTTCTTCTCTTGACCGTCCAATTCCACAAATTCCAACATGTAGCAACAACCAACCCAAAAAGAACTCTCAAATATTACATCCACACCTAAGGGTTTTCTCAAGATTTCCATTAATGCTCTAAAACTCCAAAAACTCCAAACCTCACCCGAACTCTAAGTTTCGCTTTCCAAAGTCTCAATACCATTATACACATCATGCTTGTTATTCCGTTCAATCATCCTTCCTTTTTGCTACTAACAAAGCTGGAGCTCTCTAAGACGACACACTTGGTCTCACAAATCCCTTTTCCAGTAAATCTTCCAACCGCTCTTTCAATCTGAGTTTCACTTCTTAAAAGTTCTTTTACTTACTTAGCAGATCCAAACCTCAAATCTTCCCCTTCGTTAAATTTAAATTCACTCTCTACTCTCTGAGAACAACCATTAACGATACCCAATCGTTCTCTCTCAATGACTTCCCAACTGGACCAACATACCAAAACCTCTAATCCGTCTCATCTTCCGATATTATAATCTTCATCGACTCAACAAAATAATCCGTAATCATTTTCTCAATTCCAACCAATTCATTGTACACACTATCAAAGCCTGAAAGATACGTCTATTCCATCCAACACAATTCCCGTCTACTATCAACAAGGGATTAAGGGTGATCAGTTCCTTAATTTGTCAATAGACAGCCGACAATCATGATGGGGCATAAACCGTCTTTACCAAACTATAATAGCATTCCTTGCATCTTGTGCACAAAACTACCGAAGGCACAAATCCTTAGTTGACATAAACCTTACCTCTGCATTCCCTCCAGAATCGGGAACAACACTGTCCAAACCACACTTACACTTTGGCAACCCACTGTAAACAAACAAAGCAACTTGGAGAAGTACAAGCTTCTCCCCCACTTATCTCATTCTCAATCCTGAAGATAAAATATTAGAAAACCAGAAAGCACTGACAGTGTTTTGCACACATATCACGTACTAAGGGACAAACAACATCGACAGTATTCAACTGTCACACCAAATGACTCAACAACTTGGCCAGACGGACCGACCTGCTCTGATACCACTATTGTAACACCCCAATTCCCATCGCGAATAAATAATACATAAATAAATCAAAGTAAATAAAAATTTATTTTTCCGACAGAAACAAGGATGCCACATTTACAGAAAGAAAACACAATCCCTGCTCATAAATTTGATACATAACACAAAGTGGAATGAACCTAAAAAGGAAAGTTTTTCCAACAAAGGGAAAGTTCAATCATGGAATAAAGCGGAAAGATCCATAACTGACTTGTTTTACAAAGTAAATTGCTTTATAACATCAAAATATTCCTACAAGGTAATACAAAATAAATCTAACCAATATATACATATATAACAAAAGCGTTCCCCGACTCCCGTGCTACGTATCAGAGCAGACAGACCAACAAAAGGATGGAGAACTAATCTGCACCAAATCCTCCAAGACACAAATCTGCAATTGCCTCATAGAGCAACAAATCACAGCAGAAGGGTGAGAAATAACAACTAAATTAAGATTGCATAATAATATGCAAAAACACATAAAAATTCGCATGCATAGTTATTCTCACCACAAGCATCACATACTAATACATATTGCATGCCCCAAATACATAACATATTTCTAATAATCCAAACACATAGCATATATCAATTATACCAACATGATAACATATTCACACATAATGCATGCCAAAGTTATGACATATAGAAACACATCACCACATCACATAGCATATGTCTATACATAAAACATATTATCCACAACCAATGCATTTATCACATATGCACATCAATTCACCAATGCTATCACAAACTCAACACATAATCAATCCATTAGTGATTTATGAAAATGCAAAGAGACCGACACAACGACTCTATGCAAATGCCATGCGGTACCAATCCATCCATCATTCTCATCATCAGTTCACTCAGGAACTATTGGAATCATCGCTTGTTACTTAGTGTAACTCCCCGTCGGGCAAACGATGTTCCCCGTCGCTTTAGGTCCTCTTGGTATAAGGCTCACGGAATTTATGGATCGCTTTTGGTCCTCTCGGTATAAGGCTCACGATCCGATCGCTTTAGGTCCTCTTTGTATTAGGCTCACGATCGTCTATAATCATCGCTTTAGGTCCTCTTGGTGTAAGGCTCACGATGTTATAGCGGATTCCCTCTGGAACCGTTTCGTCGCTCACACCCACTAGGGCACACGACATCACAAGATGCATATCATGATGCTTGGCATACAAGGACTCATGACAATCAAATGCATCTTCACAAATCAACAATATGGATTATCTCATCATCGTTATTCATGCATTGGAAACCAATTCAAACAATGCATTCATTTTCCATAAGGCCACCAAATAACACACATTGAGTTTCACATAAACAATGCATTTCATCATAATCCACAAACCACAACAATCCCACCAAACATCTTAACAACATACATTGATATTCAATCAAACAATGCATCTTACCACACAACAACATCATTAATCATGCATTACAATCACACCCAAAACAATGCATTTATTTCTCCACAAGACCCCAAACCATCATCACAACATTTCATCACATATGTTCACATCATACATTCCCGGCGGTAACTATTTTCGCCCGGCGGTGCTCCCTTCGCCTCTGCATCGCCCGGCGAAGCAGCGACGTACATTCCCTAACCAAACATTAAAAGAGTAAGCAGCGTGACAAGCTGCACCTCTTGGGTATCGCCCGACGGAAGCCCGCGTCGCCCGGCGCTCTGAGCACCGCCCGACGCCCTACACCAGAAACAGAAAAATTCTGCTGCGTTTTCCTTGGTCCAAATTCCAACTTTTACCCACCAAAACAGTTTCAACATCAAAACAAATATCAACGATTATTCATAAACACAGCGTGATCATACAACGCAATCTATATCGATTTTCGACCGTGAAAACATTGATTTCTACTCGTTTGTCTCATTTCGACCTATATTTGAAAAACTAAGGGAAACAAGTAAACATTCAAACATACACATACATATACATATACAAGCAGGATATAATCGAAACTTCTCACCCTTACCCGATTATTCGCGATTGAAACGGAGTTTCCTCGATTTTTCCTCTTTCTCCTCTTTTCTCTTTCTTTCTTCCCCTTTTCTTTCTCTTTTATTTTTTTCTTTTCTTTCTATTCTCTCTCTAATCTCTATTTATATAAATATCCAACTAATCAAATGACCATTTTGCCCTTACGCTCAAATATCTCCCAAACGTTCTCAAAACGCGATAAAACATAAACATACCGATGAAAAACATATCGTGCAATAAAAGTTAAAAAGAAAAATATAATTTAATGCAAATATTTTACCTATCAGAGAAATTAACCAATTAACTCAATTAGCAGGTAAAATACAACAAATTCACACATTTCACAAAATTCACATAAATGAAATAAATAAATACAATTAAACAAATCGGGGCGTTACAATTCTCCCCCACTTAGAAATTTTCGTCCTCGAAAATATACTGAGACGAACAACTCCGGATACGACTCTCGCATCCGACTAACCAACTAACATGCCAACACTAGGCACACCACGAGTAACACAAACTGACAAACCACCTTGCTAACAGCAGCTACAACAACGACACGACAACGACGAAAACTACAACGACAATATGCAAAGCCCATACAATGCACTTGACGACCAACTCACAACTCAAAGAATACCCAAGTTACTAACACACATGTTCACTCTTGAACCGAAACACAACAAGAACACAAGTTCCATGACCCAACATCATTTCAACAACCTCTACATAACCACAATACCAACATCCTTGTCACACAACAATATTACAACAATGCTACGATTCACCAATCGAACATACAACCCAAAACACCCATCTACATAGTAGCCCATGAATAATATTTAAACCTTTCACCTAACGCTTCCATTCTGAAACATCCAATGGTCTCATCACTCCTACATGTTTACAATGTTCAACCTATGAACTCTTAGAAGTCACACATGCATATACAAAGGGTGCCACATCACGCTTCCGCTGCGCACTCTGATTACTCGTAACCATCAAAACTACCAATCTCACGTCCAAAGTCTAACGCTTTCTCACCCCTGCCAAAAATCACAGTTCACTTTAATATTCCCAACCTCACACTCTCCTATGTTATCTCACACACCAGACACAAGTCTCTAAACTGCTCAAATAATTTTAATTCTCTGACCATCAAAACAGACATGCATAAAAACTTTCGACTTAACTCATCATGCACGACATTAACTTTTCTCGAAGATAATCCCGGCCAAATTCATAACTCGTCACGAATTCCAACCCTCCTCGTTGTCTCATACTTTATTCCTTCTGACCAACCAGGTACTCAATATTCTTATGATTACTAAACACCTCGAACCTAAAACCATAAAGATAATACCTCCAAATCTTCCAACACAATACAACCGCAACCAGTTCCAAATCCATAATAGTATAGATCCTTTTATGAATCCTCAATTGTTGTAAAGCACAAGCCACGACTTTACCCTCTTGCATTAACACACAGACTAAACTCATCAAAAACACATCACAATACCTCACAAACGGTTATTAGGATCACACAGAATCAAAACTGGAGTCATAGACAACTTCTACTTTAACTCTCTGAAACTTTCCTTACAACGAACATCCAAAACAAACGACTCGCCCTTTGCAAGTCAACTGAGATAACAGAAGTACGAACTTAGCAAAGTCTTCCCTAGCCTGCAGTAACAACCAACTACGCCCAAAAATTTCTAATCTCCTTAACTAACTTCAGAGCCTCTCATTGTAGAACTGCATCTACATTCGATGGATCCATAACCATACTCTCATCTGAAATAACATATCCAAGAAAAATAACCTTTTTCAACCCAAATTCTCACTTGAATAACTTAGCATAAAACTTCGTCTCTTTTCAACACTTGTAATTCAAATCCCAAACACTCTACCTGTTCTTCCTCTGAGTTTATAACAGATCCGAATATCCTCAATCAAAGCCATTATGAACTTATCCAAATAAAGATGGAAGATACGACTCCTCTACTCCACAACATTACGGACGCATTACTAACACCAAATAATATCACTATACGTTATAATGCCCAACCAAATTCCAAAAGATATAAATTCTTAAAGCTTTTGCAAAACTTTTTACTGGGTAACTGGTTACTCACATACAAGCTTAACCGAGTAAATAACAGCCTATCCCGATGATAACAAACATAACCAATCACATTAAATCGATCAAAGCCTCAACTCACACAATTTCACCACTCTTATCAAACGTTCCAACCAATTGTAATTTCAATCAAACTCAACCAAACCATTCAAATCATCTATTCATGAAAGTGGACACTCGTTCTCAATCGTTACCTTATTCAACTGTCAGTAATCCATACACAATTTCTTCTCTTGACCGTCCAATTCCACAAATTCCAACATGTAGCAACAACCAACCCAAAAAGAACTCTCAAATATTACATCCACACCTAAGGGTTTTCTCAAGATTTCCATTAATGCTCTAAAACTCCAAAAACTCCAAACCTCACCCGAACTCTAAGTTTCGCTTTCCAAAGTCTCAATACCATTATACACATCATGCTTGTTATTCCGTTCAATCATCCTTCCTTTTTGCTACTAACAAAGCTGGAGCTCTCTAAGACGACACACTTGGTCTCACAAATCCCTTTTCCAGTAAATCTTCCAACCGCTCTTTCAATCTGAGTTTCACTTCTTAAAAGTTCTTTTACTTACTTAGCAGATCCAAACCTCAAATCTTCCCCTTCGTTAAATTTAAATTCACTCTCTACTCTCTGAGAACAACCATTAACGATACCCAATCGTTCTCTCTCAATGACTTCCCAACTGGACCAACATACCAAAACCTCTAATCCGTCTCATCTTCCGATATTATAATCTTCATCGACTCAACAAAATAATCCGTAATCATTTTCTCAATTCCAACCAATTCATTGTACACACTATCAAAGCCTGAAAGATACGTCTATTCCATCCAACACAATTCCCGTCTACTATCAACAAGGGATTAAGGGTGATCAGTTCCTTAATTTGTCAATAGACAGCCGACAATCATGATGGGGCATAAACCGTCTTTACCAAACTATAATAGCATTCCTTGCATCTTGTGCACAAAACTACCGAAGGCACAAATCCTTAGTTGACATAAACCTTACCTCTGCATTCCCTCCAGAATCGGGAACAACACTGTCCAAACCACACTTACACTTTGGCAACCCACTGTAAACAAACAAAGCAACTTGGAGAAGTACAAGCTTCTCCCCCACTTATCTCATTCTCAATCCTGAAGATAAAATATTAGAAAACCAGAAAGCACTGACAGTGTTTTGCACACATATCACGTACTAAGGGACAAACAACATCGACAGTATTCAACTGTCACACCAAATGACTCAACAACTTGGCCAGACGGACCGACCTGCTCTGATACCACTATTGTAACACCCCAATTCCCATCGCGAATAAATAATACATAAATAAATCAAAGTAAATAAAAATTTATTTTTCCGACAGAAACAAGGATGCCACATTTACAGAAAGAAAACACAATCCCTGCTCATAAATTTGATACATAACACAAAGTGGAATGAACCTAAAAAGGAAAGTTTTTCCAACAAAGGGAAAGTTCAATCATGGAATAAAGCGGAAAGATCCATAACTGACTTGTTTTACAAAGTAAATTGCTTTATAACATCAAAATATTCCTACAAGGTAATACAAAATAAATCTAACCAATATATACATATATAACAAAAGCGTTCCCCGACTCCCGTGCTACGTATCAGAGCAGACAGACCAACAAAAGGATGGAGAACTAATCTGCACCAAATCCTCCAAGACACAAATCTGCAATTGCCTCATAGAGCAACAAATCACAGCAGAAGGGTGAGAAATAACAACTAAATTAAGATTGCATAATAATATGCAAAAACACATAAAAATTCGCATGCATAGTTATTCTCACCACAAGCATCACATACTAATACATATTGCATGCCCCAAATACATAACATATTTCTAATAATCCAAACACATAGCATATATCAATTATACCAACATGATAACATATTCACACATAATGCATGCCAAAGTTATGACATATAGAAACACATCACCACATCACATAGCATATGTCTATACATAAAACATATTATCCACAACCAATGCATTTATCACATATGCACATCAATTCACCAATGCTATCACAAACTCAACACATAATCAATCCATTAGTGATTTATGAAAATGCAAAGAGACCGACACAACGACTCTATGCAAATGCCATGCGGTACCAATCCATCCATCATTCTCATCATCAGTTCACTCAGGAACTATTGGAATCATCGCTTGTTACTTAGTGTAACTCCCCGTCGGGCAAACGATGTTCCCCGTCGCTTTAGGTCCTCTTGGTATAAGGCTCACGGAATTTATGGATCGCTTTTGGTCCTCTCGGTATAAGGCTCACGATCCGATCGCTTTAGGTCCTCTTTGTATTAGGCTCACGATCGTCTATAATCATCGCTTTAGGTCCTCTTGGTGTAAGGCTCACGATGTTATAGCGGATTCCCTCTGGAACCGTTTCGTCGCTCACACCCACTAGGGCACACGACATCACAAGATGCATATCATGATGCTTGGCATACAAGGACTCATGACAATCAAATGCATCTTCACAAATCAACAATATGGATTATCTCATCATCGTTATTCATGCATTGGAAACCAATTCAAACAATGCATTCATTTTCCATAAGGCCACCAAATAACACACATTGAGTTTCACATAAACAATGCATTTCATCATAATCCACAAACCACAACAATCCCACCAAACATCTTAACAACATACATTGATATTCAATCAAACAATGCATCTTACCACACAACAACATCATTAATCATGCATTACAATCACACCCAAAACAATGCATTTATTTCTCCACAAGACCCCAAACCATCATCACAACATTTCATCACATATGTTCACATCATACATTCCCGGCGGTAACTATTTTCGCCCGGCGGTGCTCCCTTCGCCTCTGCATCGCCCGGCGAAGCAGCGACGTACATTCCCTAACCAAACATTAAAAGAGTAAGCAGCGTGACAAGCTGCACCTCTTGGGTATCGCCCGACGGAAGCCCGCGTCGCCCGGCGCTCTGAGCACCGCCCGACGCCCTACACCAGAAACAGAAAAATTCTGCTGCGTTTTCCTTGGTCCAAATTCCAACTTTTACCCACCAAAACAGTTTCAACATCAAAACAAATATCAACGATTATTCATAAACACAGCGTGATCATACAACGCAATCTATATCGATTTTCGACCGTGAAAACATTGATTTCTACTCGTTTGTCTCATTTCGACCTATATTTGAAAAACTAAGGGAAACAAGTAAACATTCAAACATACACATACATATACATATACAAGCAGGATATAATCGAAACTTCTCACCCTTACCCGATTATTCGCGATTGAAACGGAGTTTCCTCGATTTTTCCTCTTTCTCCTCTTCTCTCTTTCTTTCTTCCCCTTTTCTTTCTCTTTTATTTTTTTCTTTTCTTTCTATTCTCTCTCTAATCTCTATTTATATAAATATCCAACTAATCAAATGACCATTTTGCCCTTACGCTCAAATATCTCCCAAACGTTCTCAAAACGCGATAAAACATAAACATACCGATGAAAAACATATCGTGCAATAAAAGTTAAAAAGAAAAATATAATTTAATGCAAATATTTTACCTATCAGAGAAATTAACCAATTAACTCAATTAGCAGGTAAAATACAACAAATTCACACATTTCACAAAATTCACATAAATGAAATAAATAAATACAATTAAACAAATCGGGGCGTTACAATTCTCCCCCACTTAGAAATTTTCGTCCTCGAAAATATACTGAGACGAACAACTCCGGATACGACTCTCGCATCCGACTAACCAACTAACATGCCAACACTAGGCACACCACGAGTAACACAAACTGACAAACCACCTTGCTAACAGCAGCTACAACAACGACACGACAACGACGAAAACTACAACGACAATATGCAAAGCCCATACAATGCACTTGACGACCAACTCACAACTCAAAGAATACCCAAGTTACTAACACACATGTTCACTCTTGAACCGAAACACAACAAGAACACAAGTTCCATGACCCAACATCATTTCAACAACCTCTACATAACCACAATACCAACATCCTTGTCACACAACAATATTACAACAATGCTACGATTCACCAATCGAACATACAACCCAAAACACCCATCTACATAGTAGCCCATGAATAATATTTAAACCTTTCACCTAACGCTTCCATTCTGAAACATCCAATGGTCTCATCACTCCTACATGTTTACAATGTTCAACCTATGAACTCTTAGAAGTCACACATGCATATACAAAGGGTGCCACATCACGCTTCCGCTGCGCACTCTGATTACTCGTAACCATCAAAACTACCAATCTCACGTCCAAAGTCTAACGCTTTCTCACCCCTGCCAAAAATCACAGTTCACTTTAATATTCCCAACCTCACACTCTCCTATGTTATCTCACACACCAGACACAAGTCTCTAAACTGCTCAAATAATTTTAATTCTCTGACCATCAAAACAGACATGCATAAAAACTTTCGACTTAACTCATCATGCACGACATTAACTTTTCTCGAAGATAATCCCGGCCAAATTCATAACTCGTCACGAATTCCAACCCTCCTCGTTGTCTCATACTTTATTCCTTCTGACCAACCAGGTACTCAATATTCTTATGATTACTAAACACCTCGAACCTAAAACCATAAAGATAATACCTCCAAATCTTCCAACACAATACAACCGCAACCAGTTCCAAATCCATAATAGTATAGATCCTTTTATGAATCCTCAATTGTTGTAAAGCACAAGCCACGACTTTACCCTCTTGCATTAACACACAGACTAAACTCATCAAAAACACATCACAATACCTCACAAACGGTTATTAGGATCACACAGAATCAAAACTGGAGTCATAGACAACTTCTACTTTAACTCTCTGAAACTTTCCTTACAACGAACATCCAAAACAAACGACTCGCCCTTTGCAAGTCAACTGAGATAACAGAAGTACGAACTTAGCAAAGTCTTCCCTAGCCTGCAGTAACAACCAACTACGCCCAAAAATTTCTAATCTCCTTAACTAACTTCAGAGCCTCTCATTGTAGAACTGCATCTACATTCGATGGATCCATAACCATACTCTCATCTGAAATAACATATCCAAGAAAAATAACCTTTTTCAACCCAAATTCTCACTTGAATAACTTAGCATAAAACTTCGTCTCTTTTCAACACTTGTAATTCAAATCCCAAACACTCTACCTGTTCTTCCTCTGAGTTTATAACAGATCCGAATATCCTCAATCAAAGCCATTATGAACTTATCCAAATAAAGATGGAAGATACGACTCCTCTACTCCACAACATTACGGACGCATTACTAACACCAAATAATATCACTATACGTTATAATGCCCAACCAAATTCCAAAAGATATAAATTCTTAAAGCTTTTGCAAAACTTTTTACTGGGTAACTGGTTACTCACATACAAGCTTAACCGAGTAAATAACAGCCTATCCCGATGATAACAAACATAACCAATCACATTAAATCGATCAAAGCCTCAACTCACACAATTTCACCACTCTTATCAAACGTTCCAACCAATTGTAATTTCAATCAAACTCAACCAAACCATTCAAATCATCTATTCATGAAAGTGGACACTCGTTCTCAATCGTTACCTTATTCAACTGTCAGTAATCCATACACAATTTCTTCTCTTGACCGTCCAATTCCACAAATTCCAACATGTAGCAACAACCAACCCAAAAAGAACTCTCAAATATTACATCCACACCTAAGGGTTTTCTCAAGATTTCCATTAATGCTCTAAAACTCCAAAAACTCCAAACCTCACCCGAACTCTAAGTTTCGCTTTCCAAAGTCTCAATACCATTATACACATCATGCTTGTTATTCCGTTCAATCATCCTTCCTTTTTGCTACTAACAAAGATGGAGCTCTCTAAGACGACACACTTGGTCTCACAAATCCCTTTTCCAGTAAATCTTCCAACCGCTCTTTCAATCTGAGTTTCACTTCTTAAAAGTTCTTCTACTTACTTAGCAGATCCAAACCTCAAATCTTCCCCTTCGTTAAATTTAAATTCACTCTCTACTCTCTGAGAACAACCATTAACGATACCCAATCGTTCTCTCTCAATGACTTCCCAACTGGACCAACATACCAAAACCTCTAATCCGTCTCATCTTCCGATATTATAATCTTCATCGACTCAACAAAATAATCCGTAATCATTTTCTCAATTCCAACCAATTCATTGTACACACTATCAAAGCCTGAAAGATACGGCTATTCCATCCAACACAATTCCCGTCTACTATCAACAAGGGATTAAGGGTGATCAGTTCCTCAATTTGTCAATAGACAGCCGACAATCATGATGGGGCATAAACCGTCTTTACCAAACTATAATAGCATTCCTTGCATCTTGTGCACAAAACTACCGAAGGCACAAATCCTTAGTTGACATAAACCTTACCTCTGCATTCCCTCCAGAATCGGGAACAACACTGTCCAAACCACACTTACACTTTGGCAACCCACTGCAAACAAACAAAGCAACTCGGAGAAGTACAAGCTTCTCCCCCACTTATCTCATTCTCAATCCTGAAGATAAAAGATTAGAAAACCAGAAAGCACTGACAGTGTTTCACACACATATCACGTACTAAGGGACAAACAACATCGACAGTATTCAACTGTCACACCAAATGACTCAACAACTTGGCCAGACGGACCGACCTGCTCTGATACCACTATTGTAACACCCCAATTCCCATCGCGAATAAATAATACATAAATAAATCAGAGTAAATAAAAATTTATTTTTCCGACAGAAACAAGGATGCCACATTTACATAAAAAAAACACAATCCCTGCTCATAAATTTGATACATAACACAAAGTAGAATGAACCTAAAAAGGAAACTTTTTCCAACAAAGGGAAAGTACAATCATGGAATAAAGCGGAAAGATCTAGAACTGACTTGTTTTACAAAGTAAATTGCTTTATAACATCAAAATATTCCTACAAGGTAATACAAAATAAATCCAACCAATATATACATATATAACAAAAGCGTTCCCCGACTCCCGTGCTACGTATCAGAGCAGACAAACCAACAAAAGGATGGAGAACTAATCTGCACCAAATCCTCCAAGACACAAATCTGCAATTGCCTCATAGAGCAACAAATCACAGCAGAAGGGTGAGAAATAACAACTAAATCAAGATTGCATAATAATATGCAAAAACACATAAAAATTCGCATGCATAGTTATTCTCACCACAAGCATCACATACTAATACATATTGCATGCCCCAAATACATAACATATTTCTAATAATCCAAACACATAGCATATATCAATTATACCAACATGATAACATATTCACACATAATGCATGCCAAAGTTATGACATATAGAAACACATCACCACATCACATAGCATATGTCTATACATAAAACATATTATCCACAACCAATGCATTTATCACATATGCACATCAATTCACCAATGCTATCACAAACTCAACACATAATCAATCCATTAGTGATTTATGAAAATGCAAAGAGACCGACACAACGACTCTATACAAATGCCATGCGGTACCAATCCATCCATCATTCTCATCATCAGTTCACTCAGGAACTATTGGAATCATCGCTTGTTACTTAGTGTAACTCCCCGTCGGGCAAACGATGTTCCCCGTCGCTTTAGGTCCTCTTGGTATAAGGCTCACGGAATTTATGGATCGCTTTTGGTCCTCTCAGTATAAGGCTCACGATCCGATCGCTTTAGGTCCTCTTTGTATAAGGCTCACGATCGTCTATAATCATCGCTTTAGGTCCTCTTGGTATAAGGCTCATGATGTTATAGCAGATTCCCTCTGGAACCATTTCGTCACTCACACCCACTAGGGCACGCGACATCACAAGATGCATATCATGATGCTTGGCATACAAGGACTCATGACAATCAAATGCATCTTCACAAATCATAAATATGGATTATCTCATCATCGTTATTCATGCATTGGAAACCAATTCAAACAATGCATTCACTTTCCATAAGGCCACCAAATAACACACATTGAGTTTCACATAAACAATGCATTTCATCATAATCCACAAACCACAACAATCCCACCAAACATCTTAACAACATACATTGATATTCAATCAAACAATGCATTTTACCACACAACAACATCATTAATCATGCATTGCAATCACACCCAAAACAATGCATTTATTTCTCCACGAGACCCCAAACCATCATCACAACATTTCATCACATATGTTCACATCATACATTCCCGGCGGTACCTATTTTCGCCCGGCGGTGCTCCCTTCGCCTCTGCATCGCCCGGCAAAGCAGCGACGTACATTCCCTAACCAAAACTTTAAAAGAGTCAGCAGCGTGACAAGCTGCACCTCTTGGGTATCGCCCGGCGGAAGCCCGCGTCGCCCGGCGCTCTGAGCACCGCCCGGCGCCCTACACCAGAAACAGAAAAATTCGGCTGCATTTTCCTTGGTCCAAAATCCAACTTTTACCCACCAAAACAGTTTCAACATCAAAACAAATATCAACGATTATTCATAAACATAGCGTGATCATACAACGCAATCTATATCGATTTTCGACCGTGAAAACATCGATTTCTACTCGTTTGTCTCATTTCGACCTATATTTGAAAAACTAAGGGAAACAAGTAAACATTCAAACATACACATACATATACATATACAAGCAGGATATAATCGAAACTTCTCACCCTTACCCGATTATTCGCGATTGAAACGGAGTTTCCTCGATTTTTCCTCTTTCTCCTCTTCTCTCTTTCTTTCTTCTCCTTTTCTTTCTCTTTTATTTTTTTTTCTTTCTATTCTCTCTCTAATCTCTGTTTATATAAATATCCAACTAATCAAATGACCATTTTGCCCTTACGCTCAAATATCTCCCAAACGTTCTCAAAACGCGATAAAACATAAACATACCGATGAAAAACATATCATGCAATAAAAGTTAAAAAGAAAAATATAATTTAATGCAAATATTTTACCTATCAGAGAAATTAACCAATTAACTCAATTAGTAGGTAAAATACAACAAATTCACACATTTCACAAAATTCACATAAATGAAATAAATAAATACAATTAAACAAATCGGGGCGTTACAATTCTCCCCCACTTAGAAATTTTCGTCCTCGAAAATATACTGAGACGAACAACTCCGGATACGACTCTCGCATCCGACTAACCAACTAACATGCCAACACTAGGCACACCACGAGTAACACAAACTGACAAACCACCTTGCTAAAGCAGCTACAACAACGACACGACAACGACGACAACTACAACGACAAGATGCAAAGCCCATACAATGCACTTGACGACCAACTCACAACTCAAAGAATACCCAAGTTACGAACACACATGTTCACTCTTGAACCGAAACACAACAAGAACACAAGTTCCATGACCCAACATCGTTTCAACAACCTCTACATAACCACAATACCAACATCCTTGTCACACAACAATATTACAACAATGCTACGATTCACCAATCGAACATACAACCCAAAACACCCATCTACATAGTAACCCATGAATAATATTTAAACCTTTCACCTAACGCTTCCATTCTGAAACATCCAATGGTCTCATCACTCCTACATGTTTACAATGTTCAACCTATGAACTCTTACAAGTCACACATGCATATACAAAGGGTGCCACATCACGCTTCCGCTGCGCACTCTGATTACTCGTAACCATCAAAACTACCAATCTGACGTCCAAAGTCTAACGCTTTCTCACCCATGCCAAAAATCACAGTTCACTTTAATATTCCCAACCTCACACTCTCCTATGTTATCTCACACACCAGACACAAGTCTCTAAACTGCTCAAATAATTTTAATTCTCTGACCATCAAAACAGACATGCATAAAAACTTTCGACTTAACTCATCATGCACGACATTAACTTTTCTCGAAGATAATCCCGGCCAAATTCATAACTCTTCACGAATTCCAACCCTCCTCGTTGTCTCATACTTTATTCCTTCTGACCAACCAGGTACTCAATATTCTTGTGATTACTAAATACCTCGAACCTAAAACCATAAAGATAATACCTCCAAATCTTCCAACACAATACAACCGCAACCAGTTCAAAATCCATAATAGTATAGATCCTTTTATAAATCCTCAATTGTTGTAAAACATAAGCCACGACTTTACCCTCTTGCATTAACACACAGACTAAACTCATCAAAAACACATCACAATACCTCACAAACGGTTTATTAGGATCACACAGAATCAAAACTGGAGTCATAGACAACTTCTACTTTAGCTCTCTGAAACTTTCCTTACAACGAACATCCAAAACAAACGACTCGCCCTTTGCAGGTCAACTGAGATAACAGAAGTATGAACTTAGCAAAGTCTTCCCTAGCCTGCAGTAACAACCAACTAAGCCCAAAAGTTTGTAATCTCCTTAACCAACTTCAGAGCCTCTCATTGTAGAACTGCATCTACTTTCGATGGATCCATAACCATACTCTCATCTGAAATAACATATCCAAGAAAAATAACCTTTTTCAACCCAAATTCTCACTTGAATAACTTAGCATAAAACTTCGTCTCTTTTCAACACTTGTAATTCAAATCCCAAATACTCTACCTGTTCTTCCTCTGAGTTTATAACAGATCGGAATATCCTCAATCAAAGCCATTATGAACTTATCCAAATAAAGATGGAAGATACGACTCCTCTACTCCACAACATTACGGACGCATTACTAACACCAAATAATATCACTATACGTTATAATGCCCAACCAAATTCCAAAAGAAATAAATTCTTAAAGCTTTTGTAAAACTTTTCACTGGGTAACTGGTTACTCACATACAAGCTTAACCGAGTAAATAACAGCATATCCCGATGATAACTAACATAACCAATCACATTAAATCGATCAAAGCCTCAACTCACACAATTTCACCACTCTTATCAAACGTTCCAACCAATTGTAATTTTAATCAAACTCAACCAAACCATTCCAATCATCTATTCATGAAAGTGGACACTCGTTCTCAATCGTTACCTTATTCAACTGTCAGTAATCCATACACAATTTCTTCTCTTGACCGTCCAATTCCACAAATTCCAACATGTAGCAACAACCAACCCAAAAAGAACTCTCAAATATTACATCCACACCTAAGGGTTTTCTCAAGATTTCCATTAATGCTCTAAAACTCCAAAAACTCCAAACCTCACCCGAACTCTAAGTATCGCTTTCCAAAGTCTCAATACCATTATACACATCATGCTTGTTATTCCGTTCAATCATCCTTCCTTTTTGCTACTAACAAAGCTGGAGCTCTCTAAGACGACACACTTGGTCTCACAAATCCCTTTTCCAGTAAATCTTCCAACCGCTCTTTCAATCTGAGTTTCACTTCTTAAAAGTTCTTCTACTTACTTAGCAGATCCAAACCTCAAATCTTCCCCTTTGTTAAATTTAAATTCAGTTTCTACTCTCTGAGAACAACCATTAACGATACCCAATCGTTCTCTCTCAATGACTACCCAACTGGACCAACATACCAAAACCTCTAATCCGTCTCATCTTCCGATATTATAATCTTCATCGACTCAACAAAATAATCCGTAATCATTTTCTCAATTCCAACCAATTCATTATACACACTATCAAAGCCTGAAAGATACGTCTATTCCATCCAACACAATTCCCGTCTACTATCAACAAGGGATTAAGGGTGATCAGTTCCTCAATTTGTCAATAGACAGCCGACAATCATGATGGGGCATAAACCGTCTTTACCAAACTATAATAGCATTCCTTGCATCTTGTGCACAAAACTACCGAAGGCACAAATCCTTAGTTGACATAAACCTTACCTCTGCATTCCCTCCAGAATCGGGAACAACACTGTCCAAACCACACTTACACTCTGGAAACCCACTGCAAACAAACAAAGCAACTTGGAGAAGTACAAGCTTCTCCCCCACTTATCTCATTCTCAATCCTGAAGACAAAAGATTAGAAAACCAGAAAGTACTGACAGTGTTTCGCACACATATCACGTACTAAGGGACAAACAACATCGACAGTATTCAACTGTCACACCAACTGACTCAACAACTTGGCCAGACGGACCGACCTGCTCTGATACCACTATTGTAACACCCCAATTCCCATCGCGAATAAATAATACATAAATAAATCAGAGTAAATAAAAATTTATTTTTCCGACAGTAACAAGGATGCCACATTTATAGAAAGAAAACACAATCCCTACTCATAAATTTGATACATAACACAAAGTGGAATGAACCTAAAAAGGAAATTTTTTCCAACAAAGGGAAAGTTCAATCATGGAATAAAGCGGAAAGATCCATAACTGACTTGTTTTACAATGTAAATTGTTTTATAACATCAAAATATTCCTACAAGGTAATACAAAATAGATCCAACCAATATATACATATATAACAAAAGCGTTCCCCGACTCCCGTGCTACGTATCAGAGCAGACAGACCAACAAAAGGATGGAGAACTAATCTGCACCAAATCCTCCAAGACACAAATTTGCAATTGCCTCATAGAGCAACAAATCACAGCAGAAGGGTGAGAAATAACAACTAAATCAAGATTGCATAATAATATGCAAAAACACATAAAAATTCGCATGCATAGTTATTCTCACCATAAGCATCACATACTAATACATATTGCATGCCCCAGATACATAGCATATTTCTAATAATCCAAACACATAGCATATATCAATTATACCAACATGATAACTTATTCACACATAATGCATGCCAAAGTTATGACATATAGAAACACACCACCACATCACATAGCATATGTCTATACATAAAACATATTATCCACAACCAATGCATTTATCACATATGCACATCAATTCACCAATGCTATCACAAAATCAACACATAATCAATCCATTCATGATTTATACAAATGCAAAGAGACCGACACAACGACTCTATGCAAATGCCATGCGGTACCAATCCATCCATCATTCTCATCATCAGTTCACTCAGGAACTATTGGAATCATCGCTTGTTACTTAGTGTAACTCCCCGTCAGGCAAACGATGTTCCCCGTCGCTTTAGGTCCTCTTGGTATAAGGCTCACGACATTTATGGATCGCTTTAGGTCTTCTCGGTATAAGGCTCACAATCCGATCGCTTTAGGTCCTCTTTGTATAAGGCTCACGATCGTCTATAATCATCGCTTTAGGTCCTCTTGGTATAAGGCTCACGATGTTATTGCGGATTCCCTCTGGAACCGTTTCGTCGCTCACACCCACTAGGGCACACGACATCACAAGTTGCATATCATGATGCTTGGCATACAAGGACTCATGACAATCAAATGCATCTTCACAAATCAACAATATGGATTATCTCATCATCATTATTCATGCATTGAAAACCAATTTAAACAATGCATTCACTTGCCATAAGGCCACCAAATAACACACATTGAGTTTCACATAAACAATGCATTTCATCATAATCCACAAACCACAACAATCCCACCAAACATCTTAAAAACATACATTGATATTCAATCAAACAATGCATTTTACCACACAACAACATCATTAATCATGCATTGCAATCACACCCAAAACAATGTATTTATTTCTCCACAAGAACCCAAACCATCATCACAATATTTCATCACATATGTTCACATCATACAACAGTACACAAGTCATACGTTATATATCATAGGCATATTGTATGATAACACATCAAATACACACAGTTAAGACGGTAAAAGTCGACAAAACGACACATTTCCAGATTCTCGACATAATTAAATCGGCCACCAATCTCAAAACCATTTTAATAAGAAAAAACATTTCACTAGCTCTCTAACGGTACCAAGAACGTCTCGATCCGAGTTACGGATCGAAAGTTATGCATTTTTAAAGAAAACAACATTTATTGAAAATCCCCAGGAGCGCCCGGCGGTACCTATTTTCGCCCGGCGGTGCTCTCTTCGCATCTGCATCGCCCGACGAAGTAGTGGCGTACATTCCCCAACCAAATCTTTAAAAGAGTCAGCAGCGTGACAAGCTGCGCCTCTTGGGTATCGCCCGGCGGAAGCCCGCGTCGCCCGATGCTCTAAGCACCGCCCGACGCCCTACATCAGAAACAGAAAAATTCTGCTGCGTTTTCCTTGGTCCAAAATCCAACTTTTACCCACCAAAACAGTTTCAACATCAAAACAAATATCAACGATTATTCATAAACACAGCGTGATCATACAACACAATCTATATCAATTTCCGACTGTGAAAACATCGATTTCTACTCGTTTGTCTCATTTCGACCTATATTTAAAAAACTAAGAGAAACAAGTAAACATTCAAACATACACATACATATACATATACAAGCAGGATATAATCGAAACTTCTCACCCTTACCCGATTATTCGCGATTGAAACGGAGTTTCCTCGATTTTTCCTCTTTCTCCTCTTCTCTCTTTCTTTCTTCTCCTTTTCTTTCTCTTTTATTTTTTTCTTTTCTTTCTATTCTCTCTCTAATCTCTATTTATATAAATATCCAGCTAATCAAATGACCATTTTGCCCTTACGTTCAAATATCTCCCAAACGTTCTCAAAACGCGATAAAACACAAACATACCGATGAAAAACATATCGTGCAATAAAAGTTAAAAAGAAAAATATAATTTAATGCAAATATTTTACCTATCAGAGAAATTAACCAATTAACTCAATTAGCAGGTAAAATACAACAAATTTACACATTTCACAAAATTCACATAAATGAAATAAATAAATACAATTAAACAAATTGGGGCGTTACAAATCAAGCTTCTTGGATTAATCCATTGCTGAAAATGGATCAATGTGGTTTATTAGAGACCCTTAAACCATGTCTTAAGGTCTTGGCTCATGTTTTGTCCCAAAAGTCAACTTAGGGGTGAATTAGGTCAAGAAACCCTAATTCCTGATTTTTGATGAATGCTTCCCCTGAGGCTAAATTGACTAGATGATGGGGTTCATGATGTCCCTTAGAGCATCTTAGGTTGTGCTTTGAAGCATTGGCTCATGCCCAGAGGAAAACTTCCATCTGGAGGCCCTGGTCGACCAAAACCCTAATTTGGTGACACTGGCAATCTTGAGGCTTAATCCACTTGGAATGTTGCAGCCTTGTGCTTGATCCTTGATGTGGGAGTCCTCTTGATCCATTATGGATGTTTGAGATACTAGACAAGTTGAAAATCATGTCATTTCTGGATTGATCCTTTGTCTGAGTGCTCTGAGAGGGCTTGAAACCTAGTCCTTGATTGTGGTGAATGCTCAAACATCTCTGAGGAGATTCATGAGGCATGAAGGTTCATCCATATTGTGATGATGACTTCCACCATGATGGGAAATCTTAGTGGTCAAAATTTAGGGTATGACAGATGCCCCTATTTAATCTTCTTGGACCCGAAGGTGTGAATGGCGAAGGTATTCGGGCATTCGGGGTGCAAGATGATTAAATATCAGAATACCTAAAATTGTGATGGTGGTTAGGAATGGTAGTTCACGCATTCTTCTTCTTTTGCTAAGCAATGATGCTTAGAAAAGGTAAACTTCCCCTCGATCCTGGTTTCCTACCAAGGAACTGGTCTCGGTTTCTGAAATAAACTTCCCCTCGATCCTGGTTTCCTACCAAGGAACTGGTCTAAGTTTCTTTTGTCAATAAATTTTCTTGACAAGGGACGCTGTTCGTAGCGGTTTTCCTCAAACTTCTCGCCAAATTTTCCTGGGGAGATGCCATTTGATAGAAAAACTTTTGATGTCAGAGTTGTTGGTGATAACACGAAAATGTATCGTATTTTTAGACCCGATTCACATGGATTTTAGTTTCGTTTTATTTATATTCCTTGATTTATATTTTATTATGCAGGTATTTATTTTCTTTTTCAGGTAGCTTTGATTAATTCACAAAAGAAAGAAAAGAAAAGAATTGAAGGAAGAAATGTGAAGAAAAGAAGAAGTTATGAAGAAAATATGAAAGAAGAAGAAAAGAAGAATTCTTAAAAAAAAAAAAAAAAAAGTGGGTGGGACCACCACACAACATAAGTGTGACAAACGTCACACCTTATGGGTGGCGCCTACCACTAAATAAATTAGGACTGTGACGACCGTCACAGGTCCATGAGGACCGTCACAGTACTTCAAGTTGTGACGACCGTCACGTATTGCATGACGACCGGCACAGGAATAATTCTCATAATTCACGTTTAAGTACATGGACCACTCAACGGTACCAATTCCACTCAAATCACGTTCAACCGGTCAAGGAGTGTTGGAGATAAATTCGGCCACTAACTTCCACTATTTTTTCTCTCTTTCACAACAACTGCTCAAGCTATAAAAGGAGGAGTTTGCTACACGATGAGGAGCTCTCCTTTTTTCCTTTCGCCAGATTTTTTCTTATTTTAGTTTTTAGCAATTCTCATTGATGTAAAAGTAATAGTTCTCCACATTGGGGGACTATTACATATATAGTTTTAGGATTTATTTTTATAGTTTAATTTATGTATTTGATTCAAAGCCTGCCGGCATATTACGACTTCAGTTCAAGCATTGTTTCCAGTCCCATTTAATTACAGGTTCTATTTTATTGTTTACTTTACTGTCTTCAATTAATTGCTTAATTACGTCTTGCCTTATATTAAATTATTTTAAATCATTTTTTATGTTTTCGTCTAATTCAAAAACCCAAAATTGTTTATTTGTTTTCTTATCTATGTCTTTCTAAATATTCTTGAGTCCGGCGTATGAGGACCGTCGTTACCGACGGGACTCGGTAGAAAATAATAGGTACGAACTTATGATTAAAATTCTGTTTTGGTTTTAATTTCCAAGTCTAATTTAAATAACTTCGTCACGAGAGCGAGAGGTTATTTAACACGATTTTGTCACAAGAGTGAGAAATTAATTAAGGTTAGAGCCGGCACTGCGAGAGCGTGGGGATCGAACCGGATAGTGGAAATTAGGCAACAAATCTAAATACAGCGAGAGCGCTTTAGATATGTTTAGGATATTATTGGCTTTCAAAATATATTTCCTAGTTATCGGGCGAGCGAGAGCAAAATCTTGGGATAAGGGAACATGACTTTAGTTAATACTGCGAGAGCGTGAGGCGAAGTCTTTAAGTTGATATATTCTACGGAACTAAGTTATAGTTATAATTAGTACCCGAATTCTACAAAGTCCTTTAGGAACGCGGAATCCATATTCCGGTCTCTCTTTATTATCATATTTTCTAAAGTTCATTTTTAGTTCTAGTCTTAGTTTCCCATTTATCAATTATCATTAGCCTTAGCTTTACAAAGTAACGATAGATTACGGTAGGTTGACATTGGTCTCTGTGGGTTCGACAATCTTTTATATTACTTCGATAAATCCGTGCGCTTGCGGAGCATCAAGTTTTTGGCGCCGTTGCCGGGGACCAACAGTCAATATTGTGATTCCGTTGTTGCACCGTATAGACTAAGGCACTCCTATAAAAAAATAATATAATAATAAAAAAATTTTAAAAATTAAAAACTATGTTTCACCCAAATTTTCTCTATGATAACCACTCACAATATCTTGAGGAGCCGCACCCAAATTTTTTCTACAATTATCAACCGCAATACTCCCAATATTTTGAGGAACCGCAACCAAATTTTTCCTATGATTACCATTCCCAAAATTTTGAGGAACCGCAACCAAATTTTTCCTATGATTACCATTCCCAAAATTTTGAGGAACCGCAAGAATCACATAATTCCAATCTCGAAATACTAATGGAAGATTTCCACACGACGCTATCTCATTTCCGCCCAAATCACCACTCTCAATATTTTGAAGAACCGCAAGAATTCGTTCAGTCCAACCTCGAAACATTAATGGAGGATTTCATTGAAACATCAACCAATGCTAGACTAGAATCTATGATGGAGCACTTTGTGGATGCACAAACTATCCAGAATGAAGAGCTTGAAAGACAACATCTCGATAATCATGAAACCCTTAGGCGGATGAACACTATGGTCGAGTCCCTCGTGACTCACACTGAGGCATTGGAGACCCAAATCTTACTACTTGCACTGACACCTATAGGACCCCTTGAGGAGCATGTGGATGTTGTAACAATCATTAATGAAGAACAAATCGAGAATCCCGAGGAGAGTGATATTGAGGTTGAGAAGATTTTTGGTGAGGAAGAAGTAGAGATTGAGAAAAATTCACCAACACCATCCACAAACGAGGTTATCGAAGAGGTAGAGAATGAAGCACGAATTGTTGATCACCCTCCATATACCCCACCATATCCTTTCCCGTATAAGTTTGCAGACTCCAAAACGTATGTGCATGTATGGAAAATTATCCACGCACCCTTGTCTGAGGTCTTACATAAAAAGAGAAAATTTGAAGACCAAACTACGGAAATCATTAGTGTTAAGAGGGTAAGGTTAAACTTTGAGGTGGTGGATGACATAACTAAGCCAAAACTTGAAAAGCTGATACTTAGCATAGATCCAGAACCACCACCACAAGTTCAAAAGAATGAACCAACCCACAGAAGGAAGAAAAGAAAAGGTGGGGGATATGTGAGATGGCTTGATAAATGGCCATGGAAACCTCAGATTAACAATCCTAGCCGTCGAGCTATCGACGTTAAACAAAGCCCTGCGTGGGTGGCAACCCGCGAGCTTTTAATTTAATGTTTTACTTTTATTGTTTGTGTTTGCAGAGAATAAAGAATTGTATCGCTTGTCACGTCTCAGCTACATTTAGGCGAAAGATCTCTATATGACAATCCCTTAAGATGAGTTAGTGCCCACGGACATTTCTACGAATGTCGCTGCTGGTGGTGACACAATTGATGAGTATGATAAGAGAGAACATGTCTTTTTCGTCCGTTATTTGCATCCTCCTTGTTCTTCGCATGGTCAGGTTCCACCTGCACACACCGCACCGTATTTTTATAACATTTTTGCAGGTACTTCCTTCAGAAATAAGTAATATGATGAGCGACTTCAAGAAAATGAAGTTTCAGCAAATTCAGATATCTCGTAGTACAAGACATCGAAGTAGAAGTGGCCAGCAAAGACAGGAACAACAAGGGAAGAATCAGCGCGAATTTGGCCGTGGTGGCACCCAATGACATTCATACAGGTTCTATCTTTCCTTTACCACCTTTTATCAAAACATTGAGGACAATGTTTGGTTTAAGTGTGGGGGAGGAACTCTACCGCTTTCATTTTAACACTTTTTAGTTAGATTTATTGCTTTCTTGCATGATTTTAAATTTTTTTCTATTTTCGTTGCGTCTTTGCATGTGCTGTCAAGTCTATATATGCGATTTTCTGTTTATCGATTTCCCACTCCCTTGAGCCACACCAAATATTTTGAAAATTTTTACGTTAAAAATAGGGTTTCTTTTGAAAATCTTAGGTTACAGACGAAATTGAGGTTAGATTGTGAGACTTGGGAAAATTATGCAAGATCGGTATCGTCTTAACACCGTGAGCCTCTAAATTATGGAAATCGATTTGAGTACTTGTTATGCCGTAGCCTTAAGTTCTCACCCCTTTAGTAGTCCCTAATTAGTTTATTTAGCAGTCAGCACCATCCTAAACACACACTAAGTAGGAAGCCGATGCAAATAAGTGTATGATCTCAAGCTTCAAAGGTAAAAGAAGAAAAAAATGAATGTATGAAAATGAATGCTCCTTCTAAGTTAGGTGATCCTCACCCAATCATTTAGCCCAACGGTGCAAACTTCTTTACTTTATTGATATTTAAGCCAATGTGCAAAAGAAAAAAAATGATAATAATGAGATCATAGTCATTAACAGGTTATCCTACCATGAATGTGAAAGGATAACGGGCTTAATGTGATTGTGCCAGAATGAAAAGGGACGAAAGAAGGATGAGTAAGTCAGGCTTAGGTATAATGACATGATTCGGATTGGTTTGTATAGGAGGGAGGTTGATGATCGCCAAAGCGGAATTGTGTTGTTACGATATCCTTAATGTGTGAGCAAGTACCTATCGATACAAACTTAACCGAAGTAGAGTTGGTAGCCTAGGATGAGTATCCGTATACACTATTTTTTCTCGCGAGTCATGGTTTGCTTGAGGACAAGCAAATGTTTAAGTGTGGGGGAGTTTGATAACACGAAAATGTATCGTATTTTTAGACCCGATTCACATGGATTTTAGTTTCGTTTTATTTATTTTCCTTGATTTATATTTTATTATGCGGGTATTTATTTCCTTTTTCAGGTAGCTTGGATTAATTCACAAAAGAAAGAAAAGAAAAGAATTGAAGGAAGAAATGTGAAGAAAAGAAGAAGTTATGAAGAAAATATGAAAGAAGAAGAATAGAAGAATTCTTAAAAAAAAAAAAAAAAAAAAGTGGGTGGACCCACCACACAACATAAGTGTGACGAACGTCACACCTTATGGGTGGCGCCTACCACTAAATAAATTAGGACTGTGACGACCGTCACAGGTCCATGACGACCGTCACAGTACTTCAAGTTGTGACAACCGTCACGTATTGCGTGACGACCGGCACAGGAATAATTCTCAGAATTCACGTTTAAGTACGTGGACCACTCAACGGTACCAATTCCACTCAAATCACGTTCAACCGGTCAAGGAGTGTTGGAGATAAATTCGGCCACTAACTTCCAATATTTTTTCTCTCTTTCACAACAACTGCTCAAGCTATAAAAGGAGGAGTTTGCTACACGATGAGGAGCTCTCCTTTTTTTCTTTCGCCGGATTTTTTCTTATTTTAGTTTTTAGCAATTCTCATTGATGTAAAAGTAATAGTTCTCCACATTGGGGGACTATTACAAATATAGTTTTAGGATTTATTTTTATAGTTTAATTTATGTATTTGATTCAAAGCCTGCCGACGTATTACGACTTCAGTTCAAGCATTGTTTCCAGTTCCATTTAATTACAGGTTCTATTTTATTGTTTACTTTACTGTCTTCAATTAATTGCTTAATTACGTCTTGCCTTATATTAAATTATTTTAAATCGCTTATTATGTTTTCGTCTAATTCAAAATCCCAAAATTGTTTATTTGTTTTCTTATCTATGTCTTTCTAAATATTCTTGAGTCCGGCGTATGAGGACCGTCGTTATCGACGGGACTCGGTAGAAAATAATAGGTACGAACTTATGATTAAAATTCTGTTTTGGTTTTAATTTCCAAGTCTAATTTAAATAACTTCGTCACGAGAGCGAGAGGTTATTTAACACGATTTTGTCACGAGAGTGAGAAATTAATTAAGGTTAGAGCCGGCACTGCGAGAGCGTGGGGATCGAACCGGATAGTGGAAATTAGGCAACAAATCTAAATACAGTGAGAGCGCTTTAGATACGTTTAGGATAATATTGGCTTTCAAAATATATTTCCTAGTTACCAGGCGAGCGAGAGCAAAATCTTGGGATTAGAGAACATGACTTTAGTTAATACCGCGAGAGCGTGAGGCGAAGTCTTTAAGTTGATATATTCTACGGAACTAAGTTATAGTTATAATTAGTACCCGAATTCTACAAAGTCCTTTAGGAACGCGGAATCCATATTCCGGTCTCTCTTTATTATCATATTTTCTAAAGTTCATTTTTAGTTCTAGTCTTAGTTTCCCTTTTATCAATTATCATTAGCCTTAGCTTTACAAAGTAACGATAGATTACGGTAGGTTGACATTGGTCTCTATGGGTTCGACAATCTTTTATATTACTTCGATAAATCCGTGCGCTTGCGGAGCATCAGCTGGGGAACCCAGTCGTCTGAGATGTAGAGGTGTACAAACTTCCCTGTTTGGAGATGCCATTTGTCGACTTTACTGGAGAAAACGAGTCTCTTGAGAGACTGCTTTCCGCTTGGGGGTATTACATCATACTTTTCTTCGAGATCTTCTCGGAGAAATGGCATATGATGTGATCCAATTTTGAGGTGCTGATGACCTTTTCGTCAGCGGATTTTTCAGAGAAAAACTGCTGTATTGCCGAATCTCTGATTAAGAGGCTTTCTCTGGGGATTTTCCTTGATCCGGGAAAGCGAATATATCATCTTCAATGGCGAAGGGTGATGTTTGTTGCAGGTCTCCTTATTTTTCAGAGGTTCGAGTTATCAAAGTGGTCAAGGGACCAACTTCAATCCAGAAATAAACTGGAGGAGAGATCGTTTAGATGGTTCGCTTCCTGACGAGGAAAGAACTGACAACTTGTTTGAGAGGACTTTTATCACTTGGGGATAAGACTGACCAGAGTGATAGTGATGCAATATGAATGTGAATGTAAATCAATAATGCATGATGTATGTATGTTTATGCTGACAAAACTGACGCGACATACATACTAGTAGATGAACACGATTGGATACTTGGCCACAATGGGAGATGAAAAGTATCACCGGTTCACGATAGTAATTCTGCCTTGCTTAGGAGAGATAGTCCCTGTGGGGAACAACTGTTGGTCGGGCTTAGGAGGTAAGAACTCTGTCGCGGAGTGTCAGATGAAAAATGGTCTCTGACACAGCTGATCCTTCATTCAGGCGTATTGGTTTAGAAGGAGTACTTTGATTCTGCACTTTGAAGCTCGATTACTTCGGGAGAAGCGATCTATGTTCTTTCGATGTTCAACAGTCAAAAGAAAATGCCATCTTTATTTTAAACGTAGAAAAAGTTTGACAAGTAAATTCATTTTTTATTTATTTCAAGAATAGTTAATCATGTTAAAATGTCGTTCTGTAAAGTTAAAACAAATAAGAATTGCAAACAAAAGCACAAGGGCTCAAATTTTATTGATAGGATGGAAATCAGCCAAGCGCGTGATTCCATGGAGTATTTACAAAGTTAGAAAATGGTAATTTAAGGGAAAAGGGCTACATTGAAACACAACGACCGCTATCCTTCTACCAACTTTGAATTTTGGACATCCTGAGCTTCTGTCGAAGATGACCTTGACTGGAGTTTTTCCTGATGGATGGCACTACTGTTGCTGAGGTGAACTGATCAAACGGAGTTACTTGCCATTATCCCTAATTTTTGCCTGGACCGCCTTTTTGGGTTTTCAATCCACCGAGATGTTTTTTTTATATTTAGGCAAAGTATTTCTTGACTACATCAACATTTATGGGATAGGAAAATTCCTCTCCGTCCATGGTTGCGAGTCTCAAGGTGCCTCCTGAGGAAGCTTTCTTGACCACATAGGGGCCATCATAATTCGGAGTCCATTTGCCCTGGGAATCAGTGAGGAATGATTGTATCTTCTTGAGCACAAGGTCTTCTTTTCTGAAGACGCGAGGCCAGACCTTTTTGTCGAACGCCTTCTTCATCCTTTGCTGATACAACTGACCATGGCATAGTGCCGTTATTTTCTTTTCTTCGATCAGGTTCAGTTCGTCGTGCCGACTTTGACACCATTCGGCCTCGGTTAGCTTAGCTTCAATCAATACCCAGATTGATGAGATTTCTACTTCTATGGGGAGCACTGCCTCCATGCCATATACTAAAGAGAAAAGGGTTGCCCCTTTTGAAGTGCAGACAGATGTGCGATAACCGTGAAGAGCAAAGGGTAGCATCTCGTGCCAATCTTTGTAGGTTACAACCATCGTTTGAACAATCTTCTTGATGTTCTTGTTAGCCGCTTCTACCGCTCCGTTCATCTTGGGTCGGTAGGGAGATGATTTATGGTGTTCGATCTTGAACTCAGTGCATAACTCTTTCATCATCTTATTGTTCAAGTTAGATCCATTATTAGTAATGATTTGGCTTGAAACACCATAACGGCAGATGAGATTGTTTTTGATAAAGTGGACCACGACTTGTCGGGTTACATTAGCGTATGACGCTGCTTCGACCCACTTAGTGAAGTATTCAATGGCGACTAGGATGAACCGATGTCCGTTTGAAGCCTTTGGTTCAATCATGCCAATCATGTCGATTCCCCATATAGAAAAAGGCCATGGGGAAGAAATAACTTTGAGATGCGTTGGCGGTACATGAATTTTGTCTGAGTATATCTGACACTTGTGACACCTCCTCGTGTACATGTTCCAATCGGATTCCATTGTCAACCAATAGTACCATACTCTTAGAATTTTTCTCGCCATTGTGTGTCCATTGGCATGAGTGGCAAAGGATCCTTCATGAATTTCTTTTATCAGCATGTTTGCTTCTGGTCTGTCTACGCATCGGAGCAAGACCATGTCGAAGTTCCTCTTATAGAGTGTATCACCACTCAGGAAGAAGCTGCCAGCCAGCCTTCTGAGGGTCTTTCTCTCATTTCTAGATGCCCTAGGTGGGTACTCTTGTTTCTGGAGGAAGCATTTGATATCATGATACCAAGGTTTGTCGTCTATGACTGTTTCAATCGTGAAGATGTAAGCGGGCCGTTCAAGGCACATTATGTCAATCTTAGATAGGTCATTCCATTGACCTACGCTAATCATGGAAGAGAGAGTGGCTAATGCATTAGCCATGTGATTCTCTTCACGAGGGATGTGATGAAACTCGATTCTGTTGAAGAATGGTAACAACCTTCTCACATTGTCTTTGTAAGAGATCAATCCTGATTGGTATGTGTTCCAATCTCCTTTGATTTGATTGACGACCAAAGCTGAGTCGCCATATACATCCAAGTTCTTGATCCTTAAGTCGATTGCTTCTTCGAGAACTATGATACAAGCTTCGTATTCGGCCTCATTGTTTATGCACTTGAATGTAAGTCGGGCAGTGAAAGGAATATGGGTACCCTGAGGGGTTATGATGATTTCCCCCAATTCTGTTTCCATAATGATTTACAGCTCCGTCAAAGATTAGTCCCCGTTGGGAACCTGGTTCTGGCTCTTCACTGGGTAGTGGTTCATCGCAATCTTTCATTTTCAAGTACATGACATCTTCGTAAGGGAAGTCAAACTCGATTGATTCCTGATCGTCAATCGGTTAATGAGCTAAATGATCGGCTAAAATACTTCCTTTAATGGCTTTTTGAGCGTGGTACTCTATGTCATATTCTGATAACAACATCTGCCAACGGGCAATCCTTCCCGTGAGAGCAGGTTTTTCAAAGAGGTACTTGATTGGATCCATTTCTGAGATTAACCAAGTAGTGTGATGAATCAAATACTGGCGAAGATGTTTGGCTGCCCAAGCCAGTGCACAGCAAGTTTTTCAAGCATCATGTACCGAGTCTCATAGTCGGTGAACTTCTTGCTCAGATAGTAGATGGCAGACTTTTTCCTTTTGGTTTCGTCTTGTTGGCCAAGTACACACCCCATTGAGTCTTCCAAGACCGTGAGGTAGATGATTAGTGGTTTTCCTTCCTCTGGAGGTGATAGAATCGGGGGGTTTAACAGGTATTCCTTGATACTGTCGAAGGCGGTTTGGCAGTCTTTTGTCCAAACGCAATCCTGATTCTTTTTAAGTAATTTGAAAATTGGCGCGCATGTCGCGGTCATAAGGAATATAAACCTGGAGATGTAATTCAAACGTCCCAGGAATCCCCTGACTTGTTTTTCAGTTTTTGGAGAAGGCATTTCTTGAATGGCCTTGACCTTGTCAGGATCAACCTCAATTCCTTTTTGGCTAACGATGAACCCTAAGAGTTTCCCTGAAGGACACCGAAGGTACACTTGTTGGGATTCAAGCGGAGTTTGTATTTCCTCAAACGCTCGAATAGTTTTGACAGGTGGGTGACATGCTCCTCTTCCGCCTTAGATATGGCAATCATATCATCGACATATACCTCAATTTCTTTGTGTATCATGTCATTAAACAGAGTAGTCATGGCCCTTTGATAGGTTGCCCCGGCGTTCTTCAAGCCGAATGACATTACATTGTAACAAAAGGTGCCCCATGGGGTAATGAATGAAGTTTTCTCCATGTCTTTTAGCGCCATTTTGATTTGATTATAGCCCGAGAATCCATCCATGAAGGAGAAAACTTTGAACTTTGCTGTACTGTCTACCAGCATGTCAATGTGTGGTAAAGGAAAGTCGTCCTTTGGACTATCCTTGTTTAGATCTCTGTAATCCACACACATTCTGACCTTTCCGTCCCTTTTTGGAACTGGTACTATGTTGGCTAACCATTGAGGATATTCTGATGTAGCGAGGAAACCCGCTTCAATCTGTTTTTGTACTTCCTCTTTGATTTTGATGGCCATGTCCGGATGAGTTCGTCTTAACCTTTGTTTTACTGGCGGACATTCTGATCTTAACGGTAGATGATGTTCCACGATGCTGGTATCCAACCCTGGCATGTCCTGGTAGGACCAAGCAAATACATCGGGAAATTCTTGGAGAAGCTTTGTCAAACTCTCTTTGGCAGTTGGACTGAGCAGTGCCCCAATCCTGATTTCTTTTCTCTTTTCTCCTGAACCCAAGTTTACTGTTTCCAACGGCTCTTTGTGAGGTTCAATGGACCTTTCCTCTTTGTCATACCCCAAATTTTGACCACTAAGATTTCCCATCATTGTGCAAAATCATCATCACAATATGGATGTACTTACATGCCTCATCAATCTCCTCAGGGATTGTTGAGCATCCACTACAAGCAAAAATTAGGGTTTCAAGCCCTCTCAGAGATCTTAGACAAAGGATCAATCAAGAATTGACATGATCTTCAACTTGTCTAATCTCTCAAACATACACAATGGATCAAGAGGACTCCCATATCAAGGATCAAGCACAAGGCTGCTCCCTTCTAGGTGGATTAAGCCTTAAGATCGCCGGTGTCACCAAATTAGGGTTTTGGTCGACCAGGGCCTCCAGATGGAAATTTTCCTCTGGGAATGAGCCAATGCTTCAAAGCATAACCTATGATGCCCCAAGGGACATCATAAACCCAAGCATCAAGTCAATTTAGCCTCAGGGGATACATTCATCAAAAATCAGGAATTAGGGTTTCTTGACCTAATTCACCCCTAAGTTGACTTTTGGGACAAATCATGAGCCAAGACCTCAAGAGAGGATTTGAGGTTCCCTAACACACTACATTGATCCATTTTCAACAATGGATTAATCAAAGAAGCTTGATTCACAAGTTTCAATCTCATCTGAACCACAATTAGGGTTTCGCGGGAAAAGTCAACTGTAGCTTTGACTTTTAACCAGGACATGCTCCCAAACCTTTGGACATGATTCAATACACCCTATAACACCTATGGAACATGTCCATCAAGTTTGATTTAGGTCAAGGATATGATTTCATAAAGGATCGCACAATTTGGAATTCATCTAACAAAAGTCAACTGTGCACAAAAGTCAAACTTTGACTTTTTGAGATTTTTCACAATTTTGGTTTTATAACCCTAAAATAATGTTAATGTGTGATTGGAATCATCATTAATCAATAAAAATCAAGAAAAGTGGGATAACTTGTAAAAGGGGTAACCATAAAAAACTTAGAAAATTTTCCAAGTTATGGAACAAAGTGGCTAGGGTACCAACTTTGGAGGATCATAACTCCTAAACCACAGGGCCATTTTTTTCCCATCCAAAGCTAGATTTGTAGCTCTCATTACCCTCTAAAAAAGCTTCAACTACCACTCATTCCAATTCATCATGGATTCCAAGTTATGGAATGATCAAAATCAAGAAAAGTGAAAATGTCACTTTTTTCCAACACTTGGTGAAATTTTCACTAAGTCAGAATCTGCCTTCACTTTTTTCCAAAAGTAAGGGCATTTTTCACTTGGATCCAAAAAGTATCAAAACAAATTATGATCAAACAATTATTGTATCATATGAGGGCTTTCCAAAATGGCCAAGAACTCCATCAAATTCCACTTGAGCCATGAGATATGACAATGGCAATGTGCCTTGCTGAAAACTGCCAAGGCTAGGCAGAATTTTGTACTTTTGCTCGATTTGGAAAAATCAGATAATTCCAAGCCTTGTCATCACTTTGGACACATCTGAGGATCAAATCTAAAGGGAACAAACACTGATCCAAGCCTCCAAAGTCTTTGGAATAAGAAGTAGCATGCCAAACCTAGAAATCCCTAAAAGAGGGACAAGACTCCAATTTTGGATTGGAGTATTCAATGGAAGCACCAAGGTGGCATGGACTGACACATTTGCAACTTAATTCAGTCAAGATTGATCTAATAACTAGGGAACCACAGCTCTGTGCCCTAACCTCTAGTCAATGGCTAGAGAAGACTTGGATTCTCATTGATCTCATTTATGCTCAGTTTGAGTACACCAAAGCACTACAACACTTGCTTTCCTCAAAATCTCTTTCTCTAGGCAAAAATACCTTCTTTAGCAAGGTAACTCTGAGTTTTTCCATCACAGCTCATGATCCAAACACATCCAATATGTCATATCTAAGCTGTCCAAACTCACACAAGTGACCTGTAATCCTTAAATCACAAAGTCACCTCTCAAAACCTCAAAATAGGCTTTTTTTTTTTGCATTTTTCAAGCCATGTCTTGATTCAGTCACTTTCCAAACCAGATAAAACATCAAACACACTCCAAATATCATCCTTGAACTGTCCCAAATGGTTCCCCCCATCTGGAACACCATTTGAGAGAGTTGCTATTTTGGCTATTTTTGCCCCTTTTGCAAGAAAGAGCTCAAACGTGTTCCTGAGGTTTCCAGCTGATTCCAACCATCCTAAAAGATTCTAAGAGATCATTTGAGGGTTTCCAAACCATCAAATCATTTATGGAACAAGTGGCTTGGCAGATTGCACAAGAACTCCAAAAAAGAGGTAAGCATCATAACTTGAACTCTATGAATCATGCATTGCTTTAAGGTCCACTGATCATGCACATCTTATACATGTTTATATGTTGTGTTTGCATCAATTTATCATGTAATTCATACCTGTCCCAAGATTTAGCACAGAAAATACAAAATATGGCCTATTTCAAAACCACTATCGGATTTTGAGGAGGGAATATGATCTAAAAAAAATACCACCACCATTGCATTCCTTGTGAAATTCTAGGCTAGATGCATATAAATTTTGTCCCCAACCATGGAGAAATGAGAAAGTTATGGACCTTCCTGTTTCTTGCCAAAACTTGCCTGACCTTGCCTTGGCCAGGCCTAGAAAACAAGGCAAGCCTTGTATATTTGTTGGTTTGTTTTAATCAACGGATGTATTACCACCCCAGTGGTGAGGTGTGCGCCCTATAACCTTGAGGTCGTGGGTTCAAACCCCACCCATGCCATTTTGTGTTTTTTCACATTTTGCTATTTTTTCCAATATTTTCATGTTTTGTTAATTAATTGGAAAATTAATAACTCCTTCAATTTTAATTATTTTTTATTGGTTCTTTTTGCAAAAAATCACAAAAATGTTAAAATATTTTATTCCACAAAAAAAAAAATAGATTTATATTATTTAATATAATTAGTATTTTTGTGAATAAATTCATTTTTAATTGTTTTTAAACATTTAAAAGTGAATATTTACCTTGAAAATCAAAACCAAATGAGTTTTAATTCATCTTGTGATTAATCCCTCATTTTTCAAACCTTAAACAAAAATCACAAATGATTTATTCAAACTTATTTGGTATTTTTTTTATCATTTTTTTTATTTTCTTTATTTACTTTTAAAGGAAACAAAATTAGGGTTCCTTTGATTTTCACCCTCATCAAATCATTTTCAAACACTCATGGGCCTCTAATAGAGTGTAAGACCCAATCCCCTTTTGAAACCGAAAACTTTTGGGCCTCAGTCATTGTATAAGACCCACGGTGTTTTCAAAACCTCGGCGCGATCGTCGCCCTTTTCAAAATTAACCAGTGGGCTTCTCCTTGAGCTATAAGACCCATCTTTGTTCAATTTCAATCATTTTTGGGCCTCTTGAGAGAGTGTAAGACCCATCCCCTTTGTACAGAAAACCTTTCCTAGGCCTCAGTACTTGTATAAGTCCCTGTACAAAACGACAGTGCGATCACTGATAAAACCCTGGGCCTCTCCTTGAGCTGTAAGCCCCAATTTTCCTTTCAAAAGCACTTTCTCCTTTAATATTGTAACATACTGTTATTTTCAATTCCTTTGTTGAACAACTAACAATACAGCATGGAAGCTCTACAACCGAGTAAGTGTTTACCCGCTTTCATTTACCGCTTTCATATGTATATAACTGTACTATGGGGCTGTTTCACTGTAAGTCTTCTTTCACAAACCTATATCGACTGTGTAATACTAGTATAGATATTTAGAGTTTCCCCGGCAACTACGTCTAGAACTAGACAAAGCCTCGTCTCCTTACATCTGGCGTTCTTCCGGATATTTCAACATAACCTAAACCATTTTCTTTTACAACAATTTTAGATAACTAGATCTAAGAAGTCTTCCCCTTTTGAATAGTTCATATACAGAAGGCCAATGTTCCAAGTGAAACCCCTTCTGGAACTGTTCATCAGCCTCCTCTTGGGCTTAGTGCAAGGACCCACAGGCTTCCTAAAAGTATCCCCGCCTCCTCTTCGACATTGTACAAGGACCCGTCGGCTTCTTAGAAGTTTTCACAGCCTCCTCTTAGGCTTCGTATAATGATTCTTCCTCCTGGAAGATAGCCTCCTCTTGGGCTTCGTACAAATTGTCCCTCGGCTTCTTAAAAGTTTTTCTCGCCTCCTCTCGGGGGCTTCGTAAAAATTATCCCAACGACCTTTTAAAGGTATAGGAACAGAAATTAGTCATCTTAATAGACCAGCCTTTCAAAGAGTCTAAATCTTTCTATCGACAACGTACTGCCTCTTAATTTCTCTTAAGCATAGTACAAAAGATAAAACCCGTAGACTTGGACAGTCCCAATACCCTTTGGATTTCCCAGGAGATAACCCTGATCCTCTGATCAAATCCATGAGTACAACATTACCCATATAAGAACTGATTTTCTCTTTTATCCAACATCTTTAGCCTCCTCTTGGGCTTTGTAAATGATCCTCCCTAGCGGAGCTAACCTTTTCACACTCTCTTGTTGAGTATAAAAGACTCTCTTGTTGAGTCACCAATCTGTAGCCTCCATCTCGGGCTTCATACGAGATACAAAACACTCTCTTGTTGAGTATAAAAGACCCTCTTGTTGGGTCACAAACCTTTCAGCCTCCATCTCGGGCTTCGTACGAGATACAAAAGCACTCTCTTGTTGAGTATAAAAGGTTCTCTTGTTGAGTCAAACATCTTTAGCCTCCATCTCGGGCTTCGTACGAGATACAAAGCACTCTCTTGTTAAGTATAAAAGACTCTCTTGTCGAGTCGATCACCTTTTCGCCTCCATCTCGGGCTTTGTACGAGACACCAAATCACTCTCTTGTTGAGTATAAAAGACTCTCCTGTTGAGTCAAACAACTTTTAGCTTCCGTCTTGGACTTTGTACAAGACACACAAAAAGACTCTCTTGTTGAATCAAACCCTTTAGCCTCAATCTTAGGCTTTGTACAAGACATAAAGAACATTTTCCCCGAAAAAGTCAGCCTTACAGCCTCCTCTTAGGCTTTGTATAAGAATACCCCGGTTGAGACAATCAATCTTTTAGCATCAAAATCTGTGTCTGGCTCACAGTATATAAACATCAACAACTCCTTCCCCCCATCTAATTGCTATAAGCGGGAAGCCTCTGGATTATTTACATCCATGCCACTGTCCCTCTTTTAGCATGAGAAATTCCTAAGGAAAGATGGCATTACCCTAAACTGAGTTAAAGTCTTCTCGTTCAGGTTAAAAAACCCCTGTAAAGGAAATTATGGCATTACTGGATTCACATATCCCAGTTAAAGTAATTCTCCTTTATAATCAGTCACCCAACTGTTGTGACAAACAGACCCCTTTAGAGATGACAAATTCTCTCTAAAGTCAAAACCCTTTAGCTTCATATCTTGGGCTTTAAACAAGATACAAATAGACTCTTTAGCTTCATATCTTGGGCTTTGAACAAGATACAAACAAATCACCTTCAGCTTCACATTTTGGGCTTCGAACAAGATATAAATCACTTTTAGCTTCACATCTTGGGCTTTGAACAAGACACCAAAACACCATTTCCTCCCATAGAATAGGAGGAACTACGATCGCTCTGATTTCCCTATCCCGGGAATACGTAGGCATAAGATTGCAAAAGAATCTTAGCGAGCACACAAATAAAAAAACCAAAGTCCCCTACCTCCGTCCAATCTGGCACAGTATCCTAACAAATTCCCCAGGAACAATCCCGGTATCTCGTTCCGAAAAAAATAAGCCAGAGAGAGGCCCCACTACCACATAGCATCTGTAACCTAACAAACCGCTGTTTAACCTCAGTTTACAAGCAGGGTTAGTTGGAGACATCTATTTCCCTTCCTTCACCAGCTTCAATAGGATAAAAAATGAATCGACCTGTAGCCCCCCAAAAGCGACAGTGCTTAAGAACCACGTCCAAAAATCACTCTCTACAGAAAAATGGCGCCCACCATGGGGCCCAACAAAAAAATCTTGTCTCTCTTATCTCTCTGGTTGAAACCTTCTCTTAAGACGAGTCCTTGGGTTCACGAGGTATCACCGAAGGACGGTTCCATCGGGGAATGTCATTATGGCTAGGATCGGCCCTCACTAGGATCTTAGGTCAAAACCTTTAAGTTGGGAAGGTACCACAGAATGGCGACTCTGCCGGGGAGCCATTTTCTGTTAGGATCATAAGATTCATAGCTCTTAAAAAGTCTAGGACATTAGGACAAATATATATATTGCTTTTCCTAATTGATATCTATGTTTATTTTTCTGCTAATGGGAATGGTGTGATGCCGCATGTGGAAAGATTGAGTATACACCTAGGAAAAACCTCTTTCAGTAGTGCGGAATGTGAAGGCAAGCTTCTCAATGGTTTTGATGAAGACAACATTATTCATTCAAGATGTTATGCTTGCTCAAAAAGAATGGATCAAGACATTGAAGTTAGCACAAAGTTTTTAATTTTTACAAGTCTTGAAGAATTCTCAAGTATAATCAAGGTATAACTCTCACTTATCAATATGGTTGCATACAAGTGTTCAAAAGTGTCTCAAGCATGCAATATATATTGATAAAATAGTTCTCAAAATAATCTTCAAAATTCACTTGCATACATGGTTCATGTGGTTGAAAATATATCATTATTTCTAGCTTTAAAAAACAAAATATTTTTATCATACATTTGAAACTTCATTTACTTTATTTATTTATTTGTTTTTTTTTTTATTTTGAACCATGTTAAATCACTTTCAAATATAATCTATTGACTTGGGTAAATCAATAGATGTTGTATAAAATTGGTTCAAATACTTAGACAAATTTTTTAATTATTTAATTTATTTAAACATTCAGTTTTTGGTAAATTATGACGTTTTTAACTGTCGTAACAGCACCAGAAACCGCCATAATTCACACCGTTCTGAACTAGTATTTTAAATTTTAAATTTCAAAATTATTTGGTAAATTATGGCGTTTTGAAACGACGTAACAGACCAAACAACCGCCACAATTTACAACGTACTGAAACAGTGTTTTTTATTTAAAATTGAAAAATGTTTTGTTTGAATGCACCTTTTCATTATATCTTTTCATGGCATCTCTTACATCATTTATCTTATTAAATTCAGAATTTTTCTAACCATTACCATGACTTTTGAATGGTTGCTTTCATCAATATAAATACATGTCATTTTCAGATTAAAACTTACCTCCTAGAAATTTCATAATAAAAAATCCACTCATTCTTTTCATCTTTCAGTTATTCTTCAAGTGTTCATTCAAACATATTTTTGAGAGAAACCTTTGCATAAATTTCACACATTATCATTGTTTCATCTCATTTTATTCAAGAACACTTGTATATTTCATTTGAGTGATATTTATTTCAAGGAGAAGATCAATCATTTGATTGATATACACTTCAAAGATTCATCATCAACAATTACTCAATAAAATTCAGATTTATTTAAAGACACATCTTATTCTAGGATTGTTAAAATAAGATTGTGGAGTTGTATTACCTTGTTGTCCAGGATTGTTGGAAACAAGTGAGTGTTTTGAAGAGGATTGTTCTTCATACACTTAATTACCTATAGGTTAGATAGTAAGCATCACTATTGGTGTGATTAGGCTGTACAATAATTCTAAACTATAGTGAATTCTCTTTCGTGTTGAAGGAGGAGTGGAGTACTCTCGGGCTGTGAGGGGAACCACTATAATTCTCTTGTGTCATTTTTCCTTTTCGCACTTTACTTTCCAGCACTTATCATAAAATGGAAAAATAACCAAGAACCGGTAAAAAGATCGAAGAAATTTTTAAGAACCTAATTCACCCCCCCTCTTAGGCGCATTTACATTTATACGGAAGCTATCGGAAATATTTGTCACGTGATACTACCCTCTTCTGAGATTCTTCGAAATACATCACCTAGCACGGTTCCCGAACCACTGATGTTATCTCGACATGAATCAATGATTTTGAGAGACAGGTACAAAAATCACTAGTATAAACCTTTGGGATGGGTAGAGCCTTGACTTCATGACACTGAACCTTTACCCCCATGTTTTCTCTATGTTTTTGTGTGCTGCATTCATGCATTTATTTCATTAAAAAACTTTAAACAGAGAAAAAATCTTCTTTTCTAGTCTCTCTTTTTCAAATTAAACTAAGATAATGATTGCAAATGTCAGAGAGAAAGATTGTGTTATGGATTTCGGTAGAAGGAAGACTCACAAGTACACCTTCAAGGTTCCAAAATTAGAGGATTTGAGAGGGTTGGCAAGGATGATTACCAACCCTGATGCTTTCAGAGCTAAGTACGGAGGACTGCTGTCTATGTTAAGGGTCCATGTAATTGAAGGAATCCTGGAGGCACTCATTCAGTTTTACGATCCGGTCTATCACTGTTTCACATTCCCGGATTACCAGCTCGCACCAACGCTGGAGGAGTATTCTCATCTGATTGATCTACCCATTACTAATCGAGCTCCCTTTTCTGGACTGGAAGAAATTCCAAAAGATCAAACCATTACAAGAGCAATCTATTTAGATGAGTTAGAAGTCAAGACTCACATGACCACCAAAGGAGGAATCCCAGGTTTACCAGCCAAGTTTCTGGTAAAGAAGGCTCTATACTTTGCTAGTATAGGGAACGTGACTACTTTTGAAAGCATCTTTGTTTTACTCACCTATAGGTTATTTCTGTTTCCCAAAATTGATAACTTCATCGATATCAACGCCATTAAGGTTTTTCTCATTGGATATGTCGTACCAACCTTGCTCGCAGATACGTATCATTCTGTACACTTAGGGAATTTGTACAGCGGAGGGGCGATCACATGCTGTGTACCCCTGCTACATAAGTGGTTTATTTCCCATTTGCCTAAGTCTACCGCTTTTTGGGATCATAAGAGTGCCTTACATTGGTCGCAGAAAATCATGTCTCTTACCAACTCTGACATAGATTGGTGCAATAGGATTTATGACGGGATCAGGATCATTGACCGTTGTGGAAACTTCCCCAACGTACCCCTCATAGGAACTAAGGGAGGAATCAATTACCATCCAATTTTAGTTCGTCGTCAATTTGGATACCCGATGAGGCATGTCCCGCGTAATTCTCATCTAGAAGGTCTTTTCTTCAAGGAAGGAGAAAATGACAGGGCACTAAAGATGGAAATAGTGCATGCTTGGAAACATGTTCATAAGAAAGGACGGGAGTCTCTAGGAAAACCTGACTGTGTCTCGATGGAGCCTTATCTCCACTGGGTACAAACTAGAGCTCTCAAGCTAAAAATGTCTTATCCTCGTCACGGAGTTCTTCCACCAAGGGAATCTGTCATGTACTTCATGGCTGAAACGGAAAAACTTCAGGTTACTCTCAACAAAGTTCAACAGGAGAGGAGGTCTTGGAAGAACAAGTACCACATTCTCAATGTGGAGTGTACCAAAATACAGCAACTGCTGAAAGATAAGGAGGCTCTAATTGAGATTTTGGAGCAACATGCTGTAGAAAATCAGAATGACCAAAGGAATTTGCTCGCTCCTTTCACTTGGCAAAGGAATGACAACCCGACAATGGCCCAAGAGCCCCAGTCCAAGAAAAGAAAAGTACCAGAATCAGTACCCGAGTTCTCCTCAGAGAGGACTCGGGACCCATTAGCTTAGGTTTCTGTTTGCGCACCTTGTAATTTACTATATTTCCATTTCCGCAATCCTTTGAATTCAATAAAACGGGGTTTCCCCACTATTTGATATTTGCAATCTAATTGTCGAAGTTTATTTTGATTAAACAAAAAAAAAACAATTAATATAATCATTGCATTCATCATTCTCACGTAACGCATTCTTCTTACCTACGAATCTCATGTTTGTGTCTCAGTTCTAGAGTCAAACTGTCTCATTCGTACAATACTCGGGCCAATCGTCCGAAAAAGATGGATGATCTCGAGGAAGAGAACAGAGAGTTAAAAGAAGAGATCGACGCTCTGAGAGAGGATATGAGAAAGCTTCGTAACGACATGCAAGCCATGGCAGAAGCTCAGCTACAAAGAACTGTGATCTCAGAGATCACCTCAACACCCATAGTGGAGAAGTATGATCCTAGGTATCAAATGCTGAAAGATCGTCCCTGGGGCATGCCTGTTAACTATATCCCAGAAGGATATGTTCCGCCAATCACTGAAGATTAGGGAATCATAGCAGAAGCCGCTGGGCCTGAAGGTTACAAACTTCGGGAAAGCGAGGATGCCAGAGGCATAATGAGGTCTCCAGAAGGTTACAAACTTCGGGAAACGCCAAGATTCACTGCCGTAGTAACGGTACCACCCCCTGTGGTGCACACTGTCCCGGAAGGAAAGATTTCACAAATACCTTCTGGTAGAAAGGAAAGTATGTTCGACAGAATGGATGAATTCCAGGAGCAGTTCCTGGAAATGCAGAAAGAACTGCAAGCTATTCGCGGTCAGGATTTATTCGGAAAGGACGCCGCGGACCTCTGCTTGGTCCCCAATGTGAAAGTTCCGCACAAGTTCCAAGTGCCCGACTTTGAAAAATACAAGGGTAACTCTTGCCCTCAAAGCCATTTGGTGTTGTACGCTCGGCGAATATCAGCTTAGACAGAGAACCAGGATCTACTGATTCACTACTTTCAGGATAGTTTAATCGGCGCCGCATTAAAATGGTACATGGGTTTGAACCGCGCTACGATCAGCACTTTCAGAGATCTTGGCACTGCCTTCGTCCAACAATATAAATACAAACTGGACATGGCACCAGACAGAGATCAACTCAAATCAATGTCGCAAAAGGACAAGGAAACCTTTAAGGAATATGCTCAGAGATGGCGTGAAGTTGCCGCTCAAATTTGTCCACCTCTTGAGGAAAAAGAGATGACAAAGATTTTCTTAAATACCTTGAGCTCATTTTACTACGACAGAATGGTTGCCAGTGCGCCCAGCGACTTCACCAAAATGGTCGGTATGGGAGTACGTCTTGAGGAAGCCGTTGGAGAAGGACGTCTAGTCAAAGACACTGGGTCGACAAGCGATACTAAAAATTACGGTAGTGCTCTCCCTAAGAAAAAAGAGCAAGATATTGGGAATATCTCTCTCGGAAAGCAAAGGCGATGGTACCAACCAGTAGTAGCTGTAACTCCTGCTATCAACCCTGCGCCTGTTTCTACGTATCAAGCTCAGGTTGCTCATAGCCAACCACTTTCGCAGCAATTTCAGGAAAGGACATAACAGCCGTACAACGCGACCACCAGGGTTCGACCCTATACCGGTGTTGTACGCAGAACTATTTTCGTTACTGCTGGTTAAAGGGAACATCCAGACCAAGGCTCCTCTTACAGTACCGGAAAACCCCCCTTTTTGGTTTAAGGTGGATCAGACATGCCCTTACCATCAAGGAGGACCAGGGCATAACATAGAGAACTGTCTCAGTTTCAAATCCGATGTGCAAAAGCTTATTAGGAGCGGGGTCTTATCTTTCAAAGATACGAATCCGAATGTTCTCACAAACCCGCTGCCTCAACACGAGAAAGCTGCAGTTAATTTGATAGAAGGAGAATCTAGCGACACCTATCAAACTCATGATGTACTCTTATTAAGGGCCAACTTGGTCAAAATGCATTGTAGACAGAGTGGATATGGCCATGTGCCACCTCATAATTATCACCAGTGTGATATCTGCTCTAAAAACAATCAAGGATGTTCTGTGGTGCAATCAGCTCTACAGGAACAGATGGATCTCGGATGGATCCAGGAGCACCGAGTTCGTGGAGTTAACATGACCTATACGAATTCCAACATCATTCAAAATCACGACATCTGTGCGATGAATGTCAACTTGGTGGCGATGCACTACAGGCAAAGCCAGTATCATAATCTGCCGCGGCATGAGTACAATTCCTGTCTGACTTGCTCGGTAAACAAATAGGGATGCTCTTTTGTACAAGAGGCCCTCCAGCGTCAGATGGATATTGCATGGATCCAAGACTACCATGATAGGAATCATTATCAAATCAACATGATCCAGATCTTCGATATTCACTTGATGAATACCAGCCTGGTGGAGTTACATGCTAAACAGGTCCGGCTCAGGTTCCTGGTATCACATGATTATCAGGGCTGTAAAGCGGGTTGCGAAAACGATCAAGGCTGTGCCCTTATCCAGGAAACACTTTAGCACTTGTTGAACCACTGGTGGCTTCCAATCTATATGGATGAAGACACCCAACAAATTAGTATCACTAACAGGAATCCTACCAGATATCAAAGTCAGGATGTTCGGTCGATGGAAACAGACCTCGTAAGGTTACACTGTATTCAAAGCGGACGTGGCCAGGTGACACAACACAACTATGAGCGGTGTGGAGTTTTCTCAGTGGATAATCAAGGATGCTACTTCGTGCGAGCAGCCCTTCAAAGTCAGTTGGACCGCAAAGAGATTCAACCATGGTCTAGTTCTGGATCAGTTTACTATTTTGCTGATCAAATCGAGGACATTGTCGTAATCTCTAATCATCAGAGGACTAGGGATGTTTGTGCCATCATCCCTCTACTTGACGAATCAAGAGTTCCCAACCAGGAACGGATCGAAATTAATTACGATGGTCAAAAAAATCAGAAGGTTCCCATAGTCATCTATCTACCGGGACCACTACCGTATGAATCAACTAAGGTTATCCCTTACAAATACGGTGCAACAACAATTGAGAATGGAAAGGAAATTTCGTTACCCTCCGTCGTGAATATTGCAGACATCAGTCGAGTAACACAGAGTGGTAGAATCTTCAACAGAGGAGTTGGAGAACCCAGCAAAGAGAAGGAACCTCAAATAGAAGTTCCCAATCCACCAGTCGATCAATCCAGTGATCCCGACCTTTCAAAAAATGATGATGAGATGCTAAAGCTCATCCAGAAGAGTGAATACAACATTGTTGATCAACTGTTGCAAACCCCCTCAAAGATCTTGGTATTATCACTGCTACTTAGTTCAGAAGTGCACAGGGAGGCTCTACAAAAAGTCTTGGAGCAAGCCTTTGTTGAACAGGATGTAACAATCAGATAGTTTGATAGCATTGTCTCTAACATCACCTCCTGCAATAACTTGGGATTTAGTGATGAGGAATTACCTGAAGAAGGTCGCCGTCATAACATGGCGCTCAACATTACCGTCAACTGACAGGACAATGCTTTAGCCAGCGTAATGGTAGACACAGGGTTAGCCCTGAATGTTATGCTGAAGTCCACTTTGATGCAATTATGATTCAAAGGACCTCCGATGAGAACCAGCGAGGTCGTCGTCAAAGCATTTGACGGATCCAGAAAAACGGTTATCGACAAAGTCGACCTTCTCATAACTATCGGTCCTCACACTTTCCAAGTCACTTTCCAGGTCATGGACATCCGAGCAATATACAGTTGTTTAATAGGAAGACCTTGGAAACATCAGGTTGGGGCGGTCACTTAGACCCTCCACCAAAAGTTAAAGTTCGTCCAGAACGACCAACTCATCACAATCTGTGGAGAAAAGGCCTTGCTCGTAAGCAACTTATCATCATCCACTTATGTAGAACCGGAGGGGGTAATCGGAACCCAGTTCCAAACGCTTTCGCTACACAAGGACAATCAATCCGAAGGGGGAACTTCGATTTTCTCGTACAAAGATGCTATCAAAGCGGTCGAGAATACCAATACAACAGGATGGGGGCAGCTTGTCATTCCTACTGACAATAAGAAAAAGGAAGGTCTTGGCTTTTCCTCAACCTGTATTCAGACGACTGCGAACAATAAAAGTTTTCATCCCATTCAGAACTTTTTCCACAATGGAGGCTTCCTTCAACCAGTGACTCAAGAAGTGCATACCATCAATAAAGGTGATTTCTCTGATACGGAGGAAGAATGGAAGTCCTATCTCAACGAGGACGGTTATACATCTCAGGATGAAACACAGACTCCCTTTTGCTATCCCGCACAGAGTCCGAGATTTATACCAAGGTCAAACGTCGAAATGCTATACGGGGATTGTGATCCGGAAAGATGTCGTGCTCCGCCAAATTCATTAGAGGAAGACACTCTGATGAAAGACAACTTTGACCACGAATATTATGGCCCAAAGGATGGCCTGCCTATCTGGCAGCCGTATCCAGGAAATTTGTGGCAAGAAAATCAGCTGAACAATAAAGATCAGTTGAGCCTCATTGAACAGAATACCTGCGTCCCCACCATGTCATGGGAACAACACTCAAGTCATTCAGAAAATATCCAGCACGACGATAAATTCGCAAAACTTGCCGGACTAGAATTCATCAACTATGCTTTTCCCGAGGTCAACGTCATCGAAAGGGACGACTCCTCCAGTTCCAAAGAAGTGTGGGATACCCTAGGACAACCGAGTGGAAAGTACGACTTTATGGTCAAGTACACTGCTCCTGAAAGCTCTCGTATCAGGCTCGAAGACATCCAGCCAACTGGATGGGGAGATACAACTGAGAGTACAAATACTACGCAAAATACAACTGAGGAATCCTCCTATGGCAACTCTGCCTGGGAGACAGATTCTAATGATCCTACTCCACCAGAAATCAGTGTTATTTCTAAAGACAAATCAAGGAAGGTACCAGACTTTGTGATCAACTGAGGAGTTCGCCGCCAATGGGTTGCTGTCAATGTCCCAAAGATCGTTCATGAGTCTAAATTACTTGTTTTAAACCCCGTTGAAACATACGATCTGATGCCTTCTCCCAACTTTGAGTTCCCGGTATTTGGGGCTGAAGAAGAAGGTGACAACGAAATTCCAGAAGAGATCTCCCAACTACTCAGACAAGAGGAAATGTCTATTGAGCCTCACAAAGAGTTGCTGGAAACGGTCAACTTAGGATCGGAAGAAGAAAGAAAAGAAGTCAAGATTGGGGCACTGCTCAATCCAACTGTCAAAGAAAGTTTGAAAAAACTTCTCAAAGAGTTTCCCGATGTATTCGCTTGGTCCTATCAGGATATGCCAGGGTTGGATACCAGCATCGTGGAACATCATCTACCGTTGATATCAGAACGTCCACCAGTAAAACAGAGATTGAGACGGACTCACCCGGACATGGCCATCAAAATCAAAGAGGAGGTACAGAAACAGATTGACGCGGGCTTCCTCGCTACATCAGAATTTCCTCAATGGTTAGCCAACATCGTACCCGTTCCGAGAAAGGACGGAAAGGTCAGAATGTGTGTCGATAACAAAGATTTAAACAAGGCTAGTCCAAAGGATGACTTTCCTTTACCACACATTGACATGCTGGTAGACAGTATAGCAAAGTTCAAAGTTTTCTCCTTCATGGATAGATTCTCGGGCTATAACCAAATTAAATGGCACCACACGACATGGAGAAAACTTCATTTATTACCCCATGGGATACTTTTTGCTATAAGGTAATGCTGTTCAGTTTGAAGAATGCCGGGGCAACCTATCAAAGGGCCATGACTACTCTTTTTCATGACATGATACACAAAGAAATCGAAGTGTATGTCGATGATATGATTGCAAAATCTAAGACAGAAGAGGAGCATGTGACCCACCTATCAAAACTATTCGAGCGGTTGAGAAAGTACAAACTTCGCTTGAATCCCAACAAGTGCACATTCGGTGTCCGTTCAGGGAAACTCTTAGGATTCATCGTCAGCCAGAAAAGAATTGAGGTTGATCCTGACAAGGTCAAGGCCATTCAAGAAATGCCTTCTCCGAAAACTAAAAAACAAGTCAGGGGATTCTTGGGACGGTTGAATTACATTTCCAGATTTATATTCCTCATGACCGCGACATGTGCGCCGATCTTTAAATTACTAAAAAAGAACCAGGACTGCGTTTGGACAGAAGGCTGCCAAACCGCCTTCGACATTATTAAGGAATACCTTTTGAACCCACCAATTCTATCACTTCCAGTGGAGGGAAGACCACTGATCATCTACCTCACAGTCTTGGAAGACTCAATGAGCTGTGTGCTTGGCCAACAAGACGAAACTAAAAGGAAAAAGTATGCCATTTACTATCTGAGCAAGAAATTCACCGACTGCGAGACTCGATACACTATGTTTGAGAAAACTTGCTGCGCTTTGGCTTGGGTAGCCAAACGTCTTCGCCAGTATATGATTCGTCACACTACTTGGTTAGTCTCTGATATGGATCCAATCAAGTACGTCTTTGAAAAACCTGCTCTTACGGGAAGGATTCCCCGTTGGCAGATGTTGTTATCAGAATATGTCATAGAGTACCACGCTCAGAAAGCCATTAAGGGGAGTATTTTAGCCGATCATTTGGCTCATCAACCGATTGATGATCAAGAATCAATCGGGTTTGACTTCCCAGACGAAGATGTCATGTATCTAAAGATGAAAGATTGCGATGAACTACTACCCAGTGAAGGGCCAGAACCAGGTTCCCAATGGGGACTTATCTTTGACGGAGCTGTCAACCATTACGGAAACGGAATTAGGGCAATCATCATAACACCTCAGGGTACCCACATTCCTTTCACCGCCAAACTTACGTTTAAATGCACAAACAACGAGGTCGAATACAAAGCTTGTATCATGGGTCTCGAAGAAGCTATCGACCTAAGGATTAAGAACTTGGACATATATGGTGACTCAGCTCTGGTCATCAATCAGTTCAAAGGAGATTGGAACACATACAAATCAGGACTGATTCCTTACAAAGATTACGCGAGAAGGTTCTTACCCTTCTTCGACAGAATCGAATTTCATCACATCCCTTGTGATGAGAATCACATGGCTGATGCATTAGCCACTCTCTCTTCCATGATTAGTGTAGGTCAATGGAATGACGTACCTAAGATCGAAATAATGCGCCTTGAACGGCCCGCTTACATCTTCACGATTGAAGCAGTCATAGACGACAAACCTTGGTATCACGATATCAAATGCTTCCTTCAGAAACAAGAGTACCCACCCGGGGCACTAAGGAAAGACAGAAAAACCCTCAGAAGGCTGGCTGGCAGTTTCTTTCTGAGCGGTGATACACTCTATAAGCGGAATTTTGACATGTTTTTGCTCCGATGCGTAGACAGACCTGAAGCAGACATGCTGATAAAAGAAATTCACAAAGGATCCTTTGGCACTCATGCCAATGGACACACGATGACGAGAAAAATTATGAGAGCAGGGTACTACTGGTTGACCATGGAATCTGACTGCTACAAGTACATGAGAAGGTGTTACAAGTGTCAGATATACTCAGACAAAATTCATGTACCTCCAATGCATCTCAAAGTTCTCTCTTCCCCTTGGCCTTTTTCCATATGGGGAATCGACATGATCGGCGTGATTGAGCCCAAGGCTTCAAACGGACATCGGTTCATCCTGGCAGCCATTGATTACTTCACCAAGTGGGTCGAAGCAGCGTCATAAGCCAATGTAACTCGACAAGTGGTGGTCCGATTTATCAAAAACAATATCATTTGCCGTTATGGTGTTCCGAGCCAGATCATTACGGATAATGGATCTAACTTGAACAATAAGATGATGAAAGAGTTGTGCGCTGAGTTCAAGATCGAACACCATAACATATCCCCCTACCGACCAAAAGATGGTTCAAAAGATGGTTGTAACCTACAAAGATTGGCACGAGATGCTACCCTTTGCTCTTCACGGTTATTGCGCATCTGTCTGCACTTCAACAGGGGCAACCCCTTTCTCTCTAGTATATGGCATGGAAGCAGTGCTCCCCATAGAAGTAAGGATCCCATCAATCCGGGTATTGATGAAAGCTAAGCTTACAGAAGCTGAATGGTGTCAAAGTCGACACGACGAACTGAATCTGATAGAAGAAAAATGAATGACGGCACTATGCCATGCTCAGTTGTATCAGCAAAGAATGAATAAGGCGTTTGACAAAAAGGTCTGACCTCGCGTCTTCAGGAAAGGAAACCTCGTGCTCAAGAAGATACAATCATTTCTCACTGATTCCCCGGGGCAAATGGACTCCGAATTATGACGGACCTTATGTGGTCAAGAAAGCTTTCTCAGGTGGCGCCTTGAGACTTGTAACGATGGATGGAGAAGAATTTGCCTACCCCACAAATGTTGATGTAGTCAAGAAATACTTCGCCTAAAAAAAACGTCTCGGTGGATTGAAAACCCGAAAGGGCGGTCCAGGAAAAAATTAGAGACATAATCAAAAATCATCCTGGTGGATTGGAAACCTCAAAGTACAATCCAAGCAAAAATTAGGGATAGTGGCAAGTAACTATGTTCAACAGGGGCAAATCCCTCGGTGGCAGTTACCCCATCCATTGAAAGAAAATCCCAGTCAAGGTCATCTTCGACAGAAGCTCAGGATGTCCAAAATTCAAAGTTGGTAGAAGAATAGTGGTCGTTATGTTTTAATGTAGCCCTTTTCCCTTAAAATTAATATTTTCTAACTTTGTAAATACTCTATGGAATCACGCGCTTGGCTGATTTCCATCCTATCAGTAAAATTTGAGCCCTTGTGCTTTTATTTATAATTCTCATTTGTTTTAGCTTTATAGAACGACATTTTAACATGATCAGCGATTCTTGAAATAAAATAAAAATGAATTTACTTGTAAAACTTTTTCTGCTTTTAAAATAAAGATGGCAATTTCTTTTGACCGTTGAACATCGGAAGAACATCGATCGCTACTCCAAAAGTGTTCGACCCTCAAAGTGCAGAATCAAAGTACTCCTTCTAGGCCAGTGCGCCTAAACGAAGGATCAACTGTGTCAGATGCAAATGTTCCATCTGACACCCCTCGGCAGAGTTCTCATCTCCTAAGCCTGACCAACGTAGCTCCCAACAGGGACTATCCCTCCTAAGCAAGGCAGAATTGCTATCGTGAACCAATGATACTTTTCATCTCCCGCTGTGGCCGAGTATCCATTCATGTCCATCTTTTAGTCTGTGTGTCACGTCAGTCTTATCAGCATATGCACACATACATCATGCATTTATTTACATTCATGTTCATATTGCATCGCGATCACTCTAGTCGGTCTTATCCCTTGGTGGTAAAAGTTCTCTTGTCAGTAGAGTTGTCCGTTCTTTCCTCGTCAGGAAGTGAATCATCTAAGTAATCTCTCTCCAAGTTTATTTCTGGGTTAGAGTCGGTCTTCGACCACTTTGATAACTTGAACCTCTGAAAGGCAGGGAAACCCTCAGCCGATGTCACTCTTCGCCATTGAAGATGATATCTTCGCTTTCCTGGATTAAGGAAAATCCCTAGAGAAAGCCTCTTAACTAAAGACTTTCGGCAGCGCATTGGTTCTTCTCTCCAGAAAGTCAATGTCAACAAAGTCATCGGCACCTCAAAGTGGATCACATCATATGGCATTTCTCTGGGAAGATCTCGAGAAAAGTATGGTGTAATATCCCCAGTAGACTCATCAAATGGCATTTCCCCAGGAAAATTCGGCGAGAAGTTTGAGGAGAACCGCTACAAATAGCGTCCCTTGTCAATAAAGTTTATTGACAAAAGAAACTAAGACCAGTTCTTTGGTAGGAAACCAAGAACGAGGGGAAGTTTATATCAGAAACTTAGACCAGTTCCTTGGTAGGAAACCAGGATCGAAGGGAAGTTTATTTCAAAAGAAACCAAGACCAGATCCTTGGTAGGAAACCAGGATCGAGGGGAAGTTCATATCAGAAACTGAGACCAGTTCTTTGGTAGGAAACCAAGAACGATGGGGAGTTTATTTCAAAAGAAAACTGAGACCAGTTCCTCGGTAGGAAACCAGGATCAAGGGGAATTTTACCTTTTCCAAGCATCATTGCTTAGCAAAAGAAGAAGGATGTGTGAACTACCATTCTTAACCACCATCAAAATTTCGGGTATTCCGATATTTAATTCTCTTGCATCACGAATGCCCGAATACCTTCGCCATTCACACCTTCACGTCCAAGAAGATTAAATAGGGGCATCTGTCATAGCTCAAATTTTGACCACTAAGATTTCCCATCATTGTGCAAAATCATCATCATAATATGGATGTACTTACATGCCTCATCAATCTCCTCAGGGATTGTTGAGCATCCTCTACAAGAAAAAATTAGGGTTTCAAGCCCTCTCAGAGCTCTTAGACAAAGGATCAATCAAGAATTGACATGATCTTCAACTTGTCTAACCTCTCAAACATCCACAATGGATCAAGAGGACTCCCACATCAAGGATCAAGCACAAGGCTGCTCCCTTCTAGGTGGATTAAGTCTCAAGATCGCCGGTGTCACCTAATTAGGGTTTTGGTCGACCAGGGCCTCCAGATGGAAATTTTCCTCTGGGCATAAGCCAATGCTTCAAAGCATAACCTATGATGCCCCAAGGGACATCATAAACCCAAGCATCAAGTCAATTTAGCCTCAGGTGATACATTCATCAAAAATCAAGAATTAGGGTTTCTTGACCTAATTCACCCCTAAGTTGACTTTTGGGACAAATCATGAGCCAAGACCTCAAGAGAGGATTTGAGGGTCCCTAACACACTACATTGATCCATTTAAGACAATGGATTGATCCAAGAAGCCTGATTCACAAGTTTTAATCTCATCTGAACCACAGTTAGGGTTTCGCGGGAAAAGTCAACTATAGCTTTGACTTTTGACCAGGACATGCTCCCAAACTTTTGGACATGATTCAATACACCCTATAGCACCTATGGAACATGTCCATAAAGTTTGATTTAGGTCAAGGACATGATTTCATAAAGGATCGCACAGTTTGGAATTCATCTGACAAAAGTCAACTGTGCACAAAAGTCAAACTTTGACTTTTTGAGATTTTTCACAATTTTGGTCTTTTAACCCTAAAATGATGTTAATTTGTGATTGGAATCATCATTCATCAAGAAAAATCAAGAAAAGTGGGATAACTTGTAAAAGGGGTAACCATAAAAAACGTAGAAAATTTTCTAAGTTATGGAACAAAGTGGCTAGGGTACCAACTTTGGAGGATCATAACTCCTAAACCACAAGGCCATTTTTCCCCATCCAAAGCTGGATTTGTAGCTCTCATTACCCTCTACAAAAGCTTTAACTACCACTCATTCCAATTCCCCATGGATTTCAAGTTATGGAATGATCAAAATCATGAAGAGTGAAAATGTCACTTTTTTCCAACACTTAGTGAAATTTTCACTAAGTCAGAATCTGCCTTCAATTTTTTCCAAATGTAGGGGCATTTTTCACTTGGATCCAAAAAGTATCAAACCCAATTATGATCAAACAGTTATTGTATCATATGAGGGCTTTCCAAAATGGTCAAGAACTCCATCAAATTCCACTTGAGCCATGAGATATGACAATGGCAATGTGCCTTGCTGAAAACTGCCAAGGCTAGGCAGAATTTTGCACTTTTGCTCGATTTAGCAAAATCAGATAATTCCAAGCCCTGTCATCACTTTGAACAGATCTGAGGATCAAATCTAAAGGGAACAAACACTGATCCAAGCCTCCAAAGTCTTTGGAACAAGAAGTAGCATGCCAAACCTAGAAATCCCTAAAAGAGGGACAAGACTCCATTTTTGGATTGGAGCATTCAATGGAAGCACCAAGGTGGCATGGACTGACACATTTGCAACTGAATTCAGTCAAGATTGATCCAACAACTAGGGAACCACAGCTATGTGCCCTAACCTCTAGTCAATGGCTAGAGAAGACTTGGATTCTCATTGATCAACATTGGCCAAACCTCTGCTGCAGTTGTCATTCACTATTGATCCCAAAACAAACTTGCTCTACTATAAATAGAGCTCATTTATGCTCAGTTTGAGCACACCGAAGCACTACAACACTTGTTTTCCTCAAAATCTCTTTCTCTAGGCAAAAATACCTTCTTTAGCAAGGTAACTCTGAGTTTTTGAGTTAGAGAGCATTTCCATCACAGCTCATGATCCAAACACATCCAATATGTCATATCTAAGCTGTCTAAACTCACACAAGTGACCTGTAATCCTTAAATCACAAAGTCACCTCTCAAAACCTCAAAATAGGCTTTTTTTTTCGTTTTTCAAGCCAAGTCTTGATTCTGTCACTTTCCAAACCAGATAAAACCTCAAACACACTCCAAATATCATCCTTGAACTGTCCTAAATGGTTCCCCCCATCTGGAACACCATTTGAGAGAGTTGTTATTTTGGCCATTTTTGTCCCTTTTGCAAGAAAGAGCTCAAACGTGTTCCTGAGGTTTCCAACTGATTCCAACCATCCTAAAAGCTTCTAAGAGATGATTTGAGGGTGTCCAAAGCATCAAATCATTTCTGGAACAAGTGGCTTGACAGATTGCACAAAAACTCCAAAAAAGAGGTAAGCATCACATCTGATCATGCACATCTTATACATGTTATATATGTTGTGTTTGCATCAATTTATCATGTAATTCATACCTGTACCAAGATGTAGCACAGAAAATTCAAAATATGGCCTATTTCAAAACCACTATCGGATTTTGAGGAGGGAGCATGATCTAAAAAAAATACCACCACCATTGGATTCCTTGTGAAATTCTAGGCCAGATGCATATAAATTTTGTCCCCAACCATGGAGAAATGAGAAAGTTATGGACCTTCCCGTTTCTTACCAAAACTTGCCTTGCCTTGCCTTGGCCAGGCCTAGAAAACAAGGCAAGCCTTGTATATTTGTTGGTTTGTTTTAATCAACGGATGTATCACCACCCTAGTGGTAAGGTGCACGCCCTATAAACTTGAGGTCGTGGTTTCAAACCCCACCCATGCCATTTTGTGTTTTTTCACATTTTGCTATGTTTTCCAATATTTTCATGTTTTGTTAATTAATTGGGAAATTAATAACTCCTTCAATTTTAATTATTTTTCATTGGTTCTCTTTGCAAAAAATCACAAAAATGTTAAAATATTTTATTCCAGAAAAAAAAAATAGATTTATATTATTTAATATAATTAGTATTTTTGTGAATAAATTCATTTTTAATTGTTTTTAAACAATTAAAAGTGAATATTTACCTTGAAAATCAAAACCAAATGAGTTTTAATTCATCTTGTGATTAATCCCTCATTTTTCAAACCTTAAACAAAAATCACAAATGGTTTATTCAAACTTATTTGGTATTTTTTTTATCATTTTTTTTATTTTCTTTATTTACTTTTAAAGGAAACAAAATTAGGGTTCCTTTGATTTTCACCCTCATCAAATCATTTTCAAACACTCATGGGCCTCTAATAGAGTGTAAGACCCAATCCCCTTTTGAAACCAAAAACTTTTGGGCCTCAGTCATTGTATAAGACCCATGGTGTTTTCAAAACCTCGGCGCGATCGTCGCCCTTTTCAAAATTAACCAGTGGACTTCTCCTTGAGCTATAAGACCCATATTTGTTCACTTTCAATCATTTTTGGGCCTCTTGAGAGAGTGTAAGACCCATCCCCTTTGTACAGAAAACCTGTCCTGGGCCTCAGTCACTTGTATAAGTCCCTGTACAAAACGACAGTGTGATCACTGATAAAACCCTGGGCCTCTCCTTGAGCTGTAAGCCCCAATTTTCCTTTCAAAAGCACTTTCTCCTTTAATTTTGTAACATACTGTTATTTTCAATTCCTTTGTTGAACAACTAACAATACAACATGGAAGCTCTACAACCGAGTAAGTGTTTACCCGCTTTCATTTACCACTTTCATATGTATATAACTGCATTGTTGGGCTTATACAATACAGTGAAGCAGAATTACAGTGAAGCAGCCCCACAATACAGTTATATACATATGAAAGCGGATAAACACTTACCCGTTGTAGAGCTTCCATGTTGTTTCGTTAGTTGTTCAACAAAGAAACTTTTGATAACATATATTTGAATTCAAAATCAAAGGAGAAAGTGCTTTGAAAATATTGTTGGGGCTTACAACTCAAGGAGAGGCCCAAGTTTTAACGATGATCGTACCGTTGTTTTGAAAACACAGTGGGTCTTATACAATATCTGAGGCCCAAAAAGGTTTTATTTACAAAGGGGTTGGGCCTTACACTCTATTAGAGGCCCAAAAGATTTTTGTTTTTGAAAAGGAATTTGACTTATAGCTCGAGGAGAGGCCCAGTTGTTTTTGTTAAAAAGGCGACGATCGCGCCGTTGTTTCTGAAACTGTATCGAGACTTATACAATGCACTGAGGCCCAAATTATTTTATTTACAAAGAGGTGAGACTTACACTCTATCAAGAGGCCCAATGAGTTTTTTAAGAAAAGAAATGGGTCTTATAGCTCAAGGAGAAGCCCAGGGAAAGACAGTGATCGCACTGTCGTTTGGGAAATTGTACTGGGGCTTATACAATGACTGAGGCCCAAATTATTTTTGTACAAAGGGGGTTGGGTCTTACACTCTATTAGAGGCCCAAAAAGTTTTGAAAGTGATTAATGATGGTTGAATTAATCATAAACACTAAATTTGTTTCAAAAAGGAATTAATTTTGTTTAAAAATTAATAAAAATTGATGAGAACATGTGAAAAATGAGTGGTGATCTAGGATCAATGCTTCAAAAATCATGTTTATATCCACAAAATTATTGAAAATCAATTAAGTTTGGGAAATCAAGAAGGAACAAATATTTCAAATGTTAAAAACAAATAAAACATTAATTCTTTGCAAAAATATCAAATATATGAAATAAATAACATTTTTGGGAATTTTTGGCAAAATAAAATATTTTAACATTTTTGTGAATTATTAAAAAAATAATCAACTCAAAATCATTAAAATTCATAGAGAAATTAACTTTTGAATCAATTAAATAAAATCACAAAATTCAAATATTTGAATTTTCAAAAAAGGCGCCAAGAACATGGCAAGAACACGCGTGTGTTCTGAGTTTGGCCTGATTTGTATTTTCTATCCAATCTCACTGAATACTTGATGAAATCACACAATCCACATATCAATCTGCTCGTTTTCACCTCACGATCATGTCTATGGTCTTTAATTTCATTTATTTTAAGCATGGAATAAGAAATCAAGACAAAACCTCAAGAACCCTAAAATTTGCATGAAGGCTGAGAATTTTGATACACGATCCAAACAAAGCAATTAATTGAGGGGAAACATTCTATGCATGATTATCAACATTTGGCAAAAGTATTGTGCGAGGAAATATGCATAGATTAAAAGATGACCAAGTTTAGGCTTACTTGAAGGTCGTGACAGCAAGGGCAATGTGATTTTTGAGTTGGAGGTGTTACAGATGAGTTGTGATGATCTGAACAGCTTCCCTACTCCATATGGCTGGATAACTTCATGGCATCTCAGCTGCAACTTGGTTAAAACCTTGAGCAACTGGCTGGTGATTCTGAGAAATCAGTGTTTCAGTTGTTGTTTAAGTGTTTGGATCACTTCTATATGATGTTTATGAGGTGTGTGTGTGTGTGATTGGTTTGGTTGGAATAACTCTCAAACTCAAAACCCAATGGTGACTTGCTTTGGAAGGCAAATTTGGAAGTGAGAAGGTGATTTTGAGGAAAGCATCTGTTTGATGGCTTTGGTGTACTTAAACTCAACACAAATGAGCTCTATTTATAGTAGAGCAAGTTTGTTTTGCAAGAAATAGTGAATGGCAACTGCAGCAGAGGTTTGGCCAATGGTTGCATTTTGGAATCTCAAGTCTCCTTTAGCCATTGACTAGAGGTTAGAGCACAGGCTGCTGGTTCCCTAGTTCAGAGATCATCCTTGACTCATTCAGTTGGAAATGGCCCAGTTCATGCCACCTTGGTGCATCCATTGAATGCTCCAAAACAAAATTGGAGTCTTGTCCCCTCTTTAAGCATTTCTAGGTTTGGCATGCTATTTTTAGTTTCAAAGACTTGGGAGGCTTATGGATCAGTGTTTGTCCCTCCTTGGTCCCTCCCTGAGGTGTTCAGATGGATACACTTGTTTGTCATTTGCAAAATTTGCTCAAATCGAGCAAAATGTACAAATCTGCCTTGCCATGACAGTTTGCAGCAAGGCACATTGTCATTATCATATCTCATGGCTTAAGTGGAGTTTGATAGAGTTCTTGGCTATTTTGGAAAGCTCTTATATGATACAACACATGTGTGATCATAGTTTGTCTTGATACTTTTTGGATCTAAGTGAAAAATCCCCTTACTTTTGGAAAAAAAGCAAGACAGATTGTGACTTAGTGAAAATTTCACTAAGTGTTGGAAAAAGTGACATTTCATGTTTTCAGTCATTTTGATTATTCCATAACTTAAAATCCATGAGGAATTGGAATGAGGTGTAGTTGACACTTTTAAAGTATGCCATGAGAGCTACAAATCCATCTTTGGATCAGCTAAAATGGTTACTTGGATCTCAAGTTATGATCCTTAATAGTTGGTACCCTAGCCACTTTGTTTCATAACTTAGAAAATTTCTAAGTTTTTTATGGTTACCCCTTTTACAAGTTATCCCACTTTTCTTGATTTTTCTTGTTGAATGAAGATTCCAATCATACATTAACATCATTTTAGGGTTAGGGAACCATAATTGATCAAAAAATCAAAAAGTCAAACTTTGACTTTTAGGCACAGTTGACTTTTTATCATATGATTTCCAAACTGTGCGATCCTCTATGAAATCAAGTCCTTGACCTAAATCAAACTTGATGGATTGATTTCATAGGTGTTATAGGGTGTATTGAATCATGTCCCAAGGTTTGGGAGCACGTCCTGGTCAAAAGTCAAAGGCACCATTGACTTTTCTCGCAAAACCCTAACTGTGGTTCTGATGAACTTGAAACTTATGAATCAAGCTTCTTGGATTAATCCATTGCTGCAAATGGATCAATGTGGTTTATTAGAGACCCTCAAACCATGTCTTGAGGTCTTGGCTCATGTTTTGTCCCAAAAGTCAACTTAGGGGAGAATTAGGTCAAGAAACCCTAATTCTAGATTTTTGATGAATGCTTCCCCTGAGGCTAAATTTACTTGATGATGGGGTTCATGATGTCCCTTGGAGCATCTTAGGTTGTGCTTTGAAGCATTGGCTCATGCCCAGAGGAAAACTTCCATCTGGAGGCCCTGGTCGAACAAAACCCTAATTTGGTGACATTGGCGATCTTGAGGCTTAATCCACTTGGAATATTGCAGCCTTGTGCTTGATCCTTGATGTGGGAGTCCTCTTGATCCATTATCGATATTTGAGAGACTAGAAAAGTTGAAAATCATGTCATTTCTTGATTGATCCTTTGTCTGAGTGCTCTGAGAGGGCTTGAAACCCTAATCCTTGATTGTGGTGAATGCTAAAACATCTCTGAGGAGATTGATGAGGCATGAAGGTTCATCCATATTGTGATGATGACTTGCACCATGATGGTAAATCTTAGTGGTCAAAATTTAGGGTATGACATGTGGAATGGGTGATGTGCATGAAATAATCTAATGCTTGCTTTATTATCATGCTTTCCTTTATCTATTTATGATATCTCACCCCTTCTGTTTGAATGTTGCCTTTACATGGGCATCGTGCAGATAACTCGCAGTAGAGGAGTTGAAGTAAGTAGATGATGAAGTGTTCTATTTTCCATTTAGTGTCGGGGTCTGCTCTGATGTGTAACACCGAGGTCAGGGAACGTTGTGTTATGTTGAGTTTGATAGAGATTTTTGGATATCTCTAGAGTAGTTGTGGTTTATGTTATTTTGAAGAATAATTATGCAAGGCAAACAAATCCGGACCCGCCCCGAAATTAACGGGGAAAACCCGATTTAATTGGGTGCGGGTGCGGGGAAAACCCGGTTCTTAACTACGGGTGCGGGTGCGGGGATGAGAAAACACTAAGACCCGCCCGCACCCACCCCCGCCTGTAGCTCCGATTTTCGTGACGCGACCACTACCGCATTTACTGCTACTTTCTGATTTCTAATATTTATCATATGATGCTTAAAAGGAAGGGGAAGATACCTTAAACTGACCCTGCTCGCAAGTGTTTTTCTTTCAAATGCTAGGAGATCTGGAATCCGGGGTTGGTTATACTAAGGGAAGCTATTAACACCCTGAGTATCTATAGTAATCTATAGGAACCTTTATTGTATATATTTCTACTGTTGAGTTACTTGCTTGCTTAAGTTTATTTGCTGCTAAATTGGGAAAGTTTCTCCTTTGTGAAAAAAACGAGGAAATTTTTTGTTGTTTTTCTGGTTTTTCTATTGTTTTTGGAAGGTACTTAAACCTAAGGTTTTTTATTAGTGTGCTCGCTAAGATTTCGCAATCTTATGCTTACGTATTCCCGAAAAGAGGATTGGGAAGATCAGAGCATTCATAGTTCCTCCTAATCTATGGGAGGAAAAAGTTGTTTTGTATCTTGTTTAAAGCCCAAGATGATGAAGCTAAAAAAGTGTTTGAAAGATTTGACAAATTGTCGTCTTTAAGGGAAATATCTCACCTATTCACTACAATCATTTGAGAGTGATTTCATAAGGAAAGAAAGCTTTAAACTTATTGTGTTAAGCAATGCCACTTTTTCCTTTATGAATTCTTTACATACTAATATAAGGACTTTAACTTGGATATAGAATCGACAAGTGTGCCACTTACATCAGTTAGATGAAAGAAAAGTTTTTGAACCATAATAAAGGAGGGGCTCCAACTTGGATTTTGAATCAACAAGAGTGCCACTTACATCATTTATCTGGAAAGTTTTGATTGTTTGATTTGAATTGTAGTGATTAGAAGAGATATATTCCTACAGAGATGACTCAAGGTCTCATCTATTGGGAGATTGATTTATTTAGGTATCTTGATTGAAGCCCAAGATATAAAGCTGAAAAAGATTGAAAACTGACTTAATTGAGGAGTCTTTTCTGTCTTGTATAAAGCCCAAGATTGAGGCTGGCTGACTGGAGAAATTATTTGTATCTTGTACTGAGGATTTGACTAACTCTTTTGTGATTTTTACTTGTATCTTGTACAAAGCCCAGGATGAATGAGGCTAAAAGATTATGTTTGTATCCTATACACAGCCCAGGAGGAATTAGGCTAAAAGAATTTATTTGTATAAAAGACTGAGACTTAAGTTATGCTTTTAAGAAACCTGAGGGTCCTTGTATGAAGCCCAAGAGGAGGTTGGGGGATTGAATAAGACTTCCCAAGTCTCCTTGTATGAATCCCAAGAGGAGGTTATCTTCTGGGGAGATTCTCTGTATGATGCCCAAGAGGAGGCAATGATGCTTGTATAAGGCCCAAGAGGAGGCCAGGGAACTATTTGTTTGAACTAAGTTGTGATTGAAGGGATCATATTGTTTAACCTATTTCTAAATTAAGGATGATATAAATGTTAAGAGAAACTTAACAAAAATATGAACAAACATGATTGAAGATTTAACAAATATATACATTGATGTTACATGTTTGAATTCATGGAAGATTTTGCGTCTTTGGGGTTTGATGTGTGGAATGTTTTATTTGTTTGTTTTATTTTATTCGCAAAGGTGTTGGGTCTTACACTCTAAGCAGAGGCCCAAAGATTTATTCTATATACAAAGGTGTTGGGTCTTACACTCTAAGCAAAAGCCCAAAGATTTATTCATGTTTTGACAACAGAATATGATTTTGAAAGAGAGGGATGAGACTTAAACTCCGATAGAGGCCCAAGGATGTTTTAGATTTGAATGCCACTAGGGTTGTGTTTGATGATAGTTAAATAGTTTTGAAAGCTTTTGAGAATTTGAAGAAAGTTTTGAAGAATAGGGGAGAGACTTACACTCTAACAGAGGCCCAATGATTTTTGATTTTTGAATGCCACTAGGGCTATGTCGAAAGTTAGAGATTTATTTTGGAAATATTTGAAAGATTTGAGAAGAGGGTAGGGACTTACACTCTAATAGAGGCCCGAAAATTTTATTGATTTTTGAAAAGATGATGTGCATTTTAAAGAGATGTCTTCATCATGGTAAGAGTTTATGAAGGAAATATTTGAACAAGTAAGCAATGGTACAAGTTGAACATGTTAAGACAAATTGGTAATAATCAAACATTCATGTTAGGGTTTCATCATGGTCTTGAATAAAATGGAAATATCACAAAGGTCTAAACAAATAAACATGCATATAAAAGCATTTTCAAGGCAAAGTTAAAGTGTTTTAGGGACACGTAAACATGGTATAATCAACACAAAGGCATATAAACATATCAAAGTCATGTAAAAATGGAAGAAAATCAACATGTTAAGGCAAAAGATCAAGCAAAAAAATTCATGGCATGATTGAAAGTTCAACATTCATTTTACATGTAAACATACACTTGAAAATGAATTAAAATCAAGTAAGGACAAGGATGTACAAATTCACAACATCATTTAACGTTCATATAAGATGTATATGGTTCAAACAAGTCATTGTAAGCAAGGAAAGGCAAGGAACCATTCAAAAGGATAAAAAAAAAACTTAAAAAATCCTAAAAACAACACACACTTTGAACACTCATAAATATGAGAAAAGTAATTATTTATGATATTTTCTTTTCACAAATAGAAAATAGGCATTATCATGAACAATTTTCAAAAAGAATGGGTTTAAAATGATAAAAACTGAGAGAGTTATGATAGTTTAAAATGTGAAGAAAAGAGAGAAAATAAGTGATTAAAAAATATGGGAAATGGTCCTCATCGGAGTTGAACGCATGACATCTCGCCTGCAACCCAAAATCAAGACCAACCATCCAACGCGCACAGTGTTGAAGCATGATGGAACCAAGATAATATATATGTAACTCACTTAAAAAATCAGAAAAAAATAAAAGAACTGCGGCGAGGGGTATTCGAACCCCAGTTCTAGTGGTGTCAAGGTACAAAGGCGTGCAGGTTTAACCATTGGGGTGGTGATACATCAGTGTATCAAAACACACCCATAAATTGATAAAGGTGGAAATGGCCTATGACCAGAACAAGACAAGGGCGTCATGGCTGGCTTGCCCAAGATTTTCAAGTTTCAACCATTTGCAAAACGTGTTGTAACTTTGTCATTTCTCCATGAAAATGGATGAAACAAAGATGAAACTTGCTTGAAATTTCCTAAGGAATCCAATGGTGGTGTTAGATTTTTCTAAAAATGCCTACATTTTAAAACCCGATAGTGGTTCCTAAAAGGCTTCAAATTTGCAAGTTCCTAAAAGGCTTCAAATTTGCAAGTTCCTAAAAGGCTTCAAATTTGCAAGTTCAATGTTACAACTATATACAATCAATAATAGCATTATAAAATGGTTTAAACACAATAAATAAGACATGTATGACAATATTATGATCAATGTACATCAAATCAAAGCATATTTCTTAAAGTTCAAGTTCTTTGGAAGCTTACCTCTTGAAGCTCACTTGCCAATTTCCAAGAGACTTGTTACAGAAGCAAGCCAATGAATTGGACACCTCCAATACACCTTATAGAAGCTTCTTGAATACTTGGAACCAAAGTGAAACCTCAAGAACAGAATCTGGCTCCTTCTTGCAAAATGTGTCAAAAATGGCCAAAATGGAAACTATATCAAATGGTGTTACAGTTGAGAAACTCTTGCTGAAACAGTTTAAGGATATTATTTTGAGAGTGTTTGGAGCGTTGGATGGTTTTGAAATGGACAGGATCAAGACATGGCTTAAAAAATGCAGAAAGTCAAAGATATGAGGTTTTGATAGTTGACTTTATAATTTTGGAGGTTTGAGATGCAGATGGGGGTTTTGACACCTTCAAGGGATGATTTGTGATGTGTTTGGATGGTTGTTTGAGTGGTTTAAGCTATGGTTTTGAAAACCCTAAGTTTACTCTTTGAAACTTTGAAAACTTGAAGTAAAAGAGGGAGAGTGAGAAAACAAGTCTTTGGTATTATTTTGGTGTGTTTGAATTGATGCAAAATGACCTCTATTTATAAGATAATTGATTTGTTTTGGATGAATAGTGTTGAATGAGGGAGCATGCTATTGTACCAAAAGGCTAACTTAAAGGCTAAGGTACCAAAAGTCTTCTATAGCATGACTAGAATCTTGACTCAATTGCCATTTGAGATTTGAACACTCATTATTTTTGAACTGGTCTGAACTGGTGTGGCTCATTTCATGCCAATTCAATGCTTTACATAAATGCACAAAAAAAAACTTGAATTCATGGCTTTGTAATGATGGTTTTCACATGCTAAGAGATAGAATCCTTGACTTATGGTTCAGAGTTGAAGATATTATGTGATTCAACAAGATTCCTTCTGATCTTCGAGGATGACAAGGCTTGTAAAGTCACCAAATTTGTTTTGAAAAATTGTGTGATGCAAGTAAACATGGAAACTATCTTGAAAAATAAGTTTGATCATGGCAGGTTGTGAGGATCATATCTCCTTGCTCAAGTAGAATCAATGGATGTTCTTGTACTTTATGGAAAGCTGAGATATCCTACTTTAACTTTGATGTTTGCATTTGGTCTTAATTCATCTTGGATTTTAGAGAAAAATGGCATCAAAGTTGGTGAAAACACAAAACAGATTCTGCCTAAAAATTTTCTAAGTGTCAAAGTTCAAAAAGTCTTGAAACCCTAACTTCATGGCTTCATATCTCAAAATCTATGCATATTTTTGGGGATGATTCAGCCCAGCAATCTTGTTGCATGGAAGAAGATATATTATTTGAGCTTTGGAGTGCAAAAAATGGTTGCTTGGATCACAAGTTATGGCCTTGTAAAGTTAGGTACTTGAACATGAATTTCCATAACTTAGTGAAATTTTCAATTCTTCCAATTTTGCTTTATTTGTAAGTAACCTTGATTTCTTGATTAATCATTGATTAAATGCAACTATGGATCATGTTTTCTTGAATAATAGTCCTTGATGATCAATTTTGTCCAAAAAGTCAAACTTTGACTTTGGGTATCAGATAAATTTTATGTAGAGAAACCCTAATTCTTGATTTTCAATGAATGAATCCTCTGAGGCAATTTTAAACTTATGAATTCACTTAAAAGGTATATTTGAGTGTCTTGAATCATGTCCCAAGGTTTGAGATAATGTCTTGGTCAAAAGTCAAAAGTATTGTTGACTTTTCCTCAGAAACCCTAATTTGTGGACCAGATGATTTTGAATTTTTGCATTGCTTATGAATCTAGCTCCTTGGATCAATCTAAACATATTAATGGATCAATATGATGCATTTGAGGACCTTCAAACATATCTTGAGGTTTTGGATCTTGCCTTGCTTCAAAAGTTAACTTAGGGATTGAATTAGGTTAAAACCCTAATTATGGTGTACTGAGGATCTTGAGGCTTGATGGGCTTGTCATGATGCAATTTTGCACTTGATTATTGATGAGTGAAAGTTCTTGATCTTCATGGATGATATAGAGATTTGAGGTGTTGAATATGATGCTTATCCTTTGACAATTCATCTGCTTGAGTTTTAGGGGGATCACCTAACCCGTGGAGCAATTAAGTACACATATCTTGTACTTGTGATGGATTAGTGATGCATGAAAGTATATTCATATGATATGAAAATGATGTGGAATCTTAGGGTCAAAATTTAGGGTATGACAGATGCCCCTATTTAATCTTCTTGGACCTGAATGATGAATGATGAAAATATTCAGACATTTAAGGTAAAAGAGGATTAAATATCAGAATACCCTAAATTTTGATTGTGAATGTAGATGATATGATAACTTAAACAGTGACAATTTTCCAATGCTGGAACGTGTTTATCCATCTTGTTTTACCAAGTAATCCTTCATAGAAAAGGTTAAAACTTCCCCTCGATCCTGGTCTTCAGCCATGGAACTAGTCTTAGTTTCTTCTAATCAAGTCTTTCTCTTGACAAGGTTTAAGCAGACAAGCTTCTGAAAAGATGATCACTTATTGGATTGATAATTTCGTCGGGGATCTTCGAGGAGATGCAGGCTAATTATCTTGTAGGATAGATTTCAAAATCTGTGAGGGTCTTCATCAAACTTCTCATTGGGATTCACTAGGGAGATACCATTTGATGGAAATAGGCTTCACCATACTTCTCTTCGAGACATCTCCGGAGAGATGCCATAGGATGAGCAAAGATCTGATAGCAGACTTACTGGGGAATGCCACAGACTGTAATGTAGAAATTTGCAAACTTCTCTGTCGAGATGCCATTTGTTGGAAGAGATTTCATCATACTTACCTTCGAGACTTCTTCGGAGAGATGCCATGTGATGTAGGACACTTTTGAGGTGCTGATGACTTTGTTGAAAGAGGGACAAACTTCCTAGGAAGCGATTGCCATTTGTCGACTCACGGGGAATTTCTGGGACAAAAGCAAGCTTCTTAAGAGATGGTCACTTGTTTTGTCAGGTGTAGATTCCAATGAGGAATAACCTTACCTTTAATGGAGATAGATAAACTATTTTGAAAGACACTGCCATTTGTCTATTGGTAGATACTTCTTGGGATATGTGATGTCCTTGCTACCAAGAGATTTTGCTCAAAAGCTTTCACTGGGGATTTTCCTTTATCCGGGAAAGCAAATTTTGTCTTCGCTGAGGAAGAGTAAGGTTCCAATGGATGTCCTCCTCCCTTAGAGGTTCAAGTTATCAAAATGGTCAAGGACCGATTTCAATCCTGAGAGTGTGTAAAAGAAGATACTTCCAGATGAGGAATGACCTCAAATTGGGAATTTTACCCTATCCAAGTGTGAAAAGGAGAACTGAAGTGAAACTTCCACGAGAATCAAACTCAGTGGGGATTTAGAAATAATGTACATTTTCTGCTTAAAGTTGAAAACTCTATTAGAGAGAGGAAATCACTTGGGGATAAACACAACCAAAGTGGATGACGCACGTATGAATGAATGTTATGCTTATGCTGACAAAACAGACATGACACACAAACATGTGACGAACAAAATCGGATACTCGGCCATTCTGGGGAATAGAGGCATCACTGATGTTTTTAATGGTAAAGACCTGTCGAGGAAAAAAACCACTTTACTTGGGAAGAATAAGATGTCCAATCTTATCTATTTGAGGTAATGATCTGCCACTCGGGGATATTTGCGAGATTGATCACAAGAGCATTTGGTTATGTATTTCGAGTTTTTAATCACTTTTGGAAAAACTGTTGTTATTCCATTTTATGTTCATAAATCAAAGGAACTTGCCATCTTTATTTTTTTTCAAGAATGAAAACTAGATAAAAAAAATGTCATTTTGCAAGGCAGAATAAAAGTGAGGATTGCAAATAAAAGGCACAAAAGCTCAAATTTTCATTAATAGGATGATAATCAGCCAAATGCGTGATTCCATGGAACATTACAAAGTTAGAAAATGGTAATTTAAAGGGAAAGGGCTACATTGAAATATAATGACCATTATCCTTCTAACAATTTTGAATTCCAAGTATTCTTGAGCTTCTATTGAAAGTGACTTGATTGAGGAATCTTTGACATATGAAGTTTGCCTGAGATGATCCAATCTTTTTGGATGCAGTTACTTGCCATAAATCCCTAACTTTTGCCTAGATTGCCTTATCAGGTTTTCAGTCCATCGGGATGTTTATGTCTCTAATTTTTGCCTGGACCGCCCTTTCGGGTTTTCAATCCACCGAGACGCTCTCTCTTTTTTTTTTTGCCTTTAGGCAAAGTATTTCTTGATTGCATTGACATTTGTAGGTCGAGTGAACTCTTCACCATCCATATTTGTGAGTTTTAAAGCACCACCTAAGAAGGCTTTCTTAACAACATATGCGCCATCATAATTTAGTGTCCATTTTCCCCTAGAGTCAGTGAGGAAAGATTAGATCTTTTTGAGCACGAGGTTGCCTTCTCTGAATACCTAGGGTCGGACCTTTTTGTCAAAAGCTTTCTTCATCATTTGTTGATATAATTGACCATGGCATAATGCCGTCATTCTCTTTTCTTTGATTAGATTTAGCTCGTCGTATCTACTTTGACACCATTCAGCTTCTGTTAGCTTGGCTTCCATCAATACTCTCATTGATGGGATCTCAACCTCTATGGGGAGCAGTACTTCCATGCCATATACTAGAGAGAAAGGGGTTGCCCCTGTTGAAGTACTGATGGATGTTCGATATCCATGAAGGGAAAACGGGAGTATCTAGTGCCAGTCCTTGTAAATCATGACCATCTTCTGAATGATTTTCTTAATATTCTTGTTAGCTGCTTCAACTGCTTCATTCATCATCGGTCGGTAGGGCGACGAGTTATGGTGTTCAATCTTGAATTCAACACATAATTCTTTCATCATTTTGTTGTTTAGGTTCGATCCATTATCAGTAATGATCTAGCTTGGAACACCATAACGGCAGATGAGATTGTTCTTGATAAACCGAGTCACCACTTGTCTGGTAACATTGGTGTATGATACTGCTTCGACCCACTTGGTGAAATAATGAATGGCCACCAGGATGAAACGATGTCCATTTGAAGCCTTGGGTTCAATCATGCCGATCATTTCGATTCCCCATATAGAAAAACATGGAGAAGAGAGAACTTTGAGAAAAGTCGGAGACACATGAATCTTGTCGGCATAAATCTGACATTTGTGACATTTCCTCATATATTTGTAACAATCGGATTCCATTGTTAGCCAATAATATCTTGCTCTTAGAATTTTTCTTGACATTGTATGTCCATTGGTATGAGTGCCAAAGGATCCTTCGTGAATCTCTTTCATTAGCATGCTTGCTTCGTGTCCATTCACGCATCTGAGCAGAACAATGTCGAAGTTTCTTTTGTAGAGTACATCATTGTTCAGGAAGAAGTTGCCAGCCAGTCTTCCTATCTTTTCTTGATACCCCAGGCGGGTATTCTTTCCTTTGAAGGAAAAGCTTGATGTCGTGATACCAAGGCTTGTCGTCGATGACTGTTTTAACTGCAAATATGTAAGCGGGCCTATCAAGGCGCAACATGTTAATCTTGGGCATGTCGTTCCATCGATTTACAATAATCATGGAGGATAGAGTAGCCAGTGTGTCAGCCATGTTGCTTTCTTCGCGAGGAATGAGATGAAAATCAATTTTGTCGAAGAAAGGTAGCAACCTTCTTGCGTAGTCTTTAATAGGAATTAAACCAGGTTGACGAGTGTCCCATTCTCCTTTGATTTGATTTATAACCAAAGCTGAGTCTCCATACACGTCCAAGTTTTTTATCCCTAGGTCGATAGCTTCTTCGAGACCCATGATGCAAGCTTCATATTCGGCCTCATTGTTTGTACATTTGAATGCCAATCTGGCAGTGAAAGGAATATGGGTACCCTGAGGTGTAACAATGATTTCCCCAATTCCGTTTCCATAAGCGTTGACAGCTCCATTAAATATTAATCCCCATCGGGATCCTGGCTAATGGCCCTTCGTCTGGTAGCGGCTCATCGCAGTCTTTCATCTTTAGGTACATCACATCCTCATCTGGGAAGTCAAATCTGATTGATTCATTATCGTCAATTGGTTGGTGAGCCAGATGATCAGCTAAAATACTTCCTTTGACGGCTTTCTGAGTATTGTACTCGATGTCATATTCTAATAGCAACATCTGCCAATGGGCAATTCTCCCAGTTAAAGCAGGCTTCTCGAAGACATACTTGATCAAATCCATTTCGGAGATTAACCAAGTGGTATGACAAATCATATACTGGCAAAGTCGTTTAGCAGCCCAAGCTAAAACGCAACAAGTTTTCTCGAGCATAGTGTATCGAGTTTCACAATCCGTGAATTTCTTGCTCAAGAAGTAAATGGCGTATTTTTTCTTCCTGTTTCGTCTTGTTGTCCCAGTATACAACCCATGGAATCTTCTAGGACTGTTAAGTATATGATCAGGGGTTTTCCTTCTACCGGAGGAGACAAAATAGGTGGATTCAGCAGATATTCTTTGATACTTTCAAAATCTCTTTGGCAATCTTTTGTCCATACACATCCTTGGTCCTTTCAAAGGAGCTTGAAAACCGGTGTGCATGTTGCTGTCATCAGAAATATGAATCTTGAGATGTAATGTAGGCGTCCCAAAAATCCTCTTACTTGCTTTTCTGTTCTAGGTGAAGGCATTTCTTGAATGGCCTTAACTTTGTCAGGATCGACTTTAATTCCTTTTTGGTTAACAGTAAAACCTAGGAGTTTTCCTGAACGAACACCAAATGTACATTTGTTGGGATTCAAGCGGAGTTTGTATTTTCTCAAACGCTTGAGTAGTTTTGACAAATTTTCCACATGTTCTTCTTCTGTTTCAGACTTAGCAATCATGTCGTCCACATACACTTCAATTTCTTTGTGTATCATGTCATGAAATAGAGTTGTCATTACCCTTTGATAAGTTGCGCCTGCATTCTTTTATCCAAACGGCATCACTTTGTAGCAAAAGGTTCCCCATGGTGTGATGAATGAATTTTTCTCCATATCTTCTAGGGCCATTTTGATTTGATTATAGCCTGAAAATCAGTCCTTGAAGTAAAAGACTTTGAATTTTGCAGTGCTATCAACTAACATGTCGATGTGTGGTAGGGGGAAGTCATTTTTCGGACTTGCAAATAGATATGGAAATTCTTTGAGACGCTGTACCAGACTCTTTCTGACAGTTGAACTTTGCAGAGCTCCAATCTTAACTTCTTTTCTTTCTTCTTCTGAACCCAAATTAACTATTTCTAATGGCTCTTTGGGGGGTTGTATGGACTTTTCCTCCTATTTGAGTAGTCGGGAGATCTTATCTGGAATTTCTTCGTCCTCTTCTTCTTCAGTTTCGAATACTGGGAACTCAAAGTTGGGAGAAGGCATTGGGTCATGTCTTTCAATGGGGTTTTTTTATGATTAATCTGCACAACCTGATTGTTGATTCTTTTTTAGAAAAGATAGAAAAAATGCAAAAAGTGGTGTGCAGTGTATTTTTGAAAAATGTTTGTTATTTTTGTCTATTTTAGGATTACCATTTTCTGAAAAAGCAAAAAGCAAAAACAACAATAAATGCGGGAATCCAGAATGACATCTTTATTTATGATTTGTCGATTCTTGAAGCACAAGCCATATAAAACAAAACTCATATGCCTTGGGCAAGGCAGAGAGGAAATATTTACAAGAAACGATTCCCTATAAAACATCATTTCACCCCGGAAAGGTGAGAGGTAAAATAAAGACGAGGCATTTACTTTGAGGTGTGAACAACATTCGGGACATCAACAGCCATCCAATTGTGACGAACTCCTCTGTGGATTACAAAGTCTGGAATTTTCCTTCCAGGGTTGTCTTCAGTAATGACTCAAACTTTTGGTGGAGTTAGATCACTAGAGTCTTCTTCCCATGCAGAGTTATTAGCAGAGAAATTTTCTGTTGCCTTTTCACATGTCTCTTCTTGATCAGGAGGATCTCCCCATCCAGTTGGTTGAATGTCTTCAAACATGATGCGGGAGCTTTCTGGAGCAGTATACTTCACTAGAAAATCAAAATTCTGCTTGGTTATCCCAAGGTATCCTAAGTTTCTAAGGGTTTGTCTTTCTCGATGACATTGACTTCAGGTAGTGCAAAGTTGATAAATTCTTGTCCAGCAACTCTCGCGACTTCATTGAGACGATGTTTAGGATTTTCTGAGTAAGGCCTCCATGCTTCTGAAGGAATAAATGAATCTTTTTTAGAGTTATCTGGAAAATATACATTCTCGGACTGGATTTGAAATCCTGGATATTCCATGTAAGGCTCCTAAATAGGTAAATCATCCATGGGATCATCCGAGCTGTAGTCAAAATCATCTTTCATTAGAGTATCAGTTTCTAATGAATTGGGAGGAGCACAACATCCTTCCGTATTGTAATCTCCATAGATCATTTCGACATCTGATTTTGGAGTACTTCTTGGGTTTTATTGCGGATAGCAAAATGGCATGTATGTCTCTTCTTGTGATATGTATCCTTCATCGTTGAGGTATGACTTCCACTCTTCTTCTGGATCGGAAGAATTGTCTTTGAAGTCATCTCCCTCGATGGTATGGACCTCTTAGGAAGTAGGATGGAGGAAAGCTCCGTTGTGAAATAAATCTTGAATAAAGCGAGTGGCCTCGTCCTTCTTTGTAGTCTTGGTAGATGCTGGTAAAAATCGAGACCTTTTCTTGTTATGTTATTAGTAGAAATCAAAACTTGTCCCCATCCTTTAGTGGTACTGTTTTCCACTATTCGAACACCATCTTGATATGAGGAAATAGATGTTCCTTTTTCTGGATTGCTTTCGTTACTCATAGAAAGTGCCTAGAATTGAGTTCCAACAACTTCTTCTGGTTCCAAGTAGGAGAATGATGATAGATTGCTCACAATTACAGCTTGTTCTCCGTATACTGTGATCAACTTGTTGTTCTTTACAAACTTCAGTTTCTGGTGAAGTGTTGAGGTGACTGCTCCTGCTTCATGGATCCAAGGTCGTCCTAATAAACAACTGTATGCTGCTCGGATATCCATTACTTGGAAGGTGATTTGGAAAGTGTAGGGACCAATGGTTATGGGAAGATCTACTTCGCCAATAACTGTCTTCCTGGATCCGTCAAAGGCTTTGACTATGATCTCGATGCCTCTTATTGGAGTGCCTTGAAAAGATAGTCGCTCAGGATTTGATTTTGACATGACATTTAGGGATGAACCAGTGTCTACTAGTACGCATGCTAGAGCATCGTCCCCGCAGTTGATGGTTATATTAAGTTCCATGTTATGATTTCTACCCTCTTCCGGGAGCTCTTCATCACTGAAACCTAAGTTGTTATAGGAAGTGATGTTAGAAACGATGTTATCAAATTCATCCACCGTTACGTCCTGTTCCACGAAGGCTTGTTCCAAAACCTTTTGCAAAGCTTCCCTGTGAGCTTCCGAACTCATTAGAAGGGATAATACAGATATCCGAGAAGGATTATGCAATAACTGATCCACAATGTTGTATTCACTCTTCTAGATTAGTTTTAAAATTTCATCGTTGTTTTTCACCTGATCTGTACCACTTGACTAGCCAATCTGTTTATCAGGAACTTTAATTTGAGGTTCTTTTTCTTTTGTAGGCTCATATATTCCTCTGTTGAAGATTCGACCACTTCGGGTGACCCGGCTTATATCAGCGATGTAGACAATGGATAGCAGCGGGACTTCCTTTCCATCTTCCATCATGGTTGCACCATATTTGTAAGGAATGGCTTTCTCTAATTTATATGGTTCCAGGCCTGGCAAGTAGATGACCAAAGGAGTTATGTGACTTTTTCGACTGTCATATGCAATCTCTATTGGTTCCAATTTGGGGATATCGGGAAACTTTCCACTGTCGAAAGGGATCTCTAAGTGCTTTGGTTCACTCAGCAGAGGAATTATGGTGAAGACATCCTCATCAATTCTGTAATTAATGGATTCTCTTTCATTGAAGACTGTAATGGTCCTTCGGTCTAACAGTCCTTGAGTCTCATTTCGGATGCGGAGGCAACCATATCGGCTTCTGCGGCCTTTTCTGCAAGCCGAGTGATCATGGTGATTTGGACTAAAGTAGTTAAGTTCACACAAGCATTTATGAAATTTGACCAATGATGTTTCAATGTGTTTGACATCATGAATTTCGTACTGCCCTGGGAAATCTTGTACCATATTGATTGACTGACAATTCTTCATCCTGTTTGGTAGGATCTCTCCTCGGTCCACCTGATTCTGGAGACCTGCTCGTTCGAGGTAGCATCCTTGGTTATTTTCTGAACATATGCCGCAACGTTCATAATTGTGGGGAGGTACTCGTCCGTATCCACTCTGTATGCATAGCATCTTTACCAAGTTTGTTTCTAATAAGCGGATGTCACAGCTTTTGTGTCTACTTGTGCCTTCATCAGTTATGTTGACTTAATGAGTCTTTGTGTTCTGGTATATATGAAACCACCAGTGATCTAATAAGTGGTGAAGAGTTCTTTGTACGAGCGTGCAACCTTGATCGTTCTCGAAGTAGACTTTACAATCCTAATAGTTGTGCGATGATAAAAAGCCAAGTCGAACCTGTTTGGCATGTAATTCTACCAAACTTGTGTTCATCAGGCGAATGTCGAAGATTTGAACTCTGTTTGGACATTCATCAACCATATTGATCTGATAATTATTCCTTCCGTGATAGTCTTGAATCCACCCTAGATCCATTTGACGTTGTAGAGCTTCTTGCACAAAAGGACATCATTGATTATCTTTTGAACAAATTGGGCAAGCGATGTAGTCGAGAGATGGTAGATTGTGATGTTGACTTTTTCTGGAATGCATTTCTACCAAGTTTACATTCATTGCGTGAATGCCAATTCTGAATAATACCGGGACATCTGTAAACTAGGTTCACTCCAGGGATTCTGTGTTCTTGGATCCAGCCCAGATCCAATTGCTCTTGAAGGGCTGCCTGTACAATGTTGCACCCTTGGTTGTTCTTGGAACAAATGTTGCATTGATGATAGTTATGAGGTGGCATATGGCCATACCCACTTTGTCGGTAATGCATCTTAACTAGATTTGTTTCTAGTAAGCGCACATCATGAATTTGGTAACTGTGGCCAAAACCTTTATCAATTAAGTTTATAGAAGCTTTCTCAGGCCGAGGTAGCGGATTACTTTGAACAATTGGATTGATGTCCTTGAAAGTCAAAACTCCATTCTTGACAAGTTTTTGTACATCAGATTTAAAACTGAAACAATTCTCAATGTTATACCCCGGTGCTCCTTGATGATAGACACAGAATTGGTCAGCCTTGAACCAATAAGGGGGATTCTCAGGAATGGCATTTGCTAGCAAAACTGGGAATAACTCTGCATATGGAATTGGTATAGGATCAAAACCTGGTGACCTTGAGATATGGTTGTTGTTGTTGTATTGCGGGTGAGCCTGTTGAAGAGGCTGTTGCTGCCTTTGCTGATACTGTGGTTGTTGAATTTGTTGATTTTGAGAAATATGTGGTTGATATGCCAGAACTGGCACTGAGTTAATAACAGGAGATACCGCTGCTACCTACCGAGGTTGGTATCTTCGTCTTTGTTTACCCTGTGAGATAGTGCTGATATCTTGCTCTTTCTTCCTTTGGAAGGCGCTTCCATACCTCTTGCTACTACTGGATGGTTCTGCGTCCTTGACCAATCGACCCTCTCAGACTGCTTCCTCAAGGCGTACACCAATGTTCACCATTTCAGTGAAGTCACTAGGCGCACTTGCGGCCATTCAGTCATAATAGAACGAGCTCAAGGTTTTCAAGAAGATTTTTGTCATTTCTTTCTCCTCGAGAGGAGGACAAATCTGGGCGGAAATTTCATGCCATCTCTAGGCGTATTCTTTGAAGCTTTCCTTATCCCTTTGAGACATAGCTCTGAGTTTATCCATATCAGGTGCCGTATCCAAATTGTACTTATACTGCTGAACAAAAGCTGCTCCAAGATCTCTGAATGTACTGATCTTTGTACGATTTAACCCCATGTACCATTTGAGCGTGGCACCAGTTAAACTGTCTTGAAAGTAATGGATCAATAACTGTTGATTTTTTGTTTGAGTGGACATCTTCCGAGCATACATTACTAAGTGACTTTGGGGGCAAGAGTTGCCTTTATACTTTTCAAAGTCGGGCACCTTGAATTTATCCGGTATTTTAATGTTTAGGACTAAACAGAGATCGACAACATCTTTCCCAAACAAGTCTTGTCCGCGAATGGCATGGAGTTCTTTCTGCATTTCCATGAACTGTTCTTGGAATTCATTCATTCTTTCATATACTTCTATATCCTTGCTTGGAGTGGCATGAAAGATCTATTCCTCTGGAGTAGTATGTATCATAGGTTTTGGTACATACATTATTGCTGTTGTTATTGGCACTTCGGTGACCTGAAGTTTGTAACCTTTAGGTATAGGAGTCTCTTTCGTAGCTCTTGCGTCTTCATTTACCTGAACTTTGTAACCTTCAGGCCAGGAGATTCCAGCCGTGGCTCCTAGGTCTTCAGTGACCGGGGGTATATATCCCTCAGGCACAAAATTGAAAGGCATGCCCCAGAGATAACCTTTAGGCATGTTATACTGAAGAAGACTGACGGGCACCTCAAATGTTGGTGTAGACATAATTTCTAAGATTACAGTCCTTTGAGTTGGTTGATCCTGAGCCGCCGACTGTGATTCAATCATAACATTGAGCCTTTCCAAACATTCCTTCAGAGTATTAACTTCCTCTCTTAGCTTTCTATTTTCTTCCTCAAGATCATCCATTTTCTTCTGCGACTGGCCCGACTATTGTACGAAAGAGACAGTTTGACTCTAAAGTGTGATAAATGTGTAAGTTTTTTACAAAAAATGTGTGAAATGCTAGAATGATGCATGATGTGCAAAGAAATGCAAATGCTCTTTTTTCTGTTTTTTTTTAAAGAACTTTTAACAATTATGTTGCAAATATCATACAACGATGGAGACTTTTTACTGAATTCAAAGGATTACAATATCTTATAGAGAAAAGTACATTATTTTTCAAAGTGCAGGAAGGAAAACTAGGCCTATGAATCCTAAGGAATCCTTGACGAAGGTCCAGATGTTGGTTGCTGACTCCTTTTTTGTCTCTTTGATCGGGCTTATTCAACCGCCGGCGGGCCGATGATCCTTTGCCAGGTGAAAGGAGAGAGTAAATTTTTCCGTTCCTCTCGACTTTCTACAGCATGTTGCTCCAGTATCTCAATCAGAGCATCTTTTTCCTTCAGTAATTCTTGAATCTTTGTGCACTCCAAGCAGAGAATCTGATACTTGTTCCTCCAAAAGTTCTTTTCGCGTTGAGTTTTGTTTAAAGTGACCTGAAGATTCTTTGTATCGTTCATGAAGTAGAGGATAAATTCCTTTAGCGGAAATACTTCTTGATGAGGGTAAGACATCTTTAACTTGATGGTCCTGGCTTGTACCCATTAGAGATAAGGCTCCGCCGAGATGTAGTTTGGTTTTCCCAGAGACTCTCTTCCTTTCCTATGAATATGATGCCAGGCATTCATAATCTCTTCCTTAAGTGCTCTGTCATTTTCTCCTTCCTTGGAGAAAAGACCTTCCAGATGAATGTTATATGGTATATCCTTTATAGGGTATCCCAGCTGACGGCGGGCAAAAACTGGGTGGTAGTTGATCCCTCCCCTATTACCAATGAGGGGTACATTAGGGAAACTTCCACAACTGTCAATGATCTTGGTTCCGTCATAGACCCGATTGTACCAATCTATGTCAGAGTGAGTGAGGGATATAATCTTTTACGACCACCGCATACCACTTTTGAGATCCCAAAAAGCAACAGATTTGGGTAAGTGAGAAATAAATCGTTTGTAGAGTAATAGTACACAGCAGGTAATCATCCCTTTACTGTATAAGTTCCTTACATGCACTGAGTGGTAAGCACCTGCAAGCAAAGTTGGGACTGGATTCTCGATTAAGAATATCTTGATAGCGTTGATGTCGACGAAATTGTCAATGTTGGGAAAAAGGAATAACCCATAGATGAGTAAAACAAATATATCCTCGAAAGCAACCATGTTTCCCATGCTGGCAAAGTATAGGGCTTTTTCCATTATAAACTTAGCTGGTAGACCTTGAATTCCTCCCTTGGTGGTCATGTGAGCTTTGATATCTGACACTTCCAAGGAGGTAGCTCTTGCGATGGTTTGATCTTTAGGAATCTCTTCCAAACTAGAGAATGGGTCTTAATCAGAAATGGGTAAATCAATCAGCTGGGAGTATTCTTCCAATGTTGGTGTGAGCTGATAATCTGGATATGTGAAGCAGTGGTACACCAGATCATAGAACTAAACCAATGTAGATAGGATTCCTTCCACCATGTTGACTTTTAAAATGGGCAAAAGCCCTCCATACTTAACTCTGAAAGCTTCAAGATTAGTAATCAACTTTCCCTACCTTCTTAGGTCTTCAAGTCTTGGGCTTCTGAAGGTGTACTTCTGAGTTTTTCTTCTACCAAAATCCATAGCACAATTTCTGATATTTGCAACAACCTGTTTTTTAGTCCTTTTGAAATTTTTTTGAAAATTTTTGAAATTTTTTGATGAATGCATGTATGCACAAATACAGATATTTACAAACATGGGTTTAAGGGTTTATCGAGCGTGGAGCCATGGATCTACCCATCCCAAAGGTATGTACTAAGGGTTCTTTCTGTACCTGTAAAACGGGTTCTAACAAGGTTCCCAAAATCATTAACCCCTATTTTAGGATATTACCAGCAAACCGATTGACTCATGAGAGGTGTAATATCCCTAAGATGGATCTCATTCGAGTGTAGTATCGCGTATCAACTATTCTCGATAGTCACCGCACTACGTCCTAAAATGGCCGAATGGTTAAATGTTTACTAATCCTCAGTTTCATGGGTTCTCAGTGGAAAAAGTACTGTATTCCCGGATGTCCCTCTCAACATCAGTAATTCCAAAAGGGTACCTTTACTGATTTGGTGGACTTTCAAGTTAGCTAGGTCGGGACTCATTCCCTATAAGCCTTCTTGATTCTGCCACCTCCTATCTTAAAATATACTCTCAAGCCCACTGAGGACTTTTTGACTCACCACATGTGTATTAATCACATTCCCGGATAAAAGCGAAATAAACAAGTATGGCATATAAGCAGATAATATGATGGAAAACAACAAATGATATTAAATGAGAAAGCAAATAAGCAAATGAAATAGTAAAATATATGCAATGCAAGGCTTAACCCTCTTAGAAGAGTAGATAGAAGAAGGTCCCCAGTGAAGTCACCATTTTTCTGTAGCTCCGGTTTTCGTGACGCGACCACTACCACATTTAGTGCTACTTTCGGATTTCTAATATTTATCCTATGATGCTTAAAAGGAAAGGGAAGATACCTTAAACTAACCCTGCTCGCAAGTGTTTTTCTTACAAATGCTAGGAGATCTGGAATCGGGGGTTGGTTATACTAAGGGAAGCTATTAACACCCTGAGTACCTATAGTAATCTATAGGAACCTTTATTGTATATATTTCTACTGTTGAGTTACTTGCTTGCTTAAGTTTATTTGCTGCTAAATTGGGAAAGTTTCTCCTTTGTGAAAAAAACGAGGAAATGTTTTTGTTGTTTTTCTGGCTTTTCTATTGTTTTTGGAAGGTACTTAAACCTAAGGTTTTTTATTAGTGTGCTCGTTAAGATTTCGCAATCTTATGCCTACGTATTCCCGAAAAGAGGATTGGGGAAATCAGAGCATTCCTAGTTTCTCCTAATCTATGGGAGGAAAAAGTTGTTTTGTATCTTGTTTAAAGCCCAAGATGATGAAGCTAAAAGAGTGTTTGAAAGATTTAACAAATTGTCGTCTTTAAGGGAGATATCCCACCTATTCACTACAATCATTTGAGAGTGATGTCATAAGGGAAGAAAGCTTTAAACTTATTGTGTTAAGCAATGCCACTTTTTCCTTTATGAATTCTTTACATACTAATAGAAGGACTTTAACTTGGAAATAGAATCAACAAGTGTGTCACTTACATCAGTTAGATGAAAGAAAAGTTTTTGAACCATGAGAAATGAGGGGCTCCAACTTGGATTTTGAATCAACAAGAGTGCCACTTACATCAATTAGCTGGAAAGAAAGTTTTGATTGTTTGATTTGAATTGTAGTGATTAGAAGAGATATCTTCCTACAGAGATGACTCAAGGTCTCATTTGTTGGGAGATTGATTTATTTAGGTATCTTGATTGAAACCCAAGATATGAAGCTGAAAAAGATTGAAAACTGACTCAACTGGGAAGTCTTATCTGTCTTGTACAAAGCCCAAGATTGAGGCTGACTGACTGGAGAAATTATTTGTATAAAAGCCTGAGAGAAGGCTAATGACTGTTGAGGAAATTTGAAGAGACTGACTCAATACTGAGGATTTGACTGACTCTTTTTCTGATTTTTTCTTGTATCCTATACAAAGCCCAGGATGAATGAAGCTAAAAGATTTTGTTTGTATCCTGCACAAAGCCCTGGATGAATGAGACTAAAAGAATTTATTTGTATAGATGATTGAGACTTAACTTATGCTTTTAAGAAGCCTGGGGGTCCTTGTATAAAGCCCAAGAGGAGGTTGCCGGATTTAATGAGACTTCCCAAGTCTCCTTGTATGAAGCCCAAAAGGAGGTTATATTTTGGGGAGATTCATTGTATGATGCCCAAGAGGAGGCAATGATGCTTGTATAAGGCCCAAGAGGAGGCCAGGGAACTAGTTGTTTGACCTAAGTTGTGAGTGAAGGGATCATATTGTTTAACCTATTTCTAAACTAAGGATGATATAAATGTCAAGAGAAACTTAACAAAAATATGAATAAACATGATTGAAGATTTAACAAATATAGACATTGATGTGACATGTTTGAATTCATGGAATATTTTGCATCTTTAGGGTTTGATGTGTGGAATGTTTTATTTGTGTTGTTTATTTTATTCACATAGGTGTTGGGTCTTACACTCTAAGCAGAGGCCCAAAGATTTATTCTTGTTTTGACAACAGAAGATGATTTTGAAAGAGAGGGATGGGACTTAAACTCCGATAGAGGCCCAAGGATGTTTTAGATTTGAATGCCATTAGGGTTGTGTTTGATGAGAGTTACACTCTAATAGAGGCCCAAGGAGTTTTGATTTTTGAATGCCACTAGGGCTATGTTGAAAGTTAGAGATTGATTTTGGAAATATTTGAAAGATTTGAGAAGAGGGTAGGGACTTACACTCTAATAGAGGCCCAAAATTTTTATTTATTTTTGAAAAGATGATGTGCATTTCAAAGAGATAATTTCATCATGGTAAGAGTTTATGAAGGAAATATTTGAACAAGTAAGCAAAGGTACAAGTTGAACATGTTAAGACAAATTGGAAATAATCAAACATTCATTTATGGTTTAATCATGGTCTTGAACAAAATGGAAATATCACAAAGGTCTAAACAAATAAACATGCATATAAAAGCATTTCCAGGGCAAAGTTCAAGTGTTTTAGGGGAACATAAACATGGTATGATCAACACAAAGGCATATAAACATATCAAAGTCATGTAAACATGGAAGAAAATCAACATGTTAAGGCAAAGGATCAAGAAAAAAAATTCATGGCATGATTGAAAGTTCAACATTCATTTAACATGTAAACATACACTTGAAAATGCATTAAAATCAAGTAAGGACAAGGATGTACAAATTCACAACATCATTTAAGGTTCATATAAGATGTATATGGTTCAAACAAGTCATTGTAAGCAAGGAAAGGCAAGGAACCATTCAAAAGAATAAAAAAGAAACTTAAGAAACCCTAAAAACAACACACACTTTGAACACTCCTAAATATGAGAAAAATAATTATTTTTGATATTTTATTTTCACAAATAGAAAATAGGAATTATCATGAACAATTTGCAAAAAGATTGGGTTTAAAATGATAAAAAAGTGAGAGAGTTATGATAGTTTGAAAATGTGAAGAAAAGAGAGAAAATAAGTGATTAAAAAATATGGGAAATGGTCCTCATGGGTGTTGAACCCATGACATCATGCCTGCGGCACAAAATCAAGACCAACCAGCCAACGCGCACAGTGTTGAAACATGATGGAACCAAGATAATGTATATGTAACTCACTTAAAAAAATAAAAGAACTGGGGCAAGGGGGATTCGAACCCAGTTATGGTGGTGTCAAGGTACAAAGGCGCGCAGGTTTAACCACTGGGGTGGTGATACATCCGTGTATCAAACCACACCCATAAATTGATAAAGGTGGAAATGACGTATGACCGGAACAAGACAAGGGCGCCATGGCTGGCTTGCCCAAGATTTTCAAGTTTCAACCATTTGCAAAACCTATTGTAACTTTGTCATTTCTCCATGAAAATGGATGAAACAAAGATGAAACTTGCTTGAAATTTCCTAAGGAATCCAATGGTGGTGTTATATTTTTTGAAAAATTCCTAAATTTTCAAACACGGTAGTCGTTCCTAAAAGGCTTCAAATTTGCAAGTTCTATGCTACAACTATATACAATCAATAATAGCATTATAAATTGGTTTAAACACAACAAATAAGACATGCATGGTATGATTATGATCAATGTACATCAAATCAAAGCATATTTCTTAAAGTTCAAGTTCTTTGGAAGCTTACCTCTTGAAGCTCACTTGCCAATTTCCAAGAGACTTGTTACAGAAGCAAGCCAATGCCTTGGACACCTCCAATACACCTTATAGAAGCTTCTTGGATGCTTGGTGTAACTCGATTTTTTTGGTCTTGAATCACAATCGCTTGGGTACTATGTAACACCCCATTTTCTACCCGGCGAATATTTAATAAAATCAGAGTAATAAAATTTCAACATAAACAGGATGTCACATTTTCAGCTTAAAAACAACGGCATTTACCGTCTGAACATGGATACATAACACTTAATATTCAGATGAACATAATTCAGTCTTTGTCACAGAACAACTTTATTAATATGCAGCGGATTCATAAATTCAACTGAAATACCATGACAGCTTGATTGATCCAAAACAACTCTAAGACATCAAGTCTTTAATGAAAACAACTTAAAGTTCAGCAACATAATAAAACCGACACTAAAGAAAACATGCGTTCATCCCCCCGAGGGCTACATATTAGAGCGACGACACCGACTCGAACTAATGAAGGTAGACAGCCTTCACTCTGGATTACCTGCAGGATGGCGTGTAAACCATCACCAACCACAGAAGGGGTGAGATATCAAACAATATAATCGGATATATGATAAATAATATATTAGATCAGATTATAAAATCACCACTGCACAACTTTTTAGGCAACAAAAATCAACATAAATCAGCAACACAACAACCTTGAAATCAATATTAATCCACAACGCAATAACAACATAAAAATCACATTTAATTAACAACACAACAACAACGATGCAACATGAAATGCGACTCAACATGCACATGAAATGCGACTCAACATGTACATGCATGTGGTACCATTGGAGCAGAACTCCCAGCTTAAAAATTTGCCAATTAATATTGACGTCAACAAGGAAAAAGCCTTCCGCTTAATATTTTTTCCAATCCAGGCCAGCTTAATATTTTGCCAATCCAGGCCAGCTTAATATGTTATGCCATGTGACCCAACATGAACATCATAATAACGACAATAATTTAACATTGGCATAAGCCTACAACTTAACAATAACAACAAATCAGCACTGGCCATAGGCCTACAACTTAATCAACAAATCAACACTGGCCATAGGCCTTCAACTTATCAACAACAACAACTAATAAGGTTCTGCAACAAAATCCACAACTAACAACTTCACAACTTGCAACAGGGAGCACAACGCAAGGAACAACCAGTTACATCGCATTACTATTTGTATAACCTTCTGACTAAACCAATTAACCAACTTCTCTGCTCAACTCTATCATTTCCCTATTAAATTCGGGTCAGCAACAACTCACCAAACATACTACTAAATTCTACAACACAGTTACTTAATTATCCTCCTATTGATTAGTCATAGTACTATTATCAGTTCCTTACAGTCTACACTGGTTTGTATTACTACTGTTGCTTATACTGATGTTCAACTTAATTATGTTTCTTACTAATTCATTGCAACATAATTATTAATTATTTATAGTGGTTCTAATTCACTAATTAAGCCTCTGGTAATTATGTACTCATTCAAATTATGGCTCTGTACTCGACTAAAGCATATCAGTAATCACACCAGGCTACACCGACCAAGGACCATGAAACAGAATCTCCAACTTCCACACACCCCAGAATTTTCCCGCGTGACGCTCGTCACGAGAGTGTGACGGTCGTGATGTTGTTCGTGGGTATGACGGTCGTTATGCCCTTATTACAGTCGTCATGCATACCAATTCTGCGTACGCACCAGACTTCATTCGTCACCTGCTTGTTTCTTTCCAGTTTCCTTAATTCTAGTGATTCTTCCTTCGACTCGGTTCCAAATCAAACCCCAACCATCACGGTGTAACAACAATGTAGGAATTATAATACGAACAACATAATCAAATTTCTCCGACCAATTTAACAACATCAACTAAATTCCGAAATCAAGCATAACAATCAAACATGGACAGAAGCAATTTTCACAAATCCAATCCCACATACTATTTATCATAAACCTAATAATAGAGTCAGAACTCCACCCTTACCTTGGATTGAAGGTCGCTCTAACTCTCCGATCGAATTCTCGCTCTCGCAGCCTCTACGCGTTCTCTTGCAAACCCTTGCTCCTCTTTTCTGTAACCTCCACGTACTTGTTCTCTTTTCTTCACATAACCCTCGTTTCCTCTTCCTATTTCTAACTGCCACTCTTTCTTTTTAATTCCTATTCTGATAACTAACACCCATTATAAAATAATACTATAATCTTATTAGGCTTACGTTCTTACACCCCCTTTTCTACTACTTCCAACCAAATAAATAGGCCCAATTAATATAGTCTAGTATTATTCTATTTTCTACCACCTAATTCAACTAAACAACTCCACTACAATTAACACAACAAAAATTGATACCACACAACTTCAACAATTAAAACGGGAAATATTCAAAACTATTTAATTAAATAAATAATTAAATAATTGGGCATTACAACTCTCCCCCACTTAGAATATTTTCGTCCTCGAAAATTTACCTGATTCGAATAACTCGGGATAGGATTCCTTCATCCTGCCTTCCAGCTCCTAAGTCATGCTTTCTCCGGCAGCTCCTAACCAGACAACTTTCACCAACGCAATCTCCTTGCCTCCTAAGGTCTTCATTTCACGATCCGCGATTCGCACAGGCATTGTCTCAATAGTAAGATTATCCCGTACTTGCACGTCATCCATATGAATCACATGAGATGGATCTGAAATGTACTTCCGAAGTTGTGACACATGGAACACATCGTGCAAATTCGAAAGATTAGGCGGTAAAGCCACTCTCTATAAGCAAAATTTCCAACTCTTTCCAAAATCTGATACAGACCAATAAACCGATGAGTCAGCTTCTTAGACTTCAATGCACGCCCAACACCGGTCACAGGTGTAACTCTTAAAAACACATGATCAACTGCTTGAAATTCTAAGTCTTTCCTCCGCTTATCATGATAACTCTTCTGTCTACTTTGGGAAGTTTTCATATTCGCTTGAATTAACTTCACCTTCTCAGTAGTCTCTCGAATAACTTCTGGTCTAAGCACTACACTTTCTCCAGTTTCATGACAACATAAGGGAGTCCTACATCTCCGACCATACAATGCTTCAAAAGGGGCCATTCCAATACTAGAATGGTAACTGTTATTATAAGTGAATTCTATCAATGGAAGATAAGTATCCCACAAACCTCCCTGCTCAAGAATACACGCTCTCAACAAATCCTCTAATGACTGAATAATCCTCTCCGTCTGACCATCAGTCTAAGCGTGATACGCCGAACTCAACCTCAAATTAGAGCCCAACGCCTCTTGCAAACTCTTCCAAAAATCAGAAGTAAACCTCGGATCTCTATCTGACATAATACACAAAGGAACACCATGCAGTTTCACAATTACGTTAGTATAAACCTCCACCAACTTCGATACTGGAAAACTGATGTTAATAGGAATGAAATAAGCCGACTTCGTAAGCCTATCAACAATCACCCAAATTGAATCATATCCTCTTGAAGTGTTTGGTAATCCAGTTACAAAGTCCATTGAAATGCTATCCCATTTCCATTATGGGACTTCTAACGGTTGCATCAACCCCGCAGGCTTGTGATGTTCAACTTTTGACTTCTGACAAGTTAAACATGCATACACAAATCGAGCCACATCACGGTTCATCCCAGGCCACCAAAACAATTACTTCAAGTCTTGATACATTTTTGTAGCTCCCGGATGAATACTCAATTTACTTTTATGACTTTCCTCAAGAATCGCTTTCTTCATTGTCGCATCATCAGGAATACAAATTCGATCACGGAATCTTAACACACCATGCGCGTCCATCTTAAAATCGCTACTCTCAGACTGATCGATTCCAACCATCGAATCTACCAGTTTCACATCTAACGTCTGAGCTTCTCTGATACGATCCAGAAAATCATTGTTAATTTTCAACATTCCTAACATCACACTCTGCGGTGTCGCTTCGCAAACTAAACTCATATCTCTGAACTGTTCAAGTAGTTCCAACTCTTTAACCATCATCGCCGATATATGCAAAGTCTTTCGGCTTAAAGCATCAGCCACAACATTAGCTTTACCTGGGTGATAATTCAAACCGAAATCATAATCTTTTAATAACTCCAACCACCTTCGCTGTTTCATATTCAACTCCTTCTGGTCAAATAAATACTTTAAACTTTTATGGTAAATAAATACTTCAAATCTAGAACCATAAAGATAATGCCTCCAAATCTTCAGCACAAAAACAACTGCGGCAAGTTCTAAATCATGCGTAGGATAGTTCTTTTCATGGGTTCTCAACTGTCTCGACGCATAAGCAACTACCTTATCATTATGCATAAGCACACCTCCTAAACCCATCTTAGAAGCATCACAATATACCACAAAAGGTTCTCCTGTGTTAGGTAATGTCAAAATCAGAGCCGACGTCAATCTCTTCTTCAATTCCGTGAAACTTTCTTCACATCGAACGTCCCACACAAACGCTTTACCTTTACACGTCAACCTAGTCAACGGAAGTGCCAACTTAGAAAAACCGTCGATAAACCTTCTATAGTAACCAGCTAATCCCAAAAAGCTTCTTATCTCGGTAGCCGACCTTGGAGTTTCCTGTTGCAACACAGCGTCTACTTTAGATGGATCCACGACAATGCCACTACTTGAAATGACATGACCAAGAAAACTAACTTCCTTTAACCAAAATTCACATTTTGACAACTTTGCATATAGCTTCTTCTCTCTCAAAACTTGCAGTACTAGTCTTAAGTGTTCTGCATGCTCTACTTCCGATTTACAGTAAATCAGTATATCATCAATGAACACCACCACAAACCGATCCAAGTAAGGATGAAAGATACGGTTCATGTACTCCATGAATACTCCCGGCGCATTTGTAACACCGAACGGCATCACCAAATACTCATAATGTCCATAACGTTTTCTGAAGGCTGTCTTCTGAATATCTTCATCTCTTACTTTAATCTGATGATAGCCCGACCTCAAATCAATCTTGCTAAACACACAAGCACCTACCAACTGGTCCATCAAGTCATCTATTCTCGGAAGCGGATACTTGTTTTTAATCGTCACTCTGTTCAACTGTCTATAATCAACACAAAGCCTCATACTCCCATCTTTCTTCTTTACCAACAACACTGGAGCTCCCCACAGCGATAAACTTGGCCTTACAAACTTCTTTTCAATCAAATCTTCCAATTGTTTCTTTAATTCTGATAATTCAGATGCAGACATCCTGTATGGTGCCATAGAAATAGGTCTGGTACCAGGTACAAGGTCATGCAAATTCAACTTCTCTCTCTGGCAGTACTTCAGGAATTTCATCAGGGAAAATTTCAGGAAATTTGCGCACCACCTGCAACTCCTCAATTATAGCTTGGTTCTTAATAGATAACGTTGCCATCAACGAGAACACATGAGCTTCTTCTTGCATCAACCGTTGCAACTGTCTAGCTGACAACAACCCAGCTTCCTCTTCAGGAGTGGAAAACCTCAAAGTCTTGTTATAACGATTTATATGAACATAGTTATATTCTAACCAGTTCATACCCAAGATTACATCCATCCCGCTTAACGTCAAACATACAAAATCAACGGCAAAGTCTCTGTCAAAGATCGATAGAGGACACTTCAAACACACAAGAGAAGTAGTCACCGATCCCTTAGCCGGAATCTCGACGACCATCTCTCCATTCATAGAAGACAACATAAGACCCAATCTCTTAACACAATCAGCAGCAATAAAGCAATGAGTAGCACCAGTATCAATCATAGCAATTAAAGGAGTACCATTAATGAAACATGTACCTCTGATGAGTCTATCCCCGCTAGTTGTTTGAGTCCCAGCCAACGCGAACACTTTCCCACCGGTTTGCACCTTCTTGGGTTTCTGACACTGACTACCAATGTGTCCTTCTTCACCACAGTTGAAGCAAATCCTCTCTTTATGCTCGCACTCAGATATTGCATGCCCAGTCTTACCACAACAGAAACACCTCTTCACCTCAGTAGTACACACATTACTCTTATAACCAGGTTTCCCACATTTGAAACAAGTTATGCCAGCAGGAGCATCTCCCCCACTAGTTCTCTTGCCATCAGCCACTTTCTGTTTACCTTTTCCCGCCGGAGCATCATAAGGCTTGCCCCGATTCTGTTGGTGTTTGCCCTTCCTCTCATTAATGATCTTATAATGAGCATTGTTATCCTCTTCAAAAATCCTGCAACTATCAATCAAATCCACAAAAACACGAATCTTCTGATATCCAATTGCCTTCTTAATCTCTGGGCGCAACCCACTCTCAAACTTGATGCATTTTGAAAACTCGGCATCATCCCCGTTGTAGTGCGGATAAAACTTAGCCAACTCAACAAACTTTGCAGCATAATCAGTAACCGGCATGTTTCCTTGCTTCAGCTCAAGAAACTCAATTTGCTTCTTACCACGAACATCCTTTGGGTAATACTTCCTCAGGAACTCCCTTCGGAACACATCCCAACTGATATCTTCACCTGCAGCTTCCAACCTTTGACGAGTCTCTAGCCACCAGTCATCCGCTTCGAATGCTAGCATATGAGTCCCATATCAAACCTTCTGCGCTGGAGTGCAGTCCATCACACAGAAGATTCTCTCCATCTCTTTCAACCAATCCAACGCTCCATCAGGATCATACTTGCCCTTGAAGGTAGGCGGATTCTCCCTCTGAAAAGTTGACAAACTACGAGATCCAGCATTCTCGTCAGCGTTCGGCTGATTCTGCAAAGCTTGAGCCATTGCTTGCATCGCAGCAACAATTGCAACATCATTCCTTCCAGCCATCTCAACTTATCACTGCAACATAAACACGAGTAGAACTAATTAACAATACTCGATTGTTAAACAGAACTACGACTTGACAACTTGGCCGGACGGACCAACCAGGCTCTGATACCACTAATGTAACACCCCATTTTCTACCCGGCGAATATCTAATAAAATCAGAGTAATAAAATTTCAACATAAACAGGATGTCACATTTTCATCTTAAAAACTACGGCATTTACCGCCTAAACATGGATACATAACACTTAATATTCAGATGAACATAATTCAGTCTTTGTCACAGAACAACTTTATTAATACGCAACGGATTCATAAATTCAACTGAAATACCATGACAGCTTGATTGATCCAAAACAACTCTAAGACATCAAGTCTTTAATGAAAACAACTTAAAGTTCATCAACATAATAAAACCGACACTAAAGAAAACATGCGTTCATCCCCCCCCGAGGGCTACGTATCAGAGCGACGACACCGACTCGAACTAATGAAGGTAGACATCCTTCACTCTGGATTACCTGCAGGATGGCGTGTAAACCATCACCAACCACAGAAGGGGTGAGATATCAAACAATATAATCGGATATATGATAAATAATATATTAGATCAGATTATAAAATCACCACTTCACAACTTTTTAGGCAACAAAAATCAACATAAATCAACAACACAACAACCTTGAAATCAATATTAATCCACAACGTGATAACAACGTAAAAATCACATTCAATTAACAACAGAACAACAACGATGCAACATGAAATGCGACTCAACATGCACATGAAATGCGACTCAACATGCACATGCATGTGGTACCATTTGAGCAGAACTCCCAGCTTAAAAATTTGCCAATTAATATTGACGTCAACAAGGCATAAGCCTTCCGCTTAATATTTTTGCCAATCCAGGCCAGCTTAATATTTTGCCAATCCAGGCCAGCTTAATATGTTATGCCATGTGACCCAACATGAACATCATAATAACGACAATAATTTAACATTGGCATAAGCCTACAACTTAACAACAACAACAAATCAGCACTGGCCATAGGCCTACAACTTAATCAACAAATCAACACTGGCCATAGGCCTTCAACTTATCAACAACAATAGCTAATAAGGTTCTGCAACAAAATCCACAACTAACAACTTCACAACTTGCAACAGGGAGCACAACGCAAGGAACAACCAGTTACATCGCATTACTATTTGTATAACCTTCTGACTAAACCAATTAACCAACTTCTCTTCTCAACTCTATCATTTCCCTGTTAAATTCGGGTCAGCAACAACTCACCAAACAAACTACTAAATTCTACAACACAGTTACTTAATTATCCTCCTATTGATTAGTCATAGTACTATTATCAGTTCCTTACAGTCTACACTGGTTTGTATTACTACTGCTGCTTATACTGATGTTCAACTTAATTATGTTTCTTACTAATTCATTGCAACACAATTATTAATTATTTATAGTGGTTCTAATTCACTAATTAAGCCTCTGGTAATTATGTACTCATTCAAATTATGGCTCTGTACTCGACTAAAGCATATCAGTAATCACGAAACAGAATCTCCAACTTCCACACAACCCATAATTCGCCCGCGTGATGCTCGTCACGTGAGTGTGACGGTCGTGATGTTGTTTGTGGGTGTGACGGTCGTCATGCCCTTATTACGGGCGTCATGCATACCAATTATGCGTACGCACCAGACTTCGTTCGTCACCTGCTTGTTTCTTTCCAGTTTCCTTAATTCTAGTGATTCTTCCTTCGACTCGGTTCCAAATCAAACCCCAACCATCACGGTGTAACAGCAATGTAGGAATTATAATACGAACAACATAATCAAATTTCTCCAACCAATTTAACAACATCAACCAAATTCCGAAATCAAGCATAACAATCAAACATGGACAGAAGCAATTTTTCACAAATCCAATCCCACATACTATTTATCATAAACCTAATTATAGAGTCAGAACCCCACCCTTACCTTGGATTGAAGGTCGCTCTAACTCTCTGATCGAATTCTCGCTCTCGCAGCCTCTACGTGTTCTCTTGCAAACCCTTGCTCCTCTTTTCTGTAACCTCCACGTACTTGTTCTCTTTTCTTCACAGAACCCTTGTTTCCTCTTCCTATTTCTAACTGCCACTCTTTCTTTTTAATTCCTATTCTGATAACTAACACCCATTATAAAATAATACTATAATCTTATTGGGCTTACATTCTTACACCCCCTTTTTTACTACTTCCAACCAAATAAATAGGCCCAATTAATATAGTCTAGTATTATTCTATTTTCTACCACCTAATTCAACTAAACAACTCCACAACAATTAACACAACAAAAATTGATATCACACAACTTCAAAAATTAAAACGGGAAATATTCAAAACTATTTAATTATATAAATAATTAAATAATTGGGCGTTACATACTACAGTTCGATTTATTTTTTATCCTATTGAGCTGATTAAGGAAAGGAAATAGATGTATCCAATTAACCCTGATTGCATACTCAGTTTAAACAGCTGTCTGTTAGGTTACAGATGCTATTAAGATATGGGTCCCTCTTCGGTTTATTTTGTTAAGATCGGAATGTCTGGATTATTTATGAGGTTTTTGGTAAGATGTTAGGATTTGGTGTTTTTTGGTTGATATATGCGGGTACTGGATTTTGGGTTGTTGATTAGTATGCTCGCTAAGATTTTGCAATCTTATGCCTACGTATTCCCGTTTGACGAAACAGGGAAATCAGAGCGATCGTAGTTCCTCCTATTCTATGGGAGGAAAAAAGGTTGTTTTGGTGTCTTGTTCAAAGCCCAAGACGTGAAGAGAAAGGTGGTTTGTATCTTGTTCAAAGCCTAAGATGTGAAGCTAAAGGGTTTTGGCTGAGAGAGAATTTGTCATCTCTAAAGAGGAGTTGTCGATGTTTGTATGTTGGGAACAAGGCACAACTTTGATGCTAAAAGGTTGAATGACTCAACCGGGGTTTTCTTTATTCAAAGCCTAAGAGGAGGCGGGAATTTTTACTTTTCCGGGGAAAATGTTCTTTCTGTCTTGTACAAAGCCCAAGATTGAGGCTAAAAGGGATTTTGACTCCGTTGGGGAGAATATATCTTATATAAAGCCCAAGATGGAGGCTGAAATGGTTTGACTCAACAAGAGAGTACTTTTATCTGTCCTGTATAAAGCCCAAGGCAGAGGCTAAAAAGGTTGACTAAACAATAGAGTCTGAAGGTGATTGACTCAACAAGAGAGTCTGAAGGTTGTTTGACTCAACAAGAGAGTCTTTTATACTCAATAAGAGAGTGATTTGCTGTTGTAGTGAGCGATTTTGGACGTGGTTCTTAAGCACTGTCGTTCTTGGGGGACTACAGGTAGATTCATTTTTTTATCCTATTGAAGCTGACGAAGGAAGGGAAATAGATGTCTCCAACTAACCCTGCTTGCAAGCTAAGGTTAAACAGTCAAAACTGTTGTTTTACAGATGCCATGTGGATGTGGGGCCTCTCTCTGCTTATTTTTTTCGGAACGAAATACCGGGGTTGTTCATGGGGAATTTGTTAGGATACTGTGCTAGATTGGATAGAGGTAAGAGACTTTGGTTTTTTGATTAGTGTGCTCGCTAAGATTTTTTTTCAATCTTATGCCTACGTATTGCCGTTTACCGAAACAAGGAAATCAGAACGATCGTAGTTCCTCCTATTCTATGGGAGGAAATGGTGTTTTGGTGTCTTGTTCAAAGCCCAAGACGTGAAGCTAAAAGTGATCTGGTTGTATCTTGTTTAAAGCCCAAGATATGAAGCTGAAGGGTCTATTTGTATCTTGATTAAAGCCCAAGATATGAAGCTAAAGGGTTTTGACTTTAGAGAGAATTTGTCATCTCTAAAGAGGGGATCTGTTTGTTACAACAGTTGGGTGACTAATTATAAAGGAGAATTACTTTAACTGGGGATATGTGAATCCAGCAATACCATAATTTCCTTTATAGGGGTTTTTTAACCTGAAGGAGAAGACTTTAACTCAGTTTAGAGCAATGCCATCTTTCCTTAGGAATTTCTCATGCTAAAAGAGGGACAGTGGCGTGGATGTAGATAATCCAGAGGCTTGCCGCTTACAGCAATTAGCTGGGGTGGAAAGGAGTTGTTGATGTTTGTATACTGTGGCGAGGCACAACTTTGATGCTAAAAGGTTGATTGTCTCAACTGGGTTTTCCTCATACAAAGCCTAAGAGGAGGCTAAAAGGCTGAATTTTTCGGGGAAAATGTTCTTTCTGTCTTGTACAAAGCCTAAGATTGAGGCTAAAGGGGTTCGATTCGACAAGAGAGTCTTTTTGTGTGTCTTGTACGAAGCCCAAGACGGAAGCTAAAAGTTGTTTGACTCAACAAGAGAGTCTTTTATACTCAACAAGAGAGTGATTTGGTGTCTCGTATAAAGCCCGAGACGGAGGCTAAAGATGTTTGACTCAATAAGAGAGTCTTTTATACTCAACAAGATAGTGTTTTTTAATCTCGTACGAAGCCCGAGATGGAGGCTGAAAGGTGTTTGACTCAATAAAAGAGTCTTTTATACTCAACAAGAGAGTGTTTTTGTATCTCGTGCGAAGCCCGAGATGGAGGCTAAAGAGTGTGACTCAACAAGAGAGTCTTTTATACTCAACAAGAGAGTGTTAAAAGGTTAGCTCCGCTAGGGGAGAATCATTGTACTAAGCCCAAGAGGAGGCTAGGGTAACTATTTCAGTTGAGTGACATGTCCAGTATGTTGGTTAAAAGAGAAAATCAGTTCTTATATGAGTAATATTGCACTCATGGACTTGATCTGAGGGTTGTGATTATTTCCTGTTCTCTAGGGAAACGGGGAATCCAAAGGAGCTTTAGACTGTCCGAGTCTACGAGTTTTATCTTTTGTACTATGCTTAAGAAACAATAGTAGTGAGATCTAGACTCTATGAAAGACTGTTCTATTAAGTTACTAATTTCTGTTCATATACCTCTAGGAGGTCGTTGGGATAATTTGTACGAAGCCTAAGAGGAGGCTGGAAACTTTTAAGAAGTCGAGGGACAATTTGTACTAAGCCCAAGAGGAGGCTATCTTCCTGGAGGAAGAATCATTATACGAATCCTAAGAGGAGGCTGTGAAAACTTCTAAGAAGCCGACGGGTCCTTGTACAACGCCCAACAGGAGGCGGGGATGCTTTTAGGAAGCCTGCGGGTCCTTGTACTAAGCCCAAGAGGAGTCTGATGAACAGTTCCAGAAGGGGTTTCACATGAAACAATGTCCTTCTGTATATGAACTATTCAAAGGGGAAATTTCTTAGATTTAGTTATCTGAAATTGTTGTAAGGAGACGAAGTTTTGTCTAGTTCTAGACGTAGTTGCCGGGGAAACTCTAAATATTTATACTATTATTACACAGTTGACATGAGTTTATGAAAGAAGACTTACAGTGAAACAGCCCTACAATACAGTTATATACATATGAAAGCAGTAAATGAAAGTGGGTAAAGACTTACTCGATTGTAGAGCTTCCATGCTGTTTTGTTAGTTGTCCAACAAAGAAAACTTTGATAACAATATTATATGCAAAATTAAAGGAGAAAGTGCTTTTTGAAAGGAAAATTGAGGCTTACAACTCAAGGAGAGGCCCAAGTTTTATTAGTGATCGCACTGTCATTTTGTACAGGGACTTATACAAGTGCCTGAGGCCCGAGAAAGGTTTTCTGTACAAAGGGGATGGGTCTTACACTCTCTCAAGAGGCCCAAAGATTTATTTTTAAAGAATGGGGCTTATAACACGAGGGTAGGCCCAAGGGTTTGATTTTTCAACTGGCGATCACGCCGAGGTTTTCTTTTAACACAGAGGGACTTATACAATATCTGAGGCCCAAATTTGTTTTGGTTAAAAGGGGATTGGGTCTTACACTCTATTAGAGGCCCAGGTGATTATTTGTTTGAAAAATGGCGATCGCGCCGAGGTTTGAAAACACAGTGGGTCTTATACGATGACCGATGCCCAAATTATTTTGGTTTTCAAAAGGGGTTGGGTCTTACACTCTATTAGAGGCCCAAAGATTGTTTTAAAGGGATTTGATGAGGGTTAAATTAATCAAAAACCCTAATTTATTTCCAAAATGTATTTTAATTGAATAAAAATTCAATTAAAATGATCAAAATTGTTAAACATGTGGAAAACAAATTGTGATATTGGATTAATGTTTCAAAAATTATGTTTTGACCTATAAAATAATTAGAAATCATTAAAATTTGCAAAATCAAGAAGGAAAAAATATTTTAAATGCCAAAAACAATTAAAATATTAATTCTTTGCAAAAATATCAATATATGAAATAAATAATATTTTTGGGATTTTTTGGTAAAATAAAATATTTTAACATTTTTGTGAATTATTAAAAAAGGAATCAACTCAAAATCATTAAAACTCAGAGAGAAATTAATTTTTGAATCAATTAAATAAAATCATAAAATTCAAATATTTGAATTTTCAAAATGGGCGCCAAGAACAAGGGCAAGAACACGTGCCACCCTCTGTTTCTGCAGATTTGCATTTTCTATCCAATCTTACTGAATACTTGATTATATCATGCAATCTACATATCAATCTACTCGTTTCAACCTCACGATGATGTCTATGGTCTTTAATTTCATTTATTTTAAACATGGAATAAGAAATCAAAGAGAAACCTCAAGAACCCTAAATTCTGCATGAAGGTTCAGCAATTCAACACACGATTCAAACAATGCAATTGATTGAGGGAAAACACTCCATGCATGATTATGAGCATATGGCCAAATTATTGTGCAGCAAAAAATGCATGGATCATAGAGTTAGAAGAGCTCATGCTTACCACTTAAAGCTGGTGATCGTGTTTTGTGTTAGAGGTGTTACAGGTAGGTTCCAATGACGTGGATAGCTTCCCTAGGTGCCATGGAGTGTGTCTGGATGCTTGGAGTGGATTGAAATGATCTAGAACTTGATTTGGCACCTCAACTGCAAATCTGTCAAAGGCTTGAGCAATTGGCTAGTGATTTTGTGATTTTGGTGTTCCAGATGTTATGTGAGTGTTTGGATCACTTCTATATGATGTTTATGAGGTGTGTGTGTGTGTGTGATTGGTTTGATTAGAATAGCTCTCAAACTCAAAACCCGATAGTGACTTGCCTTAGAAGGCAAAATTGGAGTGAAGAAGGAAATTTTGAGGAAAGCATCTGTTTGATGGCTTTGTTTTACTCAAACTGATCACAAATGAGCTCTATTTATAGTAGAGCAAGCTTGTTTTGCAAGGAATAGTGACTGGCAACTGCTGCAGAGGTTTGGCCAATGGTTGCACTTTGGAATCTCAAGTCTCCCTCTAGCCATTGACTAGAGGTTAGAGCACAGAGCTGTGGTTCCCTAGTTGTTGGATCATTCTTGACTGAATTCAGTTACAAATGTGTTGGTCCATGCCACCTTGGTGCATCCATTAAATGCTCAAATCCAAAATTGGAGTCTTGTCCCTCTTATAGGGATTTCTAGGTTTGGCATGCTACTTTTGGTTCCAAAGACTTGGGGAGGCTTGGGATCAGAGTTGGTTCCTCCTTGGTCCCCCCTTGAGGTGTTCAGATAGATAGAGTTGCTTGCCCTTTGGAAAATTTGAGCAAATCGAGCAAAACTCCAAAATCTGCCTTGTGTTGGCAGTTTTCAACAAGGCATATTGGCATGGTCATATCTCATGGCTCAAGTGGAATTTGATGGAGTTCTTGGCCATTTTGGAAAGCCCTTATATGATACAACAACTGTTTGATCATAATTGGGTTTGATACTTTTTGGATCCAAGTGAAAAATGCCCCTACATTTGGGAAAAAGTGAAGGCAGATTCTGACTTAGTGAAAATTTCACTAAGTGTTGGAAAAAAGTGACATTTTCATTTTTTGTGATTTTGATCATTCCATAACTTAAAATCCATGAGGAATTGGAATGAATGGTAGTTGAAGCTTTTATAGAGTGCCATGACATCTACAAATCCAGCTTTGGATGGGAAAAAACGGCCTTGTGGTTTAGGAGTTATGATCCTCCAAAGTTGGTACCCTAGCCACTTTGTTTCATAACTTAGAAAATTTTCTAAGTTCTTATGGTTACCCCCTTTACAAGTTATCACACTTTTCTTGATTTTTCTTGATGAATGATGATTCCAATCATACATTAACATCATTTTAGGGTTGAAAAACCATTTTTATGAAAAATCTCAAAAAGTCAAAGTTTGACTTTTGTGCACAGTTGACTTTTTATCAGATGAATTCCAAACTGTGCGATCCTCTATGAAATCAAGTCCTTGACCTAAATCAAACTTGATGGATTGATTCCATAAGTGTTATAGGGTGTATTGAATCATGTCCAAAGGTTTGGGAGCATGCCTAGGTCAAAAGTCAAAGGTACAGTTGACTTTTCCCGCGAAACCCTAACTGTGTTTCAGATGAAATTGAAACTTGTTGCTCAAGCTTCTTGGATCAATCCATTGTTGTAAATGGATCAATGTGGTGTATTAGAGACCCTCAAATCATGTCTTGAGGTCTTGTCTCCTATTTTGCCCCAAAAGTCAACTTAGGGGTGAATTAGGTCAAGAAACCCTAATTCCTGATTTTTGATGAATGTATCCCCTGAGGCTAAATTGACTTGATGATTGGGTCCATGAGGTTCCATGGAGTATTTTAGATTATGATTTAAAGCATTGGCTCATGCCCAGAGGAAAATTTCCACTTGGAGGCCCTGGTCGACCAAAACCCTAATTTGGTGACACTATTGATTTTGAGGCTTGATCCACTTGGAATGTTGTAACCTTGTGCTTGATACTTGATGTGGGAGTCCTCTTGATCCATTATAGATGTTTGAGAGGTTAGACAAGTTGAAAATCATGTCATTCCTTGATTGATCCTTTGTCTAAGAGCTCTGCGAGGGCTTGAAACCCTAATTTTGATTGTAGTGGATGCTCATCCATCTTTGGGGAGACTTAATGAGGTATGATGGTTCATCCATATTGTGATGATGATTTCCACAATGATGGGGATCTTAGTGGTCAAAATTTGGGGTATGACAGATGCCCCTATTTAATCTTCTTGGACCCGACAGTGTGAATGGCGAAGGTATTCGGGCATTCGGGGTGTCATACCCCAAATTTTGACCACTAAGATTCCCATCATTGTGCAAATCATCATCACAATATGGATGAACCATCATACCTCATTAGTCTCCCCAAAGATGGGTGAGCATCCACTACAATCAAAATTAGGGTTTCAAGCCCTCTCAGAGCTCTTAGACAAAGGATCAATCAAGGAATGACATGATCTTTAACTTGTCTAACCTTTCAAACATCTACAAAGGATCAAGAGGACTCCCACATCAAGGATCAAGCACAAGGCTGCTCCCTTCTAAGTGGATTAAGCCTCAAGATCGCCAGTGTCACCAAATTAGGGTTTTGGTCGACCAGGGCCTCCAGATGGAAATTCTCCTCTGGCCATGAGCCAATGCTTCCAGGCATAACCTATGATGCTCCAAGGAACATCATGAACCCCATCATCAAGTCAATTTAGCCTCAGGGGATGCATTCACCAAAAACCAGGAATTAGGGTTTCTTGACCTAATTCACCCCTAAGTTGACTTTTGGGACAAAACATGAGCCAAGACATAAAGAGAGGATTTGAAGGTCTCTAATACACTACATTGATCCATTTGCAATAATGGATTGATCCAAGAAGCTTGATTCACAAGTTTCAATTTCATCTGAACCACAGTTAGAGTTTTGCAAGAAAAGTCAATTGTATCTTTGACTTTTGACCAGGACATGCTCCCAAACCCTAGGACATGAATCAATATACCCTATAACACCCATGGAACATGTCCATCAAGTTTGATTTAGGTCAAGGACATGATTTCCTAAAGGATTGCACAGTTTGGAATTCATCTGATAAAAAGTCAACTGTGCACAAAAGTCAAACTTTGACTTTTTGAGATTTTTCATAAAAATGGTTTTTTAACCCTAAAATGATTTTAATATATGATTTGAATCATCATTCATCAAGAAAAATCAAGAAAAGTGGGATAACTTGCAAAAAGGGTAACCACAAAAACTTAGAAAATTTTCTAAGTTAAGAAACAAAGTGGCTAGGGTACCAACTTTGGAGGATCATAACTCCTAAACCACAAGGCCATTTTTCCCCATCTAAATCTGGATTTGTAGCTCTCATTACCCTCTACAAAAGCTCCAACTACACCTCACTCCAATTCATTCTGGATTCTGAGTTATGATCTGGCCAAAATGGCTAAAACATGAAAATACATCATTTTCCAACACTTAGAAAAATTCTGGCCAAGGCAGATTTTGTTGAAAGCACCAAAACTTGTGAGATCTTTTCACATAGTTGCAAGCTGAATCAAGTCTAAAGGTAAACATCAATGTTGTTGCATATGTTTCTAAGAATCCAAAGAACCTCTCAGCATGAATTGATTCAACTTGAGCCAAGAGGAATCCAGGCCCAAAGTCATGCTATTGCAAGCTATTTTGGAAAAATCAGTTTGCATGTTGCTTGCCACACACGATTTCTGAATCAAAACCAAGGATCATTATGCCACATGTACTCAAACCAATCACAATGCATCTGATCCAACCTACAAAGCTGAGTCACAAAGCCAAGGAATCTTCCAACTTGAAGTTCATGCATTTTGGCACATTTTGCCTTGAATTCAAAGGGCATTAATGTGGAATAGTGCATTGTCAAGATTCTCACTCTCCTCAGTCAAGTTCTCTGATTAAACAACAATTAAAATGACTGAGGAATGTGATTTAAGTCAAGGAATAGCTGATCTATTTGGAGCAGTTGTTACACCTAATGCAAGAGGCATTTATGTCCAACCAATCCCTTTGAAGGTGATCTGATCCAGCAGTCATTCACTATTCCTCCAAGACAAGAGTTGATCACCTATAAATAGAGGTTCCAATGGATCATTCAAGGCATACCAAAGCACCTTATAGCACTGCTTTCTCTCATTCTCTCTTAAGTGCCAATTTTCTTTGTTTTTGAGCAACCACCATCGGGTTTTGAGTTGCAGCCCTAAGCAATCCATTACAATTGCTCAGACATATCACATATGATGTATTTGAGGTGTCCAAACACTTAAACACCAACTGTAACACCCCTAGCTCAAAATCACCCTTCAACCAAGCCATTATGCCTCAATTATGCAGTTGGAGTTCTCCAACTTGATCCAAAGGTTTGCAAAGTGTTCCAAAGCTTGCAACACACTCCAAAACATCCATTGAAGCTGTAGGGATCATTAAATCGCATCTGGAACACCATCTGTGCAGAGTTCCATTTCAGCTTGCATCAAGGTAAGCCTCAAAACTACATCTTCATGATCCATGCATATTTCCTCACATGATATTTTTGCCAATTGCTTGCCATCATATGTTGAGTGGTTTCCCTCAAAAAATTGGATCATAGCCCTCATAACCATGTCTACACGACTGCTTTTGCAAAATTAGGGTTCATACGGTTGTGATGATATAACTTGCTATACACTGAAAATAAATGAAATCAAGTATTGCCATCTTGTTCCTTGTGAAAAAACGCATGAGTTTGGTATTTGAATCATGTCAAATGGTTGAGAGATGAGTGAGATAGGGGGCTTCATGCACGAGCTCGAGGAAGAAGATGGCCATGGCGCCATTCTTCAGGTTTTCCAACCAAGTTCTCTATATATTTTTCATTTGCCATACTATATTTGAATTGGCATTGCGCCCCAATGGTTGATCAGTTGGTTTTGTGTATATTGGCAAGCGAGAGGTCTGGGGTTCAAATCCCCCTCGCCCCAGATCTCTTTTTTACCACTTTTTCTTATTTTTTTGTTATTTTTCATATTTATTTTAAATGATTTGAAAAATTAATAACTCACTCAATTTTAATTATTTTTTATTGGTTCTTTTTGCAAAAAATCACAAAAATGTTGAAATATTTTATTTCACAAAAAAATTAGATTTATATTATTTATTTAATATAATTAGTATTTTTGTGAATAAATTCATTTTTATTGTTTTTAAACCTTTTAAAAATAAATATTCATGTTGGAAAATCAACACCAATAGGTTTTAATTTATCTTGTGATTAAAACCTCATTTTTCAAACCTAAAACCAAAATCACAAGTTGTTTATTCAAACTTATTTGGAATTTGTATCATTTTAATTAATTTTTTGAATAATTACTTTAAAAATGATGAAATTAGGGTTTTATTGATTTTCACCCTAACAAATTTTTCTAAACACTCATGGGCCTCTAATAGAGTGTAAGACCCAAGCCTTTTTGTAAAATAAACCCATTTTGGGACTCACTTATTGTATAAGTCCCTTTGTGTATTTTCAAAAACTTCGGCGAGATCTTCGCTTTCAAACAAATAACCCTGGGCCTACCCTCGAGTAATAAGACCCATTTCTTTTCCTAAAACTCACTTGGGCCTCTAATAGAGTGTAAGACCCAATCCCTTTTTGAAACCAAAACCTTTTGGGCCTCAGTCATTGTATAAGACCCACAATGTTTTCAAAACCTCGGCGCGATCGTCGCCCTTTTTAAACTTAACTATTGGGCTTCTCCTTGAGCTATAAGACCCATTCAAAAATCATTTTTGGGCCTCTTGACAGAGTGTAAGACCCACACCTTTGTACAGAAAACCTTTCTCAGGCCTCAGTCACTTGTATAAGTCCCTGTACAAAATGACAGTGCAATCACTGATGAACCATGGGCCTCTCCTTGTGCTGTAAGCCCCAATTTTCCTTTCAAAGCACTTTCTCCTTTGATTTTGTAATATACTGTTTTCAACTTTTCTTTGTTGAACAACTAACAATACAGCAAGGAAGCTCTACAACTGAGTAAGTGTTTACCCGCTTTCATTTACCGCTTTCATATGTATATAACTGTACTGTGGGGCTGTTTCACTGTAAGTCTTCTTTCATAAACTCATATCAACTGTGTAATAATAGTATAGATATTTAGAGTTTCCTCGGCAACTACGTCTAGAACTAGATAAAACTTCATCTCCTTACAACGATTTTAGATAACTAGATCTAAGAAATTCCCCCTTTGAACAGTTCATATACATAAGGCCAATGTTCCAAGTGAAACCCCTTCTGGAACTGTTCATCAGCCTCCTCTTGGGCTTAGTGCAAGGCCTAAAAGCATCCCCGCCTCCTCTTGGGCGTTGTACAAGGACCCGTCGGCTTCTTAGAAGTTTTCACAGTCTCCTCTTAAGCTTTGTATAATGATTCTTCCTCCGGGAAGATAGCCTCCTCTTGGGCTTCATACAAATTATCCCTCGGCTTCTTAAAAGTTTCCAGCCTCCTCTTGGACTTCGTACAAATTGTCCTGACGACCTCTTAAAGGTATAGGAACAGAGATTAGTCATCTTAATAGAACAGTCTTTGAAAGAGTCTAGATCTTTCTACCGCTAACGTACTGTTCCTTAATTTCTCTTAAGCATAGTACAGAAGATAAAACTCTAGACTTAGATAGTCTAAGACCCTTAAGTCTCAAAGACATTCTCAAGCCCCTTTTAAGAATGGGAAGAACACCCGTAGACTTGGACGGTCTAAAACCCTTTGGATTCCCCATTTCCTTAGAGAACAGGAAATAATCCCAACCCTCAGATCAAGTCCATGAGTACAACATTACTCATATAAGAACTGATTTTCTCTTTTAACCAACCTACTGGACCTGTCACTCAACTGAAACAGTTACTATAGCCTCCTCTTGGGCTTTGTACAATGATTCTCCCTAGCGGAGTTAACCCTTTTAGCCTCCATCTCGGGCTTCGTACGAGATACAAAAACACTCTCTTATTGAGTATAAAAGACTCTCTTGTTTAGTCAAACAACTTTTAGCCTCCGTCTTGGGCTTCATACGATACACCAAATCACTCTCTTGTTGAGTATAAAAGACTCTCTTGTTGAGTCAAACCCCTTTGGCTTCCGTCTTGGGCTTCGTACAAGACACACAAAAAGACCCTCTTGTTGAGTCAAACCCTTTTAGCCTAAATCTCGGGCTTTGTACAAAAAGCACATTCCCCGGAAAAGCCAGCCTTTTAGCCTCCTCTTAGGCTTTGTATAAGGAAACCTCGGTTGAGACAATCAACCTTTTAGCATCAAATCATGCCTTGCACACAACATGCAAACATCAACAACTCCCCCTTTAGAGATGACAAATTCTCTCTAAAGTCAAAACCTCTTTAGCTTCCTACCTTGGGCTTTGAAAAAGATACAAATAGACCTTTCAGCTTCACGTCTTGGGCTTTGAACAAGATACAAATAAATCACATTTAGCTTCACGTCTTGGGCTTTGAACAAGACATCAAAATACCGTTTACTCCCATAGAATAGGAGGAACTACAATCGCTCTGATTTCCCTGTTTCGGTAAACGGGAATACGTAGGCATAAGATTGAAAGAAAAATCTTAGCGAGCACACTAATCAAAAACCCAAAATCCCGTACCTTCACACATCGATCGAAAAGCATCAGTCCTAACATCCTACCAATAGCATATTCCCGTCATTTCAGCCTTAACAAAGTAAGCAGAAAGAGCCCCCGCTTCCATATAGCATCCGTAACCTAACAGACTGCTGTTTAAACTCAGTATGCAAGCAGGGTTAGTTTGAGACATCTATTTCCCTTCCTTCATCAGCTTCAATAGGATAAAAAATGAATCGACCTATAGTACCCCCAAAGAGCGACAGTGCTTAAGAACCACGTCCAAAATCGCTCGCTACACGGGGTGCAAGAGGATTAAATATCGGAATACCCGAAATTTTGATGGGTTGCTATGAATGGTAGTTTGCGCATTCATCTTCTTTTGCTAGGCAATAACGCTTAGAAAAGGTAAACTTCCCCTCGATCCTGGTCTTCAGCCAAGGAACTGGTCTCAGTTTTCTTTTGAAATGAACTTCCCCTCGATCCTGGTTTCCTACTAAGGAACTGGTCTTAGTTTCTGATATAAACTTCCCCTCGTTCTTGGTTTCCTACCAAGGAACTGGTCTTGGTTTCTGATATAAACTTCCCCTCGTTCTTGGTTTCCTACCAAGGAACTGGTCTCGGTTTCTGATATAAACTTCCCCTCGTTCTTGGTTTCCTACCAAGGAACTGGTCTCGGTTTCTAATATAAACTTCCCCTCGTTCTTGGTTTCCTACCAAGGAACTGGTCTTAGTTTCTTTTGTCAATAAACTTTATTGAAAAGGGACGCTATGCGTAGAGGTTTCCCTCAAACTTCTCGCCGAATACTCCTAGGGAGATGCCACTTGACGGAAAAAGTTTTGATTGTAGAGAGGCACAAACTTCTCTGTTTGGAGACGCCATTTGTCGACTCTACTGGGGAAAGCAAGTCTCTTGAGAGAATGATGTCGCTTGGGGATATTACATCATACTTTCCTCGGAGATCTTCTCGGAGAAATGCCATATGATATGATCCAATTTTTTAGGTGCCGATGACCTTTCCGTCAGCAGATTTTTTGTAGAAAAACTGCTGTATTGTCGAATTTCTAATTAAGAGGTTTTCTCTGGGGATTTTCCTTAATCCGGGAAAGCGAAGACATCATCTTCAATGGCGAAGAGTGACGTTGGCTAAAGGTTCTCTTGTTCTTTAGAGGTTCAAGTTATCAAAGTGGTCAAGGAACCAACTTTAATTTAACAGCAAAGTGGAGAAGCTGTTGTTCAAACACGACGTTTCCTGACAAGGAAAGAACTGACAACTGGATTGTGAAGACTTTTATCACTAGGGGATAAGACCAACTAGAGTGATAATGATGCAATATGAATGCGAATGTAAATCAATAATGCATGATATATGTATGTTTATGTTGACAAAACTGACGCGACATACAAACTAATAGATGAACATGACTGGATACTCGGCCACGGTGGGAGACGAAAAGTATCACTGATTCATGATAACAATTCTGCCTTGCTTAGGAGAAATAGTCCCTGTGGGGAACAACCATTGGTCGGGCTTAGGAGGTAAGAACTCTGCCTGGGATGTCAGATGGAACATTCGCATCAGACACCGTTGATCCTTCATTCAGGTGCACTGGTTTAGAAGGAGTACTTTTGATTCTGCACTTTGAAGTTCACTTACTTCTGGAGAAGTGATCGATGTTTTTTCGATGTTTAACAGTCAAAAGAAATTGCCATCTTTATTTTAAAAGCATACAAGTAAATTCATTTTTGTTTCGTTTCAAGAATCGTTGATCATGTTAAAAACGTCGTTCTATAAAGCTAAAACAAATAAGAATTGCAACCAAAAGCACAAGGGCTCAAATTTTATTGATAGGATGGAAATCAGGCAAGCGCGTGATTCTATAGAGTATTTACAAAGTCTAGAAAATGGTAATTTAAGGGAAAAGGGCTACATTGAAACATAACGACCGTTATCCTTCTACCAACTTTGAATTCTGGACATCCTGAGCTTCGGTCGAAGATGACCTTGACTGGAGTTTTTCTCGGATGGTGTAACTGCTGCGGAGCCGAACTGATCAGACGTAGTTACTTGCCATTATCCCTAATTTTTTCCTGGATTGTACTGTGAGATGTCCAATCCATCAGGATGATTTTTGATTATGTCTATAACTTTTGCCTGGACTTCCCTTTCGGGTTTTCAATCCACCGAGACGTTTTTTATTTTTTATTTTTTTAGTTTAGTTTAGGCGAAGTATTTCTTGACTACATCAACATTTGTGGGGTAGGCAAATTCCTCTCCATCCATGGTTGCGAGTCTCAAGGTGCCGCCTGAGAAAGCTTTCTTGACCACATAGGGGCCGTCATAAGTTAGAGTCCACTTGCCCCGAGAATCAGTGAGGAATGACTGTATCTTTTTTAGCACAAGGTCTCCTTTCCTGAAGATATGAGGTCGAATCTTTTTGTCAAACGCCTTCTTTATCCTTTGTTGATACAACTGACCGTGGCATAGTGCTGTGATTTGCTTCTCTTCGATCAGGTTGAGTTTGTTGCGTCGACTTGGACACCATTCAGCTTCTGTTAACTTAGCTTCCATCAATACCCTGATTGATAGGATCTCTACTTTTATGGGGAGCACTGCTTCCATGCCATACACTAGAGAGAAAGGGGTTGCCCCTGTTGAAGTGCGTACAGATGTGCGATAACCGTGAAGAGCAAAGGGTAGCATTTCATGCCAGTCTTTATAGGTTACAACCATATTTTGAACAATCTTCTTGATGTTCTTGTTAACCGCTTCTATCGCTCCGTTCATCTTGGGTCGGTAGGGAGATAAGCTATGGTGTTCAATCTTGAACTCTGCGCACAATTCCTTCATCATCTTATTGTTCAAGTTAGATCCATTATCCGTAATGATCTGGATCGGAACACCATAACAGCAGATGAGATTGTTTTTGATAAATCGGACCACCAATTATCGGGTTACATTGGCGTATGACGCTGCTTCGACCCACTTGGTGAAGTAGTCAATGGCTACCAGGATGAACCGATGTTCGTTTGAAGCCTTGGGTTTGATCATGCCAATCATGTCGATTCCCCCATATGGAAAAAAGCCATGGGGAAGAAAGAGATTTGAGATGCGTCGGCGGTACATGAATCTTGTCGGAGTATATCTGACACTTGTGACACTTCCTCATGTACTTGTAGTAGTCAGATTCCATGGTCAACCAGTAGTACCCTGCTCTCAGAATTTTTCTCGCCATCGTGTGTCCGTTGGCATGAGTGCCAAAGGATCCTTCGTGAATTTCTTTTATCAGCATGTCTGCTTCTGGTCTGTCTACACATCAGAGCAAGACCATGTCAAAGTTCCTCTTATAGAGTGTATCGCCGCTCAGAAAGAAGCTGATTGCTAGTCTTCTGAGGGTTTTTCGGTCCTTCCTTAGTGCCCCAGGTAGGTACTCTTGTTTCTGAAGGAAGCATTTGATATGTGATACCAAGGTTTGCCGTCTATGACTGCTTCGATCGTTAAGATGTAAGCGGGCCGTTCAAGGAGCATTATGTCGATCTTAGGTAGGTCATTTCATTGACCCACACTAATCATGGAAGAGAGAGTGGCAAGTGCATCATCCATGTAATTCTCTTCACGAGGGATGTGATGAAACTCCATTCTGTTGAAGAAAGGTAACAATCTTCTTGCATAATCTTTGTAAGGAATCAATCCTGATTGGTATGTGTTCCAATCTCCTTTGATCTGATTGATGACCAGAGCTGAGTCGCCATATACATCCAAGTTCTTGATCCTTAAGTCGATCGCTTCTTCGAGACCCATGATACAAGCTTCGTATTCGACCTCGTTGTTCGTACACTTGAACGTAAGTCTGGCAGTGAAAGGAATGTGGGTACCCTGAGGGGTTATGATGATTGCCCCAATTCGATTTCCATAATGATTGACAGCTCCGTCAAAGATTAGTCCCCATTGGGAACCTGGTTCTGGCCCTTCACTGGGTAGCGGTTCATCTCAATCTTTCATCTTTAGATACATGACATCTTCGTCTGGGAAGTCAAACCCGATCGATTCTTGATCGTCAATCGGTTGATGATCCAAATGATCGGCTAAAATACTTCCTTTAACGACTTTTTGAGCGTGGTACTCGATATCATATTCTGATAACAACATCTGCCAACGGGCAATCCTTCCCGTAAGAGCATGCTTTTCAAACACATACTTTGATTGGATCCATTTCGGAGATTAACCAAGTAGTGTGACAAATCATGTACTGGCGAAGACGTTTGGCTGCCCAAGCCAAAGCGCAGCAAGTTTTATCAAGCATAGTGTACCGAGTCTCGCAGTCGGTGAATTTCTTGCTTAGATAGTAAATGGCTGACTCTTTCCTTTTGGTTTCGTCTTGTTGGCCAAGTACACAACCCATTGAGTCCTCTAGGACTGTGAGGTAGATGATCAGTGGTCTTCCTTCCACTGGAGATGATAGAATCGGCAGGTTCAATAGGTATTCCTTAATACTGTCGAAGGCAGTTTGGCAGTTTTCTGTCCAAACGCAGTCCTGGTTCTTTTTAAGTCATTTGAAAATCGGCACACATGTCGCGGTCATGAGGAATATGAATCTGGAGATGTAGTTCAAACGTCCCAGGAACCCTCTGACTTGTTTTTCAGTTTTCAAAGAAGGCATTTCTCGAATGGCCTTGACATTATCAGGATCAATCTCAATTCCTTTCTGCCTGACGATGAACCCTAAAAGTTTCCCTGAACGGACACCGAAGGTGCATTTACTGGGATTCAAGCGGAGTTTGTACTTTCTCAACCACTCGAATAACTTTGATAGGTGGGTTACATGCTCCTCTTCTGTTTTATATTTTTCAATCATATCATCGACATATACCTCGATTTCGTTGTGTATCATGTCATGAAACAGAGTAGTCATGGCCCTTTGATAGGTTGCCCCGGCGTTCTTCAAACCGAACGACATCACCTTGTAACAAAAAGTACCCCATGGGGTAATGAAGGAAGTTTTCTCCATGTCGTTCGATGCCATTTTAATCTGGTTATAGCCCGAGAATCCATCCATGAAGGAGAAAACTTTGAACTTTGTTATACTGTCTACCAGCATGTCAATGTGTGGTAAAGGAAAGTCGTCCTTTGGACTTGCCTTGTTTAGATCTCTGTAATTGACACACATTCTGACCTTTCTGTCTGTTTTCGGAACGGGTACGATGTTGGCTAACCATTGAGGGTATTCTGATGTAGCGAGGAAACCCGGGTTAATCTGTTTTTGTACTTCCTCCTTGATTTTGATGGCCATGTCTGGATGAGTCCGTCTCAGTCTTTGTTTTACCGGCGGACATTCTGATCTTAATGGTAAATGATGTTCCACGATGCTGGTATCCAACCCTGGCATGTCCTGATAGGACCAAGCGAATACATCGGGAAAATATTTGAGAAGTTTTATCAAGTTTTCTTTGATAGTTAGACTGAGCAGTGCCCCAATCTTGACGTCTTTTCTCTCTTCTTCTGAACCCAAGTTTACTGTTTCCAACGGCTCTTTATGAGGTTCAATGGACATTTCCTCTTGTCTGAGTAGTCGGGAGATCTCCTCTGGAATTTCGTCGTCAACTTCTTCTTCAGCCTCAAATACCGGGAATTCAAAGTCGGGAGAAGGCATCAGATCATACGTTTCAACGGGGTTTAAAACAAGCAATCTGCATGACATGATGATTTGTTTTAAAAGAGATAGAGAGAATGCAAGAGTGCGTGCAGTGTTTTTTTTTTGTTTACTGCTTGTTTATATTATTTGTTTTTTTAGGAACGACGTTATAGAACGACGTTATTTTATTAATGAACAAGTTGATTCTTGAAACTACAGCCCTATAAAACAAAACTCTGTCGCTTTGGGTGAAGCGAAGAGGGAAATTTACAGAAAGTAAGCCCTATCAAAACATCTGTTTCACTTGGGCAGGGTGAAAGGTTAAAGTAAAGATGGCAATTACTTTTACTTATGAACAATCTTTGGAACATCGACATCATCCCATTGGCAGTGAACTCCTCGGTGAATCACAAAGTCTGGTACCTTTCTTGATTTGTCTTCAGAAATGACGCTGATTTCTGGCGGAGCAGGATCATTGGAATCTGTCTCCCAAGCAGAGTTGCCGTAGGAGGATTCCTCAGTTGTATTTTGCATAGCATTTGTACTCTCAGTTGTATCTCCCCATCCAGTTGACTGGATGTCTTCGAGCTTGATACGAGAGCTTTCAGGAGCGGTGTACTTGACCAAGTAGTCGTACTTTCCACTCGGTTGTCCCAAGGTGTCCCATACTTCTTTGGAACGGGAGGAGTCATCCCTCTCGATGACGTTGACCTCGGGAAAATCATAGTTAATGAATTCTAGTCCTGCAAACGTTGCGAATTCATCGTTGTGCGGAGTATTTTATGGATAACCTGGGTGTTGATCCCATTACATGGTGGGGACGCAGGTATTATTTTCAATGATGCTCAGCTGATTTTCATTGTTTGGCTGATTTTCTTGCCCCAAGTCTCCTGGGTAAGGCTGACACATTGGCAGGCCAACCATCGGGCCATGATAGTTGTGGTCAAAGTCGTATTTCATCAGAGTGTCCTCCTCTAATGAGTTTGGCGGAGCACGACATCCTTCCGGATCACAATCCCCGTATAGCATTTCGACGTCTGACCTTGGTATAAATCTCAGACTCTGTGTAGGAAAGAAAAAGGGAGTCTGCGTTTCGTCCTGAGACATATAACCGTCCTCGTTGAGATAGGACTTACATTCTTCCTTCGTATCGGATGAATCATCTTTATTGATGGTATGCACTTATTGAGTCACTGGTTGAAGGAAGCCTCCACTGTGGAAGAAATTCCGAATGGGATAACAACTTTTATCGTTGGTAGACGTTTGGGTACAAGTCGTAGAAAAACCAAGACCCTTCTTTGTTTTATTGTCAGTAGGAATGACAAGCTGCCCCCATCCTATTGTATTGGCACTCTCAACCACTTTGATAGCATCTTTGTACGAGGAAATCGAAGTTCCCCCTTCGGATTGATCGTCCTTGTGTAGCGAAAGCGCTTGGAACTGGGTTCCGATTGCCCCGTCCGATTCTACATAAGTGGATGACGATAAGTTGCTTACGAGCAAGGCCTGTTCTCTACAGACTGTGACGAGTTGGTCGTTCTGGACGAACTTTAGCTTTTGGTGGAGGGTTGAAGTGACCACCCCTTGCCTGATGTATCCAAGGTCTTCCTAATAAACAACTGTATGTTGCCCAGATGTCCATGACCTAGAAAGTGACTTGGAAAGTGTGAGGACTGATAGTTATGGGAAGATCGACTTCGCCGATAACCGTTTTTCTGGATCCATCAAACGCTTTGACGACGACTTCGCTGGTTCTCATCGGAGGTCCTTTGAATGATAATTGTATCAAAGTGGACTTCGGCATAACATTCAAGGCTAACCCTGTATCTACCAGTACGTTGGCTAAAGCATCGTCCTGGAACTTGACTGTAATGTTGAGCGCCATGGTATGACGACGACCTTCCTTAGGTAATTCCTCATCACTAAATCCCAAGTAATTGCAGAAAGTGATGTTAGAGACGATACTGTCAAACTGTCTGATTGTTACATCCTGTTCCACAAAGGCTTGCTCCAAGACTTTCTGTAGAGCCTCCCTGTGCACTTCTGAACTAAGTAACAGTGATAATATTGAGATCCTTGAAGGCGTTTGCAACAATTGATCAAAAATGTTGTATTCACTCCTTTGGACGAGCTTCAGCATCTCATCATTGTGTTTTGAAAGGTCGGGATTACTGGATTGACCGACCGGTGGATTGGGAACTTCTGTCTGAGGTTCCTTTTCTCTGTTAGGTTCTCTAACTCCTCTGTTGAAGATTCGACTGCTCCGTGTTACTCGACTGATGTCTGCAATATTGGAGGGTAACGTAATTTCCTTTCCATTCTCGACTGTTGTTGCACCGTACTTGTAAGGGATAGCCTTAGTTGATTCATACGGTAGTGGTCCCGGCAGATAGATGACTATGGGAACCTTCTGATTTTTCTGACCATCGTAAGTAATTTCGATCCATTCCTAGTTGGGAACTCTCGATTCGTCAAGTAGAGGGATGACGGCACAAACATCCTTAGCCCTCTGATGATTGGAGATTATGACAACGTCCTCGATTTGATCAGCGAGGTAATTGACTGATCCAGAACTTGACCATGGTTGAATCTCTTTACGGTCCAACTGACTTTGAAGGGCTGCTCGCACGAGGTAGCATCCTTGATTATCCACTGAGCAAACCCCACACCGCTCATAGTTGTGTAGTGGCACCTGGCCACGTCCACTTTGAATACAGTGTAACCTGACGAGGTCTGTTTCCATCGACCGAACATCCTGACTTTGATATCTAGTAGGATTCCCGTTAGTGATACCAATTTGCTGGGTGTATTCATCCATATAGATTGGAAGCCACCAGTGGTTCAACAAGTGCTGAAGTGTTTCCTGGAAAAGGGCACATCCTTGATCGTTTTCGCAACCCGTTTTACAGTTCTGATAATCATGTGAAGTGAGAAAACCAAGTTGGACTTGCGTAGCGTGTAACTCCACCAGGCTAATATTCATCAAGCGAATATCGAAGATTTGAATCATGTTGATTTGATAATGATTCCTATCATGGTAGTCTTGGATCCATCCAAGATCCATCTGACGCTGGAGGGCCTCTTGTACAAAAGAGCATCCCTGTTTGTTTATCGAGCAAGTCAGACATGAATTGTAATCGTTCCACGGCAGATTATGATACTGGTTTTGCCTTGAGTGCATCACCACTAAGTTGACATTCATCGAACAGATGTCGTGGTTTTGAATGATGTTGGAATTCGTATAAACCATGTTAACTCCACGAACTCGGTACTCTTGAATCCATCCGAGATCCATCTGTTCCTGTAGAGCTGATTGCACTACAGAACATCCTTGATTGTTTTTAGAGCAGATATCACACTGGTGATAATTATGAGGTGGCACATGGTCATATCCACTCTGTCTACAATGCATCTTAACCAAGTTGGCCCTCAATAAAAGTACATCGTGAATTTGATAGATGTCGCTAGACTCTCCCTCTATCAAATTAACTGCAGCTTTCTCGTGTTGAGGCAGCGGGTTCGTGAGAACATTCGGATTCGTATCTTTGAAAGATAAGACCCCGCTCTTAACAAGCTTTTGCACATTGTAGCAAGCGATTTTGGATGCGGTTCTTAAGCACTGGTCGCTCTCTGCGGTTGAGTTTACTACAGGTCGATTCATTTTTTATCCTATTAAAGCTGATGAAGGAAGGGAAATAGATGTCTCCAATTAACCCTGCTTTGCATACTGAGTTTAAACAGCGGTCTGTTAGGTTACGGATGCGATCAATGTGGGGGGCCTTTGTACTGGTTATTTGTATTTTCGCCAATACGGTTTCTTTCTTTCTAGGACTTTATAGCGTGGAACAAGGATTAGGATGTTAGGACTGGCGCTTTTGATGAGAGTATGGGATGTTGGGTTTTTGTTTAGTGTGTTCGCTAAGATTTTTCTTTCAATCTTATGCCTACGTATTCCCGTTTACCGAAACAGGGAAATCAGAGCGTTCGTAGTTCCTCCTATTCTATGGGAGGAAATGGGTGGTTTTGGTGTCTTGTTCAAAGCCCAAGACGTGAAGCGAAAGGCGATTTGTATCTTGTTCAAAGCCCAAGATGTGAAGCTGAAGAGTTTATTTGTATCTTGTTCAAAGCCCAAGATGTGAAGCTAAAGGTGTTGACTTTAGAGAGAATTTGTCATCTCTAAAGAGGGGTTTGTCTGTCACAACTGTTTATAAAGGAGAATTACTTTAACTGGGATTTGTGAATCTGGCAATGCCATAATTTCCTTTATAGGGGATTTCCAACCTGAAGGAGAAGACTTTAACTCAATGTAGAGCAATGTTATCTTTCCTTAGGAATTTCTCATGCTAAAGGAGGGACAGTGGCATGGATGTAAATGATCCAGAGGCTTGCTACTTACAGCGATTAGATGAAGGGGAAAGAGTTGTTGATGTTTGTGTACTGTGAACGAGGCACAACTTTGATGCTAAAAGGTTAATTGGATCAACCAGTGGTTTTCTTATATAAAGCCTAAGAGGAGGCTGATATGTGTCCCGTACAAAGCCCGAGAGATAGGCTAAAAGGTTTTGACTCGACGAGGAGTCTTTTGGTATCTCGTATAAAGCCCGAGATGGAGCCTGTTGTTCGTTTGGCCCAATAAGAACCTTTTTGTATCTCGTATAAAGCCCGAGATGGAGGCGAAAGGGATGATGGACTCAACGAGGGAGTCTCTTATGTGTCTCGTACAAAGCCCGAGAGAGAGGCTAAACGTTGTTTGACTCTGCTGGGGAAAATCATTGTACAAAGCCCAAGAGGAGGTTGTGGTTACTATTTCAGTTAAGTGACAGGTCCAGTATACTGATTTTGAAAGAGAAAATCAGTTCTTATATGAGCAACACTGTACTCAAGGATTTGTTTCAAGGATCCGGGTTATTCCTGTTCTTTAAGGAAGCGGGAAATCCGAAGGGTATTGAGACTGTCCGAGTCTACGGGTTTTCTTCTTATTCTTAAAGGGTGCTTGAGAATGTCTTTGATACTCAAGGGGATTAGACTGTCCAAGTCTAGAGTTTCATCTTTTGTACTATGCTTTGAGAAACAGTAGTAGACTCTTTGAAAGGACTGTTCTATGCAGATGATTGAGTTCTGTTCCTATACCTTTAGGAGGTCGTCGGGACAATTTGTACGAAGCCCAAGAGGAGGCTGGAAACTTTTAAGAAGCCGACGGGTCCTTGTACAACGCCCAAGAGGAGGCTATCATTCCCGGAGGAAGAGATCATTATACGAAGCCTAAGAGGAGGCTGTTAATACTTCTAAGAAGCTGTAGGGTCCTTGTACTAAGCCCAAGAGGAGGCGGGGTTGCTTTTAGGAAGCCTGTGGGTCCTTGTACGATGCCCAAGAGGAGGCCGATGCTTTTAAGAAGCCGATGGGTCCCCAAACCCCGAGAAATTCAAGGCAAGCTATTCACAAGGAATAGATCAAGTCAGGAAAGTTCGAGAATTTGGAAGAAACTCAAGAGATGCCATTCACGGAGAAAAGATCATCTCTGGGGAACAGAGTTTCTTGACAAGTGCTTTTAAGAAGCATGTGGGTCCCCAAACCCCGAGAAGTTCAAGACATGCCATTCACCGAGAATAGATCAAGCCAGGAAAGTCCGAGAATTTGGAAGAAACTCAAGAGATGCCATTCACGGAGAAAAGATCATCTCTGGGGAATAGAGTTTCTTTGGCAACTTCTACGAGTGACAGTCTATGAAAGGGTTCACCGAGAATGCTGTCTTTCATGTCTCCATATTGTTTAACCCCAAGAGGAGGGAAGACTGTGTCTGGTAATCCTATGGGGATCTAGTTTAGACTATTTCTAAGAGTAATCGACGGGCTTAATGCTAGACGTAGTTGCCGGGGAAACTCTAAATATCTATACTATTATTACACAGTTGATATGAGTTTATGAAAGAAGAGTTACAGTGAGACCGCCCCACAATACAGTTATATGTATATGAAAGCGGTAAATGAAAGCAATAACCACTTACTCGGTTGTAGAGCTTCCATGTTGTTTGGTTAGTTGTTCAACAAAGAAAGATTGAAAACAACAGTATATTCAAAATCAAAGGAGAAAGTGCTTTGAAAAAGAAAGATTTGGGGCTTACAGCTCAAGGAGAGGCCTAGGGTTTTATCAGTGATTGCACTCTTTTAGTTTGTACAGAGGGACTTATACAAGTGACTGAGGCCTAAAATGTTTTCTGTACAAGGGGGTTGGGTCTTACACTCTATTAGAGGCCCAAAAGTTTTTAATGGGTCTTATAGCTCAAGGAGAGGCCCAGGTTATTTTTCAAAAGGCGACGATCGCGCCGTTTGTTTTTGACGGTATCGGGACTTATACAATACACTGAGGCCCAAAAATAATTTGGTCAAAAAAGGATTGGGTCTCACACTCTATTAGAGGCCCAAATGAGTTTTAAGAAAAGAAATGGGTCTTACTACTCGAGGGTAAGCCCAGGGTTATTTTGAAAAGGCGACGATCGCGCCGTTTATTTGAAAATGTACAGAGGGACTTATACAACGAATGAGGCCCAAAATGTTTTTTGTACACAGGGGGTTGGGTCTTACACTCTAATAGAGGCCCAAATGTATTTGAAAATCAATTGTGAAAGTTGAATTGATCAAAAACCCTAATTTTAATCTTTAAAAGTAAATATTTAAAGAAAATCAAACAAAATACAAAATAAATTTGAAAAATCCATTTATGATTTTGTTTAAGGTTTAGGAAAAAATGAGGGATAATCACAAGGAATATTTAAACTCGTTAGGTTTTGATTTTCAAAGTAAATATTCACTTTTAGAATGTTCAAAAACAATTAAAAATGAATTTTTCACAAAAATACTAATTATATTAAAGAAATAATATAAATCTAATTTTTTGGTGGAATAAAATATTTCAACATTTTTATGATTTTTTACAAAAAGAATCAGTCAAAAATGATTAAAATTGAGTGAGTTATTAATTTTTCAAATCATAAAAAATAATAATATGAAAAATAACATAATAAACAAGTGATAAAAATAAGTCTGGGGCGAGGGGGATTCGAACCCCAGACCTCTCGCTTGCCAATACACACAAAACCAGCTGATGAACCGTTGGGGCGCAATGCCAATTCATTAATAACATGGCAAGTGAAAAATATATATCAAACTTAGTTGGAAAACCTGAAGAATGGCGCCATGGCCATCTTCTTCCTCGAGCTCGTGCATGAAGCACCATATCTCACTCATCTCTCAACCATTGGACATGATTCAAACACCAAACTCATGCGTTTTTTCACAAGGAAGAAGATGGCAATACCCAATTTTATTCATTTTCAGTGTATAAGAAATTATATCCTTGTGGCCGTATGAACCCTAATTTTGCAAAAACAATCGTGCAGGCATGGTTATGAGTGTTATGATCAAATTTTCTGGGGGAAAACAATCAACATATGATGGCAAGCAATTGGCAAAAATATCATGAGAGGAAATATGCATGGATCATGGAGTTTGAGTTTTAAGGCTTACCTTGATGCAAGCTGAAATGGAACTCTGCACAAACTTTGTTCTAGTTGTGAATTAATGATCCCTACAGCTTCAATGGATGTTATGGAGTGTGTTACAAACTTTGGAACACTTTGAAACTCTTTGGATCAAGCTAGAGACCTCCACCTGCATAATTGAGGCATAATGGCTTGGTTGAAGGGTGATTTTGAGCCTGAGGTGTTACAGTCAGTGTTTAAGTGTTTGGACACCTCAAATACATCATATGTGAAGTGTTTGAGCAATTGGAATGGATTGCTTGAGGTTGCAACTCAAAACCCGATAGTGGTTATTCAAAAACCAAAAAACTTGAGGTTTAAGGAAGAATGAGAGAAAGCAGTGTTGTAACTGGCTTTGGTGTGAGTTGAATGATCCATTGGGACCTCTATTTATAGGTGATCAACTTTTGTTTTGGAGGAATAGTGAATGGCTGCTGGACCAGATCACATTTGCATGGATTGGCTTGGAGGATTTCTTCTCAAGCAAGGCAAGCTAGCCATTCCCAAGACCAGGGCTATACCTTGACCAAAACCACATTCCTCAGATGTTTTTATTGTTGTTTAATCATAGAATTTGACTGAGTAGTGTAGCTACCTTGACAATGCACTATTCCACATTAATGCACTTTGAATTCAAGGCAAAATGTGCCAAAGTGGATGAATTTCAAGTTGGAAGATTCCTTGGCTTTTTGACTCAGATTAATTAGTTGGATCAGTTGCATTGTGATTGGTTTGAGTACAGGTGGCATGCTGATCCTCAGTTTTTGGTTCAAAATCGTGTGTGGCAAGCAAACATGCAAACTGATTTTTCCAAAACAGCTTGCAGCAGCATGACTTTGGGCATGGATTTCTCTTGGCTCAAGTTGAATTAATTCATGTTGTTAAGCTCTTTGAATTCTTGACAACATATCTAACAACATTGATGTTTAACTTTGGACTTGATTAAGCTTGCATCTATGTGAAAAGATCTCACAAGTTTTGGTGTTTCAACAAAATCTGTCTTGGACAGAATTTTTCTAAGTGTTGGAAAATGGTGTACTTTCATATTTTCAGCCATTTTGGCTCACTCATAACTCAAAATCCACAATGAATTGGAGTTAGGTCTAGTTGAAGTTTTTGTAGAGGGCAATGAGATCTACAAATCAAGCTTTGGATGGGAAAAAATGGCCTTGTGGTTTAGGAGTTATGACCCTCCAAAGTTGGTTCCCTTGTCACTTTATTTTTAACTTAGAAAAATTTCTAAGTTTTTATGGTTACCCCTTTTACAAGTTATCCAACTTTTCTTGATTTTTCTTGATGAATGATTATTCAAATCATATATTAACATCATTTTAGGGTTAAAAATCCATTTTGGTGAAAAATCTCAAAAAGTCAAAGTTGACTTTTGTGCACAGTTGACTTTTTATCAGATGAATTCCAAACTGTGCAATTCCTTAGGAAATCATGTCCTTGACCTAAATCAAACTTGATGGACATGTTCCATGGGTGTCATAGGGTATATTGAATCATGTCTTAGGGCTTGGTAGCTTGTCCTAGTCAAAAGTCAAAGTTACAGTTGACTTTTTCCTTAAAACCCTAATTGTGGTGCAGATGAAATTGAGACTTGTTACTCAAGCTTCTTGGATCAATCCATTGTTCCAAATGGATCAATATAGTTCATTAGAGACCCTCAAACCCTCTCTTGAGGTCTTGGCTCATGATTTGTCCCAAAAGTCAACTTAGGGGTGAATTAGGTCAAGAAACCGTAATTCCTGATTTTTGATGTATGCATCCCCTGAGGTAATACTGACTTGATGGTTGGATCCATGAGGTTCCATGGAGTATATTAGGTTTTGTTTTGGATCATTGCCTTGTACCCCGATGAAAAATTTCCATCTGGAGGCCCTGGTCGACCAAAACCCTAATTTGGTGACACTGTCGATCTTGAGACTTGATCCACCTAGAAGGGAGCATCCTCGTGCTTGATCCTTGAAGTGGGAGTCCTTTTGGTCCATTGTGGATGTTTGAGAGGTTAGAGAAGTTGAAGATCATGTTGTTTCTTGATTGATCCTTTGTCTAAGGCTCTGAGAGGGCTTGAAACCCTAATTTTGATTGTAGTGGATGCTCACCCATCTTTGGGGAGACTGATGAAGTATGATGGTTCCCCCATATTGTGATGATGATTTGCACAATAATGGGAAATCTTAGTGGTCAAAATTTGGGGTATGACAGATGCCCCTATTTAATCTTCTTGGACCCGAAGGTGTGAATGACGAAGGTATTCGGGCATTCGGGGTGCAAGAGGATTAAATATCGGAATACCCAAAATTTAGATGGTGGTTATGAATGGCGGATCGCATTCATCTTCTTTTACTGAGCAATGATGCTTAGAAAAGGTAAACTTCCCCTCGATCCTGGTCTTCAGCCAAGGAACTGGTCTCAGTTTTCTTTTATTAACTTCCCCTCGATCCTAGTTTCCTACCAAGGAACTGGTCTCAGTTGCTGAAACAAACTTCCTCTCGATCCTGGTTACCTACCAAGGAACTGGTCTTAGTTTCTGATTTAAACTTCCCCTCGATCCTGGTTTCCTACCGAGGAACTGGTCTTAGTTTCTTTTGTCAATAAACTTAATTGACAAGGGACGCTATGCATAGCGATTTTCCTCAAACTTCTCGCTGAATTTTCCTGGGGAGATGCCATTTGATAGAAAAAATTTTATGTCAGAGTTGCTGGGGAACCCAGTCGTCTGAGTTGTAGAATTGCACAAACTTCTCTGTTAGAGACGCCATTTGTTTCTACTAGGGGAAAGCAGGTCTCTTGGGAGACTGCTGTCGCTTGGGATCTTACATCATACTTTTCTCGGGATTTTCCCGGAGAAATACCATATGATGGGGTCCAATTTTGAGGTGCCGATGACCTTTTCATCAGCGATCTTTTCGGAGCAAAACTGGCGTGCTGCCGAATCTCTGATTACGAGGCTTTCTCTGTGGATTTTCCTTAACCCGAGAAAGCAAGGATATCACCTTCAATGGCGAAGAGTGATGCCGACTGAAAGTTCCTCTGGTTTTTCAGAGGTTCAAGTTATCAAAGTGGTCAAGGGCCAACTCCCTTCCAGAAATAAACTGGAAGCGAGGTTGTTCAAACACAGTATTTCCTGACGAGGCAAGGACTGACAACTCGATTGAGAGAACTGTTTATCACTAGGGGACAAGACCGACTAGAGTGATAGCGATGCAATATGAATATGAATGCAAATCAAATGCATGATGTATGTATGTTTATGCTGCCAAAACTGACGCGACATACAGACTGACGAGTGAACACGACTGGATACTCAGCCATCGCGGGGCGAAAAAGTATCGCTGGTTCAAGATAGCAATTCCACCTTGCTTAGGAGAGATAGTCCCTGTTGGGAGCTATGTTGGTCGGGCTTAGGAGATGAGAACTCGGTCGAGGCGTGTCAGACGAAACAAAGTCTATGACACAGTTGATCCCTTCATTCAGGCGTACTGGCCCAGAAGGAGTACTTTGATTCTGCACTTTGAAGTTTGCTTACTTCTGGAGAAACAGTTGATGTTCCCTTGATGTTTAACAGTCAAAAGAAATTGCCGTCTTTATTTTAAAAGCAGAAAAAATTTTAACAAGTAAATTCATTTTTGTTTTATTTCAAGAATCGTTGATCAAGTTAACAACGTCGTTCTGTAAAGCTAAAACAAATAAGGATTACAAACAAAAGCACAAAGGCTCAAATTTTATTGATAAGACGGAGATCATCCAAACGCGTGATTCCAAAGAGTATATACAAAGCTAGAAAATGGTAATTTACAGGGAAAAGGGCTACGTTGAAACATAACGACCATTATCCTTCTACCAACTTTGAATTCGGGGCATCCTGAGCTTCTGTCGAAGATGACCTTGACTGAAGTTTTCTGACAGATGATGTAGCTGTTGCTACTGAGGGACTTGCCTCTGTTGAACATAGTTACTTGCCATTATCCCTAATTTTTTCCTTGATTGTACTTCGATGTTTCCAATCCACCGGGATGATTTTTTTTATTTTGTCTCTAACTTTTGCCTGGACCGCCCTTTCGGGTTTTCAATCCACCGAGACATTTTTTTTAGGCGAAGTATTTCTTGACTACATCAACATTTGTGGGGTAGGAAAATTCCTCTCCGTCCATGGTTGCAAGTCTCAAGGCGCCGCCTGAGAAAGCTTTCGTGACCATATAAGGGCCATCATAATTTGGGGTCAATTTGCCCCGAGAGTCAGTGAGAAACGATTGAATCTTCTTGAGCACGAGGTCTCCTTTTCTAAAGATGCGGAGTCGAACCTTTTTGTTGAACGCCTTCTTCATTCTCTGTTAATACAGCTGACCATGGCATAATGCCGTTATTCGCTTTTCTTCTACCAGATTCAGTTCATCGTGTCGGCTTTGACACCATTCAGCTTCGGTGAGCTTAGCTTCCATCAGTACTCAGATTGATGGGATCTCTACTTCTATAGGGAGCACTGCTTCCATGCCATACACTAGAGAGAAAGGGGTAGCCTCTGTTGAAGTGCGGACAGATGTGCGATAACCGTGAAGGGCAAAGGGTAGCATCTCGTGCCAGTCTTTGTAGGTTACAACCATCTTTTGAACAATCTTCTTGATGTTCTTATTAGCCGCTTCTACCGCTCCGTTCATCTTTGGTCGGTAGGGAGATGAGTTATGATGTTCGATCTTGAACTCTGCGCATAACTCTTTCATCATCTTATTGTTCAAGTTAGATCCATTATCAGTAATGATCTCGCTTGGAACACCATAACGGCAGATGATATGTTTTTGATAAATCGGACCACCACTTGTCGGGTTACATTGGCGAATGACGCTGCTTCGACCCACTTGGTGAAGTAGTCAATGGCTACCAGAATGAACCGATGTCCATTTGAAGCCTTAGGCTCAATCATGCCAATCATGTCGATTCCCCATATGGAAAATGGCCATGGGGAAGAAAGAACTTTGAGATGTGATGGCGGTACATGAATTTTGTCGGAGTATATCTGACACTTGTGACACCTCCTCATGTACTTGTAGCAGTCGGATTCCATGGTCAACCAATAGTACCCTGCTCTTAAAATTTTTCTCGCCATTGTGTGTCCGTTGGCATGAGTGCCAAAGGATCCTTCATGAATTTCTTTCATAAGCATGTCTGCTTCTGGTCTGTCTACGCATCGGAGCAAGACCATGTCAAAATTTCTCTTATAGAGAGTGTCACCGCTCAGGAAGAAGTTTCCAGCCAATCTTCTGAGGGTCTTTCTGTCTTTTCTGAGTGCCTCAGATGGGTACTCTTGTTTCTGAAGGAAGCATTTGATATCGTGATACCAAGTTCTGTCGTCTATGACTGCTTCAATCATGAAGACGTAAGCGGGCCTTTCAAGGCGCATGATGTCAATCTTAGGTATGTCATTCCATTGACCTACACTAATCATGGAAGAGATAGTGGCTAATGCATCAGCCATGCGATTCTCATCACGAGGGATGTGATGAAACTCAACTCTGTTGAAGAAAGGTAGCAACCTTCTTGCGTAGTCTTTGTAAGGAATCAATCCTGATTGGTATGTGTTCCAATCTCCTTTTATCTGATTGATAACCAAGGCTGAGTCGCTGTATACGTCTAAGTTTTTGATCCTCAAATCAATCGCTTCTTCGAGACCCATGATACAAGCTTCGTATTCGGCCTCGTTGTTCGTACACTTGAACGTAAGTCAAGCAGTGAAAGGAATGTGGGTACCCTGAGGGGTAATAATGATTACCCCAATTCTGTTTCTGTAATGATTGACTGCTCCATCAAAGATAAGTTCCCACTGGGAACCTGGTTCTAGCCCTTCACTGGGTAGCGGTTCGTCGCAATATTTCATTTTTAAATACATGACATCTTCGTCTGGGAAGTCAAACCCGATTGATTCTTGATCGTCAATCGGTTGATGAGACAAATGATCGGCTAAAATACTTCCTTTAACGGCTTTTTGAGTGTGGTACTCTATGTCATATTCAGATAACAGCATCTGCCAACGGGCAATTCTTCCCGTGAGAGCAGGTTTTTCTAAGACATATTTGATTGGATCCATTTCGGAGACCAACCAAGTTGTATGACGAATCATGTATTGGTGAAGACGTTTGGCTGCCCAAGCCAAAGCACAACAAGTTTTCTCAAGCATCGTGTACCGAGTTTCACAGTCGGTGAATTTCTTGCTTAGATAGTAAATGGCAGACTCTTTCCGTTTAGTTTCGTCTTGTTGGCCAAGTACACATCCCATTGAGTCCTCTAGAACTGTAAGGTAAATGATCAGTGGTCTTTCTTCCACTGGAGGTGATAGAATCGGAGGATTCAACAGATATTCCTTGATACTATTGAAGGCAGTTTGGCAGTCCTCTGACCAAACGCAATCCTGGTTCTTTTTTAGTAATTTGAAGATCGGCGCAAAAGTCGCGGTCATAAGGAATATGAATCTGGAGATGTAGTTCAAACGTCCCAGGAATCCCCTGACTTGCTTTTTAGTTTTTGGAGAAGGCATTTCTTGAATGGCCTTGACCTTGTCAGGATCAACCTCAATTCCTTTCTGGTTGACGATGAACCCTAGTAGTTTCCCTGAACGGACACCGAAGGTGCACTTGTTAGGATTCAAGCGGAGCTGGAATTTTCTTAGACGTTCGAACAATTTTGACAGATGTTCAACGTGCTCACTCTCGGTTTTTGATTTTGCAATCATATCATCGACATATACCTCGATTTCCTTGTGTATCATGTCATGAAACAGAGTAGTCATGGCCCTTTGATAGGTTGCCCCTGCGTTCTTCAAACCGAACGGCATTACCTTGTAACAAAAGGTGCCCCATGGGGTAATGAACGAAGTTTTCTCCATGTCTTTCAGCGCCATTTTGATCTGGTTATAGCCCGAGAATCCATCCATGAAGGAGAAAACTTTGAACTTTGCTGTACTATCTACCAGCATGTCAATGTGTGGTAAAGGAAAGTCGTCCTTTGGACTAGCCTTATTCAGATCCCTGTAGTCGACACACATTCTGACCTTTCCGTCCTTTTTGGGAACGGGTACGATGTTGGCTAACCATTGAGGATATTCTGATGTGGCGAGGAAACCTTCATCAATCTGCTTCTGTACTTCCTCCTTGATTTTGATGGCCATGTCCGAGTGAGTCCGTCTCAACCTCTGCTTTACTTGCAGACATTCCGATCTCAATGGTAAATGATGTTCCACGATGCTGGTATCCAACCCTGGCATATCCTGATAGGACCAAGCGAATACATCGGGAAATTCTTTGAGAAGATTTATCAAACTCTCTTTGGCAGTTGGACTGAGAAGTGCCCCAATCATGATTTCTTTTCTCTCTTGCTCTGAACTCAAGTTTACTGTTTCCAACGGCTCTTTGTGAGGTTCAATGGACCTTTCCTCTTGTCTGAGTAGTCGGGAGATCTCTTCTGGAATTTCGTTGTCAACTTCTTCTTCAACCCCAAATGTCGGGAACTCAAAGTTGGGAGAAGGCATCGGATCGTATGTTTCAACGGGGTTTAAAACAAGCAATCTGCATGACGTGATGATTCGTGTTTAGAAGAGATAGAGAAAATGCAAGTGTGTGCAGTGTTTTATTTTACTGCTTGTTTTTATTATTGAATTGTTTTTTAGGATTACCATTTTCTGAAAAAGCAAAAAGAGAAAACAGCGATTAATGCGGAAATTACAGAACGACGTTATTTTATTAATGAACAAGTCGATCCTTGAAACTACAGCCCTATAAAACAAAACTCTGTCGCTTTGGGCAAAGCGAAGAGGGAAATTTACAGAAAGTGAGCCCTATCAAAACATCCGTTTCACCTGGGCAGGGTGAAAGGTTAAAGATGGCAATTACTTTGACTGGTGAACGACCTTCGGAACATCGACAACAACCCACTGGCGGCGAACTCCTCGGTGAATCACAAAGTCTGGTACCTTCCTTGATTTGTCTTCAGAAATGACGTTGATTTCTGGTGAAGCGGGATCATTGGAATCTGTCTCCCAGGCAGAATTATTTTAGGAGAATTCCTCTATTGCATTTTGCATAGCATTTGTGCTCTTAGCTGTATCTCCCCATCCAGTAGGCTGGATATCTTCGAGCTTGATACGAGAGCTTTCGGGAGCGGTGTACTTGACCATGTAGTCGTATTTCCCACTCGGTTGTCCCAAGGTGTCCCACACTTCTTTGGAACTGGAGGAGTCATCCCTCTCGACGACGTTGACCTCGGGAAAAGCATAGTTGATGAACTCAAGTCCTGTGAACGTTGCGAATTCATCTTCATGTTGAGTAGTTTCTGAATGACCTGAGTGTTGATCCCATGACATGGTGGGGACACAGGTATTCTGTTCAATGATGCTCAGCTAATTTTCATTGTTCGGCTGACTTTCTTGCCCCAAGTTTCCTGGATAAGGTTGCCACATTGGTAGACCATCCATTGGGCCATAGTAGTTGTAGTCAAAGTTGTCTTTCATCAGAGTGTCTTCCTCTAATGAATTTGGCGGAGCACGACATCCTTCTGGATCACAATCTCTATATATCATTTCGACACCTGACCGTGGTATAAATCTCGGACTTTGTGCGGGATAGCAAAATGGCGTAGGCACCTCTTCCTGAGACATATAACCGTCCTCGTTAAGGTAAGACTTCCATTCTTCATCTGTGTCAGGGGGATCTTCCTCATTAATAGCATGTACTGCTTGAAACATTGGGTGAAGGAAACCTCCACTGTGGAAGAAGTTTTGAAGGGGATGAAGACTTTCATCGTTGGCAGCTGTTTGGGTACAGGTTGCAGAAAAACCAAGACCCTTCTTTGTTGTATTGCCAGTAGGAATGACAAGCTGTCCCCATCCCTTTGTATTGGTACTCTCGACCGCTTTAATAGCATCGTTGTATGAAGATATGGAAGTTCCTTCTTTGAATTGATTGTTCTTGCTTACCGACAGTGCTTGGAACTGAGTTCCAATAACCTCCTCGGGTTCTACACAAGTAGATGATGACAAGTTACTCACAAGCAAGGCTTGTTCCCCACAAACTGTGACAAGTTGATCGTTCTTGACGAACTTTAGCTTTTGGTGGAGGGTCGAAGTAACCGCTCCAGCCTAGTATATCCAAGGTCTTCCTAATAAACAACTGTACGTTGCCCGGATGTCCATGACCTGGAAAGTGACTTGGAAAGTGTGAGGACCAATAGTTATGGGAAGATCAACTTCGCCGATAACTATTTTTCTGGATCCGTCGAATGCTTTGACGACAACCTTGCTGATTCTCATCGGAGGGCCTTTGAATGATAATTGCATCAAAGTGGACTTTGGCATAACATTCAGGGCTGACCCTGTGTCTACCAGTACGCTGGCTAAAGCATCGTCCTGGCAGTTGACTGTGATATTGAGCGCCCTGTTATGACGACGACCCTCTTCAGGTAATTCCTCAAATCTAAATCCTAAATTGTTGCAGGAAGTGATGTTAGAGACAATACTATCGAACTGTCTGATTGTTACATCCTGTTCCACAAAGGCTTGCTCCAAGACTTTCTGTAGAGCCTCCCTGTGAGCTTCTGAACTGAGTAACAGTGATAATACCGAGATCTTTGAAGGAGTTTGTAACAATTGATCAACAATGTTGTATTCACTCCTCTGGATGAGCTTCAGCATCTCATCATCATTTTTTGAGAGGTCGGGCTTACTGGATTGACCGACTGGTAGATCAGGAGTTTCCGTCTGAAGTTCCTTTTCTTTGTTTGGTTCCCCAACCCCTCGGTTGAAGATTCTACCACTCCGTGTTACACGACTGATGTCTGCAATATTCACAACGGAGGGTAATGGAATTTCCTTTCCATTTTTGATTATCGTTGCACCGTATTTGTAAGGGACAACCTTAGCTGATTCATACGGTAGTGGTCCCGATAGATAGATGACTATGGGAACCTTCTGATTTTTCTGACCATCATAAGTAATCTCAATCCGTTCCCGGTTGGGAACTTTAGATTCGTCAAGTAGAGGGATGATGGCAAAAACATCCATGGTCCTGTGATGACCAGAGATTGTGACAACATCCTCGACTTGATCGGCAAGGTAGTTCGGCGTCCAGTTGATGGGTCCAGAACCCGGATATGGACGAATTTCTCCACGGTCCACCTGCCCCTGAAGAGCTGCTCTCACAAGGTAACACCCTTGGTTACTTTCCGAACAGACGCTACAATGGTCATAATTGTGTGGTGGCACCTGGCCACGCCTACTTTGAATACAATGTAACCTCACTAGGTTAGCTTTCATTGATCAGACATCTTGACTCTGACGCCGAGTAGGATTCCTGTTACTGATACTAATTTGCTGAGTATCTTCATCCATATAGATTGGCATCCACCAGTGATTTAACAAGTACTGAAGTGCCTCCTGGACAAGGGTACAACCTCGATCGTTTTCGCAACCCACTTTACAGCTTTGATAGTTATGTGATATCAGGAATCCGAGTCGGACCTGTTTAGCATGTAACTCTACCAGGTTGGTATTCATCAAGCGGATATCAAAGATCTGAACCATGTTGATCTGATAGGAATTCCTATCATGGTAGTCTTGGATCCATCCAAGATCCATCTGACGCTGGAGGGCCTCCTGTATGAAAGAGCATCCCTGTTTGTTTACCGAGCAAGTCAGACAAGAACTGTAATCGTGCCATGGCAGATTATGATACTGGCTTTGCCTTGAGTGCATTGCCACCAAGTTGACATTCATTGCACGGATGTCGTGGTTCTGAATGATGTTAGAATTCGTGTATACCATGTTAACTCCATGAAATCGATGCTCTTGGATCCATCCGAGATCCATTTGTTCCTGTAGAGCTGCTTGCACCACAGAACATCCTTGATTGTCTTTAGAGCAGATATCACACTGGTGATAGTTATGAGGTGACACATGGTCATATCTACTTTGTCTACAATGCATCTTGACCAGATTGGTTTTCAACAAGAGTACATCACAAATTTGATAGATGCCATTAGTCTCTCCTTCTATCAAATTAACTGCAGCTTTCTCATGTTGAGGCAACGGGTTCGTAAGAACATTGGGATTTGTATCCTTGAAAGATAAGACCCCACTCCTAACAAGTTTTTACACGTCGGATTTGAAATTGAGACAAGTCTCGATATTATGCCCTGAACCTCCTTGATGATAAGGGCAAGTTTGATCCACCTTAAACCAAAAAGGCAGATTTTCCGGTACTGTAAGAGGGGACTTAGTCTGGATGTGCCCCTTGGCTAGCAGTAATGGAAACAGTTCTGCGTACATCACGGGTATAGGATCAAATCCTGGTGGCCGTGTTGTACGGTTGTTGTTGTATTGGGGACGAGCCTGCTGAAGAGGTTGTTGTGTCCTTTGCTGATCGGGTTGGCTCTACGCAACCTGAGGTTGATACGTAGGAATAGGTGCAGTGTTGATAGCAGAAGTCACAGCTGCTACCGACTGATAACGTCGCCTTTGCTTTCCGAGAAAGATATTCCCAATATCTTGCTCTTTTTTCTTAGGGAGAGCACTACCATATTTTTTAGTACCGCTCGTCGATCCAGTGTCTTTTACCAAACGTCCTTCTCGGACGGCTTCCTCAAGACGTACGCCCATGCCCACCATCTCGGTGAAATCACTGGGTGCACTGGCAACCATTCGGTCATAGTAAAATGAGCTTAAGGTCTTTAAGAAGATCTTTGTCATCTCTCTTTCCTCAAGAGGTGGACAAATTTGGGCGGAAATTTCACGCCACCTTTGAGTATACTCCTTAAAGGTTTCCTTGTCCCTTTGCAACATTGATCTGAGTTGATCTCTGTCGGGTGCCATGTCCAAATTGTATTTGTATTGTTGGACGAAGGAAGTACCAAGATCTCTGAATGTATTGATCGTAGTACGGTTTAAACCCATGTACCATTTTAATGCGGCACCGGTTAAACTATCCTGGAAGTAGTGAATCAGCAGGTCTTGATTCTTCGTCTAAGCTGACATCCTCCGAGCGTACATCACCAGATGGCTCCGAGGGCAAGAGTTACCCTTGTATTTTTCAAAGTCGGGCACTTGAAATTTGTACGGAACTTTCACATTGGGGACCAAGCAAAGGTCTGCGGCGTCCTTTCCAAATAGATCCTGACCGCGAATGGCTTGTAGTTCTTTCTGCATTTCCAAGAACTGTTCCTGGAATTCATCCATTCTATCAAACATAGTTTCCTTCTTACCAGAAGGTATCGGTGGAATCTGTCCTTCTGGGACAGTGTGCACCACAGGGGGTGGTACCGTGACTACGGCAGTGAATCTTGGCATTTCCCGAAGTTTGTAACCTTTAGGAGTCTTCAGTATGCCCCTGGCATCTTCACTTTCCCGAAGTTTGTAACCTTCAGGCCCAGCGGCTTCTGTTGTGATTCCCTGATCTTCAGTGATCGGCGGAACATATTTTTCTGGGATATAGTTAAAAGGCATGCCCCAAGGATGGTCTTTCGGCATTTGATACCTAGGATCATACTTCTCCACTATGGGCGTTGAGGTGATCTCTGAGATCACAGTTCGTTGTAGCTGAGCTTCTGCCACGGCTTGCATGTCGTTACGAAGCTTTCTCATATCCTCTCTCAGAGCGTCGATCTCTTCTTTCAACTCTCTGTTTTCTTCCTCAAGATCATCCATCTTTTTCTGACGATTGGCCCGAGTATTATACGAATAAGACAGTTTAACTCTAGAATCGAGACACAAACGTGAAATTCGTAGGTAAGAAGAATACGCGATGTGAGAATGATGAATGTAATGATTATATTAATTGTTTTTCTTTGTTTAATCAAAATAAACTTCGACAATTAGATTGCAAATATCAAACAATGGGGAAACCCCTTTTTATTGAATTTAAAGGATTACAGAAATGGAAATACAGTAGATTATAAGGTGCGGAAACAGAAACCTAAGCTAATGGGTCCCGAGTCCTCTCTGAAGAGAAATCGGGTGCTGACTCTGGTACTTTCCTTTTCTTTGACCGGGGCTCTTGGGCCTTGTCGGGTTGTCATTCCTTTGCCAGGTGAAAGGAGTGAGCAAATTCCTTTGGTCATCTTGATTCTCTACAGCATGTTGCTCCAAAATTTCAATCAGAGCATCTTTCTCTTTTAGTAGTTGCTGTATTTTGATGCACTCTACGTCGAGGGTGCGGTACTTGTTCTTCCAAGACCTTCTCTCCTTTTGAACTTTGTTGAGAGTAACCTGAAGCTTTTTAGTTTCAGTCATGAAGTACATGACAGATTCCTTTGGCGGAAGAATTCTGTAACGAGGATAAGGCATTTTTAACTTGAGAGCTCTAGTTTGCACCCAATGGAGATATGGCTCCACCGAGACACAGTCTGGTTTTCCCAGAGACTCCCATCCTTTCTTATGAACGTGTTTCCAAGCGTGAACTATTTCCATCTTTAGTACTCTATCATTTTCTCCTTCTTTGAAGAAAAGACCTTCCAGATGAACACCCCGTGGGATGTGTCTCATCGGGTATCCAAACTGACGGTGAACTAACACCGGATGATAGTTGATTCCTCCCTTAGTTCCTATGAGGGGTACGTTGGGGAAGTTTCCACAACAATCAATGATTTTGATTCCATCATAGATCCTATTACACCAATCTATATCAGATTTGGTAAGGGACATGATCTTCTGCGACCAACGTAAGGCACTCTTGCAATCCCAAAAAGCAGCAGACTTGGGCAAGTGGGAGGTAAACCATTTATAAAGCAGAGGTACACAGTATGTGATCTCCCCTTCGCTGTACAAATTTCCTAAGTGTACAGAATGATACGCATCTGTGAGCAAAGTCGGCACAGGGTTTCCAATAAGAAAAACCTTAATGGCGTTAATATCGACGAAGTTATTGATGTTGGGAAACAAAAATAACCCGTAGGTGAGCAAGACAAAGATTCTTTCAAAAGCAGTTACGTTTCCTATACTGGCGAAGTACAGGGCTTTCTTTGTCAAGAACTGGGCTGGCAAACCTTGGATGCCACCCTTAGTGGTTAGGTGAGTCCTGACCTCAGACTCGTCCAAATGAATTGCTCTTGCTATGGTCTGATTCTTTGGAATTTCTTCTAATCCAGAAAATGGAGCTCGATCAGTAATGTGTTGATCAATCAGGTGAGAATACTCCTCCAGCGTTGGTGCAAGCTGGTAATTCGGGAATGTGAAACAGTGATAAACCGGATCATAAAACTGAATGAGCGCATCCATGATTCCCTCAATCACATGGACTCTTAATAGTGGTAGCAAACCTCCGTGCTTGGCTCTGAAAGCCTCTTGGTTAGTGATCATCCTCGCTAACCTTCTCAAATCCTCTAGCTTTGGAACCTTGAAGGTATACCTATGGGTTCTCCTTCTACCGAAATCCATTAGCGCAATCCTTTTCTCTGATATTTGCAATCTCAGTCTTAGTTTAATTTGAAAAACAGAGAGACTAGAAGAGAAGAATTTTTTTTTAATGTTTTAATGTTTTTTAGACGAATGCATGAATGCAGCACACAAAAACATAGAAAAAAATGGGGTCAAAGGGTCGTTGTCATGAAGTCAAGGCTCTACCCATCCCCAAAGGTTTATACTAAGGTGATTTTGTACCTGTACTCATTATCATCAGCTCCTCCCAGGAAAGCAAAACAACAAGCGGATCGCCAGCGAGTTGTAGAGCAATCTTAGAGTAAGTGTCATTCACCGAGAATAGATCACCAGCCTCAAATGAGGGTAGTATCGCGTAACAACTATTCCCGATAGTTTCCGCACTACAAAAGGGTTTGGCTCCTCAGCTTCTCAGACATCACAATCGGCCCATTGTCTAGGTGAGAGAATAGGTTGCATTAGTCAGCCTCCACTGAGGTTGATGGTCGACCTCGTCGCCATCACTTATCTTAAGTGTATACTCAATCTTTCCACATGCGGCATCACACGCATTCCCATTAGCAGAAAAATAAACACGTATAGCAATTAGGAAAAGCAGTATATATATTTGTCCTAAACATCCTAGACCTTTAAAGCTATGAATCCTAAGTTCCTGACAGAAAATGGGTTCCCCGACGGAAGCCCCAATCTAGGGTATTCACACAAGAGATGAAAAGGAAGAAGAAAAACAGAGAAGGGCCCCACGGTGGGCGCCATTTTTCTGTGAAAAATGGGGACGACCGTGCCTAGATCTAACTTTGAAAAGCCCCACGGTGGGCGCCATTTTTCTATAGCGAGCGATTTTGGACGCGGTTCTTAAGCGCTGGTCGCTCTCTGTGGTTGAGTTTACTATAGGTCGATTCATTTTTTATCCTATTAAAGCTGATGAAGGAAGGGAAATATATGTCTCCAATTAACCCTGCTTTGCATACTGAGTTTAAACAGCGGTCTGTTAGGTTACGGATGCGATCAATGTGGGGGGCCTTTGTACTGGTTATTTGTATTTTCGCCAATACGGTTTCTTTCTTTCTAGGACTTTATAGCGGGGAACAAGGATTAGGATGTTAGGACTGATGCTTTTTATGAGAGTATGGGATTTTGGGTTTTTGTTTAGTGTGCTCGCTAAGATTTTTCTTTCAATCTTATGCCTACGTATTCCCGTTTACCGAAACAGGGAAATCAGAGCGTTCGTAGTTCCTCCTATTCTGTGGGAGGAAATGGGTGTTTTTGGTGTCTTGTTCAAAGCCTAAGACGTGAAGCGAAAGGCGATTTGTATCTTGTTCAAAGCCCAAGATGTGAAGCTGAAGAGTTTATTTGTATCTTGTTCAAAGCCCAAGATGTGAAGCTAAAGGTGTTGACTTTAGAGAGAATTTGTCATCTCTAAAGAGGGGTTTGTCTGTCACAACTGTTTATAATGGAGAATTACTTTAACTGGGATTTGTGAATCCGGCAATGCCATAATTTCCTTTATAGGGGATTTCCAACCTGAAGGAGAAAACTTTAACTCAGTGTAGAGCAATGCTATCTTTCCTTAGGAATTTCTCATGCTAAAGGAGGGACAGTGGCATGGATGTAAATGATCCAGAGGCTTGCCACTTACAGCGATTAGATGAAGGGGAAAGAGTTGTTGATGTTTGTGTACTGTGAACGAGGCACAACTTTGATGCTAAAAGGTTAATTGGATCAACAAGTGGTTTTCTTATATAAAGCCTAAGAGGAGGTTGATATGTGTCTCGTACAAAGCCCAAGAGAGAGGCTAAAAGGTTTTGACTCGACGAGGGAGTCTTTTGGTATCTCGTATAAAGCCTGAGATGGAGGCTGATATTCATTTGGCCCAATAAGAACCTTTTTGTATCTCGTATAAAGCCCGAGATGGTGGCGAAAGGGATGATGGACTCAATGAGGGAGTCTCTTATGTGTCTTGTACAAAGCCCGAGAGAGAGGCTAAACGTCGTTTGACTCTGCTGGGGAGAATCATTGTACAAAGCCCAAGAGGAGGCTGTGGTTACTGTTTCAGTTAAGTGATAGGTCCAGTATACTGATTTTGAAAGAGAAAATCAGTTCTTATATGAGCAACACTGTACTCAAGGATTTGTTTCAAGGATTCAGGTTATTCCTGTTCTTTAAGGAAGTGGGAAATCCGAAGGGTATTGAGATTGTCCGAGTCTACGGGTTTTCTTCCTATTCTTAAAGGGTGCTTGAGAATGTCTTTGAGACTCAAGGGGATTAGACTGTCCAAGTCTAGAGTTTCATCTTTTGTACTATGCTTTGAGAAACAGTAGTAGACTCTTTGAAAGGACTGTTCTATGCAGATGATTAAGTTATGTTCCTATACCTTTAGGAGGTCGTCGGGATAATTTGTACGAAGCCCAAGAGGAGGCTGGAAACTTTTAAGAAGCTGACGGGTCCTTGTACAACGCCCAAGAGGAGGCTATCATTCCCGGAGGAAGAGGTCATTATACGAAGCCTAAGAGGAGGCTGTGAATACTTCTAAGAAGCCGTAGCGTCCTTGTACTAAGCCCAAGAGGAGGCGGGGTTGCTTTTAGGAAGCCTGTGGGTCCTTGTACGATGCCCAAGAGGAGGCCGATGCTTTTAAGAAGCCGATGGGTCCCCAAACCCCGAGAAATTCAAGGCAAGCTATTCACAAGGAATAGATCAAGTCAGGAAAGTTCGAGAATTTGGAAGAAACTCAAGAGATGCCATTCACGGAGAAAAGAACATCTCTGGGGAACAGAGTTTCTTGACAAGTGCTTTTAAGAAGCCTGTGGGTCCCCAAACCCCGAGAAGTTCAAGACATGTCATTCACCGAGAATAGATCAAGCCAGGAAAGTCCGAGAATTTGGAAGAAACTCAAGAGATGCCATTCACGGAGAAAAGATCATCTCTGGGGAATAGAGTTTCTTTGACAACTTCTACGAGTGACAGTCTATGAAAGGGTTCACCGAGAATGCTGCCTTTCATGTCTCCATATTGTTTAACCCCAAGAGGAGGGAAGACTGTGTCTGGTAATCCTATGGGGATCTAGTTTAGACTATTTCTAAGAGTAATCAACGGGCTTAATGCTAGACGTAGTTGCCGGGGAAACTCTAAATATCTATACTATTATTACACAGTTGATATGAGTTTATGAAAGAAGACTTACAGTGAGACAGCCCCACAATACAGTTATATGTATATGAAAGCGGTAAATGAAAGCAATAACCACTTACTCGGTTGTAGAGCTTCCATGCTGTTTGGTTAGTTGTTCAAAAAAGAAAGATTGAAAACAACAGTATATTCAAAATCAAAGGAGAAAGTGCTTTGAAAAAGAAAGATTTGGGGCTTACAGCTCAAGGAGAGGCCCAGGGTTTTATCAGTGATTGCACTGTTTTAATTTGTACAGAGGGACTTATACAAGTGACTGAGGCCCAAAATGTTTTCTTTACAAGGGGGTTGGGTCTTACACTCTATTAGAGGCCCAAAAGTTTTGAATGGGTCTTATAGCTCAAGGAGAGGCCCAGGTTATTTTCAAAAGGCGACGATCGCGCCGTTTGTTTTTGACGGTATCGGGACTTATACAATACACTGAGGCGCAAAAATGATTTGGTCAAAAAAGGATTGGGTCTTACACTCCATTAGAGGCCCAAATGAGTTTTAAGAAAAGAAACGGGTCTTACTACTCGAGGGTAGGCCCAGGATTATTTTGAAAAGGCGACGATCGCGCCGTTTATTTGAAAATGTACAGAGGGACTTATACAACGAATGAGGCCCAAAATGTTTTCTGTACACAGGGGGTTGGGTCTTACACTCTAATAGAGGCCCAAATGTATTTGAAAAACAATTGTGAAAGTTGAATTGATCAAAAACCCTAATTTTAATCTTTAAAAGTAAATATTAAAAGAAAATCAAACAAAATACAAAATAAATTTGAATAATCCATTTATGATTTTGTTTAAGGTTTTGGAAAAAATGAGGGATAATCACAAGGAATATTTAAACTCATTAGGTTTTGATTTTCAAAGTAAATATTCACTTTTAAAATGTTCAAAAACAATTAAAAATGAATTTATTCACAAAAATACTAATTATATTAAAGAACTAATATAAATCTAATTTTTTTGGTGGAATAAAATATTTCAACATTTTTATGATTTTTTACAAAAAGAATCAGTCAAAAATGATTAAAATTGAGTGAGTTATTAATTTTTTCAAATCATAAAAAATAATAATATGAAAAATAACAAAATAAACAAGTGATAAAAAGAAGTCTGGGGCGAGGGGGATTCGAACCCCAGACCTCTCGCTTGCCAATACACACAAAACCAGCAGATGAACCGCTGGGGTGCAATGCCAATTCATTAATAACATGGCAAGTGAAAAATATATATCAAACTTAGTTGGAAAACCTGAAGAATGGCGCCATGGCCATCTTCTTCCTCGAGCTCGTGCATGAAGCACCATATCTCACTCATCTCTCAACCATTGGACATGATTCAAACACCAAACTCATGCATTTTTTCACAAGGAAGAAGATGGCAATACCCAATTTTATTCATTTTCAGTGTATAACAAATTATATCCTTGTGGTCGTATGAACCCTAATTTTGCAAAAACAATCGTGCAGGCATGGTTATGAGTGCTATGATCAAATTTTCTGGGGGAAAACAATCAACATATGATGGCAAGCAATTGGCAAAAATATCATGTGAGGAAATATGCATGGATCATGGAGTTTGAGTTTTGAGGCTTACCTTGATGCAAGCTGAAATGGAACTCTGCACAAAATTTGTTCCAGTTGTGAATTAATGATCCCTACAACTTCAATGGATGTTATGGAGTGTGTTACAAACTTTGGAACACTTTGAAACTCTTTGGATCAAGCTAGAGACCTCCACCTGCATAATTGAGGCATAATGGCTAGGTTGAAGGGTGATTTTGAGCCTGAGGTGTTACAGTCGGTGTTTAAGTGTTTGGACACCTCAAATACATCATATGTGATGTGTTTGAGCAATTGGAATTGATTGCTTGAGGCTGCAACTCAAAACCTGATAGTGGTTATTCAAAAACCAAAAAACTTGAGGTTTAAGGAAGAATGAGAGAAAGTAATGCTGTAACTGGCTTTGGTGTGAGTTGAATGATCCATTGGGACCTCTATTTATAGGTGATCAACTTTTGTTTTGGAGGAATAGTGAATGGCTGCTGGATCAGATCACATTTGCATGGATTGGCTTGGAGGATTTCTTCTCAAGCAAGGCAAGCTAGCCATTCCCAAGAGCAGGGCTATGCCTTGACCAAAACGACATTCCTCAGATGTTTTTATTGTTGTTTAATCATAGAATTTGACTGAGTAGAGTAGCTACCTTGACAATGCACTATTCCACATTAATGCACTTTGAATTCAAGGCAAAATGTGCCAAAGTGGATGAATTTCAAGATGGAAGATTCCTTGGCTTTTTGACTCAGATTTATCAGTTGGATCAGTTGCATTGTGATTGGTTTGAGTACAGGTGGCATGCTGATCCTCAGTTTTTGGTTCAAAATCGTGTGTGGCAAGCAAACATGCAAACTGATTTTTCTAAAACAGCTTGCAGCAGCATGACTTTGGGCATGGATTTCTCTTGGCTCAAGTTGAATTAATTCATGCTGTTAAGCTCTTTGAATTCTTGACAACATATGCAAAAACATTGATGTTTAACTTTGGACTTGATTCAGCTTGCATATTTTTAGCTTGATTCAACAAAATCTGTCTTGGACAGAATTTTTCTAAGTGTTGGAAAATGGTGTACTTTCATATTTTCAGCCATTTTGGCTCACTCATAGCTCAAAATCCACAATGAATTGGAGTTAGGTCTAGTTGAAGTTTTTGTAGAGGGCAATGAGATCTACAAATCAAGCTTTGGATGGGAAAAAATGGCCCTGTGGTTTAGGAGTTATGACCCTCCAAAGTTGGTTCCCTTGTCACTTTATTTTTAACTTAGAAAAATTTCTAAGTTTTTATAGTTACCCCTTTTACAAGTTATCCAACTTTTCTTGATTTTTCTTGATGAATGATGATTCAAATCATATATTAACATCATTTTAGGGTTAAAAATCCATTTTGGTGAAAAATCTCAAAAAGTCAAAGTTGACTTTTGTGCACAGTTGACTTTTTATCAGATGAATTCCAAACTGTGCAATTCCTTAGGAAATCATGTCCTTGACCTAAATCAAACTTGATGGACATGTTCCATGGGTGTCATAGGGTATATTGAATCATGTCTTAGGGCTTGGGAGCTTGTCCTGGTCAAAAGTCAAAGTTACAGTTGACTTTTTCCTTAAAACCCTAATTGTGGTGCAGATGAAATTGAGACTTGTTACTCAAGCTTCTTGGATCAATCCATTGTTCCAAATGGATCAATATAGTTCATTAGAGACCCTCAAACCCTCTCTTGATGTCTTGGCTCATGATTTGTCCCAAAAGTCAACTTAGGGGTGAATTAGGTCAAGAAACCCTAATTCCTGATTTTTGATGTATGCATCCCCTGAGGTAATATTGACTTGATGGTTGGGTCCATGAGGTTCCATGGAGTATATTAGGTTGTGTTTTGGATCATTGGCTTGTTCCCAGATGAAAAATTTCCATTTGGAGGCCCTGGTCGACAAAAACCCTAATTTGGTGACACTGTCGATCTTGAGACTTGATCCACCTAGAAGGGAGCATCCTCGTGCTTGATCCTTGAAGTGGGAGTCCTTTTGGTCCATTGTGGATGTTTGAGAGGTTAGACAAGTTGAAGATCATATTGTTTCTTGATTGATCCTTTGTCTAAGGCTCTGAGAGGGCTTGAAACCCTAATTTTGATTGTAGTGGATGCTCACCCATCTTTGGGGAGACTGATGAAGTATGATGGTTCCCCCATATTGTGATGATGATTTGCACAATGATGGGAAATCTTAGTGGTCAAAATTTGGGGTATGACACACATCGGATTTGAAACTGAGACAGTTCTCTATGTTATGCCCTGGCCCTCCTTGATGGTAGGGGCAAGTCTGATCCACCTTAAACCAAAAAGGCAGATTTTCCAGTATTGTAAGAGGTGCCTTGATCTGGACGTGCCCTTTGACCAGTAGTAACGGAAATAATTCTGCATACGATACGGGTATAGGATCAAATCCTGGTGGCCGCGTTGTACGGTTGTTGTTGTATGGAGGACGCGCCTGCTGAAGAGGTTGTTGTGTCCTTTGCTGAAATTGTTGTTGATTAGGTTGGCTCTGTGCAACCTGAGATTGATACGTAGGCGCGGGGTTGATAACAGGAGTTACAGCTGCTACTGGTTGGTACCGATGCCTTTGCTTTCTAAGAGAGATATTCCCAATATCTTGTTCTTTTTTCTTAGGGAGAGCACTACCGTATTTCTTAGTACCGCTTGTCGACCCAGTGTCTTTGACTAGACGTCCTTATCGAACGGCTTCCTCGAGACGAACTCACATGCCTACCATTTCGGTAAAGTCACTGGGCGCACTGGCGACCATTCTGTCATAGTAAAATGAGCTCAAGGTCTTTAAGAAAATCTTTGTCATCTCTTTTTCCTCAAGAGGTGGAGAAATCTGAGCGGCAATTTCACACCATCTCTGAGCGTATTCCTTAAAGGTTTCCTTGTCCTTTTGCGACATTGATCTGAGTTGATCTCTGTCTGGTGCCATGTCCAAATTGTATTTATATTATTGGACGAAAGCAGTGCCAAGATCTCTGAAAGTGCTAATCGTAGCGCGGTTTAAACCCATGTACCATTTTAAGGCGGCACCGGTTAAACTATCCTGAAAGTAGTTAATCAATAGATCCTGATTCTTTGTCTGAGCTGACATTCGCCGAGCGTACCTCACTAAATGGCTTTGAGGGCAAGAGTTACCCTTGTACTTTTCAAAATCGGGCACTTGGAACTTGTACGGAACTTTCACATTGGGGACCAATCAGAGATCTGCGGCGTCCTTTCCAAATAAATCCTGACCGCAAATGGCTTGCAGTTCCTTCTGCATTTCCAAGAACTGCTCTTGGAATTCATCCATTCTGTCAAACATAGTTTCCTTTCTACCATAAGGTATTTGTGGAATCTGCCCTTCCGGGACAGTGTGCACCACAGGGGGTGGTACCGTTACTACGACAGTGAATCTTGGCGTTTCTCGAAGTTTGTAACCTTCGGGAGTTGTTAATATGCCCTTGGCATCTTCGCTTTCCCGAAGTTTGTAACCTTCAGGCCCAGCGGATCCTGCTATGATTCCCTGATCTTCAGTGATCGGCGGAACATATCCTTCCGGGATATAGTTAGATGGCATGCCCCAAGGACGATCTTTCGGCATTCTGTACCTAGGATCATACTTCTCTACTATGGGCGTTGAGGTGATCTCTGAGATCACAGTTCTTTGTAGTTGAGCTTCTGCCATGGCTTGCATGTCGTTACGAAGCTTCCTCATATCTTCTCTCAGAGTGTCGATCTCTTCTTTCAACTCTCTATTCTCTTCCTCGAGATCATCCATCTTTTTCTGACGATTAGCCAGAATATTGTACGGATGAGACAGTTTGACTCTAGAACCGAGACACAAATGTGAGATTCGTAGGTATGAAGAATACGTGATGCGAGAATGATGAATGCAATGATTATATTAATTATTTTTTTGGTTTAATCAAAATAAACTTCGACAATTAGATTGCAAATATCAAACAGTGGGGAAACCCCATTTTATTGAATTCAAACGATTGCGGAAATGGCAATACAGTAAATTACAAGGTGCAGAAACAGAAACCTAAGCTAATGGGTCCCGAGTCCTCTCTGAGGAGAATTCGGGTGCTGATTCGGGCACTTTTCTTTTCTTGGACCGAGGCTCTTGGGCCGTTGTCGGGTTGTCATTCCTTTGCCAAGTGAAAGGAGCGAGCAAATTCCTCTGGTTATCCTGATTTTCTACAGCATGTTGCTCTAAAATCTCAATTAGAGCATCCTTATCTTTCAGTAGTTGCTGTATTTTGGTACACTCCACATTGAGAATGCGGTACTTGTTCTTCCAAAACCTCCCCTCCTGTTGAACTTTATTGAGAGTAACTTGAAGCTTTTCCGTTTCAGTCATGAAGTACATGACAGATTCCCTTGGCAGAAGAACTCCATGATGAGGATAAGGCATTTTTAGCTTGAGAGCTCTAGTTTGTACCCAGTGGAGATAAGGCTCCACCGAGACACAGTCCAGTTTTCCTAGAGACTCTCGTCCTTTCTTGTGAACATGTTTCCAAGCATGCACTATTTCCATCTTTAGTGCCCTGTCATTTTCTCCTTCTTTGAAGAAAAGACCTTCCAGATGAGCATTACGCGGGACATGCCTCATCAGGTATCTAAATTGACGAAGAACTAACACCGGATGATAGTTGATTCCTCCCTTAGTTCCTATGAGGGGTACGTTCGGGAAGTTTCCACAATGATCAATCATCCTGATCCCGTCATAAATCCTATTGCACCAATCTATGTCAGAGTTGGTAAGAGACATGATTTTCTGCGACCAACGTAAAGCACTCTTATGATCCCAAAAAGCGACTGACTTAGGCAAATGGGAGATAATCCATTTGTATAGCAGGGGTACACAACACGTGATCTCCCCTCCGCTGTACAAATTCCCTAAGTGTACAGAATGGTACGTATCTGCGAGCAGGGTAGGTACAGGGTTTCCAATGAGAAAAACTTTAATGGCGTTGATATCTACAAAGTTATCAATGTTGGGAAACAGAAATAACCCGTAGGTGAGTAAAACAAAGATGTTTTCAAAAGCAGTCATGTTCCCTATACTAGCAAAGTATAGAGCCTTCTTTACAAGAAACTTGGCTGGTAAACCTGGGAGCCCATGTAACGCCCCAGTTTTGTCAGTTTTTATTTAATGGAGTCGTTTTGATTATTTTATTATTATATTATTTTATTTTTGACTTTTATCTGAAAATATGTTATTTTTCAATGTTGTGATATTTTATCGGGTTTTGGGAACGTTTGCGAGATATTTGAGTGTGGGGGTATTTTGGTCATTTCATGATATTTTTCATTAAGTAGAAAGAATAGAAAATAGAAAGAGAGAAAAATAGAGAGAAAGAAAATGAGAAGAAGGAAAAGGGGAAGAAAAGAGAAGAAGAGAAGAAAAAGTGAGAAAATCTTGGAAATTCAAGAAATCAACTTCTAGAATCGATTTAATCGGGTAAGGGTGTGAAACTCGATTATTATATATTTGTGTATGATTATGTATGTGTGTTTGTGATTGTTATTGGATTAAAATGATAAATATAGTAAAAATCATAATGTTTAGAAATTGGTAGAAATTGATTTCAAATGTGTTTAAACTTATGTTGTTGTGTTCCTTGTTGTTTATACATGTTGGGTATGTATTGATATACCTCAAATTGGTGTTTTTTTGAGTATTGGATGATGATTTGGAGGATTTTGGGTTGAAACCCGTAACAACAAAAAGATGCAGAATTTTTCTGGTTTTCCCAGGTCATACGCGTATGGGGCATGTTCATACGCGTATGGACCTTGGCAATACGCGTATCATGGGCGTGTTTTGGGCCAATACGCGTATGGATTCTCATTTTGCTCGGCCATCTGCCCATTTGCATATGGTACGCGTAACAACTTAGTGCAATACGCGTATGGTGTAGGGCACTACGCGTATTAGGCTTTTGAACGTGAATTTTGGGAGAAATGGGTCTCTGTCCATACGCGTATGACCTTGGGCAATACGCGTATGGAATGGCGAGGAATCAGGGCCGTACGCGTATGGCTCAGGGCAATACGCGTACGGGCAGGGAAATGGTAAAATGGGACTTTTCAAAATATCGTTTTCGTTTTTCTTTCGTAACTTGGGTTTCGTTTATCCGATTTTTACATTCTTGATATCGTTGGAAAGCTATTGAGCTGTACTTTCTTATTATGATGATTTGGGAATTGTTAGCCGATTTAATTATGTCAGAAATCGGGAATAGTGTCGTTTTGTCGACTTTTGTCGCTATAACTGTGTGTAACTGGTGTGTATCGTGCAAGGTGTTGTTGTATGATGTAAATGCTTATGTTTAGATGGTGTTGTGATGATTTGTGACCGTATGGTAATTAAATGCATTATTTTGGGCTTAAGTGCAAAGTGTAATTTTTTTGATGGAGATGAATGCATTTATGTGTGCATATTAAATGTCATGAGTTATTGTATGCCAATCATCATGATATGCATTGTTGTGACGTCCTGAGTGACGGATTGATTCCAGAGGGAATCTGCTATAACATCGTGAGCCTTAAAAATAAGAGGTATGAATAGCCTTAAAAATAAGAGGACCGAAAGTGATGGTTATAGACGATCCTGTGCCCATGTGGGGTGTGAGCGATCGGGTCGTGTGCCCGTGTGGGGTGTGAACGATCCATAAACATCGTGTGCCCGTGTGGGGTGTGAGCGACGGGGGACATCGTATGCCCGACGGGGAGTTACAGTGATGTAACGAGCGATGATTCCAGCAGAGTTCCTGAGTGAACTAGTGATGAGAAACATTGGAAGTCGGTACCGCATGTGCATATGCATAGAGTCGTTGTGTCGGTCTCTTGCATTTGCATAAATCATTAATGTCTGTTTATGTGCGGCATTGTGGATTAAAATTGATAAATTGATATATGGATATGTGTTGGTGATACTTGTATTGTGTGTGGTTAGTATACCCTGGCGATGTATGATTTGTGGTGAGAACCATATATATGTGTATTTTTGTGTTATATATAATTGTGTGCAATTATATGATGATTGTTTTTCTCACCCTTCTGCTGTTTTATAATGCCCTATGAGGCATTGCAGATTAGAGTTGCTGGAGGTCTTTTTGTAAAGCTTAGGACTTCATTATTTTGTCGGTCGGCTCTGATATGTGACACCGGGTAGTTAGGGAGGCCGTTTGTGATTATTGTGTATTATGTATATATATCTTTTGGCTTGTGCATGTATAGCTTGATGTATGACAAACTTTTCATGATATATATATATATATATATATATATATATATATATATATATATATGATATTCAGTTTTAGATTTTTCGCTTTTATTCTAAAATCTGAAATGTGGGTGTAAGGAACTGAGTTCCTCTGTTGATTGTTACCCCACTGTTGCATATCTTTATGAGCAGGTGTTGTATGATTCGTTTCAATATAATGTGATTCTCCCAGTCTATGTCATGATAATTTAGATATACTCTGACGAAATTTTGAATTTCCTTTTACTGCTTTAATTAATTGGGGGTATAGATTGGGGGTGTTACATTAAGTGGTATCAGAGCCAGCCCGTGTCAGTTTGTGCCAGTCAGTGTCAGTCCTTGTCGGTCTTGGTGTTTGGATGAGTTGTTTGTTTAACCATAGTTGCTGTTTTTGGAAATGAACATAATATGGCTGGTAGGAATGACGCTGCTTTAGCTGCTGCGATGCAAGCTATGGCTCGAGCTGTGCAGGGTGCACCTAATGCTGCAGGTAATGATGAGTTCAGGAAGAACAAACCGCCTGTCTTCAAAGGAAGATATGATCCTGATGGTGCACAGATTTGGCTGAAAGAGATTGAAAGGATTTTCCGGGTGATGGATTGTGCTGAAGATCAGAAGGTGAGACTGGGTACTCACATGTTATTGGAAGAAGCTGATGATTGGTGGGTTAGTACTCGTCATGTGTTGGAAGCTGCAGAGGAGGAGATCACTTGGGCTGTGTTTAGTATGGAGTTTCTGAGGAGGTATTTTCCTGAAGATATAAGAGGAAAGAAGGAAATCGAGTTCTTGGAACTGAAACAAGGTAATATGTCTGTTGTTGATTATACTGCTAAGTTTGTGGAACTTGTGCAGTTTTATCCTCATCATGCCGAAACGACTGCGGAATTTTCTAAGTGTGTAAAGTTTGAGAACGGATTGCATCCTGAGATAAAGCAGGCAATTGTTTATCAAAGGATTCAGAGGTTTTCGGATTTGGTGGATTGTTGTAGGATTTATGAAGAGGATAGTAAGGCTCGTTCTACTCACTATAAGAGTGTGAGAGAGAGGAAAGGGAAGCAACAGTTTCGTGGTGGTCCGTATGTAACACCAGCTAATAAGGGTAAGCAAAGGGGAAATTTTGAGAAAAGGTCAAGTGGAGGAGGAATGTCTGGTCCTCTGAGGTGTTATAAATGTGCCGAGTTGGGACATCGTCAGTTTGAGTGCAGGAAAGATATGAGGAAGTGTACTAATTGTGGAGGTGTAGGACATGTTGCAGCTGAATGTGCAAGGAAGAATGTGGTGAAATGTTTCAACTGTGGTGAACCTGGTCATATTAGTACGAAGTGTCCGAAACCGAAGCAAGCTCCAGCTGGTGGGAAAGTGTTTGCATTAGCGAGAACTCAGACTTCAAGTGCAGATCGTCTGATCAGAGGTACTTGTTTTATTAATAGTACTCCTTTAGTTGCTATTATTGATACTGGAGCGACTCATTCATTTATTTCATCTGAGTGCGCGAAGCGTTTGAATCTTGTGTTGTCTTCGATGGGTGGTGAGATGGTTATTGATACTCCAGCAATGGGGTCAGTAACTACTTCTTTGGTTTGTTTAAGTTGTCCTTTGACCATTTATGGTAAAGACTTTGAGATGGATTTGGTGTGTTTACCGTTGGAGGGTTTAGATGTGGTTCTGGGAATGAATTGGTTGCAATTCAATCGGGTGCATATTGATTGTTATCATAAGCTGGTAAGGTTTCCTTCTCTTGAGGAAGACGAAGACTCAAGTTTCTTATCTACCAAAGAGTTGAAGAGACTTTTGGCGGATGAAGCTCAGTTGTTTGGGTTGTTTTCATCTTTGACTGTGGATAGTCAAGTTTCACTTGATGTGTTTCCTGTTGTGTGTGAATTTCCGGAAGTGTTTCCTGAGGATATTTCGGACTTGCCGCCAAAAAGAGAGGTGGAGTTTTCTATAGATCTAGTTCCGGGTACTAGACCTGTTTCTATGGCACCTTATCGTATGTCGGCATCTGAGTTGGTTGAGTTAAAGAAGCAATTGAATGAATTGTTAGAAAAGAGGTTTGTGAGACCAAGTGTGTCGCCTTGGGGTGCTCCAGTTTTATTGGTGAAAAAGAAAGATGGAAGTATACGATTGTGTATTGATTATCGCCAGTTGAATAAGGTGACGATTAAGAATAAGTATCCTCTTCCAAGGATTGATGATCTGATGGATCAGTTGGTTGGTGCTTGTGTGTTCAGTAAGATTGACTTGAGGTCGGGGTATCATCAGATTAGGGTGAAAGAGGAAGATATTCAGAAGACGGCTTTTAGGACATGTTACGGTCATTATGAATATTCTGTGATGCCGTTTGGGGTTTCTAATGCGCCAGGTGTGTTTATGGAATACATGAATCCTATTTTTCACGAGCATTTGGATCAATTTGTCGTTGTGTTTATTGATGACATTTTGATTTATTCTAAGTCTCGGGAAGAGCACGCGAAGCATTTGCGTATTATTTTGCAGGTTTTGAAAGAAAGGAAGCTTTTTGCCAAATTGTCCAAGTGTGAATTCTGGTTGTCGGAGGTGAGTTTTCTTGGGCACGTAATTTTAGGTAATGGTATTGCTCTGGATCCATCTAAAGTAGAAGTAGTTCTACAATGGGAGGCTCCGAGATCCGTTACTGAAATTAGAAGCTTTTTGGGTTTGGCTGGTTATTATCGAAGGTTTATTGAAGGTTTTTCTAAGCTAGCACTTCCTTTGACCCAGTTGACTTGTAAAGGGCAAGCGTTCATTTGGGATATTCAGTGTGAGGAAAGTTTCAATGAGCTGAAGAGAAGATTGATGACAACTCCGATTTTGATTTTGCCGAATCCTAATGAACTATTTGTGGTGTATTGTGATGCTTCTTTGACCGGTCTAGGTGGGGTTCTGATGCAAGAAGGTAAGGTGGTGGCTTATGCTTCGAGGCAATTGAGAGTGCATGAGAAAAATTATCCTACTCATGATCTTGAATTAGCGGCTGTGGTTTTTGTGTTAAAGATTTGGAGGCATTATCTCTACGGTGCAAGGTTTGAAGTCTTTAGTGATCATAAAAGTTTGAAATATTTGTTTGATCAGAAAGAGTTAAATATGAGGCAACGTAGATGGTTGGAATTTTTGAAGGACTACGACTTTGGCTTGAATTACCATCCTGGTAAAGCTAATGTGGTAACCGATGCTTTGAGCCGGAAATCGTTACATATGTCCGCTTTGATGGTTAAGGAGTGGGAACTTTTGGAATCGTTTAGAGATTTGAGTTTGGTTTGTGAAGTGACGTCAGATAGCGTGAGGCTTGGAATGCTAACGATTACTAATGATTTTCTTATGACTATTAGTGAGAAGCAGAAGCTGGATGTGAAATTTGTAGATTTGATGTTGGATGGAGAAAAAGGTGCGAATAGTGATTTTTAAGTGGATATTAATGGTGTTTGGAGGTTCCGAGGTAGAATTTGTATTCCGGACGATGCGGAGTTGAAAATGATGATTTTGGAAGAAGGACACCGGAGTAATTTGAGTATACATCCGGGAGCGAATAAGATGTACCAAGATTTGAAGAAGATTTTTTGGTGGTCTGGATTGAAAAGAGATGTGGCTCAGTTTGTTTATACATGTTTGACTTGTCAGAAATCGAAGGTAGAACATCTGAGGCCTAGTGGTTTGTTGCAACCGTTGGATATTCCAAAATGGAAATGGGATAGCATTTCCATGGATTTTGTAACAGGGTTACCGAATACGCCGCGAGGGCATAATGCTATTTGGGTGGTTGTTGATAGGCTGACTAAATCGGCTCATTTCATTCCGATTGACATCAGTTTTACTTTGGAGAGGTTGGCTGAGATTTACATCAGTGTGATTGTAAGGTTGCATGGGGTTCCATTGAGTATTGTTTGGATCGAGATCCTAGGTTTACCTCGAGATTTTGGGAAAGTTTACAGAAGGCGTTGGGTTCTAAATTGAGATTGAGTTCGGCCTATCATCCGCAGACGGATGGTCATACGGAGAGGACGATTCAGTTGTTGGAAGATTTGTTGCGAGCGTGTGTTTTGGAACAAGGTGGTGTGTGGGATAGTTATCTTGCATTGATTGAATTTACGTATAATAACAGTTTTCATTCTAGTATTGGAATGGCACCGTTTGAAGCATTATATGGACAAAGGTGTCGAACACCGTTGTGTTGGCACGAATCTGGTGAGAGTTCAGTGGTTGGACCGGAGTTGGTGCAACAGACTACGGAAAAGGTGAAGTTTATTCGTGAGAAAATGAAGGCTTCTCAGAGTAGACAAAAAAGTTATCATGATCGGAGACGGAAGGATCTTGAGTTTCAAGAGGACGATCATGTATTTTTGAGAGTTACACCGGTGACGGGTGTTGGTCGTGCATTGAAATCGAAGAAGCTTACTTCTCGGTTTATTGGTCCTTACCAGATATCCGCGAGAGTGGGTGATGTAGCTTATTGGGTGGCGTTGCCGCCGAATCTGTCGAATTTGCACGATGCGTTCCATGTTTCACAACTTCGGAAGTATGTTCTGGATCCGTCGCATGTGATTCCGATGGATGAGGTAGAGGTAAGGGAGAACCTTGCGGTTGAGGCATTACCAGTTAGGATTTTGGATCGCGAGGTGAAGAGATTGAGAGGCAAGGATATTGCACTTATGAAAGTGGCGTGGGGAGGCGCTGCTGAGGGAAATTTGACTTGGGAGTTGGAGAGTCGGATGCGGGAGTCATATCCAAAGTTGTTCGTCCCAGGTATATTTTCGAGGACGAAAATTTCTAAGTGGGGGAGAGTTGTAACGCCCCAGTTTTGTCAGTTTTTATTTAATCGAGTCGTTTTGATTATTTTATTATTATATTATTTTATTTTCGACTTTTATCTGAAAATATGTTATTTTTCAATGTTGTGATATTTTATCGGGTTTTGGGAACGTTTGCGAGATATTTGAGTGTGGGGGTATTTTGGTCATTTCATGATATTTTTCATTAAGTAGAAAGAATAGAAAATAGAAAGAGAGAAAAATAGAGAGAAAGAAAAGGAGAAGAAGGAAAAGGGGAAGAAAAGAGAAGAAGAGAAGAAAAAGTGAGAAAATCTTGGAAATTCAAGAAATCAACTTCTAGAATCGATTTAATCGGGTAAGGGTGTGAAACTCGATTATTATATGCTTGTGTATGATTATGTATGTGTGTTTGTGATTGTTATTGGATTGAAATGATAAATATAGTAAAAATCATAATGTTTAGAAATTGGTAGAAATTGATTTCAAATGTGTTTAAACTTATGTTGTTGTGTTCCTTGTTGTTTATACATGTTGGGTATGTATTGATATACCTCAAATTGGTGTTTTTCTGAGTATTGGATGATGATTTGGAGGATTTTGGGTTGAAACCCGTAACAACAAAAAGATGCAGAATTTTTCTGGTTTTCCCAGGTCATACGCGTATGGGGCATGTTCATACGCGTATGGACCTTGGCAATACGCGTATCATGGGCGTGTTTTGGGCCAATACGCGTATGGATTCTCATTTTGCTCGGCCATCTACCCATTTGCGTATGGTACGCGTAACAACTTAGTGCAATACGCGTATGGTGTAGGGCACTACGCGTATTAGGCTTTTGAACGTGAATTTTGGGAGAAATGGGTCTCTGTCCATACGCGTATGACCTTGGGCAATACGCGTATGGAATGGCGAGGAATCAGGGCCGTACGCGTATGGCTCAGGGTAATACGCGTACGGGCAGGGAAATGGTAAAATGGGACTTTTCAAAATATCGTTTTCGTTTTTCTCTCGTAACTTGGGTTTCGTTTATCCGATTTTTACATTCTTGATATCGTTGGAAAGCTATTGAGTTGTACTTTCTTATTATGATGATTTGGGAATTGTTAGCCGATTTAATTATGTCAGAAATTGGGAATAGTGTTTTTTTGTCGACTTTTGTCGTTATAACTGTGTGTAACTGGTGTGTATCGTGCAAGGTGCTGTTGTATGATGTAAATGCATGTGTTTAGATGGTGTTGTGACGATTTGTGACCGTATGGTAATTAAATGCATTGTTTTGGGCTTAAGTGCAAAGTGTAATTTTGTTGATGGAGATGAATGCATTTATGTGTGCATATTAAATGTCATGAGTTATTGTATGCCAAGCATCATGATATGCATTGTTGTGACGTCCTGAGTGACGGATTGATTCCAGAGGGAATTTGCTATAACATCGTGAGCCTTAAAAATAAGAGGTATGAATAGCCTTAAAATAAGAGGACCGAAAGTGATGGTTATAGACGATCGTGTGCCCATGTGGGGTGTGAGCGATCGGGTCATGTGCCCGTGTGGGGTGTGAGCGATCCATAAACGTCGTGTGCCCGTGTGGGGTGTGAGCGACGGGGGACATCGTATGCCCGACGGGGAGTTACAGTGATGTAACGAGCGATGATTCCAGCAAAGTTCCTGAGTGAACTAGTGATGAGAAACATTGGAAGTCGGTACCCGCATGTGCATATGCATAGAGTCGTTGTGTCGGTCTCTTGCATTTACATAAATCATTAATGTCTGTTTATGTGCGGCATTGTGGATTAAAATTGATAAATTGATATATGGATATGTGTTGGTGATACTTGTATTGTGTGTGGTTAGTATACCTTGGCGATGTATGATTTGTGGTGAGAACCGTATATATGTGTATTTTTGTGTTATATATAATTGTGTGCAATTATACGATGATTATTTTTCTCACCCTTCTGCTGTTTTATAATGCTCTATGAGGCATTGCAGATTAGAGTTGCTGGAGGTCTTTTTGTGAAGCTTAGGACTTCATTATTTTGTCGGTCGGCTCTGATATGTGACACCGGGTAGTTAGGGAGGCCGTTTATGATTATTGTGTATTATGTATATATACCTTTTGGCTTGTGCATGTATAGCTTGATGTATGACAAACTTTTCATGTGATATATATATATATATATATTTATTCAGTTTTAGATTTTCCGTTTTTATTCTAAAATCTGAAATGTGGGTGTAAGGAACTGAGTTCCTCTGTTGATTGCTACCGCACTGTTGCATATCTTTATGAGCAGGTGTTGTATGATTTGTTTCAATATAATGTGATTCTCCCAGTCTATGCCATGATAATTTAGATATACTCTGACAAAATTTTGAATTTTCTTTTACTGCTTTAATTAATTGGGGGTATAGTTTGGGGGTGTTACAACCCACCCTTAGTGGTCATGTGAGTCTTAACTTCTAACTCATCCAAATAGATTGCTCTTGCAATGGTTTGATCCTTTGGAATTTCTTCCAGTTCAGAAAATGGAGCATGATCACTGATATGCAGATCAGTCAGATGAGAATACTCCTTCAGTGTTGGTGCGAGCTGGTAATCCGGGAATGTGAAACAGTGATAAACCGGATTATAAAACTGAATGAGTGCCTCCAAGATTCCCTCAATTACATGGACCCTTAACAGAGGTAGCAAACCTCCGTACTTAGCTCTGAAAGCGTCAGGGTTAGTGATCATCCTCGCTAATCCTCTCAAATCCTCTAGTTTTGGAACCTTGAAGGTATACTTGTGAGTTTTCCTTCTACCGAAATCCATGAGCGCAATCTTTTTCTCTGACATTTGCAATTATTGTCTTAGTTTAATTTGAAAAAGAGAGACTGGAAGAGAAAATTTTCTTTGTTTAATTTTTTTTAAAAATGAATGCATGAATGCAGCACACAAAAACATAGAAAAAACATGGGGTCAAAGGGTCGGTGTCATGAAGTCAAGGCTCTACCCATCCCAAAGGTTTATACTAGTGATTTTTGTACCTGTCTCTCAAAATCATTGATTCTTGTCGAGATCACATCAGCGGGCCGGGAATCGTGCTAGGTGATGTAATTTCGAAGAATCTCAGAAGAGGGTAGTATCGCGTAACAGCTATTTCTGATAGCTTCCGCACTACTGAAAGAGGTTTTTCCTAGGTGTATGCTCAATCTTTCCATATGCGGCATCACACGTATTCCCATTAGCAGAAAAGTAAACACAAATATCAATTAGGAAAAGCAGTATATATATTTATCCTAATGTCTTAGACTTTTTAAGAGCTATGAGTCCTATGGTCCTGACAGAAAATGGCTCCCCGACGGAGTCACCATTCTGTGGTTCCTTCCCAATTTAAAAGGTTTTGACCTAAGATCCTAGTGAAGGATGATCTTAGCAATAATGACATTCCCCAATGGAACCGTCATTCGGTGATACCCTATGAACCCAAGGACTCACCCTAAGAGAAGATTTCAACTAGAGAGATAAGAGAGACAGGATTCCTTTGAAAGGCCCCACGGTGGGTGCCATTTTTCTGTAGCGAGTGATTTTGGACGTGGTTCTTAAGCACTGTAGCTCTTGGGGGACTACAGGTCGATTCATTTTTTATCCTATTAAAGCTGACGAAGGAAGGGAAATAGATGTCTCCAACTAACCCTGCTTGCAAACTGAGGTTAAACAGTCAAAATTGTTGTTTTACAGATGCCATGTGGATGTGGGGCCTCTCTCTGCTTATTTTTTTTCTGAACGAAATACCGGGGTTGTTCATGGGGAATTTGTTAGGATACTGTGCTAGATTGGATAGAGGTAAGAGACTTTGGTTTTTTGATTAGTGTGTTCGCTAAGATTTTTCTTTCAATCTTATGCCTACGTATTCCCGTTTACCGAAACAGGGAAATCAGAGCGATCGTAGTTCCTCCTATTCTATGGGAGGAAATGGTGTTTTGGTGTCTTGTTCAAAGCCCAAGACGTGAAGCTAAAAGTGATCTGGTTGTATCTTGTTCAAAGCCCAAGATATGAAGCTGAAGGGTCTATTTGTATCTTGATTAAAGCCCAAGATATGAAGCTAAAGGGTTTTAACTTTAGAGAGAATTTGTCATCTCTAAAGAGGGGATCTGTTTGTTACAATAGTTGGGTGACTGATTATAAAGGAGAATTACTTTAACTGGGGATATGTGAATCCAGCAATGCCATAATTTCCTTTATAGGGGTTTTTTTAACCTGAAGGAGAAGACTTTAACTCAGTTTAGAGCAATGCCATCTTTCCTTAGGAATTTCTCATGCTAAAAGATGGATAGTGGCCTGGATGTAAATAATCCAGAGGCTTGCCGCTTATAGCAATTAGCTGGGGTGGAAAGGAATTGTTGATGTTTGTATACTGTGGTGAGGCACGACTTTGGTGCTAAAAGGTTGATTGTCTCAACCGGGTTTTCCTTATACAAAGCCTAAGAGGAGGCTAAAAGGATGACTTTTCCGGGGAAAATGTTCTTTCTGTCTTGTACAAAGCCCAAGATTGAGGCTAAAGGGGTTCGATTCGAAGAGAGTCTTTTTGTGTGTCTTGTACGAAGCCCAAGACAGAAGGTAAAAGTTGTTTGACTCAACAAGAGAGTCTTTTATACTCAATAAGAGAGTGATTTGGTGTCTCGTATGAAGCCCGAGACGGAGGCTAAAGATGTTTGACTCAATAAGAGAGTCTTTTATACTCAATAAGAGAGTATTTTTGTATCTCGTACGAAGCCTGAGATGGAGGCTGAAAGGTGTTTGACTCAACAAGAGAGTCTTTTATACTCAACAAGAGAGTGTTTTTGTATCTCGTACGAAGCCCGAGATGGAGGCTAAAGAGTGTGACTCAACAAGAGAGTCTTTTATACTCAATAAGAGAGTGTTAAAAGGTTAGCTCCGCTGGGGGAGAATCATTGTACTAAGCCCAAGAGGAGGCTAGGGTAACTGTTTCAGTTGAGTGAAAGGTCTAGTATGTTGGTCAAAAGAGAAAATTAGTTCTTATATGAATAATGTTGCACTCATGGACTTGATCTGAGGGTTGTGATTATTTCCTGTTCTCTAGGGAAACGGGGAATCCAAATGAGCTTTAGACTGTCCGAGTCTACGGGTTTTATGTTTTGTACTATGCTTAAGAAATAGTAGTAGTGAGATCTAGACTCTTTGAAAGACTGTTCTATTAAAATGACTAATTTCTGTTACTATACCTCTAGGAGGTCGTCGGGATAATTTGTACGAAGCCCAAGAGGAGGCTGGAAACTTTTAAGAAGCCGATGGACAATTTGTACTAAGCCCAAGAGGAGGCTATCTTCCCGGAGGAAGAATCATTATACGAAGCCTAAGAGGAGGCTGTGAAAACTTCTAAGAAGCCGACGGGTCCTTGTACAATGCCCAACAGGAGGCGGGGATGCTTTTAGGAAGCCTGCGGGTCCTTGTACTAAGCCCAAGAGGAGGCTGATGAACAGTTCCAGAAGGGGTTTCACATGAAACAATGTCCTTAGATCTAGTTATCTGAAATTGTTGTAAGGAGACGAAGTTTTGTCTAGTTCTAGACGTAGTTGCCGGGGAAACTCTAAATATCTATACTATTATTACACAGTTGATATAAGTTTATGAAAGAAGACTTACAGTGAAACAGCCCCACAATACAGTTATATACATATGAAAGCAGTAAATGAAAGCGGGTAAACACTTACTCGGTTGTAGAGCTTCCATGCTGTTTTGTTAGTTGTCCAACAAAGAAAACTTTGATAACAATATTATATGCAAAATTAAAGGAGAAAGTGCTTTTTGAAAGGAAAATTGGGGCTTACAACTCAAGGAGCGGCCCGAGTTTTACTAGTGATCGCACTGTCATTTTGTACAGGGACTTATACAAGTGACTGAGCCCCGAGAAAGGTTTTCTGTACAAAGGGGATGGGTCTTACACTCTCTTAAGAGGCCCAAAGATTTATTTTTAAAGAATGGGGCTTATAACACAAGGGTAGGCCCAAGGGTTTGATTTTTCAACTGGCGATCACGCCGAGGTTTTCTTTTAACACAGAGGGACTTATACAATATCTGAGGCCTAAAATTGTTTTGGTTCAAAGGGGATTGGGTCTTACACTCTATTAGAGGCCCAGGTGATTATTTGTTTGAAAAATGGCGATCGCGTCGAGGTTTGAAAACACAGTGGGTCTTATACGATGACCGAGGCCCAAATTATTTTGTTTTTCAAAAGGGGTTGGGTCTTACACTCTATTAGATGCCCAAAGATTCTTTTAAAGGGATTTGATGAGGGTTGAATTAATCAAAAACCCTAATTTGTTTCCAAAATGTATTTTAATTGAATAAAAATTCAATTAAAATGATCAAAATTGTTAAACATGTGGAAAACAAATTGTGATATTGGATTAATGTTTCAAAAATTATGTTTTGACCTACAAAATAATTAGAAATCGTTAAAATTTGAAAAGTCATGAAGGAAAAAATATTTTAAATGCCAAAAACAATTAAAATATTAATTCTTTTCAAAAATATCAATTATATGAAATAAATAATATTTTTGGGATTTTTTGGTAAAATAAAATATTTTAACATTTTTGTGAATTATTAAAAAAGGAATCAACTCAAAATCATTAAAACTCAGAGAGAAATTAATTTTTGAATCAATTAAATAAAATGATAAAATTCAAATATTTGAATTTTCAAAAGGGGCGCCAAGAACAAGGGCAAGAACACGCGCCACCCTCTGTTTCTGTAGATTTGCATTTTCTATCCAATCTCACTGAATACTTGATTATATCATGCAATCTACATATCAATCTACTCGTTTCAACCTCACGATCATGTCTATGGTCTTTAATTTTATTTATTTTAAACATGGAATAAGAAATCAAAGAGAAACCTCAAGAACCCTAAATTCTGCATGAAGGTTCAGCAATTCAACACACGACTCAAACAATGCATTTGATTGAGGGAAAACACTCCATGCATGATTATGAACATATGGCCAAATTATTGGGCAGCAAAAAATGCATGGATCATTGAGTTAGAAGAGCTCATGTTTACCACTTACAGCTGGTGATCGTGTTTTGTGTTAGAGGTGTTACAGCTAGGTTCCAATGATGTGGATAGCTTCCCTAGGTGCCATGGAGTGTGTCTGGATGCTTGGAGTGGATTGAAATGATCTGGAACTTGATTTGGCACCTCAACTGCAAATCTGTCAAAGGCTTGAGCAACTGGCTAGTGATTTTGTGATTTTGGTGTTCCAGATGTTATGTGAGTGTTTGGATCACTTCTATATGATGTTTATGAGGTGTGTGTGTGATTGGTTTGATTGGAATAGCTCTCAAACTCAAAACCCGATAGTGACTTGCCTTAGAAGGCAAAATTGGAGTGAAGAAGGAGATTTTGAGGAAAGCATTTGTTTGATGGCTTTGGTGTACTCAAACTGATCACAAATGAGCTCTATTTATAGTAGAGCAAGTTTGTTTTGCAAGGAATAGTGAATGGCAACTGCTGCAGAGGTTTGGCCAATGGTTGCACTTTGGAATCTCAAGTCTCCTCTAGCCATTGACTAGAGGTTAGAGCACAGAGATGTGGTTCCCTAGTTGTTGGATCATTCTTGACTAAATTCAGTTGCAAATGTGTTGGTCCATGCCACCTTGGTGAATCCATTAAATGCTCAAATCCAAAATTGGAGTCTTGTCCCTCTTTTAGGGATTTCTAGGTTTGGCATACTACTTTTGGTTCCAAAGACTTGGGAGGCTTGGGACCAGAGTTGGTTCCTCCTTGGTCCCCCCTTGAGGTGTTCATATGGATAGAGTTGCTTTCCCTTTTCAAAATTTGATCAAATCGAGCAAAACTCCAAAATCTGCCTTGTGTTGGCAGTTTTCAGCAAGGCATATTGGCATGGTCATATCTCATGGCTCAAGTGGAAATTGATGGAGTTCTTGGCCATTTTGGAAAACCCTTATATGATACAACAACTGTTTGATCATAATTGGTTTTGATACTTTTTGGATCTAAGTGAAAAATGCCCCTACATTTAGGAAAAAGTGAAGGTAGATTCTGACTTAGTGAAAATTTCACTAAGTGTTGGAAAAAAATGACATTTTCACTTTTTGTGATTTCAATCATTCCATAACTTAAAATCCATGAGGAATTGGAATGAATGGTTGTTGAAGCTTTTATAGAGTGCCATGAGAGCTATAAATCCAGCTTTGGATGGCAAAAAATGGCCTTGTGGTTTAGGAGTTATGATCCTCCAAAGTTGGTACCCTAGCCACTTTGTTTCATAACTTAGAAAAATTTCTAAGTTCTTATGGTTACCCCCTTTACAAGTTATCCCATTTTTCTTGATTTTTCTTGATGAATTGTGATTCCAATCATACATTAACATCATTTTAGGGTTGAAAAACCATTTTTATGAAAAATCTCAAAAAGTCAAAGTTTGACTTTTGTACACAGTTGACTTTTTATCAGATGAATTCCAAACTTGCGATCCTCTATGAAATCAAGTCCTTGACCTAAATCAAACTTGATTGATTGATTCCTTAGGTGTTATAAGGTGTATTGAATCATGTCCAAAGGTTTGGGAGCATGTCTGGGTCAAAAGTCAAAGGTACAGTTTACTTTTCCCGCGAAACCCTAACTGTGTTTCAGATGAAATTGAAACTTGTTGCTCAAGCTTCTTGGATCAATCCATTGTTGTAAATGGATCAATATGGTGTATTAGAGACCCTCAAATCATATCTTGAGGTCTTGGCTCCGGTTTTGCCCCAAAAGTCAACTTAGGGGTGAATTAGGTCAAGAAACCTTAATTCCTGATTTTTTATGAATGTATCCCCTGAGGTTAAATTGACTCGATGATTGGGTCCATGAGGTTCCATGGAGTATTTTAGATTATGACTTAAAGCATTGGCTCATGCCCAGAGGAAAATTTCCACCTGGAGGCCATGGTCGACCAAAACCCTAATTTGGCGACACTGTTGATTTTGAGGCTTGATCCACTTGGAATGTTGCAACCTTGTGCTTGATCCTTGATGTGGGAGTCCTCTTGATCCATTGTAGATGTTTGAGAGGTTATAAAAGTTGAAGATCATGTCATTCCTTGATTGATCCTTTGTCTAAGAGCTCTGCGAGGGCTTGAAACCCTAATTTTGATTGTGGTGGATGCTCACCCATCTTTGGGGAGACTTAATGAGGTATGATGGTTCATCCATATTGTGATGATGATTTCCACAATGATGGGGATCTTAGTGGTCAAAATTTGGGGTATGACATCTATCTCGTACGAAGCCCGAGATTGAGGCTAAAAGGAGATTGACTTAATAAGAGAGTCTTTTATACTCAACAAGAGAGTGTTTTATATGTCTTGTACAAAGCCCAAGACGGAGGCTAAAAAAGAGATTGAATCAACAAGAGAGTCTTTTGTACTCAACAAGAGAGTGTTTCTCTATCCCGTACGAAGCCTGAGATGGAGGCTAAAAGTGGGTGACTCAACAAGAGAGTCTGAAAAGGTTAGCTCAGCTGGGGAGAATCATTTGTACAAAGCCCAAGAGGAGGCTACTTTACCGCTGTGGATTTTGGAGATCCTGAAGCGGGTCCACGTGTGGGGAACTCTCATGAGAGAGATCGGGTTTCAGAGTGATCGATGTTTCTTCCTATGTTTGAAAGGAACTTGAGAATGTCTTTGAGACTCAAGGGTCTTATACTGTCCAAGTCTAGAGTTTTATCTTTTGTATAATGCCCAGGAGGAGGCACGGGCATTAAGGGATGAGTATCAACCCTACAATGGCCAGAGTTTTGACGCTGGAAAGACTGTTCTAGCAAAGGATGACTAAGTTCTGTCTTATACCTTTAAGAGGTCGTCAGGGTCCTTGTATGAAGCCCAAGAGAAGGCATAAGAACTTCTAAGAAGCCGAAGGGTCCTTGTACAACGCCCAAGAGGAGGCGTGGATGCTTTTAGGAAGCCTGTGGGTCCCCAAACAAAGAGAAGTTCAAGACATGCTATTCACAGAGAATAGATCATGCCAGGAAAGTTCGAGGATTTGGAAGAAACTCAAGAGATGCCATTCACGGAGAAAAGATCATCTCCGGGTAAGGGTGACAGTCTAAGAAAGGGTTCACTGAGAATGCTGCCTTTCACGTTTCCATATTGTTTAACCCCAAGAGAAGGGAAGATTGTATCTGGAATCCTACGGGGGATCTAGTTTTGTTTGTATTTAAGAGTGACCAACAAGCTTTACCTAGCGCTAGACGTAGTTGTCGGGGAAAACTCTAAATAGCTATACTAGTATTACACAGTGGATATGTGACAAGTATATAAAAGGGTGTGAAAGAAGACTTACAGTGAAGCAGTCCCACAATACAGTTATGTAATTATGAAAGCGGTAAATGAAAGAGGATAAACACTTACCCGTTGTAGAGCTTCCATGTTGTTTTGTTAGTTGTTCAACAAAGAAAGTTTTGATAACAACATATATTTGAATTCAATATCAAAGGAGAAAGTTCTTTGAAAACATTATTGGGGCTTACAGCTCAAGGAGAGCCCCAAGTTTTAACGATGATCGTACAATTGTTTTGAAAACTGTACAGAGGGACTTATGTGAGGCCCAAAAGTTTTTATGTACAAGGGGATGGGTCTTACACTCTATTAGAGGCCCAATAAGTTATTTTTGTGCAAGTGGTGAGGCTTACAGCTCAAGGAGAGGCCCAGGGTGATTTTTGTTAAAAAGGCGACGATTGTGCCGAACTTTTTTACGGTATCGGGACTTATACAATACACTGAGGCCCATGATTGTTTTATTTAGCAAGGGGTTGGGTCTTACACTCTATTAGAGGCCCAAAATTTTTTTTTAAATAAAATAAATGGGACTTAAAACACGAGGGTAGGCCCAGATGGTTCTCGTTTTGAAATGGCGATTGCGCCGGAATTTTTGAAATCGCAGTGGGTCTTATACATTAACTGAGGCCCAAATTATTTTGGTTTCAAAAAGGATTGGGTCTTACACTCTATTAGAGGCCCATGAGTGTTTGAAAATGATTGATGAGGGTGAATTAATCAAAACCCTAATTTTGTTTTCCTTTAAAAGTAAATATTTAAAGAAAATCAATAAAAATAATAAAAATACCAAATAAGTTTGGATAAACCACTTGTGATTTTTGTTTAAGGTTTGAAAATGAGGTTTTAATCACAAGATGATTTAGAACTCATTTGGTTTTGATTTTCAAAATAAACATTCACTTTTAAATGTTTAAAAACAATTAAAAATGAATTTATTCACAAAAATACTAATTATATTAAATAAATAATATAAATTTGATTTTTTTGTGGAATAAAATATTTCAACATTTTTGTGATTTTTTACAAAAAGAACCAATCAAAAATGATTAAAATTGAGGAAGTTATTAATTTTTCAAATCATTAAAAATAATATGAAAAATAATAAAAAAGTGAAAAAAAACCATTAAAAAGGGGTCTGGGGCGAGGGGGATTCGAACCCCAGACCTCTTGTGTGCAGTGTGCGCGCCTTACCACTGGGGTGGTGATACATCCGTGTATCAAACCCCAGCCACAAATATACAAGGCTTGCCTTGTTCTTGGCCTGGCCAAGGCAAGGCAATGCATGGTTTTTGGTCAGAAACGTGAAGGCCATAACTTCCTCATTTCTCCATGGATGGAGACAAAATTTATATGCATCTGGCCTAGAATTTCCTAAGGAATCCAATGGTGGTGGTGGTTTTTCCAGAAAATCAATCCTCCTCAAAACCCGATAGTGGTTTTGAAATAGGCCATAGTATGCATTTTCTGTGCTACCTCTTGGTACAACCATGAATTACATGATGAATTGGTTCAAACACAACACATATAACATGTAGGAGATGTGCATGATCAATGGACCGGACCTCAAAGCAAGGCATATTTTTAAGAGTTCAAGTTGATGTGCTTACCTCTTTAGGAGCTTTTTGGGCAATCTGTCAAGTGCCTTGTTCCAGAAATGTTTTGATGCTTTGAACACTCTCAAATGACCCCTTAGAAGCTTTTAGGATGATTGAAATCAGCTGGAAACCTCAGGAATGGAAATTGGCCTTTTCTTGCAAAAGGGGCAAAAGTGGCCAAAATAACAACTCTCTCAAATGATGTTCCAGATGTGTGGAACCATTTGGGACAGTTCAAGGATGATATTTGGAGTGTGTTTGAGGCTTTATCTGGTTTTGAAAGTGACTGAATCCAGACATGGCTTGAAAAATGCAAAAAAGTCCAATTTTGAGGTTTTGAGAGGGGACTTTGTGATTTTGGTGTTACAGGTCACTTGTGAGAGTTTGGACAGCTTAGATATGACATATTGGATGTGTTTGGATCATGAGCTGTGATGAAATGCTCTCTAACTCAAAAACTCAGAATTACCTTGCTCAAGAAGGCATTTTTGCCTAGAGAAAGAGATTTTGAGGAAAGCAATTGTTGTAGTGCTTTGATGTACTCAAACTGAGCACAAATGAGCTCTATTTATAGTAGAGCAAGTTTGCTTTGGCTACAATAGTGAATGGCAACTACTGTAGAGGTTTAGCAAATGTTGATCAATAGGAATCCAAGTCTCCTCTAGCCATTGACTAGAGGTTAGAGCACAGGCTGCTGGTTCCCTAGTTCTTCGATAAGTCTTGACTGAATTCAGTTGGAAAGGGCTCAGTCCATGCCACCTTGGTGCATCCATTAAATGCTCCAAACCAAAATAGGAGTCTTGTCCCTCTTTTAGGCATTTCTAGGTTTGGCATGCTACTTTTGGTTCCAAGGACTTGGGAGGCTGATGGATCAGTGTTTGTCCCTCCTTGGTCTCCCCCTGAGGTGTTCAGATGGATAATCTTGTTTGTCATTTGTAAAATTTGCTCAAATCTAGCAAAATGTACAAATCTGCCTTTCCATGACAGTTTGCAGCAAGGCACATTGTCATTGTCATATCTCATGGCTTAAGTGGAGTTTCATAGAGTTCTTGGCCATTTTGGAAAGCTCTTATATGATACAACACATGTGTGATCATAGTTTGTCTTGATACTTTTTGGATTCAAGTGGAAAATCCCCCTACTTTTGGAAAAAAGCAAGACAGATTCTGACTTAGTGAAAATTTCACTAAGTGTTGGAAAAAGTGACATTTTATGTTTTCAGCCATTTTGATCATTCCATAACTCAAAATCCATGATGAGTTAGAATGAGGTGTAGTTGACACTTTTAAAGTATGCCATGAGAGCTACAAATCCAGCTTTGGACCAACCAAAATGGTTGCTTGGATCACAAGTTATGATCCTTGGAAGTTGGTACCCTAGCCACTTTGTTCCATAACTTAGAAAATTTCTAAGTTTTTTATGGTTACCCCTTTTACAAGTTATCCCACTTTTCTTGATTTTTCTTGATGAATGATGATTCAAATCACACATTAACACCATTTTAGGGTTAGGGAACCATAATTGATCAAAAAATCAAAAAGTCAAACTTTGACTTTTGGGCACAGTTGACTTTTTATCAGATGAATTCCAAACTGTGCGATCCTCTATGAAATCAAGTCCTTGACCTAAATCAAACTTGATGGACTGATTTCATAGGCGTTATAGGGTGTATTGAATCCTGTCCCAAGGTTTGGGAGCATGCCTGGGTCAAAAGTCAAAGGCATAGTTGACTTTTTCCGCGAAACCCTAATTGTGGTTCTGATGAATTTGAAACTTGTTGATCAAGCTTCTTGGATCAATCCATTGTTGTAAATGGATCAATGTAGTGTGTTAGAGACCCTCAAATCCTCTCTTGAGGTCTTGGCTCATGTTTTGTCCCAAAAGTCAACTTAGGGGTGAATTAGGTCAAGAAACCCTAATTCCTAATTTTTTATGAATGCATCCCCTGAGGTTAAATTGACTTGATGATTGGGTTCATGATGTCCCTTGGAGCATCTTAGGTTGTGCTTTGAAGCATTGGCTCATGCCCAGAGGAAAACTTCCATCTGGAGGCCCTAGTCGACCAAAACCCTAATTTGGTGACACTGGCGATCTTGAGGCTTAATCCACTTAGACTGTTGCAGCCTTGTGCTTAATCCTTGATGTGGGAGTCCTCTTGATCCATTGTGGATATTTGAGAGGTTTAGACAAGTTGAAGATCATGTCATTCCTTGATTGATCATTTGTTTAAGAGCTCTGAGAGGGCTTGAAACCCTAAATTTGACTGTAGTGGATGCTCACCCTTCTTTGGGGAGACTAATGAGTGTAATACCCCAAATTTTGACCACTTAGATTTCCCATCATTGTGAAAATCATCATCACAATATGGATGAACCATCATGCTTCATTAGCCTCCCCAAAGATGGGTGAGCATCCACTACAATCAAAATTAGGGTTTCAAGCCCTCTCTGAGTGCTTAGACAAAGGATCAATCAAGAAATGACATGATCTTCAACTTGTCTAATCTCTAAAACATCCACAATGGATCAAAAAGGACTCCCACTTCAAGGATTAAGCACAAGGCTGCTCCCTTCTAGGTGGATTAAGTCTCAAGATCGACAGTGTCACCAAATTAGGGTTTTGGTCGACCAGGGTCTCCAGATGGAAATTTTCATCTGGGCACAAGGCAATGATCCAAAACATGACCTAATATGCTTCATGGAACCTCATGAACCCATGCATCAAGTCAATTTTGCCTCAGGGGATGCATTCATCAAAAATCAGGAATTAGGGTTTCTTGACCTAATTCACCCCTAAGTTGACTTTTGTGACAAACCATGAGCCAAGACCTCAAGAGATGATTTGAGGGTCTCTAATACACCATATTGATCCATTTGGGACAATGGATTGATCCAAGAAGCTTGAGCAACAAGTCTCATTTTCATCTGCACCACAATTAGGGTTTTAAGGGAAAAGTCAACTGTAACTTTGACTTTTGACCAAGGCATGCTCCCAAACCCTAATACATGATTGAATATACCCTATGACACCCATGGAACATGTCCATCAAGTTTGATTTAGGTCAAGGACATGATTTCCTGAAGAATTGCACAGTTTGGAATTCATCTGATAAAAAGTCAACTGTGCACAAAAGTCAACTTTGACTTTTTGAGATTTTTCACCAAAATGGATTTTTAACCCTAAAATGATGTTAATGTATGATTTGAATCATCATTCATCAAGAAAAATCAAGAAAAGTGAGATAACTTATAAAAGGGGTAACCATAAAACTTAGAAATTTTTCTAAGTTAAAAATAAAGTGGCAAAGGTACCAACTTTGGAGGACCATAACTCCTAAACCACAAGGGCATTTTTTCTCATCCAAAGATGGATTTGTAGCCCTCATTATCACCTACAAAAACTTCAACTACAAGTCATTCCAATTCATTAAGGATTTTGAGTTATGGAGTGATCAAAGTGGCTGAAAAGTGAAAATGTCACTTTTTCCAACACTTAGTGAAATTTTCACTAAGTCAGAATTTGCCTTCACTTTTTGCCAAATGTAGGGGGATTTTTCACTTGGAATCAAAATAGATCAAAACCAAACTTGTTCAAACAGTTGTTGTATCATGTAAGAGCTTTCCAAAATGGTCAAGAACATTGCCAAATTCAACCTACATCATGAGATACAACATTGGCAAGTTGCCTTGCTGAAATCTGTCACAAGCAAGGCAGAATTTTCATTTTGGCTCGATTTGCCAAAATCAGCCAATTTCAATTGCTCCAATCCACTTGGACACCTCAGAGGATTGAATCTAAAGGGGACAATCACTGAGCCAAGCCTCCAAGGTCCAAGGAACAAAGAATAGCATGTTGAACCTAGAATGGCCAAAATAGGGACAAGACTTCAAATTTGGAATGAGGCGTTCAATGGAACCATCAAGGTGGCATGGACTGAGCCATTCTCATCTGAAATCAGTCAAGACTTATCCAAGACCAAGGGGACCAAAGCTCTGTGCCCTAACCTCTAGTCAATGGCTAGAGGAGACTTTCATTCCCATTGGCCAACATTGAGGAAACCTACTTACCAGCTGCCATGCACTATTCCTTGCAAAACAAACTTGCTCTACTATAAATAGAGCTCAATTGTGGTCAGTTTAAGTACACCAAAGCCATCTAACAGATGCTTTCCTCAAAATCTCTTTCTCTAGGCAAAAATGCCTTTCTTAGCAAGGTAGCTATCGGGTTTTGAGTTTGGGAGCAATTCTGCACAAACCAATCACTCACACACCTCACATACATCACATATGAGCTGATCAAACACTCACATAACTTCTGAAACATCAAAATCTCAAAATCACTTGCCATCCACACAAGTTTGAAGTGAAGTTGCAGCTGAGATGCCATAAACTGATCCAGTCCATTTCAATTCAATCCAAGTGTTCAAACACAATCCATAGGGTGTAGGGAAGTTGTTCAGATCATCACCACTCATCTGTAACACCTCCAAATCAAAAATCACTCTGACCTTGCTGTCACGGCTTGGAGGTAAGCACATACTTGGTCATCTCTCAATCTATGCATATTTCCTCGCACAATAATTTGGCCATATGTTCATAATCATGCATGGAATGTTTTCCCTCAATTAATTGCATTATTTGAATCGTGTATCAAAAATCCTAGCCTTCATGCAGAAATTAGGGTTCTTGAGGTCTCTTCGTAATTTCTTGTTGTATGTTTAATTTAAATGAAATTAAAGTACATAGACATGATCGTGAGGTTGAGACGAGCATAATGATATGTGGATTGCATGATATGATTACGTATTCATGGAGATTAGATAGAAAATGCAAATCTGAGAATTCAAGAACACGCGCGTGTTCTTCAGCCTGTTCTTGGCGCCATTTTTTCAAATTCAAATATTTGAATTTTGTGATTTTGTTTAATTGATTCAAAAATTAATTTCTCTCTGAGTTTTAATGATTTTGAGTTGATTCTTTTTTTAATAATTCACAAAAATGTTAAAATATTTTATTTTATCAAAAAATCCCAAAAATATTATTTATTTCATATAATTGATATTTTTGTAAAGAATTAATATTTTGATTGTTTTTGGCATTTTAAATATTTTTTCTACATTGATTTTGCAACTTTTAATGCTTTCTAATTATTTTGTAGGTCAATACTTAATTTTTGAAGCATTAATCCAAGATCACAATTTGTTTTCCATGTGTTAAACAATTTTTGATCATTTTAATTGAATTTTTATTCAATTAAATACATTTTGAAAACAAATTAGGGTTTTGGATTAATTCAACCTTCATAAATCATTTTCAAAACACTTTGGGCCTCTATTAGAGTGTAAGACCCAATCCTTTTTTTGACCAAATCATCTTTGGGCCTCACTTATTGTATAAGTCCCGATACCGTCAAAAAACAAACGGCGCGATTGTCGCCTTTTCAAAAATCATCTGGGCCTACCCTCGAGTAGTAAGACCCATTTATTCATCTCAAAACTCTTTGGGCCTCTTGAGAGAGTGTAAGACCCATCCCCCCTTGTACAAAGACTTTTTGGGCCTCACTCATTGTATAAGTCCCTCTGTACAAGTAAACGGCGCGATCGTCGCCCGTTTAAAAATAAAACTCATCTGGGCCTCTGCTTGAGCTATAAGACCCATTCAAAACACTTTGGGCCTCTATTAGAGTGTAAGACCCAATCCCCCTTTTAACCAAAACATTTTGGGCCTCACTTATTGTATAAGTCCCTCTGCGTTAAAAGAAAACCTCGGCACGATCGCCATTTTTAAACGAAAAATCATTTGGGCCTACCCTCGTGTTATAAGCCCCTCTCTTTTCTTTAAACCTTTTTGGACCTCTTGAGAGAGTGTAAGACCCATCCCTTTGTACAGAAAACCTTTTTCGGGCCTCAGTCACTTGTATAAGTCCCTCTGTACAAATTCAAACAGTGCGCTCACTGATAAAACCCTGGGCCTCTCCTTGAGCTGTAAGCCCCAAATCTTTCTTTTTCAAAGCACTTTCTCCTTTGATTTTGAATATACTGTTGTTTTCAATCTTTCTTTGTTGAACAACTAACCAAACAGCATGGAAGCTCTACAACCGAGTAAGTGTTTATACGCTTTCGTTTACTGCTTTCATATTATAAACTGTATTGTGGGGCTGTTTCACTATAAGTCTCCTTTCACAAACTCATATATATATAACTGTATTGTGGGGCTGCTCATTGTAAGTCTCCTTTCATAAACTCATATCTACTGTGTAATAATAGTATAGATATTTCGAGTTTCCCCGGCAACTACGTCTAGAACTAGGTGACGCCGTTTCATTTATTCGTAGAAATAGACGCCTAGATCCCCATTAGGAGTACCAGATACAGTCTTCTCTTCGGCTGTCCTCCTTAGGAATCGTCAAGAAGCTCTACTCCCCAAGATGAATGTATTCTCCGTGAATGGCATCTTTGAGTTTCTTCCCAATTCTCGAACTTTCCTGACTTGATCTATTCCTTGTGGATAGCTTGCCTTGAATGTCTCGGGGTTTGGGTACCCACTACGGTCATAATCTTGGACCTTAACTAAGGAACCCTCTTTAAAAGTTAAAAGTCGCTGGATAGTAAACCTCGCACGTTTACTAGTGGTTTTTATCTTTAAAAGAGTTATCTCTCCTAATGGAAAGGAGATGATAGACCCACGAGCTTCTTAAAAGCATCGGCCTCCTCTTGGGCATTATTCAAGGACACTGCGGCTTCTTAGAAGTATTCACAGCCTCCTCTTAGGCTTCGTATAACGATCTCTTCCTTCGGGAATGATAGCCTCCTCTTGGGCTTCGTACAAGGACCCGTCGGCTTCTTAAAAGTTCCCATCCTCCTCTTGGGCTTCGTACAAATTGTCCCGACAACCTCCTAGAGGTATAGGAACAGAACCTAGTCATCCTCATAGAACAGTCCTTTCATAGAGTCTACTACTGTTTCTCGAAGCATAGTACAAAAGATAAAACTCTAGACTTGGACAGTCTAACTTCCTTGAGTCTCAAAGACATTCTCAAGCACCCTTCGTTAAATAGGAAGGAAACCCGCAGACTCAGATAGTCTCGATACCCTTTGGATTTCCCATTTCCGCAAAGAGAAGGAAATATCCCTGATCCTCAAATCAAATCCATGAGTACAGTGTTGCTCATATAAGAACTGATTTTCTCTTTTAAATCAGTATATTGGATCTGTCACTCAACTGAAACAGTTACAATAGCCTCCATCTCGGGCTTCGTACGAGATACCAAAATTCTCCCCAGTGGAGTCAAAACAACCTTTTCGCCTCTCTCTCGGGCTTTGTACGAGATACAAAAACACTCTCTTACTGAGTATAAAAGATTCTCCAACTGAGTCAACTCTTTGCTAGCCTCCTCTTAGGCTTTGTATAACGATATGCCCCACTGGGTCAAAAACTTTTAGCGTCTCTCTCGGGCTTTGTACGAGACACAAAATAGCCTCCTCTTAGGCTTTGTATAATGATTTTCCTAACGGAAATTAGCCTCCTCTTAGGCTTTGTATAAGAAAACCACTGGTTGATCCAATCGACCTTTTAGCATCAAAGCTGTGCCTCGTTCGCAGTACACAAACATCAACAACTCCTTTCCCTTCATCTAATCGCTGTAAGCGGCAAGCCTCTGGATCATCTACATCCATGCCACTGTCCCTCTTTTAGCATGAGAAATTCCTAAGGAAAGATGGCATTGTTCTACACTGAGTTAAAGTCTTCTCCTTCAGGTTAAAACCCTTTCTTCGGAAGTTATGGCATTGCTCGGATCTGCGTATCCCAGTTAAAGTAATTCTCCTTCCCCCTCTTTAGAGATGACAAATTCTCTCTAAAGTCGTGGTCTTTCAGCTTCACGTCTTGGGCTTTGAACAAGACACAAATAGACCTTTTAGCTTCACATCTTGGGCTTTGAACAAGATACAAATACCTTTCGCTTCACGTCTTGGGCTTTAAACAAGACACCAAAAACACCATTTCCTCCCATAGAATAGGAGGAACTACGAACGCTCTGATTTCCCTGTTTCGGTAAACGGGAATACGTAGGCATAAGATCGAAAGAAAAGATCTTAGCGAGCGCAATCAATAAAAAACCCAAATCCCATATCTCAGTCAATCAAAAGCAGTAATTCAAAAGCATCAGTCCTAACATCCTAATCTTTATTCCCCGCCAGAAACCTTTTGCCCAAGCTACAGAAAAGTGGCGCCCACCGTAGGGCCGTTCATTGACTTTCTTAAAATTTAAGGTGAAAACCTTGGACGAATCTTTTTCATGGCGGTGGCCACCACAGAAAAGTGGCGCCCATCGTGGGGCCCGTTCCTTTCTTTCTACTTCTCTTGTGTGAAAAATTACACAAATGGCGACTCTGCTGGGGAGTCTCCTTTTCTTCCTTAGGGCATCATCCCCGTTTTCCACAGAAAATGGGAACTCTACCGAAGAGAAAGATTGACCTATGCTGGTCCATCTCTTAGGCAGGGAACCACAGATTGGGGCATCCGCCGGGGAACCCATTTCTGTCAGGAACTTAAGAATCGTAGCTTTATAAGTCTAGGATGATTAGGACAAATATATATACTGCTTTTCCTAATTGCTATACGTGTTTATTTTTCTGCTGCTGGGAATGCGTGTGATGTCGCATGTGGTGAGATTGAGTATACACTTAAGAAAAGCCAACCTTTTTCGTAGTGCGGAAGCTATCGGAAATAGCTGTTACGCGATACTACCCTCATTTGAGGTTGATGATCTATTCTCGGTGAATGGCACTTACTCTAAGATTGCACACAACTCGCTGGCGATCCGCTTGTTGTCTTGCCTTCCTGGGAGGAGCTGATGATAATGAGTACAGGTATAAAAATCACCTTAGTAAACCTTTGGGGATGGGTAGAGCCTTGACTTCATGACAACGACCCTTTGACCCCATGTTTTTTCTATGTTTTTGTGTGCTGCATTCATGCATTCATTTAATAAAACATTAAAACATTCAAAAAACTTCTCTTCTAGTCTCTCTGTTTTTCAAATTAAACTAAGACTGTGATTGCAAATATCAGTGAAAAAGATTGCATTAATGGATTTCGGTAGAAGGAGAACTCACCAGTATACCTTCAAGGTTCCAAAACTAGGGGATTTGAGAAAGTTAGCGAGGATGATCGTTAACCCAGAGGCTTTCAGAGCCAAGCACGGTGGTTTGCTACCACTGTTAAAAGTCCATGTGATTAAGGGGATCATGGACGCGCTCATTCAATTCTACGATCCGGTTTATCATTGTTTCACATTCCCGGATTACCAGCTATCACCAACGCTGGAGGAGTATTCTCATCTGGCTGATTTACATATCACAGATCGAGCTCCATTTTCTGGACTGGAAGAAATTCCAAAGAATCAGACTATTGCAAGAGCAATTCATTTGGACGAGTCTGAGGTCAAGACTCACATGATTACTAAGGGTGGCACCCAAGGTTTGCCAACCCAGTTCCTGACCAAGAAAGCTCTGTACTTTGCTAGTATAGGGAACATGACTGCTTTTGAAAGCATCTTTGTCTTGCTCACCTACGGATTATTTTTGTTTCCCAACATTAATAACTTCGTCGATATCAACGCTATTAAGGTTTTTCTCATTGGAAACCCTGTGCCGACTTTGCTCGCAGATGCGTATCATTCTGTACACTTAGGAAATTTGTACAGCGGAGGGGAGATCACATGCTGTGTACCTCTGCTTTATAAATGGTTTATATCCCACTTGCCCAAGTCTGCCACTTTTTGGGATTGCAAGAGTGTCTTACTTTGGTCGCAGAAGATCATGTCTCTCACCAATTCCGATATAGATTGGTGTAATAGGATTTACGAGGGAATTAGAATCATTGACCGTTGTGGAAACTTCCCCAGCGTACCCCTCATAGGAACTAAAGGAGGAATCAACTATCATCCGATATTGGTTCTTCGTCAATTTGGATACCCGATGAGACACATCCCACTGGGTGTTCATCTGGAAGGTCTTTTCTTCAAAGAAGGAGAAAATGACAGAGCACTAAAGATGGAAATCGTGCAAGCTTAGAAACAGGTTCATAAGAAAGGACGAGAGTCTCTGGGAAAACCGGACTGTGTCTCGGTGGAGCCTTATCTCCATTGGGTACAAACCAGAGCTCTCAAGCTAAAGATGCCTTATCCTCGTTACGAAATTCTTCCACCGAGGGAAACTGTCATGTACTTCATGACAGAAACTGAAAGGCTTCAGGTTACTCTCAACAAAGTTCAAAAGGAAAGAAGATCTTGGAAGAACAAGTACCGCACCCTCGACGTAAAGTGTATCCAAATACAGCAACTACTAAAAGAGAAAGATGCTCTGATTGAAATTTTGGAGCAGCATGCTGTAGAGAATCAAGATGACCAAAGGAATTTTCTCACTCCTTTCACTTGGCAAAGGAATGACAACCCGACAACGGCCCAAGCGCCCCGGTCAAAGAAGAGGACTCGGGACCCATTAGTTTAGGTTTCTGTTTTTGCACTTTGTAATCTACTGTATTTCCATTTCTGTAATCCTTTGGAATTCAATAAAAAGGGGTTTCCCCACTGTTTGATATTTGCAATCTAATTGTCGAAGTTTATTTTGATTAAACCAAAAAACAATTAATATAATCATTGCATTCATCATTCTCACATCGCGTATTCTTCTTACCTACGAATCTCACGTTTGTGTCTCGATTCTAGAGTCAAACTGTCTCATTCGTATAATACTCGGGCCAATCGTCAGAAAAAGATGGATGATCTTGAGGAAGAAAATAGAGAGTTGAAAGAAGAGATCGACGCTCTGAGAGAGGATATGAGAAAGCTTCGTAACGACATGCAAGCCATGGCAGAAGCTCAGCTACAAAGAACTGTGATCTCAGAGATCACCTCAACGCCCATCATAGAAAAGTATGATCCTAGGTATCAGATGCCGAAAGATTGTCCGTGGGGCATTCCTGTTAACTATATCCTGGAAGGATATGTTCCGCCGATCACTGAAGATCAGGGAATCGCAACAGAAGCCGCTGGGCCTGAAGGTTACAAACTTCGGGAAAGCGAAGATGTCAGGGGCATACTGAAGACTCTTGAAGGTTACAAACTTCGGGAGGCGCCAAGACTTACTGCCGTAGTCACGGTACCACCCCCTGTGGTGCACACTGTCCCGGAAGGACAGATTCCACCAACACCTTCTGGTAAGAAGGAAACTATGTTTGACAGAATGAATGAATTCCAGGAGCAGTTCTTGGAAATGCAGAAAGAGCTGCAAGCCATTCGTGGTCAGGATCTATTTGGAAAGGACGCCGCAGACCTCTGCTTGGTTCCAAATGTAAAAGTCCCGCACAAGTTCCAAGTGCCCGACTTTGAAAAATACAAGGGTAACTCTTGCCCTCAGAGCCATTTGGTGATGTACGCTCGGCGGATGTCAGCTCAGACGGAGAATCAGGACCTGCTGATTCACTACTTCCAGGATAGTTTAACCGGTGCCGCACTCAAATGGTACATGGGTTTAAACCGTACTACGATCAGTACATTCAGAGATCTTGGTACTGCCTTCGTCCAATAATACAAATACAATTTGGACATGGCACCCGACAGAGATCAACTCAGATCAATGTCGCAAAAGGAAAAGGAAACCTTTAAGGAGTATGCTCAAAGGTGGCGTGAAATTGCCGTTCAAATTTGTCCACCTCTTGAGGAAAAAGAGATGACAAAAATCTTCTTAAAGACCTTAAGCTCATTTTACTATGGCCGAATGGTCGCCAGTGCGCCCAGTGATTTCACCGAAATGGTCGGCATGGGTGTACGTCTTGAGGAAGCCGTCCGAGAAGGACGTTTGGTAAAAGACACTGGATCAACGAGCGGTACTAAAAAATACGGTAGTGCTCTCCCTAAGAAAAAAGAGCAAGATATTGGGAATATCTCTCTCGGAAAGCAAAGGCGACGTTATCAGCCAGTAGCAGCTGTTACTCCTGCTATCGGCCCCGTGCCTGTTCCTATGTATCAACCTCAGGTTGCGCAGAGCCAACCTGACCAACAAAGGACACAACAGCCTCTTCAGCAGGCCCGTCCTCTATATAACAACAACCGTAAAATACGGCCACCAGGATTTGATCCTATACCTGCAACGTACGCAGAACTGTTTCCATTACTGCTGGCTAAGGGGCACATTCAGACTAAGTCTCCCCTTTCAGTTCCGGAAAATCCTCCTTTCTGGTTTAAGGTGGATCAAACATGCCCTTATCATCAAGGAGGTTCAGGGCATAACATTGAGACTTGCCTCAATTTCAAATCCGACGTGCAAAAGCTTGTTAGGATCGGGCTCTTATCTTTCAAAGATACGAATCCTAATGTTCTTACGAACCCGCTGCCTCAACATGAGAAGGCTGCAGTCAATCTGATTGAGAAAGAGACTAACAATGTCTATCAAATTCACGATGTACTCTTATTGGGGACCAATCTGGTCAGGATGAATTGTAGACAGAGTGGATATGGCCATGTGCCACCTCATAACTATCACCAGTGTGATATCTGCTCTAAAGACAACCAAGGATGTTCTGTAGTGCAAGCAGCTCTACAGGAACAAATGGATCTCGGATGGATCCAGGAGCACCGAGTTTGTGGAGTTAACATGGTCTCTACGAATTCTAACGTCATTCAAAACCACGACATCCGTGTGATGAATGTCAACTTGGTGGCGATGCACTCAAGGCAAAGCCAGTATCATAATCTGTCGCGGCACGATTACAGTTCCTGTCTGATTTGCTCGGTAAACAAACAGGGATGCTCTTTCATACAAGAGGCCCTCCAACGTCAGATGGATCTTGGATGGATCCAAGACTACCATGATAGGAACTCCTATCAAATCAACATGGTTCAGATCTTTGACATTCGCGTGATGAATACCAATCTGGTAGAGTTACATGCTGAGCAGGTCTGACTCGGATTCTTAATATTACATGACTATCAAAATTGTAAAGTGGGTTACGAAAATGATCGAGGTTGTACCCTTGTCCAGGAGGCACTTCAGCACTTGTTAAATCACTGGTGGATGCCAATCTATATGGACGAAGATACTCAGCAGATTAGTATCAATAACAGGAATCCTACTCGTCGTCAAAGTCAGGATGTCCGATCAATGGAAGGTAACCTAGTGAGGTTACATTGTATTCAAAGTGGGTGTGGCCAGGTGCCCCCACACAACTATGACAGTTGTAGCGTCTGTTCGGAAAGTAACCAAGGGTGTTACCTTGTGAGAGCAGCTCTTCAGGGTCAGGTCGATCGTGGAGAAATTCGTCCATATCCAGGTTCTGGACCCATCATTTGGTCGCCGAACTACCTTGCCGATCAAGTTGAGGATGTTGTCACGAGCTCTGGTCATCACCAGATCAGGGATGTTTTTGCCATCATCCCTCTACTTGACGAATCTAAAGTTCCCAACCAGGAACGGATCGAGATTACTTATGATGGTCAGAAAAATCAGAAAGTCCCCATAGTCATCTATCTACCGGGGCCACTACCGTATGAATCAGCTAAGGCGATCCCTTACAAATACGGTGCAACAACAATTGAAAATGGAAAGGAAATTCCATTACCCTCCGTCGTGAATATTGCAGACATCGGTCGTGTAACACGGAGCGGTCGAATCTTCAACCGAGGGGTTGGAGAATCCAACAAAGAAAAGGAACTTCAGGCGGAAACTCCTGATCTACCAGTCGGTCAATCTAGTAATCCCGACTTTTCAAAAGACAAAGATGAGATGCTAAAGCTCATCCAAAGGAGTGAATATAACATTGTTGATCAACTATTACAGACTCCTTCAAAGATCTCAGTATTATCACTGTTACTCAGTTCAGAAGCACACAAAGAGGCTCTACAGAAAGTCTTGGAGCAAGCCTTTGTGGAACAGGATGTAACAATCAGACAGTTTGATAGCATTGTCTCTAACATCACTTCCTGCAATAATTTGGGATTTAGTGATGAGGAATTACCCGAAGAGGGTCGCCGTCATAACATGGCGCTCAATATCACAGTTAACTGCCAAGGCGATGCTTTAGCCAACGTACTGGTAGACACAGGGTCAGCCCTGAATGTTATGCCGAAGTCCACTTTGACGCAATTATCATTTAAGGGCCCTCCGATGAGAGTCAGCGAGGTCTTCGTCAAAGCATTCGACGGATCCAGAAAAATAGTTATCGGCGAAGTTGATCTTCCCATAACTATTGGTCCTCACACTTTCCAAATCACTTTCCAGGTCATGGACATCCGGGCAACATACAGTTGTTTATTAGGAAGACCTTGGATACATCAGGCTGGAGCGGTTACTTCAACCCTCCACCAAAAGCTAAAGTTCATCAAGAACGATCAACTTGTCACGGTTTGTGGGGAACAAGCCTTGCTTGTGAGTAACCTATCATCATCTGCTTGTGTAGAACCCGAGGAGGTTATTGGAACTCAGTTCCAAGCACTATCGGTGAGCGAGAACGATTAATCCGAAGAAGGAACTTCAATTTCTTCATACAAAAATGCTATCAAAGCGGTCGAGAGTACCGATACGACAGGATGGGGACGGCTTGTCATTCCTATTGACAATAAAACAAAGAAGGGTCTTAGTTTTTCTATGACCTGTACCCAGACAGCCGCCAACGATGAAAGTCTTCATCCCCTTCAAAACTTCTTCCACAGTGGAGGTTTTCTTCACCCAGTGTCTCAGACAGTTCATGCTATCAATGAGGAAGATTCCTCTGACACAGATGAAGAATGGAAGTCCTACCTTAACAAGGACGGTTATATGTCTCAGGAAGAGGTGCCTATGCCTTTTTGCTTTCCTACAGAAAGTCCGAGATTTATACCAAGATCAGATGTCGAAATGATCTACGGAGATTGTGATCCGGAAGGATGCCGTGCTCCGCCAAATTCATTAGAGGAGGACACTCTGATGAAAGACAACTTTGACCACAATTACTATGGCCCGATGGATGGTCTGCCAATGTGGCAGCCTTACCCAGGAAACTTGGGACAAGAAAGTCAGCCGAGTAATGAAACTCAGCTGAGCGTCATTGAACAGAATACCTGTGTCCCCGCCATGTCATGGGATCAACACTCAGGTCATTCGGAAACTACTCAACATGAAGATGAATTCGCAACGTTTGTAGGACTAGAATTCATCAACTATGCTTTTCCTGAGGTCAACATCATCGAGAGGGATGACTTCTCCAGTTCCAAAGAAGTTTGGGACACTTTAGGACAACCAAGTGGAAAATACGACTTTATGGTCAAGTACACTGCTCCCGAAAGCTCTCGTATCAGGCTCGAAGATATCCAGTCAACTGGATGGGGAGATACAGCTGAGAGCACAAATGCTATGCAAAATGCAACAGAGGAATCCTCCTACGAAAATTCTGCTTGGGAGACAGATTCCAATGATCTTACTCCACCAGAAATCAGCGTCATTTCTGAAGACAAATCAAGGAAGGTGCCAGACTTTGTGATTCACCGAGGAGTTCGCCGCCAATGGGTTGCTGTCGAGGTTCCGAAGGTCGTTCGTCGGTCAAAGTAATTGCCATCTTTAAAACCTTTCACCCTGCCCAGGTGAAACGGATGTTTTGATAGGGCTCGCTTTTTGTAAATTTCCCTCTTCGCTTTGCCCAAAGCGACAGAGTTTTGTTTTATAGGGCTGTAGTTTCAAGAGTCGACTTGTTCATTAATAAAATAATGTCGTTCTGTAATTTCCGCATTAATTGCTGTTTTCTCTTTTTGCTTTTTCAGAAATTGGTAATCCTAAAAAAGAAACATTCAATAATAAAAACAAGCAGTAAAATAAATACACTACACACAGTTACATTTTCTCTATCTCTTCTAAACACGAATCATCACATCGTGCAGATTGCTTGTTTTATACCCCGTTGAAACATACGATCTGATGCCTTCTTCCAACTTTGAGTTCCCGGTATTCGAGGCTGAAGAAGAAAATGACAACGAAATTCCAGAAGAGATCTCCCGACTACTCAGATAAGAGGAGAGGTCCATTGAACCTCACAAAGAACCGTTGGAAACGGTAAACTTGGGTTCAGAAAAAGAGAGAAAAGAAATCAGGATCGGAGCATTGCTCAGTCCAACTGCCAGAGAGGGTTTGATAAAGCTTCTCAAAGAATTTCCTGATGTATTCGCTTGGTCCTATCAGGATATGCCAGGGTTGGATACCAGCATCGTGGAACATCACTTACCGTTGAGATCGGAATGTCCGCCAGTAAAGCAAAGGTTGAGACGCACTCACCCGGACATGGCCATCAAAATCAAGGAGGAGGTACAGAAACAGATCGACGCGGGTTTCCTCGCTACATCTGAATATCCTCAATGGTTAGCCAACATCGTACCCATTCCCAAAAAGGACGGAAGGGTCAGAATGTGTGTTGATTACAGAGATCTAAACAAGGCAAGTCCAAAGGACGACTTTCCTTTACCACACATTGACATGCTGGTTGACAGCACAGCAAAGTTCAAAGTATTCTCCTTCATGGATGGATTCTCGGGTTATAACCAGATCAAAATGGCACCGAAAGACATGGAGAAAACTTCGTTCATTACCCCATGTGGTACCTTTTGTTACAAGGTAATGCCGTTCGGTTTGAAGAATGCCGGGGCAACTTATCAAAGGGCCATGACTACTCTGTTTCATGACATGATACATAAGGAAATCGAGGTATATGTCGATGATTTGATTGCAAAATCAAGAACAGAGGATGAGCACGTTGAACATCTGTCAAAATTGTTCGAACGTCTAAGAAAATTCAAGCTCCGCTTGAATCCCAACAAGTGCACCTTCGGTGTCCGTTTAGGGAAACTACTAGGGTTCATCGTCAGCCAGAAAGGGATTGAGGTTGATCCTGACAAGGTCAAGGCCATTCAAGAAATGCCTTCTCCGAAAACTGAAAAACAAGTCAGAGGATTCCTGGGACGTTTGAACTACATCTCCTGATTCATATTCCTTATGACCGCCACTTGTGCGCCGATTTTCAAGTTATTGAAAAAGAACCAGGATTGCGTTTGGTCAGAAGACTGCCAAACTGCCTTCGACAGTATTAAGGAATATCTGTTGAATCCTCCGATCCTATCACCTCCAGTGGAAGGAAGACCACTGATCATTTACCTCACAGTCCTAGAGGACTCAATGGGATGTGTACTTGGCCAACAAGACAAAACTAAAAGGAAAAAGTCTGCCATTTACTATCTAAGCAAGAAATTCACCGACTGTGAAACTCGGTACACAATGCTTGAGAAAACTTGTTGCGCTTTGGCTTGGGAAGCCAAACGTCTTCGCCAGTACATGATTCGTTATACTACTTGGTTGGTCTCCGAAATGGATCCAATCAAGTACGTTTTCGAAGAACCTGCTCTCACGGGAAGGATTGCCCGTTGGCAGATGTTACTATCAGAATATGACATAGAGTACCACGCTTAGAAAGCCGTTAAGGGAAGTATTTTAGCCGATCATTTGGCTCATCAACCGATTGACAATCAAGAATCAATCGGGTTTGACTTCCCAGACGAAGATGTCATGTATCTAAAAATGAAAGATTGCGATGAACCGTTACCCAGTGAAGGGCCAGAACCAGGTTCCCAGTGGGGACTCATCTTTGACGGAGCAGTTAATCATTATGGAAATGGAATTGGGGCAATCATTATTACCCCTCAGGGTTCCCACATTCCTTTCACTACCAGACTTACGTTCAAATGTACGAACAACGAGGCCGAATACGAAGCATGTATTATGGGTCTCGAAGAAGCGATTGATTTAAGGATCAAAAACTTGGACGTATACGGCGATTCAGCCCTGGTTATTAACCAGATAAAAGGAGATTGGAAGACATACCAATCAGGATTGATTCCTTACAAAGACTATGCAAGAAGGTTGTTACCCTTCTTCAACAGAGTCGACTTTCATCACATCCCTCGTGATGAGAATCACATGGCTGATGCATTAGCCACTCTCTCTTCCATGATTAGTGTAGGTCGATGGAATGACATACCTAAGATCGACATAAAGCGCCTTGAACGGCCTGCTTACATCTTCACAATTGAAGCAGTCATAGACGACAGACCTTGGTATCACGATATCAAATGCTTCCTTCAGAAACAAGAGTACCCATCTAGGGCACTCAGAAAAGACAGGAAAACCCTCAGAAGATTGGCTGGAAACTTCTTCCTGAGCGGTGACACTCTTTATAAGAGAAATTTTGACATGGTCTTGCTCCGATGCTTCGACAGACTAGAAGTAGACATGCTCATGAAAGAAATTCATGAAGGATCCTTTGGCACTCATGCCAACGGACACACAATGGCGAGAAAAATTCTCAGGGCCGTGTATTATTGGTTGACAATGGAATCCGACTGCTACAAGTACATGAGGAGGTGTCACAAGTGTCAGATATACTCCGACAAAATTCATGTACCGCCATCACATCTCAAAGTTCTTTCTTCCCCGTGGCCTTTTTCCATATGGGGAATCGACATGATTGGTATGATTGAGCCCAAGGCTTCAAACGGACATCGGTTCATCCTGGTAGCCATTGACTATTTCACCAAGTGGGTCGAAGCAGCGTCATTCGCCAATGTAACCCGACAAGTGGTGGTCCGATTTATCAAAAACAATATCATCTGCCGTTATGGTGTTCCAAGCGAGATCATTACTGATAATGGATCTAACTTGAACAATAAGATGATGAAAGAGTTATGCGCAGAGTTCAAGATCGAACACCATAACTCATCTCGCTACCGACCCAAGATGAACGGAGCGGTAGAAGCGGCTAACAAGAACATCAAGAAGATCGTTCAAAAAATGGTTGTAACCTACAAAGATTGGCACGAGATGCTACCCTTTGCTCTTCATGGTTATCGTACATCTGTCTGCACTTCAACAGGGGCTACCCCTTTCTCTCTAGTATATGGCATGGAAGTAGTGCTCCCCATAGAAGTAGAGATCCCATCAATCCGGGTATTGATGGAAGCCCAGCTCACCGAAGCTGAATGGTGTCAAAGTCGACACGATGACCTGAACCTGATCGAAGAGAAGCGAATCACGGCACTATGCCACGGTCAGTTGTATCAACAGAGAATGAAGAGGGCGTTCGACAAAAAGGTTCGGCCTCGTGTCTTCAGAAAAGGAGACCTCGTGCTCAAGAAGATACAATCATTTCTCACTGACTCTCGGGGCAAATGGACCCCAAATTATGATGGCCCCTATGTGGTCACGAAAGCTTTCTCAGGCGGCGCCTTGAGACTTGCAACCATGGACGGAGAGGAATTTGCCTACCCCACGAATGTTGATGTAGTCAAGAAATACTTCGCCTAAACTAAAAAAAAAAATGTCTCGGTGGATTGAAAACCCGAAAGGGCGGTCCAGGCAAAAGTTAGAGACATGAAAAAAAAAAGAATCATCCCGATGGATTGGAAATCTCATAGTACAATCCAGGCAAAAATTAGGGATAATGGCAAGTAACTATGTTCAACAGAGGCAAGTCCCTCAGCAGCAGTTACAACATCATCTATCGGAGGAAATCTCCAGTCAAAGGTCATCTTCGACAGAAGCTCAGGATGCCTCGAATTTAAAGTTGGTAGAAGGATAGTGGTCGTTATGTTTCAACGTAGCCCTTTTCCCTGTAAATTACCGTTTTCTAACTTTGTATATACTCTTTGGAATCACGCGTTTGGCTGATCTCCATCTTATCAATAAAATTTGAGCCCTTGTGCTTTTGTTTGTAATTCTTGCTTGTTTTAGCTTTACAGAACGACGTTGTTTAAACTTAATCAGCGATTCTTGATATAAAACAAAAATAAATTTACTTGTTAAACTTTTTCTGCTTTTAAATTAAAGATGGCATTTCTTTTAACTGTTGAACATCAGAAGAACATCGATCGCTTCTCCCGAAGTAAGCGAACTTCAAAGTGCAGAATCAAAGTACTCCTTCTAAGCCAGTATGCCTGAATGAAGGGATCAACTGTGTCAGAGACCTTGTTTCGTCTGACATCCTCGGCCGAGTTCTTATCTCTTAAGCCCGATCAACATAGCTCCCAACGGGACTATCTCTCCTAAGCAAGGTGGAATTGCTATTTTGAATCAACGGTACTTCTTCGCCCCGCGATGGCTGAGTATCCAATTGTGTTCATCCATTAGTCTGTATGTCGCGTCTGTTTTGTCAGCATATACATACATACTTCATGCATTTTATTTGCGTTCGCATTTCGTATTGCATCACTATCACTTGAGTCGGTCTTGTCCCCTAGTGATAAACAGTTTTCTCAATCGACTTTGTCAGTTCTTTCCTCGTCAGGAAGTGTTGCGTCTGCACAATCTCGCCACCAGTGTATCTTTAGATCAGAGTCGGCACTTGGCCACTTTGATAACTTGAACCTCTGAAAATCCAGAGAAAACTCTCAATAAACATCACTCTTCGCCATTGAAGATGATATCCTTGCTTTCCCGGATTAAGGAAAATCCACAGAGAAAGCCTCGTGATCAGAGATTCGGTAGCATGCCAGTTTTGCTCCGAAAGGACCGCTGATGAAAAGGTCATCGGCCCCACAAAATTGGACCCCATCATATGGCGTTTCTCCGGGAAGATCCCGAGAAAAGTATGATGAAAGATCCCAAACGAAAACAGTCTCTCAAGAGACTCGCTTTCCCCAGTAGAATCGACAAATGGCGTCTCCAACAGAGAAGTTTGTGTACCTCTACAACTCAGACGACTGGGTTCCCCAGCAAGTCTGACATCAAAACTTTTTCCACTCAAATGGCATTTCCCCAGGAAAATTCGGCGAGAAGTTTGAAGGAAAGCCGCTACGAATAGCGTCCTTTCTCAGTAAAGTTTATTGACGAAAGAAACTAAGACCAGTTCTTGGTAGGAAACCAGGATCGAGGGGAAGTTTAAATTAGAAACTAAGACCAGTTCCTTGGTAGGAAACCAGGATCGAGGGGAAGTTTATTTTAAAAGAGACTGAGACCAGTTCCTTGGTAGGAAACCAGGATCGAGGGGAAGTTTACCTTTTTTAAGCATCATCGCTTAGCTAAAAAAGATGAATGCGTAAGCTACCATTCATAACCACCATCAAAATTTCAGATATTCTGATATTTAATCCTCTTGCACCCCGAATGCCCGAATCCCTTCGTCATTCATACCTTCGGGTCCAAGAAGATTAAATAAGGGTATCTGTAATACCCCAAATTTTGACCACTTAGATTTCCCATCATTGTGAAAATCATCATCACAATATGGATGAACCATCATGCTTCATTAGCCTCCCCAAAGATGGGTGAGCATCCACTACAATCAAAATTAGGGTTTCATGCCCTCTCTGAGTGCTTAGACAAAGGATCAATCAAGAAATGACATGATCTTAAACTTGTCTAATCTCTCAAACATCCACAATGGATCAAAAAGGACTCCCACTTCAAGGATTAAGCACAAGGTTGCTCCCTTCTAGGTGGATTAAGTCTCAAGATCGACAGTGTCACCAAATTAGGGTTTTGGTCGACCAGGGTCTCCAGATGGAAATTTTCATCTGGGCACAAGGCAATGATACAAAACATGACCTAATATGCTTCATGGAACCTCATGAACCCATGCATCAAGTCAATTTTGCCTCAGGGGATGCATTCATCAAAAATCAGGAATTAGGGTTTCTTGACCTAATTCACCCCTAAGTTGACTTTTGGGACAAACCATGAGCCAAGACCTCAAGAAATGATTTGAGGGTCTCTAATACACCATATTGATCCATTTGGGACAATGGATTGATCCAAGAAGCTTGAGCAACAAGTCTCATTTTCATCTGCACCACAATTAGGGTTTTAAGGGAAAAGTCAACTGTAACTTTGACTTTTGACCAAGGCATGCTCCCAAACCCTAATACATGATTGAATATACCCTATGACACCCATGGAACATGTCCATCAAGTTTGATTTAGGTCAAGGACATGATTTCCTGAAGAATTGCACAGTTTGGAATTCATCTGATAAAAAGTCAACTATGCACAAAAGTCAACTTTGACTTTTTGAGATTTTTCACCAAAATGGATTTTTAACCCTAAAATGATGTTAATGTATGATTTGAATCATCATTCATCAATAAAAATCAAGAAAAGTGAGATAACTTGTAAAAGGGGTAACCATAAAACTTAGAAATTTTTCTAAGTTAAAAATAAGGTGGCAAAGGTACCAACTTTGGAGGACCATAACTCCTAAACCACAAGGCCATTTTTTCTCATCCAGAGATGGATTTGTAGCCCTCATTATCACCTACAAAAACTTCAACTACAAGTCATTCCAATTCATTAAGGATTTTGAGTTATGGAGTGATCAAAGTGGCTGAAAAGTGAAAATGTCACTTTTTCCAACACTTAGTGAAATTTTCACTAAGTCAGAATTTGCCTTCACTTTTTGCCAAATGTAGGGGGATTTTTCACTTGGAATCAAAAGAGATCAAAACCAAACTTGTTCAAACAGTTGTTGTATCATGTAAGAGCTTTCCAAAATGGCCAAGAACATTGCCAAATTCAACCTACATCATGAGATACAACATTGGCAAGTTGCCTTGCTGAAATCTGTCACAAGCAAGGCAGAATTTGCATTTTGGCTCGATTTGCCAAAATAAGCCAATTTCAATTACTCCAATCCACTTGGACACCTCAGAGGATTGAATCTAAAGGGGACAATCACTGAGCCAAGCCTCCAAGGTCCAAGGAACAAAGAATAGCATGTTGAACCTAGAATGGCCAAAATAGGGACAAGACTTCAAATTGGGAATGAGGCATTCAATGGAACCATCAAGGTGGCATGGACTGAGCCATTCTCATCTGAAATCAGTTAAGGCTTATCCAAGACCAAGGGGACCAAAGCTATGTGCCCTAACCTCTAGTCAATGGCTAGAGGAGACTTTTATTCCCATTGGCCAACATTGAGGAAACCTACTTACCAGCTGCCATGCACTATTCCTTGCAAAACAAACTTGCTCTACTATAAATAGAGCTTAATTGTGGTCAGTTTAAGTACACCAAAGCCATCTAACAGATGCTTTCCTCAAAATCTCTTTCTCTTGGTAAAAATGCCTTTCTTAGCAAGGTAGCTATCGGGTTTTGAGTTTGGGAGCAATTCTGCACAAACCAATCACTCACACACCTCACATACATCACATATGAGCTGATCAAACACTCACATAACTTCTGAAACATCAAAATCTCAAAATCACTTGCCATCCACACAAGTTTGAAGTGAAGTTGCAGCTGAGATGCCATAAACTGATCCAGTCCATTTCAATTCAATCCAAGTGTTCAAACACAATCCATAGGGTGTAGGGAAGCTGTTCAGATCATCACTGTGATGCCCCCGATCTATACCCCCAAAACACGCAATTAAGGCGGTAAAAGAAAATTCGAAAATTGATCAGAGTATAATGGAATTATCATGGCATAGAAAGGGAGAATCACATCAAAGTAACCAAACAACTAACATGCAACACCTGCTCATTTAGATATGCAACGTGGGGTAACAATCATACAGAGGAAACTTCGTTCCTTACACCCACTTTTCAGAAATTAGAATTAAAGCGGAAAGATCTAAAATCTGAATAACACATATACATATATACATATAAACTTGTCCGTCATACATCAAGTTATACATGTACAGCCAAAATATATCATCAGATAAACAAAACAATCACACACGGCCACCCTATGCTACCCGGAGTCACATATCAGAGCCGACCGACCAAAATAATGAAGACGCAACTCTTCACAAAAGAATACCTCCAGCAACTCTAATCTGCAACGCCTCATAGAGCGTTATAAAACAGCAGAAGGGTGAGAAAAACAACCATAATATAATTGCATAAGATTATATATTAACACCAAAAAAATGCACAATAACGTATTCTCACCACCAAAACACACAGATCAATTATAACAACACACAATACAATTCACAAGTGTCAAATACCACTACCCATCAATCATTCACAATACAATCACACATATTCCATCTCATTAAGTCACATTCACAAATTCATGCACAAATGACTCATAATTTAATGCAATGCACATAGACCGACACAACGACTCTATGCACATGCCATGCGGTACCGACTTCCAATGTCTCATGTCTCATCATCAGTTCACTCAGGAACTATTGGAACCATCGCTCGTTACTGAGAATCTCAAGTAACTCCCCGTCGGGCCTACGATGTTCACCCGTCGCTTTAAGTCCTCAGGCAACGCCTCATATTTTCGAGGCACACGACGTTAAGGATTGCTTTAAGTCTCCAAAGGAGCCCACAATCGTCTATACTTATCGCTTTAAGTCCTCAGGCAACGCCTCGTATTTTTGAGGCACACGATGGTATAGTGGATTCCCTCAAGAATCAAATCGTCACTCAGGACGTTTCAACAATGCACAATATGATGCTTGGCATACAACGACTCATGACTTTCACATTGCATGCTCACGCACATCAACAATCATGCATATATCATCAAATATCACACATAGCATTTTCTTGCCTTTCGGCCACAAATCATCATCACAACATCTCATCAAAAACAACTATTCACGATTAATCGGTAAAGTCGGCCAAAAGTCGGCTAAAAATAATATATTTCTTCACCAAATCATAGAACATATTTTTAGCTTCACATCCATATAAAGAACACTTAAATCGGATAACCAACGAAGAAGATATGAATATTTCAAAATAACGTAAAAACATAAACCGTACACCCGACACTATGATACGATTCGAAAATACTGTACCAATTGGACTAGATTCAGACCTCAAAACTATTTTTCCTAGAAAGAACATCTCGTTAGCTTCCTAACGCTTCGAACGGGGACCAAAACCGACTTACGGTTCAAGAGATATGAATTTCCGAAGTTTCCCGACAAACCAGAATTTTATGGTTCAGCACAGTATGTATCGATACATAGGCTTTATGCATCGATACAAAAAGACCTTATGTATCGATACATAGCACGCATGTGTTGACACATGCTGTAGTGAAAATGCTGTTTTTCCCAATTTTCACAGTACGTATCGATGCATAGGGGTTATGTATCGATACATAAGCCATTTCGTATCGATACATAGCTGTTATGTATCGATTCATACTCTGTTTTTCCCTAAAAAACCAGAATTTCTCAAAATGCACCTTTGCTGTCATTTTTCCAAAATTCCCGGAAACTCGACTAAATCGAACATTTTCACCGAAACAAACATATACGCCCAACCACCAAATACATAAGAACAATTTAGAACACATAAACGAAATTTCTACGACGTTCGATTTTTCGATTAAATTTCCACCTTTCAAAAACCAGATTTTTCAAACCTCACCGAATCGAATAAAAAGCACGCTATACGACGACCTAACCTTGCTCGATACAACTACGTAATTTATTTCGAATTCTAACCGTGAAAACATCGGTTTCTATCGATTTCCTATAATTCGACCTAAACGGACAAAACAACGGAAACATAACGAAAACTAACCAAAACATAACCGAACTTCATGAAACTTTAAACAGCAGCTCACATATATATAACCAACCAACACATGTATTTATACGACTTTTCGACCGTAAAAACATTGGTTTCTATCGATTCCGTCAAATACGGCATAAACGGAAACATATGGAAAAACCAACCAAAACATCCACACAAAACATACATAATCATACACAATCATAGTATAATCGAGTTTCGCACCCTTACCCGATAAATTCGCGTTCAAGAAAGTCGGGAGATTGATTTCTTCCTTCACAAGTTTTTTTCTCTCTTTTCTTCTTTCTCTTCTCTTTTCTTCTTCTCTATTTTTCTGATTTTTCTTTCTTTTTCTTTCTATACTTTCTATTTATTCTAACTTAATCAAAATACACCCAAATGCCCAAAATACCCCTACACTCAAATTTCTCGCAAACGATCCCAAAATGCGATAAAATATATTCACGACGAAAAATAACATATTTTCACATAAAAGTCGAAAATACAATAAAATAATAATAAAATAATCAAAACGACTCAATAAACAAAATTGGCAAAACGGGGCGTTACAATTCTCCCCCACTTAGAAATTTTCGTCCTCGAAAATCTTACCTGATACAAACAACTCCGGATACGACTCCCGCATCCTACTCTCCAATTCCCACGTCAGATTACCATCAGCAGCGCCTCCCCACGCCACTTTCACAAGTGCAATCTCTTTACCCTTCAACCGCTTCACCTCGCGATCCAAAATACTAACTGGTAATGCCTCGATCGTAAGGTTATCCCTTACTTCAACCTCGTCCATAGGAATCACATGTGAAGGGTCCGGAACATACTTCCGAAGCTGTGAAACATGAAAAACGTCATGCAAATTCGACAGATTCGGCGGTAACGCCACACGATACGCTACAGCACCAACTCTCGCAGATATCTGGTAAGGACCAATAAATCGAGAAGTAAGCTTCTTAGATTTCAAAGCACGACCAACACCCGTTACCGGCGTAACCCTCAGAAATACGTGATCACCCTCTTGAAACTCAAGATCCTTTCGTCTCCGATCATGATAACTCTTTTGTCTACTCTGAGAAGCTTTCATTTTCTCACGAATAAACTTTACCTTTTCCGTCGTCTGTTGCACCAATTCTGGTCCAACTACAGAACTCTCACCAGTTTCGTGCCAACACAACGGCGTTCTACATCTTCGTCCATATAAAGCCTCAAAAGGTGCCATTCCAATACTAGAATGGAAACTGTTATTATACGTGAACTCAACCAAAGCAAGATAACTGTCCCACGCACCACCTTGTTCCAAAACACACGACCTCAACAAATCCTCCAACGACTGAATCGTTCTTTCGGTCTGACCATCTGTCTGCGGATGATAAGCCGAACTCAACCTCAATTTAGAACCCAAAGCCTTCTGTAAACTTTCCCAAAATCTCGATGTAAACCTAGGATCTCGATCAGAAACAATACTCAAAGGAACTCCATGCAATTTCACCACCACACTGATATAGATCTCAGCTAACCGTTCCAAAGAAAAACTGATGTCAATCGGAATAAAATGCGCCGATTTAGTCAGCCTGTCCACAATCACCCAAATAGCATTATGCCCTCGCTGAGTATTCGGTAACCCCGTTACAAAATCCATCGAAATGCTATCCCATTTCCACTCAGGAATATCCAACGGTTGCAACAAACCACTAGGTCTCAAATGTTCCACTTTCGATTTCTGACAAGTCAAACATGCATACACAAACTGAGCCACATCTCTTTTCAAACCAGACCACCAGAAAATCTTCTTCAAATCTTGGTACATCTTATTCGCTCCCGGATGAATACTTAAGTTACTTCGGTGTCCTTCCTCCAAAATCATTCTTTTCAACTCCGCATCATCAGGAATACAAATACGACCACGAAATCTCAAAACACCAAAATTATCCACCTTGAAATCCACATTCTCATTCCTCATCAAATCAACAAATTTCAAATCCAGCTTTTGTTTCTCACTAACCGACAACAAAAATTCATTAGTAACTTTCAACATTCCAAGCCTCACACTAACCGATGTCACTTCACATACCAAACTCAAATCTCTAAACGATTCCAAAAGTTCCAACTCTTTCACCATCAATGCGGACATATGCAACGATTTCCGGCTCAATGCATCGGCTACCACATTAGCTTTACCAGGATGGTAATTCAAGCCAAAGTCGTAGTCTTTCAAGAATTCCAACCATCTCCGCTGCCTCATGTTCAACTCTTTCTGATCAAATAAATATTTCAAGCTTTTATGATCACTAAAGACCTCGAACCTCGCACCATAGAGATAGTGCCTCCAAATCTTCAACACAAAAACTACAGCCGCTAATTCAAGATCATGAGTAGGATAGTTTTTCTCATGAACTCTTAATTGCCTCGAAGCATAAGCTACAACCTTACCTTCCTGCATCAGCACACCACCCAAACCAATTAAGGACGCATCACAATATACCACAAATGGCTCATTAGGATTAGGTAAAATAAGAATCGGAGCTGTCGTCAATCTTCTCTTCAGCTCACAAAAACTCTCTTCACATTGAATATCCCAAATGAACGCTTTGCCCTTACAAGTCAACTGCGTCAAAGGAAGAGCTAGCTTAGAAAAACCTTCAATGAACCTCCGATAATAACCAGCCAAACCTAGAAAACTTCGAATTTCAGTAACGGATCTAGGAGCCTCCCATTGTAGAACTGCTTCTACTTTAGATGGATCCACAGCAATACCATTACCTGAAATTACGTGCCCAAGAAAACTCACCTCAGACAACCAGAATTCACACTTGGACAATTTGGCAAAAAGCTTCCTTTCCTTCAAAACCTGCAAAATAATACGCAAATGCTCTGCATGTTCTTCCCGAGACTTAGAATAGATTAAAATATCATCAATAAACATCACCACAAAACGATCCAAATGCTCGTGGAAAATCCGATTCATGTATTCCATAAACACACCAGGCGCATTAGAAACCCCGAACGGCATCACCGAATATTCATAATGACCGTAACGTGTTCTAAAGGCCGTCTTCTGAATATCCTCTTCTTTCACTCTTATCTGATGGTACCCCGATCTCAAATCGATCTTACTAAATACACAAGCACCAACCAACTGATCCATCAGATCATCAATCCTTGGAAGCGGATACTTATTCTTAATCGTCACTTTGTTCAACTGGCGATAATCAATACATAACCTCATACTCCCATCTTTCTTTTTCACTAACAAAACTGGAGCACCCCAAGGAGAAACACTTGGTCTCACGAACCTCTTTTCCAACAACTCATTCAACTGCTTTTTCAACTCCACCAATTCAGATGCCGACATTCTATAAGGTGCCATAGAAACAGGTCTAGTACCAGGAACTAGATCTATCGAAAATTCCACCTCTCTCACCGGCGGCACATCTGAAATATCCTCAGGAAACACCTCTGGAAATTCGCACACAACAGGAAACACATCAAGTGAAACTTGACTATCCACCGATAACGATGTAAACACTCCAAACAACTGAGCTTCATCCGCTAAAAGTTTCTTCAACTCTTTAGTAGACAAGAAACTCGAGTCTTCATCTTCCTCAAGAGAAGGAAACCTTACAAGCTTATGATAACAATCAATGTGCACCCTGTTAAATTGCAACCAGTTCATTCCCAACACCACATCTAATCCTTCCAACGGTAAACACACTAAATCCATCACAAAATCTTTGCCATAAATGGCCAAAGGACAACTTAGACACACCAAAGAAGTAGTTACTGACCCCATCGCTGGAGTATCGATAACCATCTCAAAATCCATTACGGACAACACAAGATTCAAACTCTTCGCGCACTCAGACGAAACAAACGAATGAGTCGCTCCAGTATCAATAATAGCAATTAAAGGCATATTATTAATAAAGCAAGTACCTCTTATCAGACGATCTGCCTTTGAAGTCTGAGTCCCTGCCAACGAAAACACTTTCCCACTAGTCTGAGCCTTCTTCGGATTAGGACACTTCGAACTAATGTGACCAGGTTCTCCACAATTGTAACACTTCACGACATTCTTCCTTTTACAATCCGCTATAACATGTCCGATACCACCACAATTAGAACACTTATTCACTTTCTTCCTACATTCATGCTGGCGATGACCCAATTCACCACATTTAAAACACCTAGGAGAATTAGACATACCACCTCCACCTGACCTACGATCAAAAGTACTCCTTTGTTTACCTTTATCAGCCGGTGACACATACGGTCCACCACGGAACTGTTGCTTCCCTTTCCTGTCACTTACACTTTTATAGTGAGCAGAACGAGCCTTACTGTCTTCATCATAGATCCTACAGCATTCCACCAAATCAGCAAACCTTCGAATCCTCTGATAACCAATCGCCTGCTTTATCTCAGGACGCAAGCCACTTTCATACTTCACACACTTAGAAAATTCAGCAGTCGCTTCCACATAGTGAGGATAAAACTGCACAAGCTCCACAAACTTAGCAGTATGCTCAACAACAGATAAATTACCTTGTTTCAGTTCCAAAAACTCAATCTCCTTCTTTCCTCGGACATCTTCCGGAAAATACTTCCTTAGGAACTCTCGACTAAACACCTCCCAAGTAATCTCTTCTTCCTCCTCCTCAGCTTCCAACACTTGACGAGTACTGATCCACCAGTCGTCAGCCTCTTCATGTAACATATGAGTGCCCAGCCTCACCTTATCCTCCTCGTCACAATCCATTACCCTGAAAATCCTCTCAATCTCCTTTAACCACAACTGTGCACCATCCGGATCATGTTTCCCTTTAAAGACCGGCGGCTTATTCTTTCTAAACTCATCATTTCCTGCCGCATTCAGTGCACCCTGCACAGCTCGTGCCATTGCCTCCATCGCAGCAGCCAGAGCAGCATCATTACGACCAGCCATATTCTGTTCGTCCAAATACAGAACTATGGTTAACAACAACTCGCTCAACACAACTCGCCCAATATGCCAGACACAACAGCCACAAACGACACAACTGACACGGACTAGCTCTGATACCACTTAATGTGACGCCCCCGATCTATACCCCCAAAACACGCAATTAAGGCGGTAAAAGAAAATTCGAAAATTGATCAGAGTATAATGGAATTATCATGGCATAGAAAGGGAGAATCACATCAAAGTAACCAAACAACTAACATGCAACACCTGCTCATTTAGATATGCAACGTGGGGTAACAATCATACAGAGGAAACTTCGTTCCTTACACCCACTTTTCAGAAATTAGAATTAAAGCGGAAAGATCTAAAATCTGAATAACACATATACATATATACATATAAACTTGTCCGTCATACATCAAGTTATACATGTACAGCCAAAATATATCATCAGATAAACAAAACAATCACACACGGCCACCCTATGCTACCCGGAGTCACATATCAGAGCCGACCGACCAAAATAATGAAGACGCAACTCTTCACAAAAGAATACCTCCAGCAACTCTAATCTGCAACGCCTCATAGAGCGTTATAAAACAGCAGAAGGGTGAGAAAAACAACCATAATATAATTGCATAAGATTATATATTAACACCAAAAAAATGCACAATAACGTATTCTCACCACCAAAACACACAGATCAATTATAACAACACACAGTACAATTCACAAGTGTCAAATACCACTACCCATCAATCATTCACAATACAATCACACATATTCCATCTCATTAAGTCACATTCACAAATTCATGCACAAATGACTCATAATTTAATGCAATGCACATAGACCGACACAACGACTCTATGCAAATGCCATGCGGGTACCGACTTCCAATGTCTCATGTCTCATCATCAGTTCACTCAGGAACTATTGGAACCATCGCTCGTTACTGAGAATCTCAAGTAACTCCCCGTCGGGCCTACGATGTTCACCCGTCGCTTTAAGTCCTCAGGCAACGCCTCATATTTTCGAGGCACACGACGTTAAGGATTGCTTTAAGTCTCCAAAGGAGCCCACAATCGTCTATACTTATCGCTTTAAGTCCTCAGGCAACGCCTCGTATTTTTGAGGCACACGATGGTATAGTGGATTCCCTCAAGAATCAAATCGTCACTCAGGACGTTTCAACAATGCACAATATGATGCTTGGCATACAACGACTCATGACTTTCACATTGCATGCTCACACACATCAACAATCATGCATATATCATCAAATATCACACATAGCATTTTCTTGCCTTTCGGCCACAAATCATCATCACAACATCTCATCAAAAACAACTATTCACGATTAATCGGTAAAGTCGGCCAAAAGTCGGCTAAAAATAATATATTTCTTCACCAAATCATAGAACATATTTTTAGCTTCACATCCATATAAAGAACACTTAAATCGGATAACCAACGAAGAAGATATGAATATTTCAAAATAACGTAAAAACATAAACCGTACACCCGACACTACGATATGATTCGAAAATACTGTACCAATTGGACTAGATTCAGACCTCAAAAATATTTTTCCTAGAAAGAACATCTCGTTAGCTTCCCAACGCTTCGAACGGGGACCAAAACCGACTTACGGTTCAAGAGATATGAATTTCTGAAGTTTCCCGACAAACCAGAATTTTATGGTTCAGCACAGTATGTATCGATACATAGGCTTTATGTATCGATACAAAAAGACCTTATGTATCGATACATAGCACGCATGTGTCGACACATGCTGTAGTGAAAATGTTGTTTTTCCCAATTTTCACAGTACGTATCGATGCATAGGGGTTATGTATCGATACATAAGCCATTTCGTATCGATACATAGCTGTTATGTATCGATTCATACTCTGTTTTTCCCTAAAAAACCAGAATTTCTCAAAATGCACCTTTGCTGTCATTTTTCCAAAATGCCCGGAAACTCGACTAAATCGAACATTTTCACCGAAACAAACATATACGCCCAACCACCAAATACATAAGAACAATTTAGAACACATAAACGAAATTTCTACGACGTTCGATTTTTCGATTAAATTTCCACCTTTCAAAAACCAGATTTTTCAAACCTCACCGAATCGAATAAAAAGCACGCTATACGACGACCTAACCTTGCTCGATACAACTACGTAATTTATTTCGAATTCTAACCGTGAAAACATCGGTTTCTATCGATTTCCTATAATTCGACCTAAACGGACAAAACAACGGAAACATAACGAAAACTAACCAAAACATAACCGAACTTCATGAAACTTTAAACAGCAGCTCACATACATATAACCAACCAACACATGTATTTATACGACTTTTCGACCGTAAAAACATTGGTTTCTATCGATTCCGTCAAATACGGCATAAACGGAAACATATGGAAAAACCAACCAAAACATCCACACAAAACATACATAATCATACACAATCATAGTATAATCGAGTTTCGCACCCTTACCCGATAAATTCGCGTTCAAGAAAGTCGGGAGATTGATTTCTTCCTTCACAAGTTTTTTTCTCTCTTTTCTTCTTTCTCTTCTCTTTTCTTCTTCTCTATTTTTCTGATTTTTCTTTCTTTTTCTTTCTATACTTTCTATTTATTCTAACTTAATCAAAATACACCCAAATGCCCAAAATACCCCTACACTCAAATTTCTCGCAAACGATCCCAAAATGCGATAAAATATATTCACGACGAAAAATAACATATTTTCACATAAAAGTCGAAAATACAATAAAATAATAATAAAATAATCAAAACGACTCAATAAACAAAATTGGCAAAACGAGGCGTTACAATCACCACTCATCTGTAACACCTCCAAATCAAAAATCACTCTGAACTTGCTGTCACGGCTTGGAGGTAAGCACATACGTGGTCATCTCTCAATCTATTCATATTTCCTCGCACAATAATTTGGCCATATGTTCATAATCATGCATGGAATGTTTTCCCTCAATTAATTGCATTGTTTGAATCGTGTATCAAAAATCCTAGCCTTCATGCAGAAATTAGGGTTCTTGAGGTCTCTTCGTGATTTCTTGTTGTATGTTTAATTTAAATGAAATTAAAGTACATAGACATGATCGTGAGGTTGAGACGAGCATAATGATATGTGGATTGCATGATATGATTACGTATTCATGGAGATTGGATAGAAAATGCAAATCTGAGAATTCAAGAACACGCGCGTGTTCTTCAGCCTGTTCTTGGCGCCATTTTTTCAAATTCAAATATTTGAATTTTGTGATTTTGTTTAATTGATTCAAAAATTAATTTCTCTCTGAGTTTTAATGATTTTGAGTTGATTCTTTTTTTAATAATTCACAAAAATGTTAAAATATTTTATTTTATCAAAAAATCCCAAAAATATTATTTATTTCATATAATTGATATTTTTGTAAAGAATTAATATTTTGATTGTTTTTGGCATTTTAAATATTTTTTCTACATTGATTTTGCAACTTTTAATGCTTTCTAATTATTTTGTAGGTCAATACTTAATTTTTGAAGCATTAATCCAAGATCACAATTTGTTTTCCATGTGTTAAACAATTTTTGATCATTTTAATTGAATTTTTATTCAATTAAATACATTTTGAAAACAAATTAGGGTTTTGGATTAATTCAACCCTCATAAATCATTTTCAAAACACTTTGGGCCTCTATTAGAGTGTAAGACCCAATCCTTTTTTTGACCAAATCATCTTCGGGCCTCACTTATTGTATAAGTCCCGATACCGTCAAAAAATAAACGGCGCGATCGTCGCCTTTTCAAAAATCATCTGGGCCTACCCTCGAGTAGTAAGACCCATTTATTCATCTCAAAACTCTTTGGGCCTCTTGAGAGAGTGTAAGACCCATCCCCCCTTGTACAAAGACTTTTTGGGCCTCACTCATTGTATAAGTCCCTCTGTACAAGTAAACAGCGCGATCGTCGCCCGTTTAAAAATAAAACTCATCTGGGCCTCTCCTTGAGCTATAAGACCCATTCAAAACACTTTGGGCCTCTATTAGAGTGTAAGACCCAATCCCCCTTTTAACCAAAACATTTTGGGCCTCACTTATTGTATAAGTCCCTCTGCGTTAAAAGAAAACCTCGGCGCGATCGCCATTTTTAAACGAAAAATCATTTGGGCCTACCCTCGTGTTATAAGCCCCTCTCTTTTCTTTAAACCTTTTTGGGCCTCTTGAGAGAGTGTAAGACCCATCCCTTTGTACAGAAAACCTTTTTCAGGCCTCAGTCACTTGTATAAGTCCCTCTGTACAAATTCAAACAGTGCGCTCACTGATAAAACCCTGGGCCTCTCCTTGAGCTGTAAGCCCTAAATCTTTCTTTTTCAAAGCACTTTCTCCTTTGATTTTGAATATACTGTTGTTTTTAATCTTTCTTTGTTGAACAACTAACCAAACAACATGGAAGCTCTACAACCGAGTAAGTGTTTATACGCTTTCGTTTACTGCTTTCATATTATAAACTGTATTGTGGGGTTGTTTCACTGTAAGTCTCCTTTCACAAACTCATATATATATAACTGTATTGTGGGGCTGCTCACTGTAAGTCTCCTTTCATAAACTCATATCTACTGTGTAATAATAGTATAGATATTTCGAGTTTCCCCGGCAACTACGTCTAGAACTAGGTGACGCCGTTTCATTTATTCGTAGAAATAGACTCCTAGATCCCCATTAGGAGTACCAGATACAGTCTTCTCTTCGGCTGTCCTCCTTAGGAATCGTCAAGAAGCTCTACTCCCCAAGATGAATGTATTCTCCGTGAATGGCATCTTTGAGTTTCTTCCTAATTCTCGAACTTTCCTGACTTGATCTATTCCTTGTGGATAGCTTGCCTTGAATGTCTCGGGGTTTGGGTAACCACTACGGTCATAATCTTGGACCTTAACTAAGGAACCCTCTTTAAAAGTTAAAAGTCGTTGGATAGTAAACCTCGCACGTTTACCAGTGGTTTTTATCTTTAAAAGAGTTATCTCTCCTAATGGAAAGGAGATGATAGACCCATGGGCTTCTTAAAAGCATCGGCCTCCTCTTGGGCATTATTCAAGGACACTGCGGCTTCTTAGAAGTATTCACAGCCTCCTCTTAGGATTCGTATAACGATCTCTTCCTTCGGGAATGATAGCCTCCTCTTGGGCTTCGTACAAGGACCCGTCGGCTTCTTAAAAGTTCCCAGCCTCCTCTTGGGGTTCGTACAAATTGTCCCGACGACCTCCTAGAGGTATAGGAACAGAACCTAGTCATCCTCATAGAACAGTCCTTTCATAGAGTCTACTACTGTTTCTCGAAGCATAGTACAAAAGATAAAACTCTAGACTTGGACAGTCTAACTTCCTTGAGTCTCAAAGACATTCTCAAGCACCCTTCGTTAAATAGGAAGGAAACCCGCAGACTCAGATAGTCTCGATACCCTTTGGATTTCCCGTTTCCTCAAAGAGAAGGAAATATCCCTGATCCTCAAATCAAATCCATGAGTACAGTGTTGCTCATATAAGAACTGATTTTCTCTTTTAAATCAGTATATTGGATCTGTCACTCAACTGAAACAGTTCCAATAGCCTCCATCTCGGGCTTCGTACGAGATACCAAAATTCTCCCCAGTGGAGTCAAAACAACCTTTTCGCCTCTCTCTCGGGCTTTGTACGAGATACAAAAACACTCTCTTACTGAGTATAAAAGATTCTCCAACTGAGTAAACTCTTTGCTAGCCTCCTCTTAGGCTTTGTATAACGATATGCCCCACTAGGTCAAAAACTTTTAGCCTCTCTCTCGGGCTTTGTACGAGACACAAAATAGCCTCCTCTTAGGCTTTGTATAATGATTTTCCTAACGGAAATTAGCCTCCTCTTAGGCTTTGTATAAGAAAACCACTGGTTGATCCAATCGACCTTTTAGCATCAAAGTTGTGCCTCGTTCGCAGTACACAAACATCAACAACTCCTTTCCCTTCATCTAATCGCTGTAAGCGGCAAGCCTCTGGATCATCTACATCCATGCCACTGTCCCTCTTTTAGCATGAGAAATTCCTAAGGAAAGATGGCATTGCTCTACACTGAGTTAAAGTCTTCTTCTTCAGGTTAAAACCCTTTCTTCGGAAATTATGGCATTGCTCGGATCCGCGTATCCCAGTTAAAGTAATTATCCTTCCCCCTCTTTAGAGATGACAAATTCTCTCTAAAGTCGAGGTCTTTCAGCTTCACGTCTTGGGCTTTGAACAAGACACAAATAGACCTTTTAGCTTCACATCTTGGGCTTTGAACAAGATACAAATCACCTTTCGCTTCACGTCTTGGGCTTTAAACAAGACACCAAAAACACCATTTCCTCCCATAGAATAGGAGGAACTACGAACGCTCTGATTTCCCTGTTTCAGTAAACGGGAATACGTAGGCATAAGATCGAAAGAAAAGATCTTAGCGAGCGCAATCAACAAAAAACCCAAATCCCATATCTCAGTCAATCAAAAGCAGTAATTCAAAAGCATCAGTCCTAACATCCTAATCCTTATTCCCCGCCAGAAACCTTCTGCCCAAGCTACAATGAGGTATGATGGTCCATCCATATTGTGATGATGATTTGCACAATGATGGGGGGAATCTTAGTGGTCAAAATTTGGGGTATGACAGATGCCCCTATTTAATCTTCTTGGACCCGAAGGTGTGAATGGCAAAGATATTCGGGCATTCGGGGTGTAAGGGGATTAAATATCGGAATACCCGAAATTTTAATGGTGGTTATGAACGGCAGTTTGCGCATTCATCTTCTTTTGCTAAGCAATGATGCTTAGCAAAGGTAAAACTTCCCCTCGATCCTGGTTTCCTACCAAGGAACTGGTCTTAGTTTCTAAAATAAACGTCCCCTAGATCCTAGTTTCCTACCAAGGAATTGGTCTTAGTTACTGACATAAACTTCTCCTCGATCCTGGTTTCCTACCGAGGAACTGGGCTTAGTTTCTGAAATGAACTTCCCCTCGATCCTGGCCTTCAGCCAAGGAACTGGTCTCAGTTTCTTTTGTCAATAAACTTCTTGACAAGGGATGCTGTTCGTAGCGGTTTTTTCTCAAACTTCTCACCAAATTTTCCTGGGGAGACGCCATTTGATGGAAGAAGATTTGATGTTTGTAGAGGTGTACAAACTTCTCTGTTGGAGACGTCATTTGTCGGCTCTACTGGGGAACGCAGGTCTCTTGAGAGACTGTCGTCGCTTGGGGGTGTTACATCATACTTTTCTCGGGATATTCTCGGAGAAATGCCATATGATGTGATCCAATTTTGAGGTGCTGATGACCTTTTTGTCAGCGAATTTTCCGAAGAAAAACTGATGTATTGCCGAAGATTTGATTAAGATGCTTTCTCTGGGGATTTTCCTTAATCCGGGAAAGCAAAGATATCATCTTCAATGGCGAAGAGTGATGTTTGTCGAAAGTTTTCTTATTTTTCAGAGGTTCAAGTTATCAAAGTGGTCGAAGACCGGCCTCAATCCAGAAATAAACTGGAGATAGATTGCTTAGATGATTCACTTCCTGACGAGGAAAGAGCTGACAACACGATAGATAAGAGGACTTTTATCACTAGGGGATAAGACCGACTAAAGTGATAGTGATGCAATATGAATATGAATGTAAATCAATAATGCATGATGTATGTATGTATATCCTGACAAAACTGACGCGACATAAAGACTAATGGAGGAACACGCCTGGATACTCGGCCACAGCGGGAGAAGAAAATTATCGCTGGTTTAAAAAATAGCAATTCTGCCTTGCTTAGGAGGGATAGTCCCTGTTGGGAGCTACGTTGTTCGGACTTAGGAGTTGAGAACTCTGCCGAGGGGTGTGTGTCAGATGAAACACGGTCTCTGACATAGCTGATCCTTCATTCAGGTGCGCTGGTTTAGAAGGGGTACTTTGATTCTGCACTTTAAGGTTCGATTACTTTTGGAGAAGTGATCGATGTTCTTTCGATGTTCCACAGTCAAAAGAAATTTCCATCTTTATTTTAAAAGTAGAAAAAGTTTGACAAGTAAATTCATTTTTGTTTTATTTCAAGAATCGTTAATCATGTGAAAACGTCATTCTGTAAAGCTAAAACAAATAAGAATTGGAAACAAAAGCACTTGGGCTCAAATTGGATGGAAATCAGCCAAGCGCGTGATTCCATGGAGTATTTACAAAGTTAGAAAATGGTAATTCAAGGGAAAAGGGCTACATTGAAACATAATGACCGCTATCCTTCTACCAACTTTGAATTCTGGACATCCTAAGCTTCCGTCAAAGATGACCTTGACTGGAGTTTTCTAATGGATGGTGTAACTGCTGCTGAGGGACTTGCCCCTTTGTTGAACATAGTTACTTGCCATTATCCCTAATTTTTGCCTGGATTGTACTGTGATGCTTCCAATCCATCGGGATGATTTTTTGCTTATGTCTCTAATTTTTGCCTGGACCGCCCTTTTGGGTTTTCAATCCACCGAGACGTTTTTATTTATTTAGGCGAAGTATTTCTTGACTACGTCAACATTCGTGGGATAGACAAACTCTTCTCTATCCATGGTTGCGAGTCTCAAGGATCCGCCTGAGAAAGCTTTCTTGACCACATAGGGGCCATCAAAATTTGGAGTCTATTTGCCCTGGGAATCATTGAGGAATGATTGTATCTTTTTGAGCACAAGGTCTCCTTTCCTGAAGACGTGAGGTCGAACCTTTTTGTCGAACGCCTTCTTCATTCTTTGTTGATACAACTGGCCATGGCATAATGCCGTTATTCATTTCTCTTCTATCAGATTCAGTTCGTCGTGTCGACTTTGACACCATTCAGCCTCTGTTAGCTTAGCTTCCATCAATACCCGGATTAATGGGAGCTCTACTTCTATGGGAAGGACTGCTTCCATGCCATATACTAGAGAGAAAGGGGTTGCCCCTGTTGAAGTGCGGACAGACGTGCGATAACCGTGAAGAGCAAACGGTAGCATTTTGTGCCAGTCTTTGTAGGTTACAACCATCTTCTGAATAATCCTCTTGATGTTCTTGTTAGCCGCTTCTACCCCCCTGTTCATCTTTGGTCGGTAGGGAGATGAGTTATGGTGTTCGATCTTGAACTCTGCACACAACTATTTCATCATCTTATTGTTTAAGTTAGATCCATTATCTATAATGATCTGGCTCGGAACACCATAACAGCAGATGATATTGTTTTTGATAAATCGGACCACCACTTGTCGGGTTACATTGGCGTACGACGCTGCTTCGACCCACTTGGTGAAGTAGTCAATGGCTACCAGGATGAACCGATGTCCATTTGAAGCCTTAAGTTCAATCATGCCAATCATGTCGATTCCCCATATAGAAAAAGGCCATGGGGAAGAGAGAACTTTGAGATGTGTTGGCGGTACATGGATTTTGTCTGAGTATATCTGACACTTATGACACTTCCTCATGTACTTGTAGCAGTCGAATTCTATTGTCAACCAATAGTACCCTGTTCTTAGAATTTTTCTCGCCATTGTGTGTCAGTTAGTATGAGTGCCAAAGGATCCTTGTGCTCCGCAAGTGCACGGATTTATCAAAGTAATATAAAAGATTGTCGAACCCACAGAGACCAATGTCAACCTAGTGTAATCTATCGTTGCTTTATAAAGCTAGGGCTATGATTAAAATGGTACGAATGGAACTATAAACGCTAATTACTAAAGGTTTGAAAATAACGATAAAACGAGCCCGAAATATGGATTCCGTGTTCCTAAGGGACTTGTAGAATACGGGTACTAATTATGACTATATGCCTACTCTGTAGAATATACCGACTTAAAGGCTCCGCCTCACGCTCTCGCGGTCTTAACTGAAGTCATATCTCTTAATCCCAAGATTTTCCTCTCGCTCGCCCGGTAACTAAGAAACACTATTTGAAAGCCAACAATATCCTAATCAACATCTAAAGCGCTCTCGCTGTATTTAGATATGATGCCTAATTTCTACTATCCGGTTCGCTCCTCACGCTCTCACGAATCTCGGCTCAAACCTTTATATGCTTCTCACTCTTATGACAAAGCAATGTTAAGCAACCCCTCGCTCTCACAACAAAGCTACTTAAATTACGCATAGAAATTATAACCAAAATGACATACAATCGTGATTTCGTACTTAATACATCTACAGAGTCCCGTCGGTAACGACGGTTCTCATACGTCGGACTCAAGACATTTTAACTAGACATGTAATTAGACATAAACATACTAAACATGATAAACATAATTAAGGACAGCATGCTTAAACGATTATAGAATACGATAACAATAATAATAAAGCGATAAATAAAGAACCTGTAAATACGACAAAATAAACGGAGACTTGAATTAAAAGGAACTGGAAATACTTTTAATAATATGATGGCAAGATTGATGATCCAAGAGTACAACAGAAATAGAATACAAACTAGTGTGACAATCCCTCAATGTGAGTTACTGTCACTTTTACAAGTGAATATGTGCCTAAGACTACGAAACAAATTTGACAACGCTTCCGTGCAAACTTGGATACAAATGCAGACCCACAAGGGTCTATATATAGAGGAAAAATGGCTCCAAGAAGGCCTGGCACGAATTTGAATTCAAACCAAGCAAAACTGTCAAACTGCCACTGAAAAACTGCTCCCCGCGCATAATGGCGACTGCCGTATTCCTAATGGCGACCGTCATTGCTTCAAAAGGTGCTTTCCCTCCTTTTTTGGGACATGGCGAAAGCCTTTCTCCTCTGTACGGGTAAATGACGAGCGCCATTCAGTTGGGGAGGGCAAAACTTGCATTTTTGTTGTTTTTCTTCACTCTTTAGCTCGGTTTTCGCTCTTTTTTCCATACTTGCCGATTAAACACCTGTCGACATAAAAACAAAGGAAAACATAATAAATCAAAGCAAATAGTATGAAAGACTCGATAAAACGGTACTAAAAGTGCGCGTAATGAGTCGGAAAATACGATATGAATTCGAGTTATCAACACCCCCACACTTAAACCATTGCTTGTCCTCAAGCAATTAACCAACACGGTAAAAAGAAAATAAACACGGTTCGAAAAATAGACACAACGAGACTCTAATCATACATGGTTGTTAGGCTAATGTTTGATCGATAGGTACTAAATAGTGAAAACAAGGATATCGTAACGACACATTTCCACATTTGGGAACAAAGACTCCCTTCCTATGCAATACCAATTCAAATCATGACATTATAACTCGACCTACATCCTTCATCCTATTTCACCTCTTTTTCATTCTCGCGCAATCACATTAAGCCCGTTATCCTTTGTACTTACATGGTAAGCGAACCTGTTTGTGTTATATGATCTCGACATTCAAAATTTTTTTCTTTTTTTTCTTTTTCGCACATTATGTTTTCTTTTGCTTACGAATTTCAAGAATCCGAACCTTTAGTCTAAATGGTCGGGTGAGGACCACTTAACTTAGCGGGAACATGTCTTTCATTCGTTTTTTCTATAAAAATCACATTATTCAAATTTTTGAGATCAACACATATTTGCATCGGTTTGTTACTTAGTTTGTACACTAGGATGGTGCTGATTGCTAGTATAAACTAATCAAGAGGCTACTTCTAAGAAACTAGGCATAAGGTCTTGGCATAATGTCTATTTAAATCAATATCACATACTTAGGGAATCTAAGGTGTAGGAACGGTACCGATATTTACAAAACTTTCCCAAGTCTATCTAACACAGCCTAAACAACCTATATACTTTCAGAGTGTCGTGCCGTGAATCGAAACAAAAATAGTTGCAGGTTAAAATTTTTAAAATTTTGGGGAAATTGAATAACAAGTGAAAACCACGCATAAAGACTCGATAGCACATGCAAAGACTCGATAAAACATTAAAAACAGATAAAATTCCTAAAAGTATGAAATAAACTAAAAAACAATAAATCAAACTAAAAAGCAATAAATATAAAGTGATAAAGTTCCTCCCCCACACTTAAACCAAACATTGTCCTCAATATTTTGATAAAAGGTGGAAAAAGGAAAGATAGAACCTGTCTGAATGCTACTGCGTGCCATATCTTCTCTGATCCTCTCTTGTTGTCCATGTCTTCTCTAGCCACTTATGCTTCGACGATGGGCGCTTTGAGATACCTTCATTTGTTGAATTTTCTCTTTTCTAAAACAACTCATAATGCTGCTCATTTCTGGAGGAAGTACCTGCAAAAAGTGTTAGAAAAATACAGTGCGGTATAGGTGTCACCACTAGCAGCGACATTCGCAGGAATGTCCGTGGGCACCTAAAAGAAGCTGAGGCGAGACAAGCAATACATTTCTTTATTTCCTGCAAACACAAACAATAAAAGTAAACCATTAAATTAAAAATCTCGTGGGTTGCCTCCCACACATCGCTTTGTTTAACGTCGATAGCCCGACGGCTAAGGATCTTCGGTTTCCATGGCCACTTATCAAGCCATCTCACATATCCCTCACCTTTTCTTTTCTTCCTTCTGTGGGGTAGTTCATTCTTTTGAACTTGTGGTGGTGGTTCTGGATCTATCCTAAGTATTATCTTTTCAAGTTTGGGCTTAGTTCTTTCATCCACCACCTCAAAGTCTAACCTTACCCTCTTAACAGTAATGATATCCCTAGTTTCATGGTCCTCAAATTTTCTCTTTTTATGCAGGACTTCAGACAAAGGTGCATTGGTGTGGATATTTTCCAATACCTCCACATATGTTTTGGACTTGGAGTCTACCTTAACTTCTACAAACCTTTGCGGGAAAGGAATTGGTGGGGTATAGGGAGGTGGAACAATAATAGATGCTTCCTTCTCTACCTCTTCGACAACCTCCCTTTCAGGTGGCGTCAATGGATTTTTCTCAATATCTACGCTTTTCTCACCATAACTCTCCTCAAATTCATTATCACTCTCCCTAGAATTTTCTATTTGTTCTTCACTATTGGTCATTACAACATCCACATGTCTCTCAAGGGAGTGTCCTATAGGTGTCTGGGCAAGCAGGGAGATTTGAGTCTCCAATGCCTCAGTGTGATTCGTGAGGGACTCGACTCGACAGTGGTCATCTGCCTAAAGGTTTCATAAGTATTGAGATGTTGTTTTCTAAACTCTTCATTCTGGAGAGTTTGTGTCTCCACAAAGCGCTCCATCATAGATTTTAGCCTAGAATTAGTTGTTGTTTCAATGAAATCCTTCATTAATGTTTTGAGGTTGGAATTATGGGATTCTTGCGGTTCCTCAAAATATTGGGAGTGGTAATCATAGAGGAAATTTGGTTGAGAGTAAGTGAGTGTCGCATTAAAATCCTCCATCAGCATTTCGAGGTCGGGATTATGGGATTCTTGTGGTTCCTCAAAATATTGGGAATGGTAGTTGTAAAGGAAATCTGGGTGATACATAGTTTTGTTTTTTTTGTTGTTTTTTTTTGTTTTTTTTTCAACAAGAGTGCCTTAGTCTATACGGTGCAACATGGAATCACAATATTGACCGTTGGTCCCCGGAAACGGCACCAAAAACTTGATGCTCCGCAAGTGCACGGATTTATCGAAGTAATATAAAAGATTGTCAAACCCACAGAGACCAATGTCAATCTACTGTAATCTATCGTTGCTTTATAAAGCTAAGGCTATGATTAAAATGGTACGAATGGAAATATAAATGCTAATTACTAAAGGTTTGAAAATAACGATAAAACGAGCCCGAAATATGGATTCTGTGTTCCTAAGGGACTTGTAGAATACGGGTACTAATTATGACTATATGCCTACTCTGTAGAATATACCGACTTAAAGGCTCCGCCTCACACTCTCGCGGTCTTAACTAAAGCCATATCTCTTAATCCCAAGATTTTACTCTCGCTCGCCCGGTAACTAAGAAACACTATTTGAAAGCCAACAATATCCTAATCAACATCTAAAGCGTTATCGCTGTATTTAGATATGATGCCTAATTTCTACTATCCGGTTCGCTCCTCACGCTCTTGCGAATCTCGGCTAAAACCCTTATATGCTTCTCACTCTCATGACAAATCAATGTTAAACAACCCCTCGCTCTCACGACAAAGCTACTTAAATTACGCATAGAAATTATAACCAAAACGACATACAATCGTGATTTCGTACTTAATACATCCACGGAGTCCCGTTGGTAACGACTGTTCTCATACGTCGGACTCAAGACATTTTAACTAGACATGTAATTAAACATAAACATAATAAACATGATAAACATAATTAACGACAGCATGCTTGAACGATTATAGAATACGATAACAAAAATAATAAAGCGATAAATAAAGAACCTGTAAATGCGGGAAAATAAATGGAGACTTGAATTAAACGGAACTGGAAATACTTTTAATAATATGACGGCAAGATTGATGATCCAAGAGTACAACAGAAATAGAATACAAACTAGTGTGACAATCCCTCAATGTGAGTTATTGTCACTTTTACAAGTGAATATATGCCTAAGACTACGAAACAAATTTGACAGCGCTTCCGCGCAAACTTGGATACAAATGCAGACCCACAAGGGTCTATATATAGAGGAAAAATGGCTCCAAGAAGGTCTGGCACGACTTTGAATTCAAACCAAGTAAAACTGTCAAACTGCCACTGAAAAACTGCTCCCGCGCATAATGGCGACCGCCGTATGCCTAATGGCGACCGTCATTGCTTCAAAAGGTGATTTCCCTCCTTTTTTGGGACATGGCGAACGCCTTTCTCCTCTGTCGGGGTAAATAGCGAGCGTCATTCAGTTGGGGAGGCCAAAACTTGTATTTTTGCTATTTTTCTTCACTCTTCAGCTCTGTTTTCGCTCTTTTTTTCATACTTGCCGATTAAACACCTGTCGACATAAAAACAAAGGAAAACATAATAAATCAAAGCAAATAGTATGAAAGACTGATAAAACGGTACTAAAAGTGCGCGTAATTAGTCGGAAAATACGATACGAATTCGTGTTATCAATCCTTCATGAATTTCTTTCATCATTGCGTCTACTTCTGGTATGTCTACGCATCAGAGCAAGACCATGTCAAAGTTTCTCTTATAGAGGGTATCACTGCTCAGGAAGAAGTTTCCGACCAGTCTTCTGAGGGTCTTTCTGTCCTTTCTGGATGCCCCAGGTGGGTACTCTTGTTTATGAATGAGGCATTTGATATCGTGATACCAAGGTTTGTCGTCTATGACTGCTTCAATCGTGAAGATGTAAGCGGGCCGTTTAAGGCGCATTATGTCAATCGTAGGTACGTCGTTCCATTTACCTACACTAATCATGGAAGAGAGGGTGGCTAATGCATAAGCCATGTTATTCTCTTCACGAGGGATATGATGAAACTCGATTCTGTTGAAGAAGGGTAACAACCTTCTTGCGTAATCTTTGTAAGGAATTAATCTTGATTGGTATGTGTTCCAATCTCCTTTGATCTGATTAATAACCAGGGTTGAGTCGCTGTAAACACCCAAGTCTTTGATCCTTAAGTCGATCGCTTCTTCGAGACCCATGATACAAGCTTTGTATTCGGTCTCGTTATTTGTGCACTTGAATGTCAGTCTGGCGGTGAAAGGAATGTGGGTACCCTGAGGTGTTATGATGATTGTCCCAATTCCGTTTCCATAATGATTGACAGCTCCGTCAAATATTAGTCCCCATTGGGAACCTGGTTCTGGCCCTTCATTGGGTAGCGGTTCATCGCAATCTTTCATTTTCAAGTACATGACATCTTCGTTTGGGAAGTCAAATCCGACTGATTCTTGATCGTCAATTGGTTGATGAGCCAAATGATCGGCTAAAACACTTCCCTTGACAGCTTTTTGAGCGTGGTACTCGATGTCGTATTGTGACAACAACATCTGCCAACGGGCAATTCTCCCGGTGAGAGCAGGTTTTTAAAGACATACTTGATTGGATCCATTTCTCAGATTAACCAAGTAGTGTGGCGAATCATGTGCTGGCGAAGACGTTTGGCTGCCCAAGCCAGAGCGCAACAAGTTTTCTCGAGCATAGTGTACCGAGTTTCACAGTCTATGAATTTCTTGCTCAAATAGTAGATGGCAGACTCTTTCCTTTTTGTTTCGTCTTGTTGGCTAAGTAAACAACCCATTGAGTCTTCCAAGACTCTTAAGTAGATAATCAGTGGTCTTTCTTCCACTGGAGGTGATAGAATAGGTGGGTTCAACAGATATTCCTTGATACTGTCGAAGGCGGTTTGGCAGTCATTTGTCCAAACGCAGTCCTGATTCTTTTTGAGTAATTCGAAAATCTGAGCACAGGTCGCGGTCATGAGGAATATAAATCTGGAAATGTAGTTCAAACGTCCCAGGAATCCCCTGACTTGTTTTTCAGTCTTTGGAGAAGGCATTTCTTGAATGGCCTTGACCTTGTCAGGATCAACCTCAATTCCTTTCTGGCTGACGATGAACCCTAAGAGTTTCCCTGAACGGACACCGAATGTGCACTTGTTGGGATTCAAGCGGAGTTTGTACTTTCTCAACCGCTCAAATAGTTTTGACAGGTGGGTCACATGCTCCTCCTCTATTCTAGATTTTGCAATCATATCATCGACATATACCTCGATTTCCTTGTGTATCATGTCATGAAACAGAGTAGTCATGGCCTTTTGATAGGTTGCCCCGACGTTCTTCAAACCGAACGGCATTACCATGTAACAAAATTTACCCTATGGGGTGATGAAGGAAGTTTTCTCAATGTCTTCTGGCGCCATTTTGATCTGATTATAGCTCGAGAATCCATCCATGAAGGAGAAGACTTTGAACTTTGTTGTACTGTCTACCAGCATGTCAATGTGTGGTAAAGGAAAGTCATCCTTTGGACTAGCCTTGTTTAGATCTCGGTAATCCACACACATTCTGACCTTTTCGTCCTTTTTCGGAACTGGTACGATGTTGGCTAACCATTGAGGATATTCTGACGTGGCGAGGAAACCCGCAATTTGTTTCTGTACTTCCTCTTTGATTTTGATGGCCATGTCTGGATGAGTTCGTCTCAACCTCTGTTTTACCGGCGGACATTCCGATCTTAACGGTAGATGATGTTCCACGATGTTGGTATCCAACCCTGGCATATCCTGATAGGACCAAGCGAATACATCGGGAAACTCTTTGAGAAGATTTATCAAACTTTCTTTGACAGTTGGACTGAGCAGTGCCCCAATCATGACTTCTTTTCTCTCCTCTTCTGAACCCAAGTTGACCGTTTCCAACGGCTCTTTGTGAGGTGTAATGGACCTTTCTTCTTGTCTGAGTAATCGGGAGATCTCTTCTGGAATTTCTTTGTCGTCTTCTTCTTCAGCCCCAAATACCGGGAATTCAAAGTTGGAAGAAGGCATTGGATCGTATGTTTTAATGGGGTTTAAAACAAGCAATCTGCATGACGTGATGATTGTTTAGAAGAGATAGAGAAAATGCAAGAGTGTGTGCAGTGTATTGTTTGATAACTGCTTTTTTTTTATTATTTGTATTGTTTTTTAGGATTACCATTTTCTGAAAAAGAGAAAAGAGTAAATAGCAATAAATGCGAAAATTACAGAATGACGTTTATTTATTTATGATTTTGTCGATTCTTGAAACTACATCCCTATAAAACAAAACTTTTTCGCATTGGACGAAGCGAAGAGAGACATTTACAGAAAGTGAGCCCTATAAAAACATCTGTTTCACCTGGGCAGGGTGAAAGGTCAAAACAAATATGGCAATTACTTAGACTTATGGACGACTTTCGGGACATTGACAGCAACCCATTGGCGGCGAACTCCTCGGTAAATCACAAAGTCTGGTACCTTCTTTCTTGACTTGTCTTTAGAAATAACGCTGATTTCTGATAGAGCAGGATCATTGGAATCTGTCTCCCAGGCAGAGTTGTCGTAGGAGGATTCCTCGGTTGTATTTTGCATAGTATTTGTGCTCTCAGGAAAATCTCCCCATCCAATAGGCTGGATGTCTTTGAGCCTGATACGAGAGCTTTCAGGAGCAGTGTATTTGATCATGAAGTCGTACTTTCCACTCGGTTGTCCTAAGGTGTCCCACACTTCTTTGGAACTGGAGGAGTTATCTCTCTCAATGACGTTGACCTCGGGAAAGGCATAGTTAATGAATTCTAGTCCTGCAATCTTTGCAAATTCATCGTCATGCTGGATATTTTTTGAATGACCTGAGTGTTGATCCCATGACATGGTGGGGACGTAGGTATTCTTTTCAATGATGCTCGGCTGATTTTCATTGTTCGGCTGATTTTATTGCCCCAAGTCTCCTAGGTACGGCTGCCAGATAGGCAGACCATCCATCGGGCCATAATAGTCGTGGTCAAAGTTGTCTTTCATCAGAGTGTCCTCCTCTAATGAGTTGTTTGGAGCACGGCATCCTTCTGGATCACAATCTTCGTATATCATTTCGACATCTGACCTCGGTATAAATCTCAGACTTTGTGCCGGAAAGCAAAATGGTGTAGGCACCTCTTCCTGAGACATATAACCGTCCTCATTAAGATAGGACTTCCATTCCTCATCTGTGTCGGAGGAATCTCCCTTGTTGATGGTATGTACTTCTTGAGACACTAGGTGAAGGAAACCTCCACTATGGAAGAAGTTATGAATGGGATGAAGACTTTCATCGTTAGTAGCTGTCTGGGTACAGGTTGCAGAAAAACCAAGACCCTTCTTTGTTTTATTATTAGTAGGAATGACAAGCTGTCCCCATCCTTTTGCGTTGTTACTTTTGATCACTTCGAGAGCATCTTTGTATGAGGATATTGATGTTCCTTTCTCTAACAGATTCCCATTGCTCACCGAGAGTGCCTGGAACTGAGTTCCAACAACCTCCTCGGGTTCTACACAAGTGGATAATGAAAGGTTACTCACGATCAAGGCTTGCTCTCCACAGACCGTGACGAGTTGGTCATTCTTGACAAACTTCAGCTTCTGGTGAAGTGTCGAAGTGACTGCCCCAACCTGGTGTATCCAAGGTCTTCCTAATAAGAAACTGTATGTTGCCCGGGTGTCCATGACCTGGAAAGTGACTAGGAAAGTGTGAGGACCGATAGTTATGAGAAGGTCGACTTCGCCAATAACTGTTTTTCTGGACCCGTCAAATGCTTTGACGACGACCTCACTACCTCTCATCGGAGATCCTTTGAATGATAGTTGCATTAGAGTGGACTTCGGCATAACGTTGAGAGCCAATCCGGTGTCTACCAGTACGCTGGCTAAGGCATCGTCCTGGCAGTTGACTGTGATATTGAGCGCCATGTTGTGACTTTTGCCTTCTTCTGGCAATTCCTCATCACTAAACCCCAAGTTGTTGCAGGAATTGATGTTAGAGATGATGCTATCGAACTGTCGTATTGACACACCCTGTTCCACAAAGGCCTGCTCTAAGACTTTTTGTAGAGCCTCTCTATGGGCTTCGGAACTGAGTAAAAGTGATAGCACTGAGATTTTTGAAGGAGTTTGTAACAGCTGATCAACAATGTTGTATTCACTCCTTTGGATGAGCTTCAGCATCTCATCATCGTTATTTGAAAGGTCGAGATCACTGGATTGACCGGCTAGCAGATTGGGAGCTTTCGTTTGAAGTTCCTTTTCTCTGCTAGGTTCTGCAACTCCTCTGTTGAAGATTCGACCGCTCCGTGTTACTCGACTGATGTCTGCAATATTCACGACGGAGGGTAATGGAATTTCCTTTCCATTCTCAACTGTTGTTGCACCGTATTTATAAGGGATAGCCTTAGTTGATTCATACAGTACTGGTCCTGGTAGATAGATAACTACAGGAGCCTTTTGATTTTTCTGACTGTCGTAAGTAACTTCAATCAATTCCTGGTTAGGAACTTTCAATTCGTCAAGTAGAGGGATGATGGTACAAACATATTTGGCCCTCTTATAATCAAAGATTACAACCACGTCCCTGATTTGATCAGCGAAATAGTCTGGCATCGAGTTGATTGATCCAGAACTTGGACACGGTTGAATCTCTTTGCGGTCCAACTGACTTTGAAGGGCTGCTCGCATGAGGTAACATCCTTGGGTATTTTCCAAGCAAACTCTACAACGCTCGTAGTAATGTGGTGGCACCTGGCCACGTCCGCTTTGAATGCAATGTAACCTCACTAGATTTGTTTCTAGAGATCGGACATCCTGACTTTGATGCCTAGTAGGGTTCCCATTAACCACAATGATTTGTTGTGTGTCTTCATCCATATAGATTGGAAGCCACCAGTGGTTTAACAAGTGTTGCAAAGTTCTTTAAATGAGAGCACATCCTTGGTCACTCTCATTACATGCTGTACAGCTCAGATAATCATGTGAAGTGAGAAAACCGAGTTAGACTTGCTTGGCGTGTAACTCCACCAAGCTGGTTTTCATCAAATGAATATCGAAGATTTGAATCATGTTGATTTGATAAGGATTTTTATCATGGTAGTACTAGATCCATCCAAGATCCATCTAACGCTGGAGGGCCTCGTGTACAAAAGAGCATCCCTGTTTAATTACCGAGCAAGTCAGACAGGAATTGTAATCATGTCATGGCAGATTATGATACTGGCTTTGCCTTGAGTGCATTGCCACCAAGTTGACATTCATTGCACGGATTTCGTGGTTCTGAATGATGTTGGAACTCGTATAAGTCATGTAAACTCCACGAATTCGGTGTTCTTGGATCCATCCGAGATCCAACTGTTCCTGTAGAGCTGATTGCACCACAGAACATCCTTGATTGTTTTTAGAGCAGATATCACACTGATGATGATTATGCGGTGGAACATGGCCGTATCCACTCTGTCTACAATGCATCTTGACCAAGTTAGCCCTCAATAAGAGTACATCGTGAATTTGATAATTTTTGTTAGATTGTCCCTCTATCAAATTTACTGTGGCTTTCTTGTGTTGAGGCAGCGGGTTTGTGAGAACATTCGGATTCGTATCTTTGAAAGATAAGACCCCGCTCCTAACAAGCTTTTGCACATCGGATTTGAAACTGAGATAGTTTTCTATGTTATGCCCTGGTTCTCCTTGATGGTAAGGGCAAGTCTGATCCGCTTTGAACCAAAAAGGCAGATTTTTCGGTACTGTAAGATGAGCCCTGGTTTGGACATTCCCCTTGACCAGTAACAACGAAACAGTTCGACGTATAACACCAGTAAAGGGTTGAACCCCGGTGGTCGCGTTGTACGGTTGTTGTTGTACGGAGGACGGGCCTGCTGAAGAGGTTGTTGTGTCCTTTACTGATATTACTGTTGATTCGGTTGGCTCTGAGCAACCTGAGGTTGATACGTAGGAACAGGTGCAGGGTTGATAGCAGGAGTTACGGATGCTACTGGTTGGTATCGTCACCTTTGCTTTCCGAGAGAGATATTCCCAATATCTTGCTCTTTTTTCTTAGGGAGAGCACTACCATATCATTTTGTACTACTTGATGATTCTGCGTCCTTAACTAAACGTCCTTCTCGGACCGCTTCCTCAAGAGGAACTCCTATGCCCACCATCTCGGTGAAGTCACTGGGCGCACTGACGACCATTCTGTCGTAGTAAAATGAACTTAAGATTTTCAAGAAGATCTTTGTCATCTCTTTTTCCTCGAGAGGTGGACAAATCTGAGCGGCAATTTCACGCCATCTCTGAGCATACTCCTTAAAGGTTTCCTTGTCCTTTTGTGACATCGATCTGAGTTGATCTCTGTCCGGTGCCATGTCCAGGTTATACTTGTATTGTTGAACGAAAGCTGCGCCAAGATCTCTGAAAGTACCGATCTTGGTGCGGTTTAAACCCATTTACCACTTTAATGCGGCACCGGTTAAACTATCCTAAAAGTAGTGAATTAGTAGCTCCTGGTTCTTTGTCTGAGCTAACATTCGCCGAGCGTACATCACCAAGTGGCTTTGAGGGCAAGAGTTACCCTTGTGTTTTTCAAAATGGGTACCTGGAACTTGTGCGGAATTTTCACATTGGGGACCAAACAAAGGTCTGCGACGTCCTTTCCAAATAAATCCTAACCGCGAAGGGCTTGCAGTTCTTTCTGAATCTCCAAGAGTTATTCCTGGAACTCATTCATTCTGTCGAACATACTTTCATTTCCCCCAGACGGTATCTGTGGAATCTGTCCTTCCAGGACAGTGTGTACCACGGGTGGTGGTATAGTCATTATGGCAGTGACTCTAGGTCCCTCCCGAAGTTTGTAACCTTCAGGAGTAGCTGTCATGCCCCTGGCATCTTCGCTTTCCCGAAGTTTGTAACCTTCAGGCCCAGCGGCTCCTGCTGAAGTTTTCGGATCTTCAGTGATCGGCGAAATATATCCCACCGGGATATAGTTAATAGGCATGCCCCAGGGACGATCTTTCTGCATTTTGTACCTAGGATCATACTTCTCCACTATGGGCGTTGATGTGATCTCTGAGATCACAGTCCTTTATTGTTGCATCTGAGCTTCTGCTAGAGCTTGCATGTCATTATGAAGCTTTCTCAGATCCTCTTTCAGAGTGTCGATCTCTTCCCTCAACTCTCTGTTCTCTTCCTCGAGATCATCCATCTTTTTCTGACGATTGGCCCGAGTATTGTACGAATGAGACAGTTTGACTCTTGAATCGAGACGCAAACGTAAGATTCGTAGGTAAGAAGAATGCGTTTATGCGAGAATGATGAATGATATGCAATGATTATATTAGCTATTTTTTATTTAATCAAAATAAACTTCGACAATAGGATTGCAAATATCAAACAGTGGGGAAACCCCGTTTTATTGAATTCAACGGATTGCGGAATTGAAATACAGTAATTTACATAGTGCTGTAAAAGGAAATCTAAACTTATGGGTCCTGAGTCCTCTCTGGAGCGAGCTCAGTTGCTGGTTCCGATACTTTCCTTTTCTTTTACCGGGGCTCTTGGGCCGTTGTCGGGTTGTCATTCCTTTGCCAAGTGAAAGGAACGAGCAAATTCCTTTGGTCATCCTGATTTTCTACAGCATGTTGCTCTAAAATGTCGATCAGAGCATCTTTATCTTTCAATAGTTGTTGTATTTTCTTGCACTCTACATTGAGAATACAGTACTTGTTCCTCCAAGACCTCTTGTCTTGCTGAACTTTGTTGAGAGTAACCTGAAGTTTTTCCATCTCAGACATAAAATAAAGGACAGAGTCCCTTAATGGAAGAAATTCCTGACGAGGGTAATTCATCCTCAGCTTGAGAGCTCTAGTTTGTACCCATTGGAGATAAGGCTCCACCGAGACACAATCTGGTTTTCTTAGAGACTCTCTTCCTTTCCTATGAATGTGTTTCCAGGCATGCACGATTTTCGTCTTTAGTGCCCTGTCTTTTTCTCCTTCTTTGAAGAAAAGACCTTCCAGATGAGCATTACGCAGGACATGCCTCATCGGATATCCAAATTGATGATGAACTAAAATTGGATGATAGTTGATTCCTCCCTTAGTTCCTATAAGGGGTACATTTGGGAAATTCCCACAACGGTCAATGATTCTGATCCCGTCATAGGTTCGATTATACCAATCGATGTCAGAGTTGGTAAGAGACATGATTCTCTGTGACCAACATAAAGTATTCTTTTGATCCCAAAATGCAGCAGACTTGGGCAAGTGGGAAATGAGCCATTTGTACATCAGGGGTACACAACATGTGATCCTTCCTCCGCTGTACAAATTCCTTAAGTGTACTGAATGATAAACATCTGCGAGCAAGGTCGGTACAGGGTTTCCAATCAGGAAAATCTTAATGGCGTTGATATCTACAAAGTTATCGATGTTGGGAAACAAAAATAACCTGTAGGTGAGCAAAACAAAGATGCTATCGAAAGCGGCCACGTTCCCTATACTAGCAAAGTGTAGAGCTTTCTTTGTCAATAACTGGGCTAGCAAACCCTGGATTTCACCCTTAGTGGTCATGTGAGTCCTGACCTCTGACTCGTCCAAATAAATTGCTCTCGCAATGGTTTTATCTTTTGGGATTTCTTCCAGTCCAGAAAAGGGAGCTTGATCAGTAATATGCAAATCAGTCAGGTGAGAGTACTCCTCCAGTGTTGGTGCTAGTTGATATTCCAGGAATATGAAACAGTGATAGACCGGATCATAGAACTGGATTAGCGTAGACAGGATTCCTTCAATTACATGGACCCTTAACAGAGACAGCAGTCCTCCATACTTAGCTCTGAAAGCCTCGGGGTTGGTGATCATCCTCTCCAGACCTCTTAAGTCCTCTAGTTTTGGAACCTTGAAGGTGTACTTGTGAGTTTTTCTTCTACCGAAATCCATTAGCAATCCCTTTATCTGACATTTGTAATCATTGTCTTAGTTTAATTTGAAAAAGAGAGACTAGAAGAGAAGATTTTTCTTTGTTTTAATGTTTTTTAGATGAATGCATGAATGCAGCACACAAAAACATAGAAAAAACATGGGGTCAAAGGGTCGGTGTCATGAAGTCAAGGCTCTACCCATCCCCAAAGGTTTATACTGGTGATTTTTGTACCTGTCCGTAAAATCATTGACCCCTCTTGGGATAACAACATCAAGTGGATCGCCAGCGAGCTGATGCATCTTAGAGTGATCTCAGATGAGGGTACTATCGTGTGACAACTATTTCCGATAGCTTCCGCACTACAAAATGGTTTCAGTCTACTAAAAACCTTAGCTTCTCAGATAACCCAATCGACCACACTACTTTCAACAACCAAATTCGTATAGGCAATGTATCTGCAAAGGGAGTCTCCATTGAGTTTAATGGTCGACCGGGGACTCTTAGCTGAGATTCACTCCCCGCAAGATTACCCGTATAATGCCATCACCTATCTTAGGTGTATACTCAATCTTTCCACATGCGGCATCACACGCATTCCCATTAGCAGAAAAATAAACACAGATATCAATTAGGAAAAGCAGTATATATATTTGTCTTAATCATCCTAGACCTCTAGTCTTATGATCCTATACAGACAATGACTCCCCAACAGAGTCGCTATTTCTATGACATTTTGTTGAATTTAAGGTTTCCACCGAAGATTGTAAGAAAGAGAACTGGGCCCCACGGTGGGCGCCATTTTTCTGTAGCGCGATTTTTGTGGTCTTGAATCAGGATCGCTTGGGTACTACAGTTTTATTCATTTTTTATCCTATTGAGCTGATTAAGGAAGGGAAATAGATGTCTCCAATTAACCCTGCTTGCATACTGAGTTTAAACAGCTGTCTGTTAGGTTACAGATGCTATTAAGATGTGGGTCCCTCTTCGGTTTATTTTGGTAAGATCGGAATGTCTGGATTATTTACGAGGTTTTTGGTAAGATGTTAGGATTTGGTGCTTTTGGGTTGATATATGGGGGTACTGGATTTTGGGTTGTTGATTAGTATGCTCGCTAAGATTTTGTAATCTTATGCCTACGTATTCCCGTTTGACGAAATAGGGAAATCAGAGCGATCATAGTTCCTCCTATTCTATGGGAGGAAAAAAGGTTGTTTTGGTGTCTTGTTCAAAGCCCAAGACGTGAAGCGAAAGGTGGTTTGTATCTTGTTCAAATCCCAAGATGTGAAGCTAAAGGGTTTTGGCTGAGAGAGAATTTTTCATCTCTAAAGAGGAGTTGTCGATGTCTGTATGCTGTGAACAAGGCACAACCTTGATGCTAAAAGGTTGATTAACTCAATCGGGTTTTCTTTATTCAAAGCCTAAGAGGAGGCGGGAATTTTGACTTTTTCGGGGAAAATGTTCTTTCTGTCTTGTACAAAGCCCAAGATTGAGGCTAAAAGGGATTTTGACTCCGTTGGGGAGAATATATCTTGTATAAAGCCCAAGATGGAGGCTGAAATGGTTTGACTCAACAAGAGAGTACTTTTATCTGTCCTGTATAAAGCCCAAGGTGGTGGCTAAAAAGGTTGACTCAACAAGAGAGTCTGAAGGTGATTGACTCAACAAGAGAGTCTGAAGGTTATTTGACTCAACAAGAGAGTCTTTTATACTCAACAAGAGAGTGATTTGTTGTCTCGTACGAAGCCCGAGATTAAGGCTAAAAGGAGATTGACTCAACAAGAGAGTCTTTTATACTCAACAAGAGAGTGTTTTTATATGTCTTGTACAAAGCCCAAGACGGAGGCTAAAAAGGAGATTGACTCAACAAAAGAGTCTTTTATACTCAACAAGAGAGTGTTTTATATGTCTTGTACAAAGCCCAAGACGGAGGCTAAAAAGGAGATTGACTCAACAAGAGAGTGTTTCTCTATCTCGTTTGAAGCCCGAGATGGAGGATAAAAGTGGGTGACTCAACAAGAGAGTCTGAAAAGGTTAGCTCCGCTAGGGAGAACCATTTGTACAAAGCCCAAGAGGAGGCTACCTTACCGCTGTGGATTCTGGAGATCCTGAAGCGGGTCCAAGTACGGGGAACTCTCATGAGAGAGACCGGGTTTCAGAGTGATCGGTGTTTCTTCCTATGTTTGAAAGGATCTTGAGAATGTCTTTGAGACTCAAGGGTCTTAGACTGTCCAAGTCTAGGGTTTTGGCATTGAGGATTTGGAAGAAACTCAAGAGATGCCATTCACGGAGAAAATATCATCTCTGGGGAGTTAGAGTTTCTTTGACAATTTCTAAGGGTGACAGTCTGAGAAAGGGTTCACCGAGAATGCTGCCTTTCACGTTTCCATATTGTTTAACCCTAAGAGAAGGGAATACTGTATCTGGAATCCTACGGGGGATCTAGTTTGGTTTGTATTTAAGAGTGACCAACAAGCTTTACCTAGCGCTAGACGTAGTTTCCGGGGAAAACTCTAAATAACTATACTAGTATTACACAGTGGATATGTGACAAGTATATAAAAGGGTGTGAAAGAAGACTTACAGTGAAGCAACCCCACAATACAGTTATGTACATATGAAAGCAGTAAATGAAAGCGGATAAACACTTACCCGTTGTAGAGCTTCCATGCTGTTTTGTTAGTTGTTAAACAAAGAAAGTTTTGATAACAACATATATTTGAATTCAAAATCAAAGGAGAAAGTGCTTTGAAATGATTATTGGGGCTTACAGCTCAAGGAGAGGCCCAAGTTTTAACGACGATCGCACCGTTGTTTTGAAAACTGTACAGAGGGACTTAAGTGAGGCCTAAAAGTTTTTATGTACAAGGGGATGGGTCTTACACTCTATTAGAGGCCCAATAAGTTGTTTTTGTACAAGTGGTGGGGCTTACAGCTCAAGGAGAGGCCTAGGGTGATTTTTGTTAAAAAGGCGACGATCGTGCCGAACTTTTTGACGGTATCAGGACTTATACAATACACTGAGGCCCGAGATTGTTTTATTTACTAAGGGGTTGGGTCTTACACTCTATTAGAGGCCCAAAAAAGTTTTTAAATAAAAGAAATGGGACTTACAACACGAGGGTAGGCCCAGATGGTTCTCGTTTTGAAATGGCAATTGGGCAGGGATTTTTGAAATCGCAGTGGGACTTATACAATAACTGAGGCCCAAATTATTTTGGTTTCAAAAAGGATTGGGTCTTACACTCAATTAGAGGCCCATGAGTGTTTGAAACTGATTGATGAGGGTGAATTAATCAAAACCCTAATTTTGTTTTCCTTTAAAAGTAAATATTTAAAGAAAATCAATAAAAATGATAAAAATACCAAATAAGTTTGGATAAACCACTTGTGATTTTTGTTTAAGGTTTGAAAAATGAGGTTTTAATCACAAAATGATTTAGAACTCATTTGGTTTTGATTTTCAAAATAAACATTCACTTTTAAATGTTTAAAAATAATTAAAAATGAATTTATTCACAAAAATACTAATTATATTAAATAAATAATATAAATTTGATTTTTTTGTGGAATAAAATATTTCAACATTTTTGTGATTTTTTGCAAAAAGAACCAATAAAAAATGATTAAAATTGAGGAAGTTATTAAATTTTCAAATCATTAAAAATAATATGAAAAATAATAAAAAAAAGTGAAAAAAAACCATTAAAAAGGGGTCTGGGGCGAGGGGGATTCGAACCCCAGACCTCTTGTGTGCAGTGTGCGTGCCTTACCCTTGGGGTGGTGATACGTCCGTGTATCAAACCCCAGCCACAGATATACAAGGCTTGCCTTGTTCTTGGCCTGGCCAAGACATGGTTTTTGGTCAGAAACGTGAAGGCCATAACTTCCTCATTTCTCCATGGATGAAGACAAAATTTATATGCATCTGGCCTAGAATTTCCTAAGGAATCCAATAATGGTGGTGGTTTTTCCAGAAAATCAATCCTCCTAAAAACCCGATAGTGATTTTGAAATAGGCCATAATGTGCATTTTCTGTGCTACCTCTTGGTACAACCATGAATTACATGATGAATTGGTTCAAACACAACACATATAACATGTAGGAGATGTGCATGATCAATGGACCTCAAAGCAAGGCATATTTTAAAGAGTTCAAGTTGATGTGCTTACCTCTTTAGGAGCTTTTTGGGCAATCTGTCAAGTGCCTTGTTCCAGAAATGTTTTGATGCTTTGAACACTCTCAAATGATCCCTTAAAAGCTTTTAGGATGATTGGAATCGACTGGAAACCTCAGGAATGGAAATTGGCCCTTTCTTGCAAAAGGGGCAAAAGTGGCCAAAATAGCAACTCTCTCAAATGATGTTCCAGATGTGTGGAACCATTTGGGACAGTTCAAGGATGATATTTGGAGTGTGTTTGAGGCTTTATCTGGTTTTGAAAGTGACTGAATCAAGACATGGATTGAAAAATACAAAAAAGTCCAATTTTGAGATTTTGAGAGGGGACTTTGTGATTTTGGTGTTATAGGTCACTTGTGAGAGTTTGGACAGCTTAGATATGACATATTGGATGTGTTTGGATCATGAGCTGTGATGAAATTGCTCTCTAACTCAAAAACTCAGAATTACCTTGCTAAAGAAGGCATTTTTACCTAGAGAAAGAGATTTTGAGGAAAACAAGTGTTGTAGTGCTTTGGTGTACTCAAACTGAGCACAAATGAGCTCTATTTATAGTAGAGCAAGTTTGCTTTGGCTGCAATAGTGAATGGCAATTGCTGCAGAGGTTTAGTAAATGTTGATCAATAGGAATCCAAGTCTCCTCTAGCCATTGACTAGAGGTTAGAGCACAGGCTGCTGGTTCCCTAGTTCTTGGATAAGTCTTGACTGAATTCAGTTGGAAAGGGCTCAGTCCATGCCATCTTGGTGCATCCATTAAATGCTCCAAACAAAATTGGAGTCTTGTCCCTCTTTTAGGCATTTCTAGGTTTGGCATGCTACTCTTGGTTCCAAGGACTTTGAAGGCTGATGGATCAGTGTTTGTCCCTCCTTTGTCTCCCCCTGAGGTATTCAGATGGAAAAACTTGTTTGTCATTTGTAAAATTTGTTTAAATCGAGCAAAATGCACAAATTTGCCTTGCCATGACAGTTTGCAGCAAGGCACGTTGTCATTGTCATATCTCATGGCTTAAGTGGAGTTTCATGGAGTTCTTGGCCATTTTGGAAAGCTCTTATATGATACAACACATGTGTGATCATAATTTATCTTGATACTTTTTGGATCCAAGTGAAAAATCCCCCTACTTTTGGAAAAAAAGCAAGACAGATTCTGACTTAGTGAAAATTTCACTAAGTGTTGGAAAAAGTGACATTTCATGTTTTCCGCCATTTTGATAATTCCATAACTCAAAATCCATGATGAGTTGGAATGAGGTGTAGTTAACACTTTTAAAGTATGCCATGAGAGCTACAAATCTAGCTTTGGACCAACCCAAATGGTTGCTTGGATCACAAGTTATGATCCTTGGAAGTTGGTACCCTAGCCACTTTGTTCCATAACTTAGAAAATTTCTAAGTTTTTTATGGTTACCCCTTTTACAAGTTATCCCACTTTTCTTGATTTTTCTTGATGAATGATGATTCAAATCACTCATTAACATCATTTTAGGGTTAGGGAACCATAATTGATCAAAAAATCAAAAAGTCAAACTTTGACTTTTGGGCACAGTTGACTTTTTATCAAATGAATTCTAAACTGTGCGATCCTCTATGAAATCAAGTCTTTGACCTAAATCAAACTAGATGGATTGATTTCATAGGTGTATTGAATCCTGTCCCAAGGATCGGGAGCATGCTCGTGTCAAAAGTCAAAGGCACAGTTGACTTTTTCCGCAAAACCCTAATTATGGTTCTGATGAATTTGAAACTTGTTGATCAAGCTTCTTGGATTAATCCACTGTTGCAAATGAATTAATGTAGTGTGTTAGAGACCCTCAAATCCTCTCTTGAGGTCTTGGCTCATGTTTTGTCCCAAAAGTCAACTTAGGGGTGAATTAGGTCAAGAAACCCTAATTCCTGATTTTTTTTAATGCATCCCCTGAGGTTAAATTGACTTGATGATTGGGTTAATGATGTCCCTTGGAGCATCTTAGGTTGCTCTTTGAAGCATTGGCTCATGCCTAGAGGAAAACTTCCATCTAGAGGCCCCAGTCGACCAAAACCCTAATTTGGTGACACTGGCGATCTTGAGGCTTAATCCACTTGGACTGTTGCAGCCTTGTGCTTAATCCTTGATGTGGGAGTCCTCTTGATCCATTGTGGATCATTCCTTGATTGATCCTTTGTCTAAGAGCTCTGAGAGGGCTTGAAACCCTAAATTTGACTGTAGTGGATGCTCACCCATCTTTGGGGAGACTAATGAGGTATGATGGTCTATCCATATTGTGATGATGATTTGCACAATGATGGGGGGAATCTTAGTGGTCAAAATTTGGGGTATGACACTTGGAACCAAAGGGAAACCTCTAGAACAGAATCTGGCTCCTTCTTGAAAAATGTGTCAAAAGTAGCCAAAATGGAAACTCTTTCAAATGGTGTTACACTTGAGAAACTCTTGTTGGAACAGTTTAAGGATGTTATTTAGAGAGTAGTGTTGGATGGTTTTGAAATAGAATGGATAAAGACATGGCTTGAAAAATGCAGAAAGTCAAAGATATGAGGTTTTGATAGTTGACTTTCTGATTTTGGTGGTTTGAGATGTAGATAAGGGTTTTGACACCTTCAAGGGATAATTTGTGATGTGTTTGGATGGTTGTTTGAATGGTTTAAGCTCTGGTTTTGAAAACCCTAAGTTTACTCTTTGAAACTTTGAAAACTTGAAGTAAAAGAGAGAGAGTGAGAAAATAAGTCTTTGGTATTGTTTCCGTGTGTTTGAATCGATGCAAAATGACCTCTATTTATAGGATAACTTATTTTTTTAGATGAATAGTGTTGGATGAGGGAGCATGTTATTGTCCAATGGATATAGCCATGTAGCTCTAACTTAAAGGCTAAGGTACCAAAAGTCTTCTATAGCATGACTAGAATCTTGACTCAATTGCCATTTGCAGGTTTGAACACTCATTATTTTTGAACTGATATGAACTGGTGTGGCTCATTTCATGCCAATTCAATGCTTCACATAAATGCACAAAAACAAACTTGAATTCATGGCTTTGTAATGATGGTTTTCACATGCTAAGAGATAGAATCCTTGACTTATGGTTCAAAGTTGAAGATATTATGCGATTCAACAAGATTTCTTCTGATCTTGGATGATGAAAAGGCTTGTAAAGTCACCAAATCCGTTTTGAAAAATCGTGTGATGCAAGTAAACATGGAAATTGTCTTGAAAAATCAGTTTGATCATGGCAGGTTGTAAGGATCATATCTCCTTGCTCAAGTAGAATCAATGGATGTTCTTGTACTTTTTGGAAAGCTGAGATATCCTACTTTAACTTTGATGTTTGCATTTGTTCTTAATTCATCTTGGATTTTAGAGAAAAATAGCCTCAAAGTTGGTGAAAACACAAAACCGATTATGCCTAAAAAATTTCTAAGTGTCAAAGTTCAAAAAGTCTTGAAACCCAAACTTCATGGCTTCATATCTCAAAATCTATGCATTTTTGGGGGATGATTCAGCCCATCAATCTTGTTGTATGGAAGAAGATCTATCATTTGAGGTTTGGAGTGCAAAAAATGGTTGCTTGGATCACAAGTTATGGCCTTGTAAAGTTAGGTACTTGAACATGAATTTCCATAACTTAGTGAAATTTTCAATTCTTCCAATTTTGCTTCTTTTGCAAGTAACCTTGATTTTTTGATCAATCCTTGATTAAATGCAACTATGGATCATGTTTTCTTGAATAATAGTCCTTGATGATCAATTTTGTCCAGAAAGTCAAACTTTGACTTTGGGTATTAGATGAATTTTGTGCAGAGAAACCCTAATTCCTGATTTTCAATGAATGAATCCTCTGAGGCAATTTTAAACTTATGAATGCACTTCAAAGGTATATTTGAGTGTCTTGAATCATGTCCCAAGGTTTGAGATCATGTCTTGGTCAAAATTCAAAAGTATGGTTGACTTTCCCTCATAAACCCTAATTTGTGGACCAGATGATTTTGAATTTTTGCATTGCTTATGAATCTGGCTCCTTGTATCAACCAAACATATTATTGGATCAATATGATGCATTCAAGGACCTTGACACATATCTTGAGGTTTTGGATCATGCCTTGCTTCAAAAGTCAACTCAGGGATTGAATTAGGTTAAAACTCTAATTATGGTGTACTGAGGGTCTTGAGGCTTGATGGGCTTGTCATGATGCAATTTTGCACTTGATTATTGATGAGTGAAAGTTCTTGATCTTCATGGTTGATATAGAGACTTGTGGTGTTGAATATGATGCTTATCCTTTGACAATTCATTTGCTTGAGTTTTAGGGGGATCACCTAACCTGTGGAGCAAGTAAGTACACATATCTTGTACTTGTGATGGGTTAGTGATGCATGAAAGTATATCCATATGATATGTAAATGATGTGGAATCTTACGGTTAAAATTTAGGGTATGACACCGCCCCGCCCCCGGGTATTCCAATTTACTTTAATGCCCTTATTTTACTTATTTTAATATTCATTTATTTTCTCAAATATATCTTCTAAAACTAAATTAATTAAAATAGAATGAAACAAATTTGAGAAAAACCTTTCATTTTCTCTCATCTTCCTCTCAACATAGACAATGAACATCTCATCTAGTCATCTTTCTCTCAACATGGAATCGTGAATCTAGACTTTGTGGATCGCGAACCTCTCATCTCCCTCTAAGCACAGAATCGTGAATCTACCATTTCTCCCCTTGATTTCTCAAATCAACCGCAAGGTAATCTATTTCTCATTCTCTTTTGATTTTATGTCTTTCAATAAATCTATTGTTTCATTCAGTTTTGGATTTTCTGGGTGCTTAATTATTAATTGAAAACTCTATATTTTGTTTGATGGGTATGTGTTTGATAAAATGTTTGATGGGTATATGTTTTTGCTCCTCAGATGATTTTTTCTTTCTTCAATTTTATTTATTGGGTCTATACTTTTGCTCCCCAGATGATTTTTTTTCTTCACTTGTAATTATTTGAAATTTTTTTATTATTGTTTGTTGAAAAATTGATGTAAACTAACTTTTCATCGCTGCAGTTTTATTACCAGTGCAACATTTGTTTCATGCTTTGAGAGTTGAATTAACATTTATTTCAACTGTAGGTTTCATCACTGTGATTTTTTCTTTCTTCAATTAACATTTGAAAACTCTATATTTTGTTTGATGGGTATGTGTTTGATAAAATGTCTGACTGAGATTAAGGTTCTATTAAGGATCTAATAGCTGCTTGTCAATTGTAGTCCCATGTGATTATGGTTTTAAATGATTAAACGCTCATCAGAAATCCATCTTTGTTTTTTTAGCTTATTTACTTTAATGTAATTTTCTATTTTAGTGAGATTTTGATCCATTATTTTGCTTTATTTTGTTGATGTTGAGTTTCTCAAAACCAAGAATTTAAATATCACATGGACTTGTCTTCAATATAGGGGTTTATATGAAGATACCACAAATTATTTAAGTTTTGTTGTTGATACCTATAAACTGAAAAGTTTTACTGCTTCTTCTACTATTTGGATTCAGAAAAAAAGGATGTAGAATCCAAAACTTGGAATGGCTTCACACGTTCACACCATACTTACCCTCAATTTTTTCCTAAATTTGTTACTTTTTTTACCACTAGTATACTTATAAGTTAATATTAGATTTTATCAATTTTAAATTAATATTTGATTTTATCAATTTTAAATTATTATTTCTTGTTTTAAAATAATTAATCAACTAACATCAATTAGAAAAAGTGATTATTCTAAAAATACTTTTTAAAAATAAGTGTATTAATCAATTCACGTCAATTAGAATGGAAACATTTGTTTTACAAATAAGTCTATTATGAATGGAGGAGGTTTATTCTAAAAATGTCACTCTAATAAATACCGCTATTGAATTTTTCCATACCGTTGAATTTTATAGGAGCCAGAAAGTTGTTGGTAATATGTAGAATGTTAGGTTTATTTATGTTCTTGCACCTCATACTAGTGAAAAACTTTGTGGTGCATTGGTTGAATGTTTGATGGATTGGAACATTGACACAAAATTGTCTACTATCACTTTGGACAATTGTAGCACAAATGATGCAATGATTGAAAAAGTTAAGGCTAAGTTGAAACCGGAAACATTATTAAGGGATGAGGCCTTACTTCAAATGCGTTGTTGTGCACATATACTAAATTTGATAGTAAAAGAAGGGTAAGAAGTTGTGAAAGACGGGATAGAGAGGATTCGAGACAGTGTTGCATTTTGGACTGCAACACCTAAAAAGAAGGAAAGGTTTGAGGAGACACCCAAACAGTTAAAAATACCTTGCACCAAGAATTTAGTTTTAGATTATCCTACTAGATGGAATTCTACCTACAATATGCTTGTTTGCCAAGAACTTTACAATGGAAATTTGCAAAAGAGATTTGTGGAAAATTGAAATTGTTTAATTCTATCACTGAAGTGTTTTCTGGAACAAAGTATCCAACTGCCAATTAATACTTTCCTAAGATTTGTCAGATTAAAGTTGCATTACTTGACTGGATTGAATCCTCTGATGAATTGGTAAAAAGAATGGCAAAAAACATGTTGGTAAAGTTTGAAAAATATTGGAGTGTGATTCATGAAATAATGGGTGTTGCCGCTGTTTTGGATCCTAGGTATAAAACTGATTTACTTGAATATTACTATGGAGTCTTCAATGGGAATGATGTTGATTTCCAAGTTAAGTCAATCAGACAGGTGTGTTACGAGTTACTTTATGATTATCAATAAAAAATGACCAATGAATTTAGAAGTGAATCTCAAACGTTGGATGCTAATGTTGATAATGTTAGTAATTATGGTTTGAAAGACTATGATTTGTATGTCATAAGAAAAAAAAAGAGCTAGAATTTCATTTGTTAAAACGGAGTTGGATGTTTATTTGGATGAGGAAGTTTTACCAAGACGTCCAGATTTTGATATTTTATTGTGGTGGAAGTTGAATGGAATTAAGTATCCAACACTTCAAGCAATTACAAAGGATGTATTGGCAATTCCTGTTTCTACTGTAGCTTCTGAATCTGCATTTAGTACAAGTGGTCATATCGTAAACCCTCATCGAAGTCAACCTCACTGGACCACTTTAGAAGCTTTGATGTGTGCAAGAAATTGGTTATGGAGTGCCGAGAATACTGGTAAGACCTATCTTGTTTTTTATTTTTTATTTTTACTTGCCAAGACGATCATTGACTATATTTTACTATATTGATAGGTAATTTGAAATCTAACGTGGGAAATGAAAATGCTATTTTACTCATTGAAATTGAGTCTGATGATGAAGGTATTATTCATACTATATGTATTTTTCGTTTGAACGATGTGTGTTTGGACCACTTTTGTGATTATTAGTTAACTTAAAAGAATTGTGCTTTTGTATTATAAGAATAGAAAGCACACTATTTTTCTTAAGTATGATTATTGGTTGTGCTGACATGTAAATGTAAAGGATTCTTGTTTGTGAGTAAATGGTTTTATTCAAAATATTTCATAGTTATCATGTAGTTCTAATAATTTTCTATGTAGGACATAAACTAATAAATTTGCTTTAAAATATTCGGTCTCCGTAAGGTACAGTAAAAGAGGCTTTACAGTTTTATTCCCTTCAAAAATTGTTAACTTTTATATCATGAAATTCTATTTATGCTTTTCTGTTTAGAACCCCTCCATTAAGTGGTGAGGTCGTTGACAGTGACACAATTCTATCTCACTTTTACATATGCTACTTATTTGTTTTTTATTTGAAATTCAAATAATATTTGTTTAAATAAACCCAAATGTTTATTAGTAATTTAGCTTTAATAAGGGTGAAAAGTTAGAATTGTCTTTGAATTATTAGTACAAACTTTTCTCAAGTAAGACTATTGGTTATAATTGAGTCGTGCATGCATGTAATTCTTGTTTTTAACTAAATAATTTAGTTCAATTTATAAAGAATGAGGATAGCTAGCAAGTAGCATATTATATATACGCTCGTTTGACCTGTGCATGCAAATGAGCTTTTTTTCCAGTTTTATTTAATAGATTTCTTGTACTATCACCTCACTTGTGCTTGATTTTATGTTTTAACTTTTATTTTTTAATACAGATGAGTTGTTGATCAATGGTGCTACTTCTATTTCCAACTCCCGCCTCGAAGATGAATATTATTAGAAAATTTGTGGTTTATTTGGAACCTTTTTTGTTATGATGATTTAGTATATTTAGTTCCATGTTGTTGGATTGGTTCTTTTGTTGATGGTACTGTTTTAGTTTTGTATTTGTACTTTGCAAAAAATTGTTGGTTGTTGTGAGTGATTTGTACTTTGATATATTGAAGGATTACACTCTTTTAATGAATCACAACCAATCATATTTGTGTAACTTTAAAAATATTATGATTAGAATCAAATGTTTGGATCTGAGGGTTATGATTGAAAATATATTTGTAATGGTGTTTAAATATTAAACCCTACAACTATTTACTCAAATTAAGGGTGGCTTTTGTATTTTTGATGTGTTTATTCATGTTGCCCAGATGATTTGTGAAATAAAAAAAAAATCTGTAATTTTTTCTTGAAAAAAAGCAGTTTTTGCGGGTGGGGGTGGGGGCAGGGGCGGGGTGGGGATCCCGTTCCCCATAAATTCTATCCCTGAACAAGTTTGGGGGAAGGGGTGGGTCTACTACAAGGAAGTGGGGGCAGGGGTGGGGCTAGCTAAACCCGTCCCCGCCCCGCCCCGTTGACATGCCTAAGAATAATTATGCTTTGAATAACTTTTTATGTTGATACTTCCTCTATTTCAATAAAGTTTTGAAATTAAGACATGTTGAGTTGTTATAGTTATGGCTTAAATGCAATTTTGGTCCCCTTATTTTTATTTTATTGAGTTTTGATCCTCCTATTTTAAAATCCAAAATTTTGGTCCCCCTGTTTTAAATTTTTTTAATTTTTGGTCCTCCTATTTTAAAATCTGAAATTTTGGTCCCTCTATTTTCATTATTTTGTACTTTTGGTCCCCATATTTTAAGTTTGTTTTGGATTTTAGTCCCCTTCTCAATTAGAAAAGGGGACCAAAAGTCTAAAAAAATTAAAATAAGGGGACCAAAATTTTGGATTTTATAATAGAGTGATCAAAAGTAAAAAAAAAATGAAAATAGAGGGACGAAAATTTCGGATTTTAAAATAGGAGGACCAAAAGTCAAAAAAATGAAAATAGGGGACCAAAATTTCAATTAAGCCAAAAGAAACTAATTTTCAAATAATGCATGTGTTACATATTATTATATATGAGCAACTGATTGAGTTGAATTGTGTGATATCTTGAACATATTTGATGTAGTTACTCTGATTTATATTTATATTTTGCGGGGTATATTTGAAGTGTTACATTAGTGATATTAGAGCAGGTCGGTCTGTCCGGCTAAGTTGTTGAGTCGTTGTATTGTGACAGTTGAATACTGTCTTTGTTGTGACAGTTGAATAATGTCTTTGTTGAGTCGTAGGGAGTTCCTGAAGAAGTATTTTCCTGAGGATGTTTGCGCGAAGAAGGAGATTGAGTTTCTAGAGCAGAAGCAGGATGTGAATCGTGGGAAGCCTTACAGTGCTCCAGTTGATAAGGGTAACCAGAGAGTTGCTGATGGTGAGAGGCCAAGTAAGGGAGAAGTGTATTCTTCTCGTGGATATTCCAACTGTAGAGAGATTGGATATCGTGTTTCTGCATGCGAGAGTACTATGTTGGCTACTTCAAATGTTTTGAGAATGTTGTGTTGTTCCTGAACCCGAATGGAGGTCGGATTTAAGGATAGTGTCGGTTGGCAAAATGGCGTGATCCTTGAGGGAAGACGGTCAGGTGTTCTCATTGTTCGCTTCCTGGTGAAGGGGAATGCGATGTTTCGATTGGAGATGGGCCAGTGGTGTGTTGGGTATCCTGACGTGTTTCCTAAGATGAGCTCGGTTTGTCTTTCGTTGTAACAAGTTAATGTTATTGTTGGAATGAATTGGTTAGAGTTCAATCATGTTCGAATCAATTGTTATAACAAGGTGGTGCAGTTTCTTGCTCCTAATGATGAGAAAGAAACCAGTTTTCTATCTACTAGAGAGTTGAAGGAGCGTTTGGAAGAGGAAACTCAAGTGCTTCTGTTTTTGAATCCTTATTTGTGGAGAGTCAAGCTGTGATTGATGAGTTGCAGGTAGTGCGTGAATTTTCATATGTGTTTCCAGATGATATTTCAGATGTGCCGCCAGAGAGAGAGGTAGAGTTTGTGATTGATCTTGTCCCTAGTTCCAGACCTATTTCTATGGCACCATACAACATGTCAGCATCGGAGTTAGCAGAGTTGAAAAATCAATTAGAAGATTTATTGGAAAATAAATTTGTAAGACCAAGTGTATCGCCTTTGGGAGCTACGATGTTGTTGGTAAAGAAGAAAGATGGCAGTATGAGGTTGTGTGTGGATTACAGGCAGTTGAATAAAGTGACAATTAAGAACAAGTATTCGCTTCCAAGAATAGATGACTTGATGGACACATTGGTGGGTGCACGTGTGTTTAGCAAAATTGACTTGAGGTCGGGTTATCATCAGATTCGAGTGAAGGATGAAGATATTCAGAAGACGGCTTTCAAAACTCGGTATGGACATTATGAGTATTTGGTAATGTCATTCGATGTTTCTAATGCACCTGGAGTATTTATGGAGTATATGAATCGAATCTTTCACACTTACTTAGATCAATCGTGGTGGTTTTTATGGATGATATTCTGATTTATTCTAAGTTGGAAGAAGAGCATGTTGAGCATTTGAGGATTGTATTGCAAGTGTTGAAGGAAAAGAAGCTTTATGCTAAGTTGTCGAAGTGTGAATTCTGGTTGAAAGAGGTGAGCTTTCTTGGTCATGTTATTTTGGTATTGCTGTGGATCCATCCAAGGTAGATGCAGTTATACAATGGGAGGCTCCGAAGTCGGTTACACAGATTAGAAGCTTTTTGGGCTTGGATGGTTATTATCACAGGTTTATTGAAGGATTTTATAAGTTGGAACTTCCGTTGACTTGCAAAGGTAAAGTTTTTGTGTGGGATATTCACTATGAGAAGAGTTTTATTAAGCTGGAGAAAAGGTTGACTACAACTCCAATTTTGATTTTGTCGGAACCAGATGAACCGTTTGTGGTGTATTGCGATGCGTCTTTGATGGGTTTAGGTGGTGTGCTGATGCAAGATGGAAAAGTTGTTGCATATACTTCACGACAACTAAGAGTTCATGAGAGAAACTATCCTACTCATGATTTAGAGTTGGTTGCAGTGGTGTTTGTGTTGAAGATTTGGAGGCATTATCTTTATGGTCCCAGATTTGAGGTGTATAGTGATCACAAGAGTCTGAAGTACTTGTTTGATCAAAAGGAATTGAATATGAGGCAGAGAAGATGGTTAGAATTCTTGAAGGATTATGACTTTTTCTTGAATTATCATCCTGGTAAAGCTAATGTCGTGGCTGATGCTTTGAGTCGAAAGTCTTTGCATATGTCGGCTATGATGGTTAGAGAGTTGGAATTGATTGAGCAGTTCAGAGACTTGAGTTTGGTGTGTGAGCTAACACCGCAGAGTGTTATGTTGGGTATGTTGAAGATTAACAATGAATTTCTTAATAATATAAGAGAGTCAGAAGTAGGATGTGAAGTTGGTAGACTTGATGGTTGGAAGTGATCAGACTGGGAATGGTGACTTTAAAGTAGATGAGCAAGGTGTGATGAGGTTTTGTGACATGATTTGTACTCCAGATGATTCTTAGTTGAAAAGAATGATTCTGGAGGAAAGTCATAAGAGTAGCTTGAGTATTCATCCAGGAGATACAAAGATGTATCGGGATTTTAATAAGATATTTTGGTGGCCTGGATTGAAAAGAGATGTGGCACAATTTGTGTATGCTTGTTTGACTTGTCAGAAGTCAAAAGTTGAACACCAGAAACCTGCAGGGTTGATGCAACCGTTGGATATTTTAGAATGGAAGTGAGACAACATTTCTATGGATTTTGTGATTGGGTTGCAGAATACTCAGAGAGGGCATGATGCCATTTGGGTGATTGTTGATAGACTGACGAAGTCGACGCATTTTGTTCCGTTTAACATCAGTTTTTCTTTACAGAAGTTGGCAGAGATTTATATCCACGTGATTGTGAAGCTGCATGGAGTTCCATTGAGTATTGCGTCACATATAGATCTAATAAGGTTTACTTCCAGATTTTGGGAGAGTTTGCAAAAGCCTTTGGGTTCGAAGCTGAGGTTGAGTTCAACTTATCATCCATAGACAGATGGTCAGACAGAGAGGACTATTCAGTCTTTGGAAGATTTGTTAAGGGCTTGTGTTCTTGAATAAGGGGGTGCTTGGGATAGTCATTTATCGTTGATTGAGTTCACTTATAATAACAGTTATCATTCTAGTATTGGAATGACGCCTTTTGAAGCTTTTTATGGTCATAGGTGTAGGACACCTCTGTGTTGACATGAATCTGGTGAGGGTGTGGTACTTGGACCTGAGATTGTTCAACATACTACTGAGAAAGTGAAGCTGATTCGGGAGAAGATGAAAGCTTCACAGAGTAGGCAGAAAAGTTATCATGATAAGAGGAAGAAGGATCTTTAGTTCCAAGAGGGAGACAGTGTATTCTTGAGAGTCACTCCGGTGACCGGTGTTGGACGTGCCTTGAAATTGAGGAAGCTTACTCCTTGGTTTATTGGTCTGTATCAGATACCAACAAGAGTTGGAGCTGTTGCTTATAGAGTGGCGTCGCCACCAAATTTGTCGAATTTACATGATGTGTTCCATGTTTCATAGCTTCGGAAGTATGTTCCGAATCTGTCGCATGTGATTCCATTGGATGATGTTCAGGTAAAGGATAACCTTATGGTTGAGGCTTTGCCCGTACAGATTGAAAATCGTGAGGTGAAGCAGTTGAGAGGCAAGGAGATTTCTCTCGTGAAGGTAGTGTGGGGAGGCGCTGCCGGTGGAGGTATGACTTGGGAGTTGGAGAACAGGATGCGCGAGGCATATCCTGAGTTGTTTGGATGAGGTAAACTTTTTAGAACGAAAATATTCTAAGTGGGGGAGAGTTGTAACGCCCCAACTTATTTTATTTTGATTTCCATAATTTAATTATATGTTTTGTTGCGTATATTATGTGTTATGTGTGTTTTCGGTGTGTTGGGGTACCCTGTGGTAGGGGGTAGTGACCTTATAATTAATGACCTTAAGGGTGAGGGGTGTGTGGCTAATTATGTAGAACTTGGTGGTGTGGTGAGAATGACTAATTAAATACTATTAGTAATATTAGATTAATGTTATTAATTTAAATTGTTAGTGGATATTGTTATTATTATTTATTTTGTAAAATTAATAATAATAATAATAGGATAATAATAATAATATTATTATGAGAAAAGAAAAGGGGAAGTGGAGAGGAATATTGGTCAGTACATGTTTTTGGGAGAAACTGAAGAAAGGACGTGAAGTGAGGCTAGGGCTCAAGGAAGAAGAGGGAAGAGGAATCCATTGTTGAGGAAGAAGAAATCGCCGCAAGAACTCTAAGGTAAGGGTAGGATTCTAACTAGCTAAGGGTTAGTATGATGATATTGTGGGTAGACTCTTTCGTGTAGGTCTTGTGTTGTTTTTCCCTTTATTCATGTTTCTGATGGAATGTTGTTGTTGAATTAGTTGATTATGAGGAATGTTGTGTGTTGTTGTTAGAAATGTAGTAGATGATGAAATTAATGTAATTGTTGCTGTTGTTAATTGTTTAATCGATGGTTGATTGTGTTGTGGTTGTGTCTTTGTGCGAAATCGTGAATCAGAGTCGGAACGATTATTTTGGGTGTTTTCGGGGAAAGAAATCGGGGTTTTTGTGTCGTTGAAAGCTGGTTTTTGAGTAGAACATTGGATTGCACGTTTTGTATGAAAAATGGGATTTTGGGATGGGTTAAAAAGTAATTTTTGTACTGATAAGTAACAAAAAAGTGATTCTGCTGCAGGTGTAATCGGTTACCAGATATAGGGTAACCAGTTACACTGTTGAAAAACTATATTTTTTGGCAAACTGTGAGGGGGTAACCGTTTACCCTAATTTAGGTAATCCATTACCCTGTGTTAATTTTGCGTTGTTGGCTGGTTTTCAAGGGTGTAACCGGTTACCCTGATTATGGTAACCCGTTACACTAGAAACATTTATTTTTGAAAAACTTCAAAAATTCATAACTTTCGTTCCGGGAGTCCGATTTGAGTGTCGTTCAAAGCGTCGGAAAGCTGGAGTGACGAACTTTAATCTAAAAGTAGTTTCAGTAGCAGAATTTGAATGATTTTGCTGTTTGTTGATGTTGAACTCATTATTATCATTTTGTTGTGGTGTAAGATGATTTTAAATTCCTTGAGGATGCTTGCCATGTTGTATGTCGTTGTTGTTGGAATGTATGGCATGTTGTTGTTGGCCTGTAGTGGCATGTTGCATTGTTTAGATGGTCGTTGTTGTTGTTGTCATGTATTTCATGGTTTCATGAGTTATGAGATAAGCCGTGTGCCCATGTGGGGTGTTAGCGTCTTATCCGAATTCTAATTGTGGAATCGTATCATTGTTGTTGATTGTTGTCATGCATCTCATGGTTGCATGAGTTGTGAGATAAGATGTGTGCCTATGTGGGGTGTAAGCATCTTATCCAGATTCTAATTGTGGAATCGTGTTGTTGTTGTTTTTGTTGTTGTTGTTGTTGTTGTTGTTGTTGTTGAGGTGATTGTGTGCCCATGTGGGGTATGAGCGATCACAATGATTCATGTACCTATGTGGGGTGTGAGCGATCACGGAAGTCGTGTGCCCATGTGGGGTGTGAACGACAATATTGAAATTCCAAAGGGAATTATAATCCTAAAATAGGGATCGAGTTCTGAAATAGGAACCGGATGGTACCACATGCATTGAGTCTGGTTGTGAGTCTCATTGCATCGCATATTGGTTGCATCTGTTGTTGCATTGAATGTTGTAGTTGTATGTGGAATGTTGTAGTTGTATGTTGGATATTGTAGTTGTATGTGGAATATTGTAGTTGTATGTTGGATGTTGTAGTTGTATGTGGAATGTTGTAGTTGTATGTTGGATGTTGTTGTATGTTAAAGTTGTAGTTGTATGTGGAATGTTGTAGTTGTATGTTGGTTGTTGTTGTTGTGTTGGATGGTTGTTGTGTTGGTTGTGTGGAATGGGTGATGTGTATGAAATAATCTAATGTTTGCTTTATTATCATGCTTTCCTTTATCTATTTATGATATCTCACCCCTTATGTTTGATTGTTGCCTTTACATGGGCATCGTGCAGATAACTCGCAGTAGAGGAGTTGAAGTAAGTAGAAGATGAAGTCTTTTATTTTCTCTTTAGTGTCGGTGTCTGCTCTGATGTGTAACACCTGGGGTCAGGAAACATTGTGTTATGTTGAGTTTGATAGAGATTTTTGGATATCTCTAGAGTAGTTGTGGTTTATGTTATTTTGAAGAATAGTTGTGCTTTGAATAACTTTTTATGTTGATGCTTCCGCTATTTCAATAAAGTTTTGAAATTAAGACATGTTGAGTTGTTATAGTTATTATAACTAATTTTCAAATATTGCATGTGTTACATATTATTATATATGAGCAGCTGATTGAGTTGAATTGGTTGACATCTTGATATATTTGATGTAGTTACTCTGATTTATATTTATATTTCTCGGGGTATATTTGGGGTGTTACAATCGACTCGTCCAAATGAAAGTGTTCCAGCACCAGAAAACCCAGATCATGTTGCTCAGCCACAGGGGAATCAAATTGTTAAAGAAAATCCAGATCTTGGTCGAACCCAAGAACATCAAGACCTAAAAGAATCCCAGTCTATTGTGGTTAACAAATAATGACCACATGTGTCTCCCACTCCAAAGCCTTCACCATCATCCAATGAACATTCAATCTTGTCTTCAACGACCGTTGTTCATTCTATTATTTGGGATTCTTCATCTAATGTGTTTGTCATTCCTCTTAGTCAAGAATTTAAGGCTATGAAAGAGAGTAATCCTATAGAATCTTTAAATATTCTCATGAGAAGTTGAGAAATGTCTGTCGAGAAATCTCCAAGTTCTTCCACTGCTTTACGAGACGAGCCTTATGATGGTTTTTCTACTAAAATGATTGTACGCCTAAAAACCAAAATTGTCGATGTGGGTCTGATTCATACACTTGAAGACAATCTTGTCGTTGTCTATGATATCAAAAGTTTGTTGACACATGTCAAAAATCCAAATTTACCTGATGCCTTTGTCGACTTTATCCTTGAATTAGAGCCATATCTTGAGCAAACTATCAAAACATTAGGACGAAGAAAGAATTTATCAACAGGGTTAAACTTCAAACTGATGCCATGGCTCAGGAGTGGGCATTAGTTGCTCAATCTCAAGGTCGAGTTAATGAGATGGAAATGCAAGCCAAAAGGTACAAGGATTATGTAGCTGTTTGCACTGCTAATATGTCACATTGGACAAAACAGATGGAAGAGCAGCAATTGAAGATCGAAAAAGAACAACAAAAGAAAGCTGAAATTGAGACTTCGAGGATGGATTCTATTGAAGAGAAATTGGTCCAGGAGGCTAATATCGGTATCGAACATGCTGAAAATGCTTGTGTGCTGGATGGGGAAATCGACAAGCTGAAGTCTGAAGAATCAATGAACCACAAAAATATATGACTAGCAAAGACGCGTCTTGAGAAGATGAAGGCTGATTTTTCACTTTGAATCTTCAATTTCTATTTTCTTTTCTATATGATTGTATTAATGACTATTTGTCATGTTGGAAAATTTTATGTTTTAATGTATGCCATTTTAACATCTTATTTTTCTATGCATTACTCTCCTACTATTCGAATGTCATACAACATAAGCGTGTACTTTTTAAGTACTTACCATTTATCCTCAGGCCTCGACCTTCAAGGGTTAATTCTTTAATTTCACAGCATTGTTTGAAAATACCTGGCTAATTTGAAATGGGCCTTCCCGATTTGGTGACCATTTACCTAAGGTCATATCCTTTCGATCCATAGGTAAAATAAATTTCCAGACGTAATCACCAACTGAAAAAGCCTTCGACTTAACTTTCTTGTTGTATGCCTTAGCTATTCACTCCTTTTGTCTTATAAAAAACTCAAGGCAACTAACCTTTCCTTATCAAAATATAATTCCTCCAACATCATATTCCAATAATGATCATAAGGAATTTCCAATTGTCTTTGAACTCTTGTTGATTTAAATAAATCTCGATTGGAAAAACTGAATCAAAATGGAGTAGAGTTAGTTGCCTCTTTAGGTGAATTTCGACAAGCCCATAATACTCGGTCTAAAGTCTTATCCAATTCCTTGGCTTCTGACCATATGTCTTTTAATTAAGTCAATTATATTTTTTTTGTTGCTTCAACTTGTCCATTTTCTTGAGCATAATATGGGGTAGATGTTAACAGTTTGATTCCTGAGTCTGAAGCACACTCAACCATCTTTCGACCAGTGAAAACTGCACCATGATAATCAGAGTTTTAGGAATTCCAAACCTGTAGATAATGTGATTTTGAATGGATTTAATTACTACTTCCTAATTAACATTGATCAGAGGAACAACTTTCACCCATTTGGTAAAATAATATATACCAACCAAGATGTACCTACGGCCTTTGGATTATGTAGGTCGAATTTCTCCAATTAAATATAATGCCCAACCTCTAAATGGACAAGGTTTAACAATCGAATGCAACCCATTGGAATAAAGATTTTGAATGCCTGCATGTTTCTGACATTCTTGGCAACCTTTTGCAAACTCAGTATAGTCTTTCAGCATAGTTGGCCAATATAAACCTTGTCAAAATAAAAGCCATTTCATCCTGTGACCTGCTTAATGGGTGCCACAGGATCTACTCTGGACGTTAGAAATTTCTAAATAAGCTTCACACTCACTAAGGAATTTGAGTAAAATTCCCTTAGGAGTCTTTTTAAAAAACTAGTTTCCAATAATCACATAACTTAAAGCTTTGTATTTGATTTTTTGCTTTGTTGTTCATGTCATATTCTCCCAAAATTCTACAATAGATTTCTGCCAATCATTATTCAACAGATTGTCAACGACAAAAATTTCAAAAATTTCAGAGTTTTTTAACTCTTCAAACCTTTATACCCCCATCAGTGTTGACTTTGACAATTCTAAGGGGAAAAGATTGGTCGAAATTAAAATTTCCTTGACTTTGATTAACTCTTCTAACTTTCCTTGGAGACTTTATATCCTAAAGCAATTTATGCTAAGTCATTGGCCTCTTAGTTTTCGAATCAAGGGACATGTTTAATGTCGACTTCATTAAATCTTCTCAACAATGAGTTTGATTTTACAAAGTACATTAGTAAATTCTCCTTGATCAATTTGTACTATTTAGTCAGTTGTTTCACAACTAACTCTAAATCGCCTATAGTCTCAACTCCTTTTTCCCCCTAGTCCAAAAGGATCTTAAGGCCTTCAATTAAGGCTTCATACTTAGCCACATTATTGGAGGAACAACCTTGGATTTTAAATTTGAACTACGTTAGAATCCCTTTTCAGAGAAATGATCAGAATTCCAATGCTAGTTCCATTTTTATGTATGGAACCATTGAAATACAACCTCCAAGGCTGTAGATTGACATAATTTTATGTTACTTTGACTATTGCATGATCAACAATAAAATCATCAACAATTTGATCTTTCATAACTTCTAAATGCTCATAAGTCAAAGAATATCTAATTAAATCCAAAGTCCATTTCTCAATTCTATTATGTAAATTAGGTTTCGACATTATGTGGTTAATTACATCAAAATGGGAATAGACGTAAACATCTGTACGCTTTATATAATATTTCAATTTAGTACAAGAAAAATACAAACAAAGGCATAACTTTTCTATTGATCTATACCTAATTTTTCCATCATTTAAAAATATACTTCAATGGTCTTTTGTTAGGTCGAATAGGCAGATTTAACTCTACCAGATCTCGACTAAGCCCTGAAATTTCATTGTAATCCCAAGCAAAACAGTCCTTAAACTCTTTAAGCAATTTGATTATCTGGACTTCAGGCTTGGATCAATCTTTGCACTGATGTAAGTTGGCTTTTTTATTGTTCCGTATCCCAAATCAACTTCTTTCAACGAATCTTGGGCTTGTATCTTCCTGCTTAAAGCTAAGGGTCTTTTTCAAATCCCAAAGGCTCATAATCATATATGCAGTTAAGCCTATAGCCATATGGAATTTGGTCTTCACCAATTTGCATTATTTTATTCATTTTAATTTGATTGACTTCGACAACCATTTTTTGTTGGGAATTGGCCTCTAAAGCCACCTTTATTATATTTTAAGCCAAATAGGCTAAAATTCAAGCTAATGCGCTCGATTCAGTCATCATTATGATCCGGTTATGGCCACCTAGTGCTTGCAGTAGCCTCTTCGTCATCCTAGTGTCCTTTGTCTTCATATTCCCACATGAAGCCAAGTGTGATGTCGGATGCAACTTCATAGAACAAAAACAATCCCCTTGTATAGGGAAACTTATTTCAGCAGGCATGCAAAGTGAAATATTAGCTAGCATTTTATCAAACGTCCTCCTGTCTACATGATTTACTTCAGTTAAGAAGTAACTCTGGTCGGCCTCAAAATTCTCAAAAATACCATCAGGCCTCCAGATGGTGAGTCTTTGGTGCATAGTAGAAGTGAAAACCCCCACACCATCTATCTATTCGCATCCCAAAAATAAGTTATAATTGGCTTTGGTCACAATGAACATAAATAAAGTTAGTCTAACAACGGTACCTACATCAACGTCTATTTGAATCACTCCTAGAACTTTAATAGTCTTGCCTTCATAATTCGACAGAACCATGTTATGGGGTCTCAAGTCAAAAAATGCGACATCAAGTTCACTGTCGCTCCACCGTCAACTAATACATTATTGACACACACTAAATCTTCCTTAGACTAGATAAATAGTGGTTTGAGATGTTGTATCATTGCTCCATCATGTCTTTCAAAGGAAACATGTCCCTCCCCCACACAACCATTATTCATTACATAGTGGCAAAAAGGTTAATGGCTCTCCATTTCTTCGACAAGACCATTATCTTCCTCTTCTATTTTCTAAAGTATGGTATCACTGTTACATATGATGTCTAACTCCCCTTTAGATCATGAATCAACGTTATCTGTCTTCATCTCATCATCCTCATTTGGCACAATTCCTTACCATTTGATTTGACCATTGCTAGAAAAGAGGGTAAAATTTTCTCCTTTAGGGGTCTCTTTGCCATCTGGTCATTTTCCATCTTTGGTATTTTACCATTTTTTCTATATTCTTCGGTCTCAAAAGTTGCTTTCTTTTTCCTCTGATATCTTCTCCATTGAGTCCAAGTCATTGGGTTTTTACCCAAATAAGGTTTTTGAATCATATGAGTATTTATTAGATACTCTGGAACTATCATTATATGAGGAGCTTGCACCTACCTCAATCATTTTCCACCTTGGTTGGTCGACATTGGGTATTCTCACTGGTCGAATCCACTCACCAATAGGAGCAGCAGCAAGTAGCATGCAAGTGTTTCGACTCCTCCATTGGCATGATGGCTCTTGTCGTTTTTGGTATGGAACACCTCTCTTGTCAAAGGCATATTGGGGCCTTCTTTCATCCCTATGATTCCTCCTAGGTGGTTGAGGTTTGAACTCTTTGAGGCCATTTGTGGCCTCTTTTCGAAGACGACACTACAACGAGGGGACAAGATGAGCTCAGAGCCTTTGGACTTGCATATATTGAGTAAATCAATTAATTCCTTTCCATCCTTTGGAAACAGAACTTTGACTTTCTCAGCATAGTCCAATTGACTCTCCTCTCCTTCCTTCTAACTAGAGTGTTCAGTGATCTCGACCATCATGACATCAACAGGTTCGACGAAATTAGCTTCTTCAACTTGTAGGGGGTCAAAATCAATCTTCATGGACAGCTTGGTATTATCTCCGATTTCAACCTTATATCTTTTAGAGCATTATGTACTAAATCCATGGAAATGACGCATTGAACAATTTTAAGACCAAGAAAATTATGATATTTGCATAAACCTTTTTTCTTTCTTTGTTCCAATGATGATGTCTTTTAGGCCTTTCGGCACTATGACTTGTCCATCGGCAACCAAAATATTAAATATTTCATCACATTTAGTTACATCTATAAGTTTTCGTAATGAATTTTTCATTCCATCTAACTTCGACAAGATTTTTTCCATTAAAAGGTCTTAGGACCTTACAAACAAATGGAGGTCCTGACTGCAACTCTTCCAAGCTAATATCATTTTCTTCAACATGTTCATAAACTATGTTGGATTCTTGATTGTTTTAATTTATTTCTGCATAGGCAACTTTTTCGTTTTTGTGATATTTATTCGACCTAGCCTTTTCAACTTTCAACCTTTTGACTTGCCTAACCCTATCTTCTAACCGGACCACATCGCTTAGGTGTTAGGTATCTAACTTCTTCCTAATGGAACAGTCTAAAATTTATGAATTTATTGAGAAATTCATCTATTGATTCATCTAGTTTTTGTTTCACATTAGATAATTCCTTCAGGATGATCTTTGGCTGAACCATGTAAAACTGCTCATGGAACATCCTTTCCAATTGATTCCTGTTACATATGGAATTTTGAGGTAACGTGGTGAACCACGTGAAGGCATTCTTGGTAAAAGAATTGGGGAAGTATTTCATCTTTAAGTTTTCATTATTGGCAGAGTCTTCTACCTCTAATTGATATCGAGTTAGATGTTTGACAGTTGAGTCATTAGTATCTCCTGCAAACTTAGTGAATTTAAGGATTTTCCAACCCCTGGGAAGTTCAGTTTGCAAAACTTATTCAGATAAGGTAGAAATAAAATTAGGCCTATCAAGATCAACACTAAGTCCATATTGGGCTAAAATCTATTCAACCACATTAGCTATGTTATTTCGCCCCCTAACATTATTTTGTTGGGCATTCCTAACTACTTGATCTGCATCCTAGTTCCTATTCACCAACACCACTTTTGGACCGTTTCTACCTAAGTCCCCTTCGACTACCATGGGTATGGGTTATTTGACAAGTTGAGGCATAACCTGCCGTGGCACTTGGTTATTATGAACTGGTTGAATAAGTGCTTGGGAAGCACCAAAGAAATCAGCAATTCGACCTATTTGATGTGCCAATTGATGGTAACTATGGTTTGTGTTTTGGATCAAATGGTTAAACACGGTACAAATTATTGGGTGAACGCATTCGCCATAGCGTGGTTACTTTCATCCATTTATTGCCTTGTAGACAAAGGGGAACTAGTCATTAGGGGTTGCATAACTTGAGGGATATATCCTAACCCACTTGAGGTTGTGCCATTCGACTAGGATTGCTTATAACAGATCCTAATACTAAGTGTGGATTAAGAAGCAACGTGACCGACATTGCGTTATCTCTAAATATAGATGCGTTAGTTTACAAGCCTGCTATCATTGCAGTTGGCATGCCATATAGGTAGTGTCATACCCTAATTTTTACCCATAAGATCCCACCTCATTTGCATCTTTACAATGCATCAAGATCACAAACTTGGTTGTATCCTAAACCTCCCACCTTTGAGTTTTCCTTTGTAGAGATCACCAAGAACCTCTTTGTGTATCTTTCCTTTTTATACTTATATGCTTAATATTTTTACTAACCTCTAATCAACATACAAATATGTCTTGTCTCCTTTTGTTTCTTTTACAAGGTAAGGTTTGAAATCAAGAGCATCAAGTCAATGTATCCTCAACTAGGGTTTGAAATCCTCAAGTCAAAATGTGGTCAACCCTTGATCTTTAAAGCCTATTCATCAAAGCATGACCTCTAATCTCAAATTATGGAGTCTCAAGCATCATTCAACTTCATTTGATCAAAGATATCTTAAGAATGGATGTCTTGTTTCTCAAAGAATTCTTAAAGGTTCATGTGTTTATTTCCATGCCTTCATCAACAAGTTTCCTCAAACTATTGCAAGTTTCATCAAGGGACAATCAAGAGTACATCATTTTGAGCTTAAATGATCATCAATGTGTCTTGAAATGCAAGAAAATATCCAAGGTGGCAAGTTTGTGCAAGGAGGTTTGACAAAAAAGTCAACATTTCAAGCCTAAGTTCAAAACTTCACAAATTCCTCCTAATTTAACCTTTTTGAATGCTTCTTTGGGCAAATAACTCATCTTGACATCCTCACCAACTTCTCTTCACAATTTAAGAGCCAATTATGCTTGGAAGACCATCAAAAGTTTGAAGACATTATAGGTTATCTTGTGGACTTAGAAAATTTTGACCTAAAATTCAAGTTTGGCATGCCTATGTTCCAAAGACCATAACTACTTCATTTTTCAACTTTTATGGGCGCTTATCTTTTTCAAATATCCCTCTTGATGTCCTCTATAACTTTTCTTTAGAGGTCAAACATCAATTAATGCTCTAAGTACCTCAAATCTTGAAGTCCATTTGTGCACAAAACTAGGTCATGACCTGTTTGACTTAATGCCAGACCTAATTTGTAATGGTTTTTCCTCAACTTCCTAAGCTTGCCATTTTCTCATCAAGTATCCAATTTATTTGATTCTTTTTACATTGTATTCCTTGCCATGAAAGGAACATTTGGCTAAAGAAAAACCACAAAAAGTACGAGGGAATTTCATTTGGCCTCAATTGGAAGTGAGTGATCTCAACTGTGTTTTGACTGTGACCAACAATTTTAGAAATAACCTAAAATTCAACTTGGGGACCACAATTGTAAAACACATCTCACCAAGTGCAAAACGACCTGAATGAGATCAGCAAGTCACACATTTTGAGCCAAATTCTCACACACTTGGATTTGGAAAATTCTCAATCCATTCACACGTTTGGGATCTGATTTCACTCAAGCCATGACCTCATCTCATTCTCCTATAAATAGAGAAATATTCTACACTAAAATCCAAGCTTGATACCTCCCAAACCTCTACTTCTCTGAAGCTCGATACCTCCCAAAACCAGAAACTCGAATCCATATTTTCACTCTGTTTCAACTCAAATTCTTTGCCCAGAACTCATCATCGGCATCCTATGATGCTAATCCAAGCATTAGAGAAGATAGTCGTGGCCTGAAACACTCAAATCAATTCCATAATTTTCAAACTTTGAAGCTCATTTGGGAAAGGTAGATACAAGTTTCGTTTTCATCCAAACAAGTTGCCATTCTCTTCGTCTTTTTCCACTGATCATTTCCCCTAACCTAACTAGAATTTATTCTCCATATTTGGAATTTAATTTTTGTTCAAAGTAGCTAGGGTTCTTGCGTATTTCTGCAAATTCTCCTTGCTCAGATCAAATAAATTGATCTTGAGTAAGGAGGCATGAATGATGAAGTAAAACAAAGCTTGCACCATGAGTGTTTGAGCTTAAAATTACAGTTCATTATTGTGCCATAGCTAGGGTTCAGAGGTTGATGATATAGTCATTCGCGTATTCTAGAGAGAAAATTTGAATCCTAGCCAATCAGAGGTTGCCACACACTTTTTTTGAATTTGTCTTGACCGTTGTACTCACGTGTTGTGATCTTAGTGTGAGCGCATTTTGACTTTTAATATGATGCTATGGATTTAATGACTTAGACTTAGTATTCTGATCCAATGGCTTTAGTGCCTTGCAATCTGATGCCTGGATCTAATATAAGGGTCCAGATATTTTCGCTTTTATTTTATTTTGCTTTATTTGTTTTTCAATTCCTTTTTCTTTCAAAACTCATAAAAAATAGCTCTATTCACATTTTTCATTCCAATTTTTTTCTTCATATTTTCATAAAAATATTTTCTATTTTCTGAGCTATTTTCCATTTTTTTTATTTCATCATTTGCTATTTTTTTATTATTTTCTTCATTTTTCATACATTTTAATTAGTTTAAAATTACTTTTATGCATTATTAAATTCTCCAAAATTTTATATATGATTCTTGAGTAGTTTCTGACTTGAGGTATTTTACTTGATCATTTGATTTTAGTTTAGGTACCTCTTTCTCATTTTCTCTCTTATTTTCATTTTAAAATTCATTTAAAAAATCATTTCATGCATTTTAATTGTTTTTTATTGCATTTTTTATTGGATTGCTGGTTGTTGCCTTGGATCATAACTTGTTGATCAAGTTTCTCTTTAATTTCAATGGAATTTGGGTGTTGATGAGGTTGGATGAACCTTCATCCATTCAAATCTATCATTAAATAAATCATCTGATTCATTTTTGGTGCTTTGTGTTGATGATAGGTTTAGTGTAACACCCTTTTCTACCCCACAAATATTGCAGCAGAAATAACATAATATTAGAGTAAAATCAGAATCACCTCAAAGGGTGCACATTTCTCAATAAAATTCAAATAAAACAATTGCTCCGTAAACAACAGGTTTTCCTCAAATTAAATCAAAAGGGCATCAAATAGCAGCGGAACTCAATAATTCAAAATCGAAAGGTTTTCAATAAAAGCCATAATCCTTCAAAAAAAATAACAACAAAATAACAACTCAACATGGTTCGACTCAACGACCCAACCCGATGTTACATTATCAGAGCAAGACCCTCTACATCGACCAAAAGCAAAATAAACTCCAAAAGTCCTCGAAGGCATCCATAGCCAAGCCTGATCACCTGCATGTTACCCACGTGGAGGCAACATTCAAACAGGCAGGGTGAGTAATCACAATTCATTATAATCAATATAAAAACAAGATATGCATAAAATGGTGTCATTATCATATGCAACATCACCAGGGTCATCACAAAGGAAAACATCAAAAATCATGATATCATAATCACATGAATGCCAAATAAATGCGATACACAACAAGACTCATGCATGTGGTACCAATTCATCAAAGTTGATGGACACTAGGCCATCACCCTCCAAACATCCCCGTCATTAGGATCGATTCAACACAAGAACCAGAGCTCGTCAAAATTTACCTCACATCCGCACAATGGGATTGAAGCCACAATAGGCCGAAGTCTGGAATGCTACGAATGCATGATACACAGCGTCAATATCATTATCATCAATAAAAGTCATTACGTGCATCATCATTCATCAAAATATCAAATTAATCATATCATCATTCATTCATCAAAACATCATGAATCATCATCTCATAAACATCAATATAGTCATGGTAATTCATCAAAATAATCATAGCTCAAAACATCAAGACCACACAAGAATCATAAAACAAATTCGCGAACAACAGGCGTTCACTAGAAAGTTCGCTTTGGTGTTCGCCTAGCGAGCTTCTAGCGAACCCCAAAATCCAATGTAAAAACCAGAGGAATCCCCATTCCGTCTCTCCCTCGCTACCTCTATTCTCCTAGCGAAGTTATTCGCTGGAAAGTTTGCTTTGCGAACTTTAAATCATGATTAAAATTTCATCCCAGTATCTCAAACAACATCATCGCGCATTCGCTGCGCTGTTCTCCTAGCGAGTCTAGGGTGAGTATTCGCTTTGCGAAGGATTCCTTCGCAAAATTCCTTCGCTTTGCGAGGTCACGATTTCCTGCAATCGCTGCTACGCACCAGTTGCACATCAGACCCCAAAAATCTTACGGGTTCAGCCTCATTTACCCCCAAAAACACCCCCAAAACATCCCTAAGGCATTAAGGCAACAAGGACACAAAACCTACGACTATTAGGCCGGTTTATTACACTATACAAAGCTTCAATTTCACATAAACCTTCACAAACCCACATAAACCTCAAAAATCAGCTTTAAACACATCGAATTCCTATATCGAAAACAATGAAAGGCAATACTCCCCATGTCGATTCCAAGCTTTCTTTCTTTAGTTCTTGAAAACCTTCTCGAATCCCAAGCTTTTCCCTCTTTCCTCAGAACTCTGGCCTTTTCCCTTCTTTTCACGATCTAGAAAAATGAATCATATTCCTCTCAAATTCTCCTTTTTGTTAAACCTAACCCTTGGGCTTCTAAAATGGGCTTTCCCAATATTACCCTCACTAATTCCTCCTTAAAAGTCTAATTTACCCTTAATCCTTCTAATATTATTTAAGTTAATAATAATACTAATATATTTTATATTATATACTATTATTTAAATAAATAACCAAAACTCCACAAAAATACCGACGTCAACACAAACCACCAAAATTCACTAAAAATCATGAATATTATATTTAAATAAATTAAATAATTATCCTTACAAAATTTGGGGTGTTACAACTCTCCCCCACTTAAAGAATTTTCGCCCTAAAAAATTACCTCAAGGAAATAGAGTCGGATACGACTCCCTCATATGATCTTCACGTTCCCAAGTCCAACTTTCGCTAGCTGGTCCACCCCACAACACCTTCACCAAAGTTATGTCTTTACCCCGCAGTCGCTTCATCTCTCGACCATCTATCTACATCAATAATGTTTCCACTGTCAGGTTATCCCTCACTTGTACATCATCCATCTGAATCACATGCGACGGATCCGGAACGTACTTCCTCAACTGAGATACATGGAACACGTCATGCAAATTTGCAAGTGACGGCGGTAAAGCAATTAGATAGGCTACCTCTCCTATCCTCTGCAAGATTTGATATGGACCAACAAAACGTGGAGTGAGCTTCCTAGACTTCAAAGCTCGACCCACACCAGTCACTGGCGTCACCCTCAAAAATACGTGATCTCCCTCTTAGAATTCCAGTGTCTTCCTTCTCTTATCATGGTAGCTCTTCTGGCGACTCTGCGACGCTCTCATCCTTTCTTGGATCGTCTTAATCTTCTCAGTCATCTCTTGCACAATCTCAGGTCCGAATACAACACTCTTGCCTGACTTATACCAACACAAAGGAGTCCTACACCTTCTCCCATACAAAGCTTCATAGGGCACCATTCCAATACTAGCATGAAAACTATTATTGTATGTGAACTCAATCAACGGTAAATGGCTATCCCAAGATCCTCCGTGATCCAACACACATGCCCTAAGCAAATCCTCTAAGGATTGGATAGTCCTTTCTATCTGACCTTCCGTCTGCGGATGATAGGCAGAACTCATCCTCAACTTAGTACCCAAAGCATCTTGCAAACTCTTCCAGAACCTAGATGTAAATCTCGGATCTCTATCCGACACAATACTCGAAAGTATCCCATGCAACTTCACAATCTCTTCGATGAACATCTCGGCTAACTTCTGCATAGAATGATTAATCTTCATCGTCAAAAAAATGAGCCGATTTAGTTAATCTATCCATGATCACCTAAATTGAATCATTCCCTTTTGCCGTCCTCGGCAACCCCCGACACAAAGTCCATGGAAATGCTATCCCATTTCCATTCTAGAATATTCAACGGCTGCATCATACCTAAAGGCTTCTGATGCTCAATCTTCGACTTCTGACAAGTCAAGCACGCATAAACGAACTCTGCAATATCCTTCTTCATACTCGGCCACCAAAACAACTTTTTCAAATCCTGGTACATCTTCGTAGCACTGGGATGAATACTCAACCTAATTTGGTGTCCTTCTTCTAGAATAATCTTCTTGATTCCTGGAATATCTGGAACACATACCCTATCCCGAAACCTTATCACACCATTTACATCAATCTGGAATTTTCCTCCGTTATCTTGGTTAATTAAAGTCAACTGGTCAACAAACTTTAAACCAGATTACTGGCCCACTCTGATTTCTTCCAGAATACCACTAGTCAACTTCAACATTCCCAACTTCACACTGTCAGAGGTCTCTTCACATACCAAACTCAAATCTCAGAATTGCTCAATTAATTCCAATTCTTTCACCATAAGCATCGACATATGCAATGACTTCCTGCTCAATGCATCAGCCACTACATTTGCTTTTCCCGGATGATAACTCAAATCAAAATCAAAATCCGTCAACAACTCTAACCACCTCCTCTGCCTCATATTTAATTCTTTCTGATTAAATAAGTACTTCAGACTTTTATGATCACTGAACACTTCAAACTTAGATCCAAACAGATAATGTCTCCAAATCTTCAACACAAACACCACTGCGGTCAATTCTAAGTCATGTATAGGGTAATTCCTCTCATGAACTCGCAATTGTCTCGAAGCATAGGCAACAACTTGTCCATTCTGCATCAACACTCCACCAAGACCCATCTTCGACGCATCACAATACACCACAAAAGATTCGCTCGGATTAGGCTAGATCAACACTGGAGCGGTCATCCACCTCTTCTTCAATTCCACAAAACTCTCTTCGCAGGCTACATCCCACATAAAAACTTGACCCTTTCGAGTCAACTGAGTCAAAGGTAATGCCAACTTAGAAAAGCCTTCGATAAACTTGCGGTAGTAACCCGCCAATCCCAGAAAACTTCGTATCTCGGTAGCAGACTTCTGAGTCTCCCACTATAACACAACATCAATTTTAGAGGGATCAACAGCAATCCCGCCACTTGAAATCACATGGACAAGAAAACTTACTTCCTTCAACCAAAACTCACACTTGGACAACTTTGCATACAACTTCTTCTCCTTCAGTACTTGCAACACAGTTCTCAAATGCTAAGCATGCTCTTCTTCTGATCTAGAATATATCAAGATATCATCGATAAACACCACCACAAACTTATCCAAATACTCATGAAAAATCTGATTCATGTACTCCATGAACACACCAGGTGCATTGGACACACCAAATGGCATCACAGTGTATTCATAGTGACCATACCTCGTCCTGAAAGCCGTCTTCGGAATATCATCAGGCTTAACACGAATCTGATGATAGCCAGACCTCAAATCAATCAAACACACAAGCGCCTACCAGCTGATCCATCAAATCGTCAATTCTCGGAAGCGGATACTTATTCTTGATAGTCAACTTATTCAATTGCCGATAATCAACACACAACCTCATGCTACCATCTTTCTTCTTTACTAGCAACACAGGGGCACCCCACGGAGAAATACTCGGTCGAATAAACTTCTTTTCAAGCAATTCTTCCAGTTGTTTCTTCAATTCACTTAACTCAGAAGCTGACATCCGATAAGGAGCCATTGACACTGGACTCGTACCGGGTATTAAGTCCAAAGCAAACTCTACTTCACGTTCTAGAGGCAAATCACTGATGTCATCCGAAAACACATCTAGGAATTCACATACAACAAGTAAGTCGACACTCGCAGCTTCACGATCAATCTGCGACGATGCAAACATTGCAAACACCAGGGCTTCGTCTTCCATAAGTTCGTCTACTTGCTTAGCAGACAAGAACATCAACTCTCCACTATCGCCAAACTCAGGAAACTCCACAGTCTTATTATAACAGTTGATGTGAACACGGTTGAACTCCAACTAGTTCATTCCAAAGATTACATCAATTTGGTGCAAGGGTAAGCACACCAAATCCATCACAAAACTCTTCCCAAAAATCGTCAAAGGACATCTCAAACACACAAGGGTAGTAGTAACAGAACCATTAGCTGGAGTTTCTATTACCATATTCCCATTCATACCAGACAACTTTAAACCCAGTCTATTAGCACATTCAAGCGAGATAAAATAATGAGTAGCACCAGTATCAATAATAACAAATAACTCGATATTATTAATATAACAAGTACCTCGAATCAGGTTATCCTTCTCTGGCACTTCTGCACCACTCAAAGCAAACACCCGACCACTGGTCTGAGCGACAGTAGTGGTTGTTGTACCCCAAATTTTACCTCTTAGATGTCATAACATCTTGCATAGACATTCGAGATCAATCATATGTGCATTGCTTAACTAACCCATATCTTGCTGCCTATTTCTCTTATATTTGAAAATTAGGGTTTAAACAGAGAGATTCAAAGTCTCCTAAGGCATTCTATGGCTCCATACAATCATCACAAAGGTTCACTAGTTGTGTGGAACCAGGATCTCAAGACTTTGAATCAAGTCAAGTCAACAGAAGATCACCAGACCAAAAGGTGGAATTAGGGTTTTAACCTGAGGAATCACTGAAGAATTTTATCATGTTAAGTCAAGATTTGATTGGTTCATCAACCATTTAAGTTTACCTACATTCAAGAGGTCTCATTCAACAAGAATTCAAGATCATCTGGCTCTCATCATGAGTAGTTTGAGCCACAGTTTCACCCTGCCCCCAAATTAGGGTTTTGTTAAGACAAGTGGATATTGGTCCTTAATCTTGACCAAGAGTTGTTCTCAAACCCTAGAGCTTGACTCCATGTGATAGTAGACATCCCTAGGGACCATCTATGAGCTTTAGATGTGATGGAAGAAGCAAGATCATAAGATATTATTCCAGTGCATTCACAGTTGAAATTAGGGTTTTGACTGAAACCCTAATCTTTGAGATTTTGATTCAAAATGAAACATCCAAGACCTCAACTCATCATAACATGTCTCATTGATGATTTAAAGTATTTGAGATCAAGTTTCAAGAAGTTTTCTGGCAAAGGAAGCAATGTTTGGTTCATGAAACTTTTCATATGTGAAAATTTTCCCCCTTGTGCAAAATTGAAATAGTCATAACTTCCAAACCACACATCCAAATTGAGTGACTCAAGGCCCAAATGGAAGCTCTTTCCATGAACTTCAGAGTGTTAAATATGACTTTTCTCCAAAAAATGCATGGTTGGTAAGTTATGAGACCTGGAAGTTAGACTGCCCAAAGACAGAGAAATTTCAGCACTTTTGCCTTAATAACTAGCTGACTTTAACCTCATTTTTCACCAAGATCCCTTGTGATTCAGAACTTGGGTCCAACATGAAAGTTGTAGAGGGCATTGAGGGCTTTCCAAAAAGTACTAGAACTCGTCAATCCATTGAGTGAGCTGGGAGTTTCGAAGCTTTAAAGTTGGAGGTTTCATTTCTTAAAACTCAAGAAACCAACTTTTGTGTAATGACTCAAACACTTCCCTAATCACCAAATCTTTATGTTTTTGAGTTCTAATGATGGATTTAACTTTGATCCAAGCCTTGCCACGAAATTTCAAGTTGATTTGCATTAAAATATTAGTTTATGTCATGTTTGTGCAAATGGTAGTGGAAAGAGAAACTTTTCCAAGTAATAAGTATTTGTTTATTCCTTGAGCCTCTCACCAATCACTTCTCACTGGCTTGTGCTCAGATGTTCAGAGATATTGGAAGATTTTTGTTTAGCAATTAAGGCTCCTCACGAAGGAAAAAGGTCAATGTTGGCATAATGTGTAAATGTGACCATGCTTTGAATTCTCAATCCTTCCCTATAAATAACAGGCTTTTCTACTCAGTTTAGACACCAGCATCTTTCACAACACACTCTAAAACACTTCTCAGTTTAAAGTCTTGCAAGTGAAGAAAGAGAAGGAAGCTTGCTTTGGGAGCTTTTGTTAGTTCAGCAAGGAAGGAGTTTGTTTACACTTGAAGTTGCAGTGGACATATTCCACTTGGTAACATTTCTCCTTCATACTCTATGTTCATGTTCATGTACATCATTATTATCATTATGCTCTCACCATTAATATTTATGTAATGTTTTGGGCACTTATACCTTCTGTGCGTAATGTATGATTATTGTGATCATGACCATTATGCTGAAAATGTTCACTATGCTTGTCCATTGACATTTTGAAATGAGGAAAGGACAATGTGAGCATTTTATTGATGTACTGAGATGTCTTGATACTGACTGCCTTTGTTGTTGGCCTGGATGCTATGGTTTGAATAAGAGCAGGTGAGATCCTTGTTAAGGTTTATTTCAGTATTATTAGCTTGAGGTGTTGAAACTCCTGCAGACCTCTTGCCTTTGTTTGTATTGGTGTAAGCCTTTTGTATAAATAACTATGTAGAGTTCTGGCCGGGATTGGTTTATTTACACTACATGTATAGGTATATGAACTATCTTCTATGTCATATGCCTTTGTATTCAAACTTGTGTATCCATGATAATCTGATTTTGTTTGTAATACCATAAAGATATCCTATAAATGACAGATCTCTGAGTTATGTTTGTTTACTTATCCTGTTGACACACAACTTTGTATACGTTGGTAACATATCCAAAATCTTGTTTTGCTATTGTTATGGTGCTTGATTGTCTTCATTTTGTCTTTGAGGAACCACACGCTTATGTTCTGAAGTGGTATAGCTGATATCACAGACTTTTCTTCATGTTCATGCTAAAGTTCATGTGCTTAGGCTGCCTTAGAAACATTTGTTCTGGATCACATGCCTAGGCTGTCCTATATATGAATGTATGCCTGCTACCCTCATGTTGTGCTTTGTGTTCAGGGTGAGTGTGTAAACATCTAACATGCCACTTGATGTGTATCTAAGTTATAAGTATGAAAACTGTTGCCAGGCTGTGTATTCAGGGTGTGTGTAATAATCTGACTTGAACCATTTCAACATGAGTGTTATGTATTCATAATGTTGTGTATTCAGGGTGTTGCTAAGCTGTTTGCTAAAATCATAATATGTGTTGTGCATTCATGCTTGGTTTGAATCATTTTAATATGTATTCATTGTTAAGTAGGAGCATTAATAATCTGATTAGAGTTTGCATGTGTGCTTTGTTTTTTAAATTTCTCATATAATATGGAGGTAGCATGAAGGTTTTAATGAGAGGCATGTTGGGTGTGACAAGTTCCCTCTTTTCTTATTTTCTCTGCGGATGATTATCAGGATGTATGTTATCCATGTCATAATAATACTGCTTTCATGATAGAGTTTGGTTTCTACTAGTCCACATGCTTATGCCTTAGTTTAGGATGTCTTCTTACTACAAATAGACTCTTGCTCACTTGCCTTGGCTGATTTTTTGCACATGACTGTATGTTTGTCCTTTTGAATGATCATATGTTTACACATGATACCATTTAACCTGGATTGATGTTGGAATTGCTAAATCTCTTGAGGTCTTTGTCTTAATGCAATATGTCTGCTGCCATTATTCATGTTCCCATGATTGCTGAATATGCTTTTGTTGGTAAAAGATTCTTTTTTATGAGTATGCTTTTTTCAATGTTTTGGTGCTTATAATTGCCTCAACTGGTCTGAATTCACCCACTGCCATGTGCATGGATTGATTGGAAAATTGTGAAATTTAACTCATGAGTTAGCATGGCTCTCATTGCTTGCACTTGTATTTTGTTCTAGCTTTGTTTCTGTTTTGCATACATATCTGTCTTTGTTACCTTGATGATGTATTTGTTGAGGTCAAGCAGAGATGTTTAGTTTATTTACCTTTTGGCTAAGATCAATTGTAGTAGCATTCTTGCTTTCCCTTAAAACTTTAACCATGAATAGGCCTGATACCCTGTTGATTTTGTTTGGAACCTACTTGATACTTTTCTCAAATGCTACCAATTGTTGATATGAAACACGATGTGTTTTTTGTTCTCATACCAATTGCTGGTACATTTTAAGTTTGTTTGCTGGTATGTGTCCTCTTATCACCATCTACAAAATGTCATTGCTTTGCACCTTCATGATATGGTGTTATTGGATCAGTCCTTGGCCCTATACTGTTTTCATGTGTAAATACTAGGGAATAATGTTCAAAAGTTGTTCAGGTTTGTGATGGCATACTAAATATGTTATTTCTTGATTACATGACTATATGTGACCTTGGTGCCATATACCAAGGCCTTCCTTTAACAGTCCAACCCTTGTGTGATTGATAATGTGTGAAGCTAATAGTTTATGTTTACACACTGCTAACTATGATTAGAGGAACAACATGCAGTGTCATATGATAACTTGTTAATATCTGTTCATACCCCTTCAATACCTGATATTATGTTGTTTATATGGCAAACTCTGATAACATGTTGTTTGTGTCTCCATTGTTTAGAATCTATTGAAGAATGATAGCATGAGCAATAATACGTACGGTTTGTAACTCATGAATACTATGTCAAAGCATGTCAACACAACTTGGTTTGTCTCCATCATGTTGCCATGTACAGACTTGAATGAATTTGATTGTTGTGTTCACATGGCAGCAAGATTTTTTGGTTTGTACATACTGTTGTACCCCAAATTTTACCTCTTATATGTCATAACATCTTGCATAGACATTTAGGACCAATCATATATGCCTATTTAACTAACCCATATCTTGCTTGTTTCTCTTATGTTTGAAATTAGGGTTTACACAAAGAGATCCAAGGCCTCCTAAGGTATTCTATGGCTCCATGCAATCATCACAAAGGTTCACTAGTTGTGTGGAACCAGGATCTCAAGACTTTGAATCAAGTCAAGTCAACAGAAGATCATTAGTCCAAAATGTGGAATTAGGGTTTTCAATCTGAGGAATCACTGAAGGATTTTGCCCTATCAAGTCAAGATTTGTTTGGTTCATCAACCATTTGAGTTACCTATATCTAAGAGGTCTTACTCAACAATAATTCAAGATCATTTGGCTCTCATCCTGAGTAGTTTGAGCCCCGGTCTCACCGTGCCTCCAAATTAGGGTTTCTGTAAGACATATGGATCATTGGCCTTGATTTTCATCAGGAGGTGCCCTCAAACCCTAAACCATGACTCCATGAGTTAGTAAACATCCCTAGAGGTCTTCTATGAGCTTTGGATGTGAAGAAAGAAGCAAGATCACAAAGGTTTATCTCAGTGCATTCACAGTCAAAATTAGGGTTTTGCCTGAAACTCTGATCTTTGGGGATTTTGAACCAAATGAAACCTCTAATGCCTCAACTCATCATAACATGTCTTATTGATGATTCAAAGTATCAAGATCAACTTTCAAAAGGTTTCTTGCAAAGGAAGTAAGTTTTGATCATAAAACTTTTCATATGTGAAATTTCCCTCTTGTGCTAACTTGAAATGGTCATAACTTCCAAACCATACATCCAATTTGAGTGACTCAAAGCCCAAATGGGAGCTCTTTCCATGATCTTCAAAGTGTTATATATGAATCTTCTCCAAAAAATGCATGATTTGTGAGTTATGAGACTTAGAAGATAAACTGACCCCAAGACTTAGCGAAATTTTCAGCATTTTCACCTTATTTTTCTTCCAACTTTAACCCAAATTTTCACCTAGTTCCAAGCTTCAAATAAAAAATATTTGGACATGAAAGTTGTTCCTTGTTCTTCAAGCTTTCCAAGCATGTGTAGAACTCCTCATTTGGCTAATCCAATCTCAAGTTATGAGGTGTTAAAGTTAGGTGTTTCAAGTTGTAAAATTTCCATAACTTAGAAATTTTTTCTAAGTCTTTTTGGCAGCTATGTGCACGTGACTTCATGGATGATTTTCGCTCTATTCCAGGCCTCAAACAAAAAATCTTTGAACATGAAAGTTGTAGAGGGCATTGAGGGCTTTCCAAAAAGTACTAGAACTCCTCAATCCATGGAGTGAGCAGAGAGATTCGATTACATGAAGTTTGAGGTCCATTTCTTGATTTTCAAATTGCCAACTTACGCATAATGGTACAAACTCTTCCTAAACCTCAAGACCTTTACTTTTCTGATGTTGTGAGACTAGTTAAACACCATTTAGACCTCTGCCACGATTCACTCAAGTGGTATCATAAAAATAACTTAGTTTTATACAACTTGGTGCAAGTAGACATCTATGAGAGAGAAACTTTTCAAGAAAGAATGTTTGTTTATTCATGGAGCATTGAGCCAATCACATCACACCAGTTGCTCAGACCTAACCCTCAGTTATCAAGTATCTTGGAGATCTCTTTGGTTCAGTAAAACATCCAGCTCACACGATATGTTGTTCACAAGGGCAAGGTGGGAAAATGCCATGTTTTGGCCATACCTCAAACTTTCAGCATTTTGCTATAAATAGGGCTGAATTCTCAGTTATTTAGACACGACCATTTCATTAGAGAACTCTAAGAATCTCTGAAGCATAGCTTGGTAAGTAGGGAAGTTTGGAGAAAAGGAAAGCATAGCTGCTGCAAGGAGAAAGTTTTTGTCTTGCTAAGTACATTTGCTTCATTAGGTAACTATTTTTCCATACTCGATATTCAAAGATCATGATCACCTAAAATCCTACTGTTGTCATATTTGTTGCTCTGAGTGATTATGTGACATGTTTTTATTACCATTATTTGTTCATGACCTGGACATCTTGTGCTTGTGTTTGTATGGTCTACTCGTATCCTATCAATATGAGTTAAGGCAGCATGAAGTTTGTATGAGGTCCTGTTGGACATAATAAGTGGATACCTTCACTTATAATCCCATGCTGATGTGATACTATGCTTTTGTTGTTATCATGCTGGTTATGCACCTAGCTTGTTTTTGTAACATGAATATTAATATGTGCTCGTGAAATGTTCCATTTTTTACATTGCCAGTATTGCTAAGTTTGTTTTGGTATTCATATTCTTAGTTGAATGATGGAACTCACTCATTACATTGCTTGAATATGTCTTAACTTAAAGCATATAGAAAGTCCAGCTGTTTTTTCTTCAGTGTTGCCAAGACAAGCGTGGAAGATCATTTTGCTTTCCACACCTTAACTAATATTATGTCCAAGCATGACCACAACTCAGATGCATTCATGTTTAAGTTGTATGCCTAAAACTGCCGTTGAAATACTCTTGGAAAATGATGAATATACAGTTTGAATCTATCTTTGGTACACTGCTAGTTAGTGTTTGGAATTTTCTTATGTTAATATCTTCACTTGAGGGTTTGAGTTTGTTTCGAGTAGTTCTTCTCATGTTTGTTGTGATGGCATGATTAGTAGTTATCCTCAGTGTATTTTTCTTGGTCGCAATGCTGTCATCATTACCATATCATGTATTTGAGCCAAACCCTATGTGGCAATAGGATTAGTGTTGATTTTTGCAACCTTGTCTATCCTTGAAACTATGTTGTCCTGTATCCTAATGCCATACTCGAACATAAAAGGTTATCATGAAGGTTTGTGTGAAGCATGATGGGAGGATAGGGGACATTAATGCCCTGATCATATCTGGGATGTATGTTTAAATAGTGAGTTGTAATATTGATGTCAAAAGCCACATAGATGCTTTTTTTTAACACTGCTTGTATTTGATAACACATTGTTTTGTTTTCACGTTTGAATTTATTCATGTATTATCTATCATGTTATGTTGTTGGATCTCAGCTTGGTTTCAAAACATGATGAGAAGGTTTTCCTTTACTAAGTACACCTGTTTTGATGTTGTTTTAATATCTGTTGATGTCCTCGTCTCGACCTGCTATAAGTCTCGCTGGCTGCCACTTGTTCTGATGTTAACATCAAAGAAGAGTGAATGGAGAGAGGAGCGGGCGTTTGATCTATGCTGTTATGTGTTAACATTAGTATTGGTCAGGGTGAGTGATGTTTGCTCTTTTGGGTTTGGCTTGATATATCAACATTATTTGGTTTTTGTTGTGATTCTGGACACGGGTTCCATTTTTCTTTTTCCATGCTCATATGCACAAGTCAAATGATCTCAATACTGTCAGTCTGCTCATGTGTTTGCACTTGTTGAGTATGAGATGATATTATGTTAATTTTGTTCTAGTCATTAATCACACCTCATCAAGTTGATAGCTTTTATTTCAGTTTGAATATTCTACTTTCATGGGCATTTTTCGCCATGTTTGGGTTGGTATTTTGAGCTGTTTAAGGTTTAAAGTTATTCTATGTCCTGAGTGCTACATAATGATGTTTTATTTTGCGGTTTTTGAACGAGATTTGGGGTCGTTATCATTGGAGCAAGATGAGACCATATCACTGCTTGTTGGTGATGTTTCACGATAGCCTGGGTTTGCTTTACATGCCTGCATGAAGGATACGAGGCCGTGGCAACACGTGATTGGCCCGATTATTGTCTTTGTCGTTTAGCATTTAAAGCTCATAGTGACCGGTTGACAATATGTTACCTATGATTTTGTCTATGCTGCTTCCTATTTTCTTTTTTTTTTCTCTTTTTCCGGTCGCTGATGCTCACTCTTTTAAGTCTTGGGCCTTGAATGGAAATGCCTATAGCACCCCACTGCCAGAGGCCCAGTCGTAAACAAGCACATCTCCGGCTCCTTCCCACTTTACTAATGCACCCTCTGTCTGTTTTGTTAATTAAGTTGTTGTTGTTTAGTAATTAGGATATACATTAATTAATTGTTTAGTGTTAATTAGGTTTTCACCCTTAGTTAATTAGGATCTATATTAATCATTTAGTTAGATTTAATTAGGTTAGTAAATTAGGTTTTAAACTAAGTTTTTAATTTAATTAGTTGATTAGTTAGTAAGTTAATTATTTAGTTCTAACTAGAATTTAGTTTTGAAATTCTGGCACAGATATCAGATGTCCTACATAGATGTTGAGACACTAATATCCAACACAATGAACAAGACAACAATAATAATAACAGTGCAAAAAGTAAAGAACACAACGATATCTTTACCCAGTTCGGATCAACAATCCTACTCTGGGGGCTACCAAGCTAGGGACGAAATCAATATACGATAGTATCAATTCACAGATCATACAACAACCACACCCGGTTATAATCTGCTCACTTAATCACTACCCTTCCTATGACTTCTACCTAAGACTCACCTAGGTATGAGGCCCTCCTCAAATCCCTCTACAATCACAACCCGTGATTGGTTCCTTTCAACACAAGTAACAAAACGAAAGCCACACAATTCTCAATACTTCAAAGCTTATGAGAATTGACACACAAGAAACTCAATGCTTAAAAGCTTATGAGTAATTGACAGAACATACAACACAAAAACCAATCCTTATACTGTTATCAAAATGATACCAGTTAGGCTCACAAATAACACTCGAAAAACCCTAACAAAACACACATAAGTTCCACTCCTAAACTAGGTTTACACCAGTCAATATATAGCATTAAATCTGGACTGGATTGGCCTTCAAAAACGCAGCAAAGAGACTGCTCACAAATCTGCAAAATAAACTCCAAGAAAAAAGGTCTTTAATATAAAGTTTCCTAATATGTCTCCATATTTAGAAAACGCTGAGAATCCGAAAACCAACACAAAAACTCAACCCAAAATACTTTGGATGCCACATAGGATAACTAAATATTCACAGAATATTCAGTAACAAATACCAACAACAGAATCTTCCTTTTAAACCAAAATCAGACGCGATGTCCTATGATCCAGGATGAGACATCTTTATTCGACATGTTGAATGCAGAAAATTAGAACATCTTTATCCAATATCTTGCTGCTAGAATAGTTTTAGCAAAATAAATGCCAACCACAAAAACACAGAAATAACAATCTCCCCATTTGGCTTATTTTGGCTAAAACTACACACCAAACAATTCTTGCAAAGATAGCATAAGCAACACATCCATATCAGAGACAGCAGCCAAAAAAGCACACAATAATACCAACACACATCACAGCATAGCAGCAAAAAACTCCCCCTCAACTGCAGCAACACAACAACATTAAAAAAACTCCCCCTTAACTGCAGCAACACAACCACATTCAACATTCTCCCCTCAGCTAGAGCACCATCACAACACGCCCAAGCACACTACTCCCCCTTTTTAGCCAGAAATATGACAAAGGCAAGTAGAACCATTATTAATTTTTTAGAAATGGTCAAGTCATAAACCATAATAAACAGCATCAGAGAGTAGATGCAACCACATCACATGACCAAGTGTCATGCACAAACTTCAGCATCTTCCCCTTCATAGCCATATGCACACACTGCACTACTAGAACCACCTTTAATCTTTTAAATCTGGCAGCCAGAAGGAACATTAATTGCTATTGTTCTTCATGAATGCAAACCCCAAGTCTGCTCCTCAGGTTTTCAAACTGAACTGCATCCAGAGCCTTGGTAAATATGTCAGCAAGCTGATTTTCTGTGCTCACATGCTCAAGAGATATAACTTTGTCCTCCACAAGTTCTCTGATGAAGTGATGCCTGATATCAATGTGCTTAGTCCTGCTATGTTGAATAGGATTTTTAGAAATATTAATAGCACTCAGGTTGTCACAAAATAATGTCATGACATCTTGTGTGACATTATACTCAGATAACATTTGCTTCATCCACACCAGTTGAGCACAACTACTTCCAGCTGCTATGTACTCAGCCTCAGCAGTAGAAAGAGATACAGAGTTTTGCTTCTTACTAAACCATGAAATAAGATTATTTCCCAAAAAGAAACAACCTCCAGAGGTACTCTTCCTATCATCAGCACTTCCAGCCCAATCAGCATCACAGTATCCTACTAAAATGAAACTTGAGTCATGGGAGTACAGCAACCCATAATCACATGTACCGCTCACATACTTAAGAATTTTCTTAACTTGATTGATGTGACTGACCTTGGGTTCTGCTTGGTATCTTGCACATACACCAACAACAAAGGTTATGTCTGACCTACTTGCTGTGAGATACAGCAGACTGCCAATCATGCTTCTGTATAAACTTTGTTCAACATTCACTCCCTTTTCATCTTTGGATAACTTCAAGTGAGTAGGAGCAGGAGTTCTCTTATGCTTGGCATTATCCAATCCAAACTTCTTCACAATATTCCTCGCGTATTTGCTCTGACAAATAAAAATGGAATATTCCATCTGCTTGACTTGCAATCCAAGGAAGTAAGTCAATTCACCTACCAAGCTCATTTCAAATTCAGACTGCATTTGGTTGACAAAATGTTGGACCATTTCATCCGACATCCCACCAAATACGATATCATCTACATAAATCTGAGCAATCATTAGTTTCCCATCCTTCTCCTTGACAAAAAGTGTTTTATCAATACCACCCTTCCTGTATCCATGTTTGACTAAGAACTCAGTCAGCCTTTCATACCAAGCTCGTGGAGCTTGTTTCAAACCATACAAAGCCTTCTTTAGCTTGAAGACATGATCAGGAAAATTTGGATCCACAAACCCTTTAGGCTGCTCAACATAAACTTCCTCATTAAGATAGCCATTCAGAAAGGCACTCTTGACATCCATTTGAAACAATTTGAATTTCAAAAAACATGCCACTCCTAGCAACAATCTGATGGATTCCAAGCGAGCCACAGGAGAAAATTTTTCATCGAAAACTACTCCTTCGATCTGTGTGTATCCTTGAGCAACTAATCTGGCTTTGTTTCTGGTAACAACCCCTTGTTCATCAGACTTATTCTTATAAACCCACTTTGTTCCAATCACATTTGTTCCTGCTGGTCGTGGTACCAGTTCCCAGACTTCATTCCTCTTGAATTGACAAAGCTCATCCTGCATAGCACTTATCCAGAACTCATCCGTCAATGCCTCTTTAACATTCTTTGGTTCAAGCTTTGAAACAAAGCAAGCATTTGACACAGCCTCCCTCATTCTGGTTCTTACACCTTCATTCAGATTTCCAATAATCAACTCCTTGGGGTGATCCTTCTGAATCCTTATAGAGGGTCCCCTGTTAGCATCCTCTACCTCTTCATTCTCAGGTCTAGGGTCGATTTCTTGAGCATTATCTTCTACGGACTCAGTGTCTTGTGAGATTTCATTGTTCATGGGAAAGCATGCTCCAACATCATCTGGGACATCTTCGTCTTTGCCAGAGTCATCAACCACCACATTTATGGATTCCATCATCACCTTAGTTCTGGAATTAAATACCCTATATGCTTTATTGTTTGTAGAGTATCCCAAAAATATCCCTTCCTCACTCTTAGGATCCATCTTTCTCCTCTGCTCACGATCCGCTAAGATATAGCACTTACTCCCAAAAACATGGAAATACTTCACATTTGGCTTTCTACCTTTCCATAGCTCATAAAGAGTAATAGAAGTACCTTATCTGATAGTCACCCTATTGTGTATATAGCAAGCGGTATTCATGGCTTCAGCCAAAAAATGATATGGAAGCTTTTTGGCATGAATCATGGCCCTTGCACACTCTTGTATAGTCCTATTCTTGCGTTCCACCACACCATTCTGCTGAGGAGTGATTGGTGATGAGAATTCATGAGTGATTCCTTCAGATAAGCAAAACTCTTCAAACCTGCTATTTTTGAATTCTTTCCCATGGTCACTTCTGATTCGAACAACACCACAATCCTTTTCCCGTTGAATCCTTTGACACAGCTCTTTGAAGGCTGCAAATACTTCAGACTTTTCTCTGATAAAGCTTATCCAGGTGAATCTGGAGTAATCATCAACGACAACATAGGCATACTTCTTCCCACCAAGACTTTCAACCTGCATAGGTCCCATTAAGTCCATGTGAAGCAGTTCCAGAACTCTAGAAGTTGTGGTAAGATGTTGAAGCCTTTTGTGTGACACCCTTGTTTGCTTCCTAACTTGACATTCACCACATATTCTATCCTCATCAATCTTCAGCTTGGGAATACCTCTAACAGCCTCACTTGATATAACTTTCTTCATCCCTTTCAAGTGTAAGTGACCCAATTTCTGATGCCACAGTTTGGTTTCATCTTCCTTTGACATCAAACAGGCAGACAAACTTTCCGATTCTTGAGGATTCCACAGATAACAGTTATCCTTAGACCTGGTTCCCTTCATTACAACTTCATCTTCCTCATTGGTTACTAGACATTCAGATTTTGTGAAATTTACTTTGAGTCCTAGATCACACAGTTGGCTTATACTGATCAAATTTGCGGTCAGCCCTTTGACAAATAGAACACGATCCAGATTTGGTTGTCCTGTGTAGTCCAGCTTTCCAACACCTTTTATTTCACCTTTTGATCCATCCCCAAAAGTGACATAATTGGTGGAATGAGGCTTGATATCTGACAAGAATTTCTTCACACCAGTCATGTGTCTTGAACAACCACTGTCAAAGTACCAATCTTCCCTTGCAAATGCTCTGAGAGAGGTATGTGCTATGAAACCAGCCATCATTTTTCTAGGAGTCCATCTTTTCTTTACTTCAGCCCAATTCCGTCCTTTATTTTGTTGATAAGCAGTTTTGGGATAACCATGCAAATTGTAGCAAAAGGACTTTAAGTGGCCAATCTTTCCACAGTAATGACATCTCCATGGTTTATACTTTGCACTACATACTATTTTCTGATGTTTCATCTGATGTTGAACCATGTGCTTTGACATCTCCTCCTCTTGCTTTATTTTCTGAGGAACAAACTTTAATACAGACTTCTTGTAGTTCTCTGCTTGATTGCTGAAACCAAGACCTTGTACATTTCCAGCATTTTTCCCAGTCTGAAGAATCTCATCCAGCTGCGTGGTACCATTGTTCAACATTCTTATAGATTTGGTCATATTGTTAAGTTTTAACTTTTGCCATACAACCTCCTCTTTAAGATCAACAATGATTGATAGATGTTCTTCCTTCTCAGCTTCTAGTTGAGCTATCAGAACCTTCTGTTCTAATATTATCTGGCACCTCTCTTCATTCTTGATACACAACTTTGAGAACCCAGTGATAACTTCCTGCTTAGTGAGTTCTCCAATATAAGATTCTTTGTCAGAATCAGACTCACAATTTGTTTTTCCATCAAATTTACAAATTCCAGTCAAGGCTGTCACCAACTTTGCTGATTCTTCTTCAAGATCACTCTCAGACTCTCCTTCTGACCAAGACACAGATAAGTCCTTCTTCTGCCTTTTGAGATACGTGGGACACTCAGTTTTTATGTGCCCAAATCCCTCACATTCAAAACACTGAACTCTCTTCCCTTGGTTGGAGTCTTCTTCAGTTCTGGACCTTCTACCTCCATCCTGATTTTTACTGATGTCGAGTGACTTGTTCTGAACATTTGCTCTTGACTTCCAGTCCATCCTTTTCAACACTTTGTTAAATTGTTTTCCAAGCAATACCAGATCTTTAGATACCCCTTCATCTCTGACCAGGTTACCTTCATCGTCCGAATCACTAGCATTTGACACAAACGCTATACTCTTTTTCTTTTCAGACTTTTCGCTGATCCCCAATTCAAATGTTTGAAGTGATCCCACAAGTTCATCCACTTTCATCTTATCTATGTCCTGAGCTTCTTCTATAGCAGTCACTTTCATGTCAAATCTCTTAGGTAGAGATCTGAGGATTTTTCTGACCAGTTTGCTATCAGACATCTTTTCACCTAGGGCACTTGAAGCATTAGCTATCTCAATAATGTTCATGTGAAAATCATGAATGCTCTCATCTTCCTTCATCATTAAACTCTCAAACTTGGTAGTGAGAAGCTGAAGTTTTGGCATCTTCACCTTTGAAGTCCCTTCATGAGCAACCTTCAAGACCTCTCACGCCTCTTTTGCAATGGTGCAATGTTCAATTAGCCTGAATATATTCTTATTAACACCATTAAACAGTGCATTCACGGCTTTGGAATTTCCCACGGACCCTTTGTAGTGTGCATCATCCCAGTCTTCCTCTTCCTTCACCACATCAGTAGGATTACCTTTTCCATCTTTAACCTTTGGTGGTTCCCATACTTTTATAACAGCTTTCCATGCTCGATCATCCATGGATTTGATGAATGCTATCATCCTCGGTTTCCAATAGTCATAGTTGGAACCATCAAGCAGAGGTGGTTTGTTCAAAAATCCTCCATCCTTGTCCATTGTACCAGAAAGTACCTTCCATGAATTTCACCCAGAACCAAACAAGGGTGCAAGCTCTTGATGCCAATTGAAATTCAGGCACAGATATCAGATGTCCTATAGAGATGTTGAGACACTGATATCCAACACAATGAACAAGACAACAATAATAATAACAGTGCAGAAAGTAAAGAACACATCGATATGTTTACCCAGTTCGGATCAACAATCCTACTCTAAGGGCTACCAAGCCAGGGACGAAATCAATATACGATAATATCAATTCACAGATCATACAGTAACCACACCCGGTTATAATCTGCTCACTTAATCACTACCCTTCCTATGACTTCTACCTAAGACTCACCTAGGTATGAGGCCCTCCTCAAATCCCTCTACAATCACAACCCGTAATTGGTTCCTTTCAACACAAGTAACAAAACGAAAGCCACACAATTCTTAATACGTTAAAGCTTATGAGAATTGACACACAAGAAACTCAATGCTTAAAAGCTTATGAGTAACTAACAGAACTTACAACACAAAAACCAGTCCTTATACTGTTATCAGAATGATACCAGTTAGGCTCACAAATAACACTCGAAAAACCCTAACAAAACACACGTAAGTTCCACTCCTAAATTAGGTTTACACCAGTCAATATATAGCATTAAATCTGGACTGGATTGGGCTTCAAAAACGCAGCAAAGAGACTGCTCACAAATCTGCAAAATAAACTCCAAGAAAATAGGTCTTCAATCTAAAGTTTCCTAATATGTCTCCATATTTAGAAAACGCTGAGAATCCAAAAACCAACACAAAAACTCAACCCAAAATACTTTGGATGCCACATAGGATAACTAAATATTCACAGAATATTCAGTAACAAATACCAACAACAAAATCTTCCTTTTAAACCAAAATCAGATGCGATGTCCTATGATCCAGGATGGGACATCTTTATTCGACATGTTGAATGCAGAAAATTAGAACATCTTTATCCAACATCTTGCTGCTAGAATAGTTTTATCAAAATAAATGCCAACCACAAAAACATAGAAATAACAAGTTTAATTAAATGAATTAGTTTTTTTAGACTTTGGTTTATTTAGGATTTGACTCAATTAGATTTTATTCTTAGTTAATCCTTAAAATTAATCTTGACAATTCCGTAATTTCTTTTTCCTGATGTTTACCCTTAAATTTAATTCTTGATTGCTTTTGTTTGTAACTAAGTCCTGATTTGTGATGTTTATTTCATTGTGGCTTTTAGATCTATTATGCCTGTTTATACTTCCTTCCAAAGGAAAGTCTTTCAATTGACCTCAAAGTCATAGATAGCTCAATACCAGCTTTGACCTCATAGTCATAGCCACTCCCCTCCTTGACCTCATAGTCATAGGATATCAGCCTTGACCTCATAGTCATGGCCACCTTCTCTTTGACCTCATAGTCATAGGATGCTTTCCTTTTGGCCTCATAGCCATTCAATCATAACTTAGCAATAGGTTAGAGTTTTTGAACTCTATGTGATTCTCATCATCATGAGAACTCACTTTTCCCATTACAACTTAGACTTAGAGAGTTTCTTAAACTCTACATGAGCTCATACTCATGTCCCCTTGGAACTTTGGCCACAACCAATGGTTCCTCACCCTTAGTTAGATGAACTACAGTTGCTCTGATTCTTTTGTCAGACACGTAGGCACGAGACGCGACGTCTTGGCGAGCAAACTTAGCGTACATACCCTTAGGTATTTACCTTCACCTTAGTACAGATTCCTTTAGCAAGCAAACATAACATAACACAAACTAAACAAGAGGTTCTTGTAGAAAACTACAAATATTAAGGGTGCTAATACCTTCCCTTAGTATAACCAACCCCCGAACCTGAGATCTCCCCCCTTGAGGTTTTCTCGATCTTGAACCTTTCCTTTGGATAAATCAAAGTCGGTGTTGAATTTCAAAGTTTTGCGATGCAAGTTAATTAATAGCTTGTTATTCGATTCTCACCGTAACAGAAATGACGACTTCACTGGGGAAATAAGTTTTGAGGGTTAAACCCACCTTGTTTATGCTTGTTTTATTATATTTTTGCTTGTATATTTGCATATATCTGTACGTACTTGTATATCTACTTGGTTTCTTCTGTTTGGCAGGGTGTTCTTGAGTGATGTGAAAAATCCTAACCCGGAATTGAGTGCACTTATTTATAGGACGATGGTATATTCAAGGAGGCTTTGAGGGAGTCAATTCCTAAAAAAGTTGACTTGAGACACCATCACTCAGTTTAGGGCCTCTTGAGAGTCTAGTCATGTTGAACGAGTCCATTCGTGAAAATGTGCTACTCTCGACGTAGGTGCCATCGATACTGAGAACCGTAGTTATTTCCAAACCCCACTTAAGCCTTTTAGGATGTAGTGCGAGGACTATGATGGAGTCTATTCCTGAATTGGTTGTTACGCGATACTACACTCAGACGAGATTCTCTTGAGAATTTTATTGACCACCAAGTCATTTGGGAAATCGATAAAATCCGAAAGATGGGTTTTCGACTCTGGGAACTTTTTAGAACCTTGTTCGGTAGGTGAAAACCAATAGTACATACCAATGGGGGGTAAACCATGACTCCATGCTCTTAACCCAGACCTTTTGTGTGCTCATATATTTGTGAATATGTGTATATGTGCATGTTTTTCATCCCTACATCATAAACATTCATGACATATCAGTTTCAAGGAGCTCAGACTTCCCTTTTTTGTGAAATATCAGAGGGATATCATGGACAATTCAAGAAGGAAAACTGTGAAATACACTTTCAAGAGCCCTAAATTGGATGACCTAAGGAGATTGGGAGATTTGTTAACTAACGCTGAAGGATTCAAAGACAGGTATGGGAAGTTATGGACCTTGTTAAAGAAAAACACTGATGAAGGACTCCTCTCGACTCTGCTTCAGTTCTACGACCCAAAGTATCACTGCTTCACATTTCCTGATTATCAACTCTTGCCTACCCTTGAGGAATATTCTCAGATAATTGGTTTGTCTATCAAGGATGAGTCCCCATTTCCTATCGAAGATAGGAATCCTAAAGAGGAAGAGATAGCTAAGAAAACTCACTTGGAGTTAGGTGACATCAAAAGCAACTTAACTTCCAAGGGAGGAATTTTTGGATTAACTGCTAAGTTTTTGTTTGAAAAAGCTCATTACTTTGCTAAACACTCCAACAGGGATGCCTTTGAAGCTATTTTTGCAATGCTCATCTATGGACTTTTCTTGTTCCCGAATATTGACAACTTTGTGGATCTGAATGCAATCAAAATCTTCTTGAAGCAAAATCTTGTACCTACTTTGCTTGCTGAAGCTTATCATACAAGGAATGCTCATGGTAACGGACAAATCACTTGTTGTGTCCTTGTGTTGTATAGATGGTTTATTTCGCATCTACCAAAGTCAGGCGCATTCTGGGATTCCAAGAAAGGATGGTGGTCTAAAAGGATTATGGCCCTCTCTCATGCAGACATTGACTGGTATAATCGTGTGTATGATGGAATTCTGATTACAGATAGCTGTGGAAACTATGGCAATGTGCCTCTTCTTGGCATCAAAGGGGGAATTAGCTATAACCCTGTATTGGCACGACGCCAATTAGGGTACCCTTTGAAGGATAAACCTCTTAGCATTCGTCTGGAAAGCATCTACTTTGAAGAATATGAAAAGAATGAAGAACAGAAAAAGTTGATCTTAAATGCCTGGGGTAGCAAGCACAAAAGAGGAAGTAGTTCTTTGGGGAAACCTAACTGTGTTTCTTTAGAGCCTTACCTCCAATGGGTCCAAAAGAGAGCCATTGAGTTGAGGATGCCATACAAAAGGGAAGAACCAATCACCATAAAAGAGGAACCTATTTTGTATTTCATGTCAAAAGGGGAAGAATTAGAGATACTATTGAGACAGGCCCAACAGTCAGGAGAAGCCTGGAAACTCAAGTATCAAGTGGTTGTTGAAGAGAACTTTGAACTCCAGAAACAATTACAAGCCAAGAATGAAGAACTACTCTCTTACAAGAAAAGAAAGGTCCATGAAAGTCCAAGTTCCTCTAATGCTCAGCCTACTGCTTGGAAGACAATCGTCGACAACCTTGTCACAGAAAGAGACCAGATGGAGAAAGAGATCAAAAGACTCAATATGAGGCTCTTAGGGGAATCTCCTTAGGACTTTTTAGCTTTTATTTAGCATTATGTTTAAGACTCTTGGAAGTGTATTAACTTTTGTGATTCATTGTGTTATTAAAGAGAATGAGTCTTTTATATACCTCTTGATATCTCACAAATGCCCAAGTTCCATGAAACTTTTGCATTTACATCTTGCATTGCATGCGCATTATCATTTCATTTCTCAGTCCTGAGTCTCTCCTCCTCTATGTCTCAAGGATACCTAGCACCTATTCAAGACAATGGCAACAATGAATGAAATTCTGAAGAACCAGGAAAATTTGAAAGAGGAGGTCAGAATCCTCAAATGCCAGATGAATTGGGTTCTGGAAACTTTGCACACTCTAATAAAGAAGGAATGGTACATTCACCCTGTTAATCCCAGAGAGGTTGTCGGTCCATCATCTCTTGTGGTTCCTCTAGCTCAAGGACCTCCTCAGTATCAAAGGTCAGATCGCCATCAGCCGCGTCAGCATGCACGACAAAGGCCAAGAAAACCAGAGAGGCACTTCTCACTGCTACCAATGACATACAGTCAGTTCTTGCCAGATTTGATCAAAGGAGGATTGATAGTACCAAAAGAAATAGAGCCAGTGCCTTTTCCATACCCGCCAGGCTTTGACGCCTTTTCCCGATGTGACTACCACGCTGGGGCACAGGGGCATTCAACTGAAGATTGTAAGGTGCTCAGGAGTAAGGTTCATAATCTATTAGACTCTGAGAAGTTCTCGTTCACGCCTCAAGGCATTCAAATCAACAATCCTTTGCCATCTCCTATGGTTCTCGCATGCCAAGGATCTGCCTTTAAGGAAAATTCGTACCAGCCAGTATCTGATCTTGGTCTTGCACCAGAGTATCATCGTCGCCAGGTGTCTACCGAAAGAGTGTTTCAGCCTCCAACAGTTATTTCTCTTCGAAGTTCTCAAAACCAAGATAAGAAGAAGTGTTCTGTCAAAAGGGGCAAGGTTCACTACACACCTATCCCGGTGCCACTAAGCAAACTGTTCCCACTGCTGATTGTCGCTCCCGGGATTTTCATCCAAGTACAAACGCGAAAGTGGCACCGAAACAGAGTCGCCAGCAATGTGTATTTATCCCAAGAGAGGGAAAGGAAACACCGCATAAACCTGAAGGAAGGAAAAGCATGGTCTTACGACCAAGAGAAAGGGTAAGGGAGTCGGTTACGCGAGAGGAAGGTATTAGCACCCCCTCACGTCCATCGTACCCGATGGGATCCATGCTTGCTTGTCTCGATCAAAGGGTGTAAGAAAAGATACTGGAAAAAAGGAACTGGAAAAGGAATGGAAAGAGAAAGAGAAACAAATGTAGGGAAAATAAAAGAAGTGCTCGCATGGGCCCTACCCCACTGCCTACGTATCTCATCGGGAACATGAGAATCAGAGCGACGTAGTTCCCCTCACCTAAGGGAAAGTTGTTTGTGTTTTTTAGTGGATACATCAACATTCACGTTCCAGCAGTTTAGGTGTTGCAGCTCGCTGTAGGGAGACTTAGGCGTTACCTGTTTGCGGTAGAACGGAAATGACACATCCTTAAGGAATAAGAGCGAATGAGATGAGAAAAGAATTCCCGAACGAAAGACGTTATTGTTTGTTTTTGTCTTTTAAGAGTTTTTTCATTTGTTTGCATATGATAGTGTATCTGAATCTTAGTCATTGGAATGTGTACATTCTCACATTCCAAGATGGAATGGGTAAGAAAGCACACTAAGAGTGAAGAAGACCCTCACACTTAGTTCCAATTATCAAGGTTCAAACACACTAGCATATTTATGTTTATTAAGTGTTTTTGTTGATTATGAAATGAAGAAGTGTTTTTTCTTTATTTATCTCTTCAACAAGTATTGCATTTAAGTCCCTCATACAAGATCAAATGTTTAACACATTGACCCAAGATGGGGCATATGCTACACATTCTAAAATTATAAGAGAAGACCCCTTATAATCTTTTCTTTATATGAAAGGCCTAAATGCAATAAATGCCTACCTTTATTAGATATTTTGAATTTTCTTTGAGATGAGAAGATGAAAGACTCAAGAGAGAGGTAAAGGTGAAAACTAAGGGGAGACTAAGACACACCCTAGTGTTAGCATGCTCGGAGATCCTATGGTTAATGTGGTTTAAAACCTAACTCTAAAAGAAGAGAGAAGAGACTCAAAGTGTAAGAGAAAACGAAAGTTAGTTGTTAGTGTGCTCGCCGAGATATCGCATCTCGTGCCTACGTATCCGCAATCCGAAAAGAAAGAGGAATCAGAGCATCCGTAGTTCACAGTACTACGGGTGAATGGGAAACAGGATCTCGATCGCATAGGTGCGAGAGAACAAAGGGGAAAGACACACATAAAGTCTAAGGGGGAAACCCGGTCCTACAAGTTAACATGCATCAATGGTCCTAAGGTCAGGATCGGGAGGGAAGCTACCTAATGTTATCAGGCATGGATTGCTATCCTAATGTCTCTCCTACCTCCGACTTAATCAAAAATTAAGTGGAGCTAGGAATCCTAAGGGATCATGTCATCAGACAAGTAAACACAGGATAAATCAATCACGAAACGAACTAAAAACAACGAAAGAGTACACAGTGTCAGTCAACAACAATGTCACACAATCAAAGTAAAAGAGGGATCTTTAGCCAAGGGGTCATATCAACCGAGGCAAACAAGCTAGCTGTGGGGAGTAAGTGTGCTCGCCCAATGGTATCAAGAACCATGGAGAGCAGAGTAAGAAAGGGGAAGATGTGAGTCAGATCACATAAGCATCAGCATCGATCAATGCGAGCTATAGACAAGGCGTGGGGGTTTGATTGCAAAACCCTTTTCCACTGACGGACTCGATAACACGAGCAAGATATGTTCAAAGCTTCAATCATGTAATGAGAGCTAAGAACGACTCTATTAGAATAACGTGGGTCGATTGCGAACCCTGCCTTCCGTCGATTGCCTCCTTAGAGGTCTTCAGCACAAGGGGACATGGGAATGGGATGCCTCTTAGAGGTCTTCAGGCATAATATTAAACAATCACAAACAGAGCCTCCTTTGAGGACTTCCATTATTGCCGCCCAAGTGGCACGGACTCCCAATCCTACTTCTCATGGCATAAAAAGGAAAAATGCGGAATTAGTAAAAGAGAAGAGAAATGATACCGAACGGATATCAATCCGTAGCAACGCAAGCAAAGTATAAGCAAACCGACAAGCTTGTAGTAACCTAGCATAAATGAACAAAGGTATTAGAAAGTGGAATGGATCCGTGAAAGGCATGGAACCAAATGTTCTTCAAAAAAATAATAAAACAAGGCCATAAGCCATAAACAGCAGCAACAACAGTGCTCCAGCACCTGCATAGCTGTAAAAACTAGCAGCAAGTAAAAACAGCCTATAACAGCTACTATTTCCAGAACAGAATGGGTGTGTATGTAACCAGCCAGGATATCAACATTTTACAGCACCCTCTGTGCACAGCAGCTGTGTATACTACAACAACTTCTATGTTTAATGTGAAACACTACAAAATAAACTCAAAGATTAGTCAAAGTTCAAATGGAAATAACCAAAGTGAGCAACTAAGATCAAAAGGAAATGTCAACAAGAAGTGATTGAAATCAATACTAAAACGTAAACAATCAATTAGCCAACCATCTATGCAAAACATATTAAAAACTATTAACAAAGTTATCAAGTGAAACCATTATGAAAATATTAACACTAAAACTTATGTTTAGTCAATGTTAGAACTAAGTCAAACCAAACTATATCAATATCAATTGGTTCAAAGTTAATTCCAATGAATAATTAACGGACAATTAGTGACCAATTAAGCCAAAAACAATTAATGCCATCAAGCAAAAAACAATTAGTAAGCGAAAACAATTAATGCCATTAGGCAAAAGCAATTAAGGAGTGACTAAACCAAAAACCAATAATGGACCATTAAGCAACAAAAATGAATAAGCAAAAACCATTATCAAAATCTACAACCACTTAGTCGCAATTGATCAAAATCAAATCATGTTAAAAGCCAATTAGAATCAAGATTAATTTCTATGCTAAAATTAGTATCGGAAAGAAAATCTAATTGGAATGAAATCTAGCAATTCTAAAGTTGCATTAATTCTAAAAAGCTATTTTTAAAACTAATTACAACATTTAGGCTAAATCTAAAGAAAACTAAGTCTAAAGCTATTATCTAAATCAATTAGTTAAAAGAGATCAAGATTAATTTCTAATTTAGAATTGGTAGCAAAGTCTAAAATTGTGAATCAATTCTAAAACCTAATTCTAAATCTCAATTAAATGATTTCTAAGACTAATTAAAACCTAATCACCATTGAAATCTAATGAACAACAAAGATAAAGAAAAACAGCAACAGGAGGGTGCATTTAGTACCTTTGATGGTGAGACGAGAAGGACGTGGGCTTTGAGCCCAATCCATGATGATTCCCAGCCTGGAGAATTCATTTTCTTAAGAAAACCCTCAGAGGACTTTTCAACGCAAACATCACTCTCTTCTTCTTCCATTCTGCGCCGTCCTCACACCGTCATTCCTCTCTTCTTCTCCTCAACCGTCACCGAAACGGCGTCCTAACACCAACACTATACCTCTCCATTCACGCATCGTCCGTATCTCCTCCTTCACCATCTCGCTTCTCCTTTTTTTTCAATTTAAATTACCGGAAACCCAACCTCCGCCACGCCGGAACTCACTGCCGGCGGCGATGGAGCAAACTCTAACACAAACCTTACATCACTCCTACTGTATCGATCCGCTCTAACTGAAACCATAAGGGATTTCCTCATATTCCTATTCCACAGCTCAAATCAAGCACAAGTATAACAGAACCCTAGGCGTTCTAAAGCTTAATTAAATGATGATGTTAAAGCTTCAGGCCACGAGGTCTTGGGGGGAAATATTCAGGGCGTCATGCTTTACACCATAGCATCAAGAATCACAAGAAAAGAGTGACAGATTACCTATATCAACGGCGGCGAATACGACGGCTCTGACGGAGGCGTTTGACGTGTTTCAAGCTTCTATTTCAGGTACAAACCTCTCGTGCTACTTGTCTTGTTCTTCGCTTTACTCTTCTACGCTCCTATGTTCTTCTAAAATTCCTTTCCGCGTGCCTCTCTTCTCCTACACAATTCTTCGTTCGTTGTGCGTTGCATTTCTGGCTCGAATTGAAGTGTCGTTGAATTCTTGTTACAGATTCGATGCTTTGGTGGTGGTGTGAAGTTACCGAGAAATCCAGTGCTTATGGTGAATCTCGTTGCGTCTGCGAGAATGGTGAATTCTTCTTCCGTGTATTTCTTGCGTCAATTCTTATTCTCGTTGTGGTTTTTACCGAGTTTCCTTCTGCGTGTTGTGATTTACAGATGCTGATGATGCGAGATTGAGAAGTTGATTGAAGGTGAAGATGAGAGAAGATGGTTGAAGATTCGAGAAAAGGTTTTCTATGGCATTTGTTGAAAGCAATTCAGTTAGAAGTTTGTTGAGTGATTCTGTTTTTGGAATTTCCATGAGGATGAAGATGAAGCTGTTTTTGCAGAGAATTGAAAAATGAAGATTCACGGTAGAAGATTGAAGATGGTGAGTCGAAGAAGAAGATTGAAGAATGATTGTTAGTGGTTAGGAGAATCGGTTAGAGGAATTGTTAGAGATTGGTTAGAATGAGTTGTTAGAATCTGTTAGGAAGTTTGTTGGAAAATGTTAGAGGAAAAAAGGTTGGTGAACATCCTCTGGTGTAAAAAATTAGAGAGATTGATTAGGAAAATGTTAAGTTGAATTTTCTGGATTTTTCTGATGTAAAATTTTTGTAAAGAACTGACATGAGTTTGTAATTAAACTGCTGTACATTTCCTGTAATGAATTTTTTTTCTGAATTTTCTGTTGGGAGCTTTTGTTGAAACTCTGTTGAGAAATATGTCCCTGTTAGAGATTTTCAAAACCTTAGCAGGATGTGAAGATGTAACACCATCCGTTGATGCTTCCTTTTCGATTTCGACGCTTCATTTATCACACTTTGATCACTGGGTAAGCTATTATCAACATCGAAAGAAGACCTGCTCTTAGAAGATTCTGATGGCCTATTTCTCCAAATTGAAATCAACACCAATGCTTGAAAATACTGATGCAATGTCATCGTTCAATAGTGGTGCATGTATCATGGATGCGAAGAATCGTAAAGCAGCCGGGGATGCGGCAAATTACACTATATCAGTTGGAGAAATCTCCAAATTGTATGCTTTAAGAGGTCGAAACCACGTCACCAAACTCTAACTCCACGGAGCATGGCTTCAACGCCTATTAAAAGCAAAACATAGTGTATTAATGTCAACAAGTTCTCACGAGGGTATAGATGCATGGCTTACCGACAGTGATGCTATAAAACATTTTGGATCAAATTCGGTGCCATCTAGGAGTCCACCATTTGCTTCAAACATTTCGCTATCACAAAGCCTCATTAAAACCCAATGTTTTTCTTATAACAGCTCCAAAAGCAACACCCCAAAAGCGAAGACATCACGTTATGTGTTGCTAAAACCCAGTTGACCGTGGCCAGGTGAATTAATGATGACATGTAAGCACATAGTTCTCGATGGTATATGCGAGCGCAGACGCTTAAAATGAAATAATGCCTTTCGAATAGACCATAACCCTGTATTTTCCATCTTTACTTGGACCAACTCCTTGAACAAAGTCACCCCTTAAGAACTTGATCACCCTGAACCCTTTGATGCGGATAAGTCTTTGAATTACGGAAAGCTCAAACCAAAGGAAGATGCCTTGATCACACGTCTTATGCAAGATGCAATGCAATGCTTAATGTTTTATTTTTTCCATGCTTGAATGCAATGCAATGAAATGAAAGCACATGCTGAATGATATGAAGAAATGAGAGGTCAAATTTTGGGGTATTACAGCTGCCCCTATTCAATCACTGTAGACCTGAACGGATGATAGCGATTGCTGTCATACTTTCAAGGTATGGAGGGATTGAATACCGAAGAATAACCCGAAAATTTGCACTCAATGGAAAAGAAGAAAAGGGATATAAATCCAACGAGACTTCTGGATTGAATCGGCAAATGAACGTCATCGGAGAGATCTGTCTTTTGAACGACGCCAGGCGACTACTGGCTTGCCATACTGTTGATGGACTTTAACAAATGTCTTTTTAAACGACGCCAGACGACTACTGGCTTGCCACACTGCTGGTGGACTTTAGTAATGTCTTTTGTACGACGCCAGACGACTACTGGCTCGCCACACTGCTGGTGGACTTTAATAATGTCTTTTGTACGACGCCAGACGACTACTGGCTTGCCACACTGCTGGTGGACTTTAATAATGTCTTTTGTACGACGCCAGACGACTACTGGCTCGCCACACTGCTGGTGGACTTTAATAATGTCTTTTGTACGACGCCAGATGACTACTGGCTTGCCACACTGCTGGTGGACTTTAATAATGTCTTTTGTACGACGCCAGACGACTACTGGCTTGCCACACTGCTGGTGGACTTTAATAATGTCTTTTGTACGACGCCAGACGACTAATGGCTTGCCACACTGCTGGTGGACTTTAGAAATGTCTTTTTGAACGAAGCCAGATGACTACTGGCTGGCCACACTGTGGGTGGACTTTAATACTGTCTTTTTGAACGAAGCCAGACGACTACTGGCTGGCCACACTGTGGGTGGACTTTAATAATGTCTTTTTGAACAAAGCCAGATGACTACTGGCTGGCCACACTGTGGGTGGACTTTTGCCAATCTGTCGTTGGACTTTGCTAATTTGCCACCCTAAGATGGACTTTTGCCAATCTGTCGTTGGACTTTGCTGATTTGCCACCCTAAGATGGACTTTTACCAATCTGTCGTTGGACTTTGCTGATTTGCCACCCTAAGATGGACTTTTGCCAATCTGTCGTTGGACTTTGCTGATTTGCCACCCTAAGATGGACTTTTGCCAATCTGTCGTTGGACTTCTGCACAATTCCAATACTGGATTACACTCTACATCCGCGTCAGACATCTCTGCTGACTCTGCCGAGGAATAATGATCAATGATTTGATCTCAGAGACTCCTGAAAGGATAATATCTCTACTGGAGAATGAATGAACAATCTGTCTACTTTGAATCGTCATGTTTGCCAAAAATAAATTGGACTTTGAAATATGAGAGGAGTGATGATTCTGCCAGGAATTACTTCATCTGCTTGGGGATGAATTCTGGTCACAGCAACTCCGCTGGGGATGAGAATTTTCTGAATGACGTCCTGCTAGGGAAGAAAAGTCATTAAAACTCTGCTTGGGGATCCATCAACCTCGAGATCCTTTGCAGGGAGAATCAACCTTTTAACTCGGCTGGGGATGATGAGTTTATAACAACTCTGGTGGAGAAAACCGCTTCACAGCGTCTAGTGCTGGGGAATGCCTTTTGAGAGGATTTTACAGAAGACCAAGCGTCTTCAAACTCTACTGGGGATATTAAATCTGGAACATCTCCTGCCGGGGAAATTCAATATGCCCCATGCTTGGGAGGGTCAACAACTTGCTTTTTGCCCCATGATACCAGACTTATCGGAAGAAACGCCACAAGAGGATTTTACAGAAGATTAGGTATCTTCAAACTCCTGGTGACTTCACTGGGGATTGACCATTGATTTCGGTGTCCGCGAAGCAACTTCGCTGGAGAATTTGAAACCGTTATCGACACAGAAAGCTTATAGATGTTGGGAGTACTGAATGAGAGAATCAACTTAATAAGATACAATGATATCCGGTCGAACTCACTTTACCGATATCGAAACGTCGTGACCGACCGTCGACCAGATGATGGACTCAATCAGTAAACTTTGTGACAGAAGGGTGACAGATGAACCCTTCTCTGAACATGATTGCCCCAGTCTTCTGCGTGGGAACAAGTGATTACTCGTCTAGGAGAGATGATCCATGATCTCAAAAAGGCTTCCATCTTGCCCTTGAGCCTAGTACGAGGCTGCTACTTGCAAACAAAAGGATATGCATACATGCCCCGTGCTAGACATGACTTCTGAAAATGAGAAAATCCCACTCTGAACCACCACTTGTTGGGGAGAAAAGTTTGTATGCAATCTCTTGATGGGAACCACAAATGCCTTGGGTTGGAACACCCTTTTGTTTCAAGCCTTTTGGCTGATTGACTGCATATGCGTGAACAATAATTTTTCTTCTTCACTTGCCCCAGACCAACATGGTCCACCAGAAGAAATTGTCTCAAGAGGATTTTACAGAAGACTTGACATCCAAAATGCCTCAATGTCTTCAAAGTCTTGGAGAGATTCGCCGGATCTCGAAGTAACTGCCCCGGACTGCATGGATTACGGAGAAGAAGTCATCTCAAGAGGATTTTACAGAAGACTTGGCATGCTCAATGCCTTAGTGTCTTCAAACTCTTGGAGAGATTCAATGCATCTCAAATTAGCTGCTTCCGATTGTATGGTCTACAAAGGAATTCGCCTTGAGAAGATTCATGAACAATCTCATATCACCGTGAGATATTCTGCCCGAATACTCTGAACCCTGGATAGGCTGATTAGTCGTCTGGACAGACTAACTTCCCGTGCTCTTGGGATGGCCTGCCCTAGTATGAACCTTGAAGTGGTTTAGCCCCTGACTATTGATCCAAGAATGCCTGCATTTGTAGGGATTTGAATCTCGAAGTAATTGCCCTACCTTAAAGAGAGGATTCAACATGACTGCCCCAGATTGACTACGCCTTAGCACACCTTGTTGGAAAAGACCCCACCCAACAAAGTTTCCTGAGGAAGTACCACTGGATGTGGCTGCCCTTCGGGAGTTTCAGAATTCTCAACTCGGCAAGATTAAGCTTCCGGACTGAATTTCCATCTGTAAACTTCTTTTGATGTCGAACATATGTATGCAAGCAGAAAATGTTTTAATCTGAGAATGAAAATTCTAATGCAAAACACATGTTAATCTCGAAGTTCTACTGCAAAGATGTCGCAAACCCCTTTGTGAGCGGATCACGGGTTAGGATACGACATTAATTTTTGAATGAAAGAATGCAATGCACATGCAACACCAATAAATATCTTTTAGCACAACTCATAGGAGTCAGGAATGCTATCTCTTGGTAGTATGCTTTTGAAATAACCCTGTTTCAATTAGGACTTTTGAGGGTTGTATCGTGGCCTGGTTCACGGCTTTTAAAAAAAAAGTTTTAAGGCTCAAAGTTTATCGGTGCCCACCCACTCTTCGTGATTTTCTCCAGTCCTACGTTCAGCTAATTTGGCACGAGCGCTCATCTCTCAAAAAGATGTTATGATCTTTAAGTAACCCATGCATTTGATGGTTTGACACCTAATGAGGCTTTGGAGTAACAGTCACCCCTTTTGTCTTTTGTTCGTAGTCACACGACTTTGTTCTTGCTCGAGGATTTTCTTTTGTAATCCTTTTGTTTTTCGCTTTCGCATTCTTTTGTCTCTTTTTTTTATCCCTAATTTTTGCCTGGACTGATTCTTTTGAATCTTTCGATTTTGAAGTCCAGCGGGATGCCCTAACTTTTGCCTAAGTCGCTTGTTTTCAAGTTTCGACTTAGCGGGCATTTTCTTTCTTTTTTTTTTTTGAACAAATCGTGTGACACTAGCTTGTCTTGACTTGATTGGAAGGGTTGTGACTACCTCACTCTTTGATTGTTGATGGATAACCATTGTGGTTTCACATCTCTTGACCTCTTGATGGTGGAATAGAAGGTAATGGATCCTCAGATGCACACTCCTTTTGAGGTTTGAACGCTCGGTCAAATTAACTGACGCCTACCCTGCCCCTGGGTTAAATGTGAGGGTTTTTTCCGTACGAAAGAAACTCCTACTTCAAGGCTCAAAGGGGTTAACGAAGGTCTATCTCCCTTATATCTTCAGTGTTTGGGGAGTTGAAACAATGCCTGTACATCCTCAACAGGGTTCTATTCAAAAGCACACAACTAGAGATTTTTGCGTTTTCAGATCATCATTCTTCCTCATAGAGTTTAAGCACGACAGTTGGTATTGCAATGCACATATGCAAACTTATGAGTGAATACGAATGGATTACTTCAGGAAAAACATGCGTGCTTTATTAGGATTAACATAAAAAGAAAAACAGATTTCATGCATGCATATAAATGTTTTGACAAACATAAAAGCTACACATAAGAATGTAGTAAAGAAACTAAATGGTTGTCCTTGTTGAGGAGGCTTGACTCCGTCTGGACTTATTGATTCTGAAGATGTCTTTGCAAACTGGGTGCTCAATTTGATGAAGAAAGTTCAATTTATGGGCCACCCGTCTGGTGTGATAACCTTTGAGTCAATCACGTCTTGCACCTTGTCTTTACCTTTACCTCTGAAAGACTTGCAATCGTCAATTAAATGGTCAGGTGCCCCAGAACGGTAGTCGTACCTGGCATTTGGCATTGAAACCCCAAAGGAAGCTTTGTCGAAGATGATCCTGATGCGACTAGCTCAACCAGTTTGAATTTGAGCAAACAAGGAAACCCGTTGCGCGTACGGCATCGAAATAGGATCAAACTTCTTCTCAAGTTGTTCTGGCATTTGCCCATATGCTCTGCCCCTAGGACTCTCTTGGGGAGATGGAGTTGGAAGCTGACAAGAGGTATCTGGAGGAAGGAAATTGATAAATAGGGTTGATAGATAAGGTTGCTCGCAAAGATCTCACACGATCTCCTGCCTACGTATCTCCATTGGCTAATGAAGAATCAGAGCGACGTAGTTCCCCTCACCAGGGATGAGGATTGCTTTGTTTCCTTAACACCGCATTCTGGATTTCTGTAAGCGGACCCATCTAAGACTTCACCCGGTTGACTTCTTCTCTCAGCAGTTTCTGACCTTGGGACAATGCTTGAATGTCCACCATAAAAAGCCCCACCTGGGCCTTCCTCTCAGTCACTTTTGCTCGGAGTTGTTCCATAACTACCCTCTGATTGTTATGAGTTGAGTGGTGAGAGAAGTCAAGTTGGCCGTTTCTGAAGAGAATACCCGGTCAGAATGAGAAATCCGCTCCGGAACACCTGTTATGCATATGAGTATGAGGATGCCATGCAGAATGCCATGTTCAAATATTTCCAAGGAATCATTATGCTTTGATTCAAAAAATTTTTTTAGAAAAAATATAAGAAATGGATGGAAATGCCCATTGGCAAGTCTCAAAGTTAACATCCCTTGGAAATACAAGAACATGTATGCGAAAATGATGATGCAGATGCAACAGACATGGGATCAAGGCTTCCATATAATCTGGATAACTGTTGTGCTGACGGCTGAATAAGCTCATAAGTCTGCTCTGAAGAAAATACCGGAATACCGGAATATCCGGATAATCAGAATGCCAGGATGCCGGGATATCGGCATAATCGGAATACCAGAAGGCCAGAATATCGGCATAATCAGAGCACCGACCTGATCAGAATACCGGGATGGTCAGAATAATCATGATGCCATAATACCAGGCTAAGGAGTCCACACTGATAGGAAATCCAAAATACCGGGTAGGTTGAAGGTCAAGGTTACCTGCAAACCTGTAAACAACCCGCCCCTCTCACATGTGGGTACTAGGATGTTCAGTATCCCGGGCTCTCAGGTCGAGAAATGATGATACGTTCACCATTTCTGGTTTGGCATCATCATTAATCGAGGAGGCCTCAACTGATTCTCCAATACGAAAGGTCCTCAGCTTCTGGTACTGAGGTCGAGAAACAATAGTACATTCATCCCTCGGGGTATAGTACCATCGCCAATCGAGGAGTGCCTCCACTGATTCTCTTTCAAAAAAAAGATATCCTATAGCGAGTTCCCAGCATTGGGTCCTCGGATCGAGAGTGTGCAATGGGTTTGCCACAAAATGTGGTCTGCCACTATCACATCTCGGGAGGAGTGCCGCAACTGAGTCCTCGGGAATGGCCACCAGAGTCGACAGCTCTCTAGATCGACATCCTGGAATACGCAAGATGCGCACGCCATGATGGGTCCCAAGATAGCCTCGTCTAGCTGTGAATTTCGTGATTACCCACGTACACAGATGGCACGTAGGTCCCACTACTCTCCACTCAAAATCTAAGTGTATACTCGAGCCTGTGTACTGAGCTCATCTCTCAGAAATCCCATCCCGCCAAACAGAAAACAGCACAGTCCAGCACAACAGTAATAATATGATATGTAATGCTAAAAAGCAGTAAATACAGTAATGTGCAGTAAGGCAATAAATAACCATACAATAAAACGGTAAATACAGCACAATAATAAACACCCAATGAAAGAAAAACAGACAAGCGCTAGGATTGACTCGCTTAGGATGGACCAGCAATAGGTCAACCTGTCCCCAGCAGAGTCGCCAGCTGTCGCTCCCGGGATTTTCATCCAAGTACAAACGCGAAAGTGGCACCGAAACAGAGTCGCCAACAATGTGTATTTATCCCAAGAGAGGGAAAGGAAACACCGCATAAACCTGAAGGAAGGAAAAGCATGGTCTTACGACCAAGAGAAAGGGTAAGGGAGTCGGTTACGCGAGAGGAAGGTATTAGCACCCCCTCACGTCCATCGTACCCGATGGGATCCACGCTTGCTTGTCTCGATCAAAGGGTGTAAAAAAAGATACTGGAAAAAAGGAACTGGAAAAGGAATGGAAAGAGAAAGAGAAACAAATGTAGGGAAAATAAAAGAAGTGCTCGCATGGGCCCTACCCCACTGCCTACGTATCTCATCGGGAACATGAGAATCAGAGCGACGTAGTTCTCCTCACCTAAGGGAAAGTTGTTTGTGTTTTTTAGTGGATACATCAACGTTCACGTTCCAGCAGTTTAGGTGTTGCAGCTCGCTGTAGGGAGACTTAGGCGTTACCTGTTTGCGGTAGAACGGAAATGACACATCCTTAAGGAATAAGAGCGAATGAGATGAGAAAAGAATTCCCGAACGAAAGACGTTATTGTTTGTTTTTGTCTTTTAAGAGTTTTTTCATTTGTTTGCATATGATAGTGTATCTGAATCTTAGTCATTGGAATGTGTACATTCTCACATTCCAAGATGGAATGGGTAAGAAAGCACACTAAGAGTGAAGAAGACCCTCACACTTAGTTCCAATTATCAAGGTTCAAACACACTAGCATATTTATGTTTATTAAGTGTTTTTGTTGATTATGAAATGAAGAAGTGTTTTTTCTTTATTTATCTCTTCAACAAGTATTGCATTTAAGTCCCTCATACAAGATCAAAGGTTTAACACATTGACCCAAGATGGGGCATATGCTACACATTCTAAAATTATAAGAGAAGACCCCTTATAATCTTTTCTTTATATGAAAGGCCTAAATGCAATAAATGCCTACCTTTATTAGATATTTTGAATTTTCTTTGAGATGAGAAGATGAAAGACTCAAGAGAGAGGTAAAGGTGAAAACTAAGGGGAGACTAAGACACACCCTAGTGTTAGCATGCTCGGAGATCCTATGGTTAATGTGGTTTAAAACCTAACTCTAAAAGAAGAGAGAAGAGACTCAAAGTGTAAGAGAAAACGGAAGTTAGTTGTTAGTGTGCTCGCCGAGATATCGCATCTCGTGCCTACGTATCCGCAATCCGAAAAGAAAGAGGAATCAGAGCATCCGTAGTTCACAGTACTACGGGTGAATGGGAAACAGGATCTCGATCGCATAGGTGCGAGAGAACAAAGGGGAAAGACACACATAAAGTCTAAGGGGGAAACCCGGTCCTACAAGTTAACATGCATCAATGGTCCTAAGGTCAGGATCGGGAGGGAAGCTACCTAATGTTATCAGGCATGGATTGCTATCCTAATGTCTCTCCTACCTCCGACTTAATCAAAAATTAAGTGGAGCTAGGAATCCTAAGGGATCATGTCATCAGACAAGTAAACACAGGATAAATCAATCACGAAACGAACTAAAAACAACGAAAGAGTACACAGTGTCAGTCAACAACAATGTCACACAATCAAAGTAAAAGAGGGATCTTTAGCCAAGGGGTCATATCAACCGAGGCAAACAAGCTAGCTGTGGGGAGTAAGTGTGCTCGCCCAATGGTATCAAGAACCATGGAGAGCAGAGTAAGAAAGGGGAAGATGTGAGTCAGATCACATAAGCATCAGCATCGATCAATGCGAGCTATAGACAAGGCGTGGGGGTTTGATTGCAAAACCCTTTTCCACTGACGGACTCAATAACACGAGCAAGATATGTTCAAAGCTTCAATCATGTAATGAGAGCTAAGAACGACTCTATTAGAATAACGTGGGTCGATTGCGAACCCTGCCTTCCGTCGATTGCCTCCTTAGAGGTCTTCAGCACAAGGGGACATGGGAATGGGATGCCTCTTAGAAGTCTTCAGGCACAATATTAAACAATCACAAACAGAGCCTCCTTTGAGGACTTCCATCATTGCCGGCCAAGTGGCACGGACTCCCAATCCTACTTCTCATGGCATAAAAAGGAAAAATGCGGAATTAGTAAAAGAGAAGAGAAATGATACCAAACGGATATCAATCTGTAGCAACGCAAGCAAAGTATAAGCAAACCGACAAGCTTGTAGTAACCTAGCATAAATGAACAAAGGTATTAGAAAGTGGAATGGATCCGTGAAAGGCATGGAACCAAATGTTCTTCAAAAAAATAATAAAACAAGGCCATAAGCCATAAACAGCAGCAACAACAGTGCTCCAGCACCTGCATAGCTGTAAAAACTAGCAGCAAGTAAAAACAGCCTATAACAGCTACTATTTCCAGAACAGAATGGGTGTGTATGTAACCAGCCAGGATATCAACATTTTACAGCACCCTCTGTGCACAGCAGCTGTGTATACTACAACAACTTCTATGTTTAATGTGAAACACTACAAAATAAACTCAAAGATTAGTCAAAGTTCAAATGGAAATAACCAAAGTGAGCAACTAAGATCAAAAGGAAATGTCAACAAGAAGTGATTGAAATCAATACTAAAACGTAAACAATCAATTAGCCAACCATCTATGCAAAACATATTAAAAACTATTAACAAAGTTATCAAGTGAAACCATTATGAAAATATTAACACTAAAACTTATGTTTAGTCAATGTTAGAACTAAGTCAAACCAAACTATATCAATATCAATTGGTTCAAAGTTAATTCCAATGAATAATTAACGGACAATTAGTGACCAATTAAGCCAAAAACAATTAATGCCATCAAGCAAAAAACAATTAGTAAGCGAAAACAATTAATGCCATTAGGCAAAAGCAATTAAGGAGTGACTAAACCAAAAACCAATAATGGACCATTAAGCAACAAAAATGAATAAGCAAAAACCATTATCAAAATCTACAACCACTTAGTCGCAATTGATCAAAATCAAATCATGTTAAAAGCCAATTAGAATCAAGATTAATTTCTATGCTAAAATTAGTATCGAAAAGAAAATCTAATTGGAATGAAATCTAGCAATTCTAAAGTTGCATTAATTCTAAAAAGCTATTTTTAAAACTAATTACAACATTTAGGCTAAATCTAAAGAAAACTAAGTCTAAAGCTATTATCTAAATCAATTAGTTAAAAGAGATCAAGATTAATTTCTAATTTAGAATTGGTAGCAAAGTCTAAAATTGTGAATCAATTCTAAAACCTAATTCTAAATCTCAATTAAATGATTTCTAAGACTAATTAAAACCTAATCACCATTGAAATCTAATGAACAACAAAGATAAAGAAAAACAGCAACAGGAGGGTGCATTTAGTACCTTTGATGGTGAGACGAGAAGGACGTGGGCTTTGAGCCCAATCCATGATGATTCCCAGCCTGGAGAATTCATTTTCTTAAGAAAACCCTCAGAGGACTTTTCAACGCAAACATCACTCTCTTCTTCTTCCGTTCTGCGCCGTCCTCACACCGCCATTCCTCTCTTCTTCTCCTCAACCGTCACCGAAACGGCGTCCTAACACCAACACTATACCTCTCCATTCACGCATCGTCCGTATCTCCTCCTTCACCATCTCGCTTCTCCTTTTTTTTCAATTTAAATTGCCGGAAACCCAACCTCCGCCATGCCGGAACTCACTGCCGGCGGCGATGGAGCAAACTCTAACACAAACCTTACATCACTCCTACTGTATCGATCCGCTCTAACTGAAACCATAAGGGATTTCCTCATATTCCTATTCCACAGCTCAAATCAAGCACAAGTATAACAGAACCCTAGGCGTTCTAAAGCTTAATTAAATGATGATGTTAAAGCTTCAGGCCACGAGGTCTTGGGGGGAAATCTTCAGGGCGTCATGCTTTACACCATAGCATCAAGAATCACAAGAAAAGAGTGACAGATTACCTATATCAACGGCGGCGAATATGACGGCTCTGACGGAGGCGTTTGACGTGTTTCAAGCTTCTATTTCAGGTACAAACCTCTCGTGCTACTTGTCTTGTTCTTCGCTTTACTCTTCTACGCTCCTATGTTCTTCTAAAATTCCTTTCCGCGTGCCTCTCTTCTCCTACACAATTCTTCGTTCGTTGTGCGTTGCATTTCTGGCTCGAATTGAAGTGTCGTTGAATTCTTGTTACAGATTCGATGCTTTGGTCGTGGTGTGAAGTTACCGAGAAATCCAGTGCTTATGGTGAATCTCGTTGCGTCTGCGAGAATGGTGAATTCTTCTTCCGTGTATTTCTTGCGTCAATTCTTATTCTCGTTGTGGTTTTTACCGAGTTTCCTTCTGCGTGTTGTGATTTACAGGTGCTGATGATGCGAGATTGAGAAGTTGATTGAAGGTGAAGATGAGAGAAGATGGTTGAAGATTCGAGAAAAGGTTTTCTATGGCGTTTGTTGAAAGCAATTCAGTTAGAAGTTTGTTGAGTGATTCTGTTTTTGGAATTTCCATGAGGATGAAGATGAAGCTGTTTTTGCAGAGAATTGAAAAATGAAGATTCACGGTAGAAGATTGAAGATGGTGAGTCGAAGAAGAAGATTGAAGAATGATTGTTAGTGGTTAGGAGAATCGGTTAGAGGAATTGTTAGAGATTGGTTAGAATGAGTTGTTAGAATCTGTTAGGAAGTTTGTTGGAAAATGTTAGAGGAAAAAAGGTTGGTGAACATCCTCTGGTGTAAAAAATTAGAGAGATTGATTAGGAAAATGTTAAGTTGAATTTTCTGGATTTTTCTGATGTAAAATTTTTGTAAAGAACTGACATGAGTTTGTAATTAAACTGCTGTACATTTCCTGTAATGAATTTTTTTTCTGAATTTTCTGTTGGGAGCTTTTGTTGAAACTCTGTTGAGAAATATATCCCTGTTAGAGATTTTCAAAACCTTAGCAGGATGTGAAGATGTAACACCATCCGTTGATGCTTCCTTTTCGATTTCGACGCTTCATTTATCACACTTTGATCACTGGGTAAGCTATTATCAACATCGAAAGAAGACCTGCTCTTAGAAGATTCTGATGGCCTATTTCTCCAAATTGAAATCAACACCAATGCTTGAAAATACTGATGCAATGTCATTGTTCAATAGTGGTGCATGTATCATGGATGCGAAGAATCGTAAAGCAGCCGGGGATGCGGCAAATTACACTATATCAGTTGGAGAAATCTCCAAATTGTATGCTTTAAGAGGTCGAAACCACGTCACCAAACTCTTAACTCCACGGAGCATGGCTTCAACGCCTATTAAAAGCAAAACATAGTGTATTAATGTCAACAAGTTCTCACGAGGGTACAGATGCATGGCTTACCGACAGTGATGCTATAAAACATTTTGGATCAAATTCGGTGCCATCTAGGAGTCCACCATTTGCTTCAAACATTTCGCTATCACAAAGCCTCATTAAAACCCAATGTTTTTCTTATAACAGCTCCAAAAGCAACACCCCAAAAGCGAAGACATCACGTTATGTGTTGCTAAAACCCAGTTGACCGTGGCCAGGTGAATTAATGATGACATGTAAGCACATAGTTCTCGATGGTATATGCGAGCGCAGACGCTTAAAATGAAATAATGCCTTTCGAATAGACCATAACCCTGTATTTTCCATCTTTACTTGGACCAACTCCTTGAACAAAGTCACCCCTTAAGAACTTGATCACCCTGAACCCTTTGATGCGGATAAGTCTTTGAATTACGGAAAACTCAAACCAAAGGAAGATGCCTTGATCACACGTCTTATGCAAGATGCAATGCAATGCTTAATGTTTTATTTTTTCTATGCTTGAATGCAATGCAATGAAATGAAAGCACATGCTGAATGATATGAAGAAATGAGAGGGCAAATTTTGGGGTATTACACTGATTCAGGACAAGTTGGTGACTCCTCAACCTTACAACCCTGTGTTAGGACCTTGGCACAATGTAAATCTGACTTGCGATTTTCATAAAGGGGCTGAAGGACATAATTTGGATGGTTGCCTAGTTTTAGAAGCTACTGTGCAAAATCTGATCCACAACAAGGACTTGATCTTTGAAGAAGATCATCCAGAAATTGAATGCAAGTTCCGCACTGGGACAAGGGGGGATCCCGTTGAAAAGTGCAAAGAGTTCGAGGTAAGACTGCTAAGCCTGCTGAAAACACTACAACCTCATGAAGGTATGTCAGACGTTAATGTCTCAATTTCTGAAGCAAAAGGCAAGAGACTTGTAAGGCCTCTCAAGGTTCTGTATCACAGGGAGCTAATGATCAGTGGCGAGGGTGTTCCCCTATTTGGGCCTGGAAACTGAGATCTTCTAAAATCAATTCACCAAAGCTGGTTGTATTTTGTTCATTTCAGTACTTTCAATTATATTTCCTTTGTACTTTGAATTTGTTTTTGCTTATAAGCTTTGTTGTACTTTCAAATTGGCAAGATTAATGAAATGTTTGTGCATCTTTTGATTAAGTCCATTCGTTTCACACATTTACTTGTGTTCATAAAAACAAAAAATATCTTTATCCTACTTTACTCCATATCAAACTGTTTAATTAAGCAAAGATTAGGGAGGATGATGAAAATATTATCCATAATTCCTGTGGTATGCTTTCGATTAAACCTAGCCGATGATGTAAGGCATTGTTTCAATTCCCAAACACTGGAGAAATAAGGAAGATAATCCCTCGTTAACTCCTTCGAGTCTAGAAGTAGGGGTTTTCTTTTCTTACACAAGAAACCCTTAAATCTTAACCTTGGGGTGGGTAGTTCTCAGTTTAACTCGGTTATACATTCGAATGCAAGCGTTTCATACAAGGCACCAGTCAACTCTCTCAGATCAAATGAGCAAGTGTGAACAAGTGTGAACAAGTTGGGAAAACCTTAATTAAAGAATGAGTTGAGTCCCTTTCAAGGAAAAAGCCAAGAAAGATGGGAAGCCTAAAACTTTGCCTTTTGCAAAAGGACTTGTACAACAACAAAAAGAAGAGGTCTCATAAACCTCAAAAGAAGAGGTCTCATAACCTCAAAAAAAAAAAAAGAAAGAGAGGTCGTATACACCTCAAAAGAAGAGGTCTCATAACCTCAACAAAGACAAGAAGAGGTATCAAAACCTCAGTGAAAAAAAAAGGGTCTCATAACCTCAATGAAGAAAAATAGGTCTCACAACCTCAATGAAGAAAAATAGGTCTCAAAACCTCAGTGAAGAAAAAGGAGGTCTCAAAACCTCAGCAATAAAGGATAACAAGATGCTACAAGGGAACAGTGACTACAAAGATGTCTAAATCATCATCAACTATCATCAATCCATTTCCTAGCCTATGAAAACTTGAATGTATAGCTTGAGCTAACTGAGTGTAGGATTGGAGTTCATCATGAAGATGGGGTAGGACAAATAAACTTTGAGCCTTTATCTTTTGTTTCATAAACCATAAACCCGACCACGTTACAACCCTTAAAAGACCTAATTGAGGTAAGGTTGTTTTGAAAGCATACTACAACAAGGTTGATTAACCTGACTCCTAATAATCTTTGTGATTTGTGTGTGTTGATCACTTCATCTACCAGGGCCATAAGTGGGTAGATTCACCTTTGTTTTTGGTAATTTAATCATTCCGCTACATGTGTTTCATAAATAAAACTCGATTTCAAAAGCTTGCATGAATTTTGCATTAAAATTGCCAATTTTTAATGAATGATACTTGTCTGCAAAAGTAATTCAATATCAAAAGAATACCAACAAACGCAAACAGCTAGGGATTTGACTTGATAAAGGAAGTTCAGTCAGGGGCAACCAAGCGGAGGGATTTACTAATCCACCATTCCAAGAGTTATCGAATCAGGGGCAGGACTTTTTAAGTTCAGAATATTGGGGCAAGTCTTCTTAAGGTCATCTTATGACAAGTTTGGACTCCAGTAACCCATCAGCAGGGGCAAGTTGGTTCCCTAGTCGTTTCCATTACAGCCTAAAGGACTTTGTATTGTGAATATAGTTGAGTTGGGGCAGTTACGTCGAGGTTAATATCTCTTCAAAAGTTTGAAAGTATTAAAGCATCTGGTATGCCAATCCTTCTGTAAAATTCTTTTGATGACCTATCCTCACGGACCCGTCAATCAGAAGCAGTCAAGTCGAGATTCGGTAAATCTCTAAAAGTCAATGACAATCTCCTCCATAGATTGACCAAGTTGACAGGGGCAAGTTTGTTCCCAGATGTCAACAACCAGACTGAAGCACAAAGTTCAAGGACTTTGTTGTAAATGCGGTTAATCTGGGGCAGTTATGCCGAAATTCATGAATCTCTCCAAGAGTTTGAAGATACTGAAGCCTCTTGTATGCCAGTTCTTCCGTAAAATCCTCTTGACATTTTCTCCTGACAGTCCATATACCCTGGGGCAGATGAGTTATGCAGAACTACTAAGCTTTTGTAGCATATTTTTGTTAATTCCCCAGTAAGTTGTTACATCAACTAAACTGGATAGATCTTTTCCCTCCAGTGAAGAAATCATGCTCATGATGGCAATCCTAGTGAAGTCGTGATACTATACCAAGTGGAGTACTCTTCTCACCAGAGAAAGTTGTAATCCTGAAACTGAACTACTAATTCTGCAAGTTCATCCCCAGTAATGGTCCAATCTGTTGAGTTTGGCTGGGTATCCTTGTCGAGATGTTTATTTCATCTCCAATTTCGTCTTTTGACTGTTTTGCCAGCATAAGCATAAGCAGGGCGTTCATGCGCTCATATGTAATGCATCTTAGCGTCTTTGCTTTAGTCTGGTGTTTACCAGCTTTGTCCACTTTGGCGTTTATCTCCCCAAGTGTCTGGGTTTGTCCATTCTCTCCAAATAGAGTTGTCAACCCTAGGCATAAAGCTCCCATCCTTTCTGAATTCCCCACAGAGTTTTATCCTCGTGGATGATGGTTGGTTCAGTTGTCTTTTCCACATTTGGATAAGAAAAATCCCCATTTGAGCTCATTCCTCAATGGTTGGAGTCTTGTTTGACTGTTTCTTTCCAGCTTGTCCCTAGATTGAACTTTGGTCCCTGGCAGGTTAGGTTGTTTAACCTAGTTTGAACGTGCATTTATTTTGTACCGTTTCTCGCAGGAAGAATCTTTTTACAGACCCTCGTTAAAGACAAAATTCATTCTCCAGCAGTGTTGTGATATCAACATCTCTTTGGAATTTATACCCAATGACAAGTGGCAATCTCTTGAGAAGCTTGTATATCCCTGGTGCTATCCAACTTTTTGCAACCATAATTGGTATTCCCCAGGAAGTCTAATCTTCAGTCACATATGAACCTAAACTTCGAGTCAGACATGAACTCGTTGTTTGAAACCAGGTCAAACATGAACCTAAACTTCGAGTCAGACATGAACTCGTTGTTTGAAACCCATGTCAAACATGAACCTAAACTTCGAGTCAAACTTGAACCGGTTGTTTGAAACTCAGGTCAAACATGAACCTAAACTTAGAGTCAAACTTGAACCCGTTGTTTGAAACCAGGTCAAACATGAACCTAAACTTCGAGTCAGACATGAACTCGTTGTTTGAAACCAGGTCAAACATGAACCTAAACTTCGAGTCAAGCTTGAACTCGTTGTTTGAAACTCAGGTCAAACATGAACCTAAACTTCGAGTCAAACATGAACCCGTTGTTTGAAACCCAGGTCAGATATGAACCTAAACTTCGAGTCAAACATGAACCCGTTGTTTGAAACTCAGGTCAAACATGAACCTAAACTTTGTGTCAAACTTGAACCCGTTGTTTGAAACCCAGGTCAAACGTGAACCTAAACTTCGAGTCAAACATGAACCCGTTGTTATTTCCTTGGTTTTATGGTTGGCATTATTTTGCTAAAACTCATGTAGCAGCAGGTGTTGAATGAAGATGTCTAAAGATATGTTTCACTACTCTTTGTTCAACATGTCGAATGAAGATGTTCCATGACTGCGCATAGGACATCGCGATGTGAAGTCAGGATTTATTGCAGAATCTGTTACAATGATTTGTAACTGAATATTCTGTGAATATTTGGTTATCCTATGTGGCATCCAAAGCATTTTTGGATTAGGGTTACTTGTTGGTTTTCGGATTTGCTGCTGTTTCTAATTATGGAGACATAATAGGAAACTTTGGATTAAAGACCTATTTTATTGGAGTTAATTTTGCAGATTTGTGAGCAGCCTAATTGCTGCGTTTTTGAAGCCCAATTCAGTCCAGATTACAAGCTATAAATAGACTGATGTAAACCTAGTTTTAGGTGTCGAACTTACATGTATTTTTAGGGTTGTGTGCTGGTGTTTTGTGAGCCTAACTGGTATCTTATGATAACAGTATAAGGACTGTAGTGTAAGTTGTGTAAGGTTGCTCATAAGCTTTTAAGCATTGAGTAGCTGAGTGTTAATTCTCATAAGCTGTGAAGTATTGAGAATTTGTGTTTCGACCATTGTTACTTGACTTGTAAGGAACCAGTCACGGGTTGTGATTGAAGAGGGATTTGAGGAGGGCCTCATACCTAGGGGAGTCTTAGGTAGAAGTCATAGGAAGGGTAGTGATTAAGTGAGCTGATTGAACAGGGTATGGTTATCAGTGAATTGATACTATCGAATATTGATTTCATCCCTGGCTTGGTAGCCCCCAGATGTAGGATAGTTAGATCCGAACTGGGTTAACAATTTCTGGTGTTCTTTACATTTTATGCACACTTTTATTTTGAACTTGTTCATTGTTGTTGTATATCAGTGTCACGACATCTCGATAGGACATCTGATATATACAGGCCAGAATTTCACCCGTCATTTAAACCCAGGTCAAATATGAACCAAAAACTCAGATCAAATGTGAACCCGTTGTCAAAAGTGAACCTAAACTCCAGCTCATACTGGTATCCCAAAAATCCAGCTCATACTGGTACCCAAAATCCAGCTCATACTGGTACCCAAACCAACTCGAATTAGTATCTTATCCAACTCAAATTGGCATATACTGACATGTCACTTCTGAGTCCAATCATTGTTGGCACTTTAACCTTATTCCCAACTAAAAAGTCCAGTCATTTTTCATCATCTGGCACGCGAGTTTATCTCTGTCTTTTCTGGATTTTCTTGAAGATCCCATTTGAACTCTTCAGTATAAGAAAATCCCAGAAAATCTTTTAGTGGATGTCTATCCTTTTATTTCAAACTGATTCCCAGTGGAGATTATGTCTTCTTTCTGGTTTCATGCCCAGTGAGAATGTGTCTTTATTACCCCAGTGTCGTCCGGTCACATATGAAGTTGTCGTCCATCTCCCTGGATCTTCCCCAGTGGAGAATACCTCTCTGGCTTTTATCTCTAGTGAGGATCGGTAGGGTTTTCCCCTTTTACTTTTCTATCCCCAGTTTTTCCTTCAGAGTCTTCCCCAGTGAGTCTCTGTTGTTGGTCAACCTGTATCCCCAGTGAGTTTTCCTCATGGATAGTAACCTTCATCCTTCCCCAGTGTTACTCACCTATGGTTGTGTGCTCTTTGTCCCTAGTTTCTTGGTTGTCTGCATCTTTGCACTATCATGACACCATATCATCATACTAGAAGTCCATGGCATGTTAGCATTCGCATGTCCGTCGCTTGTCCTTAGCATCTGCATTCCATCTAAGGGCAAAATTTTCGGTTTGCTATATTTAAATACCTTTCACCTTGATGTCCTAAGGATTTCCTTTCCTCGCGCCATCTAGTAAAGCTATTTAAATAGGGGCAACTGTTGTATCCCAAATTTTACCTCTTAGATGTCATAACATCTTGCATAGACATTTAGGACCAATCATATATGGCTATTTAAGTAACCCATATCTTGCGTGTTTCTCTTATGTTTGAAATTAGGGTTTACACAAAGAGATCCAAGGCCTCCTAAGGTATTCTATGGCTCCATGCAATCATCATAAAGGTTCACTAGTTGTGTGGAACCAAGATCTCAAGACTTTGAATCAAGTCAAGTCAACAGAAGATCATTAGTCCAAAATGTGGAATTAGGGTTTTCAATCTGAGGAATCACTGAAGGATTTTGCCCTATCAAATCAATATTTGTTTGGTTCATCAACCATTTGAGTTACCTATATCTAAGAGGTCTTACTCAATAAGAATTCAAGATCATTTGGCTCTCATCCTGAGTAGTTTGAGCCCCAGTCTCACCCTGTCTCCAAATTAGGGTTTCTGTAAGACATATGGATCATTGGCCTTGATTTTCATCAGGAGGTGCCCTCAAACCCTAAACCATGACTCCATGAGTTAGTAAACATCCCTAGAGGTCTTCTATGAGCTTTGGATGTGAAGAAAGAAGCAAGATCACAAAGGTTTATCTCAGTGCATTCATAGTCAAAATTAGGGTTTTGCCTGTAACTCTGATCTTTGGGGATTTTGAACCAAATGAAACCTCCAATGCCTCAACTCATCATAACATGTCTTATTTATGATTCAAAGTATCAAGATCAAGTTTCAAAAGGTTTCTTGCAAAGGAAGTAAGTTTTGATCATAAAACGTTTCATATGTGAAATTTCCCTCTCTTGTGCTAACTTGAAATGGTCATAACTTCCAAACCATACATCCAATTTGAGTGACTCAAAGCCCAAATGGAAGCTCTTTCCGTGATTTTCAAAGTGTTAAATATGACTTTTCTCCAAAAAATGCATGGTTTGTGAGTTATGAGACTTATAAGCTAAACTGACCCCAAGACTTAGTGAAAATTTCAGCATTTTCACCTTATTTTTCTTCCAACCTTAACCCTAATTTTCACCTAGTTCCAAGCTTCAAATAAAAAATATTTGGACATGAAAGTTGTTCCTTGTTCTTCAAGCTTTCCAAGCATGTGTAGAAATCCTCATTTGGCTAAGCCAATCTCAAGTTATGAGGTGTTAAAGTTAGGTGTTTCAAGTTGTAAAATTTCCATAACTTAGAAATTTTTTCTAAGTCTTTTTGGCAGCTATGTGCACGTGACTTCAAGGACGATTTTCACTCTATTATAGGCCTCAAACCCAAAATCTTTGAACATGAAAATTGTAGAGGGCATTGAGGGCTTTCGAAAAAGTACTAGAACTCCTCAATCCATGGAGTGAGCTGAGAGATTCGATTAGATGAAGTTTGAGGCCCATTTCTTGATTTTCAAATTGCCAACTTATGCATAATGGTACAAACTCTTCTGAAACCCCAAGACCTTCACTTTTTTGATGTTGTGAGACTAGTTAAACACCATTTAGACATTTTCCACGATTCACTCAAGTTGTATCATAAAAATAACTTAGTTTTATCCAACTTGGTGCAAGTAGACATCTATGAGAGAGAAACTTTTCAAGAAAGAATGTTTGTTTATTCATGGAGCATTAAGCCAATCCCATCACACCAGTTGCTCAGACCTAACCCTCGGTTATCAAGTATCTTGGAGATCTCTTTGGTTCAGTAAAACATCCAGCTCACACGATATGCTGTTCACAAGGGCAAGGTGGGAAAATGCCATGTTTTGGCCATACCTCAAAGTTTCAGCATTTTGCTATAAATAGGGTTGAATTCTCAGTTATTTAGACACGACCATTTCACTAGAGAACTCTAAGAATCTCTGAAGCATAGCTTGGTAAGTAGGGAAGTTTGGAGAAGAGGAGAGCATAGCTGCTGCAAGGAGAAAGTTTTTGTCTTGCTAAGTACATTTGCTTCATTAGGTAACTCTTTTTCCATACTCCATATTCAAAGATCATGATAACCTAAAATCCTACTGTTGTCATATTTTTTGCTCTGAATGATTATGTGACATGTTTTTATTACCATTATTTGTTCATGACCTGGACATCTTGTGCTTGTGTTTGTATGGTCTACTCGTATCTTATCAATATGAGTTAAGGCAGCATGAAGTTTATATGAGGTCCTGTTGGACATAATAAGTGGATACCTTCACTTATAATTGTTGGAAATAAGACCTTTTTTGTGTTTAGAGAAGGTGTGTGAGAATATTGGAGGCTTAAAGAGAAAATTGATAGGTAGGACAATTCTTTATGGAAGAGAGAATTTGTATTTTTGCTTGATACAAAAGTGTAGAATTACATCTCTATTTATAATACTCTAAGGAGAACTCTAGACACACTAATTCTAGAGAGTTCTCAACTCTAGGAATTTCAAGAGCATTCTAGAAAATGTTACAACTCTAAGGAATATCTAGACACTCCACACACTACAAGAGTTTTCTAGAAACATGACTCAAAATTACCTAAGCCCAAAGTAGTTAAGCCCAAAAAATCCAAACAATGTGTTTAGGCCCAAATCAAGTTTAATATTTCAACATCCCCCCTTAAACTTGATTTGTGACTCCAAGCATACTCCTTAGCTTCACGAAAGTTTCCAACTTGAGTGGCTTGGTGAAAATATCGGCAACTTGATCTTGAGACATCACATACTTTAATTTCACCTCCTTCTTCTCGATGCATTCTCTTATGAAGTGGTAACGGGTGTCGATATGCTTACTTCTTTCATGAAATACAGGATTCTTTGCCAAAGCAAGTGCTGATTTATTATCAACACATATTTCCATAGGATCTTCTTGTGGCATTTTTAATTCTTTCCACAAGTTCCTTAGCCAAACTGCATGACAAACACATGATGTGGCAGCGACATACTCGGCTTCACAAGTTGACAGTGTGACGATAGGTTGCTTCTTTGACATCCAAGTGAAAGTAGTATTTCCCATAAAGAACACAAAACCAGTAGTGCTCTTTCTATCATCCAAGTCTCCACCCCAATCGCTATCACTATAGCCAACAATCTCATAATGGTTAGAAGAGTAATAGTGTAAGCCAAAGTTTGTTGTGCCTTTGATATATCGAAGGATTCTCTTTGCCGCCTTGAAGTGAGTTGTTGTTGGAGCTTCCATGTAGCGACTTACGACTCCTACAGCATAGAGAATATCTGGCCTTGTACTTGTCAAGTAACGAAGACTTCCAACCAAACTTTTGTAAAGAGTTGGATCTACAATCTCTCCATTTTCGTGCTTACTCAACTTGCTGCCACATTCCATCGGGGTACCAACCGGATTGGCATCATCCATCTTGAACTTCTTAAGGACTTCTTTTGCATAGCCTTCTTGGGTGATAAAAATTACTTTGTCTTCTTGCTTTACTTCAATGCCGAGATAATATGCCATGAGCCCCATATCCGTCATCTCAAATTCATTTGACATGTCTTTCTTGAACTCTTCGAACATGCTTAGATTGTTCCCAGTGAAGATCAAGTCATCAACATATAAGCACACAATCAAAACATCTCCACTTTGCGCTTTAATATAGAGTGCATGCTCATATGGACACTTGATGAAGTTTTTGTCTCGAAAATACTTGTCGATTCGAACATTCCAAGCTCTCGGTGCTTGCTTGAGTCCGTACAACGCCTTTTTCAACTTCAAGACTTTTTCTTCTTGCCCTTTTACTTCATATCCCTTTGGTTGCTCGATATAAACTTCTTCTTCGAGAAAACCATTCAAGAAGGCCGACTTCACATCCATTTGATAGATCTTCCATTCATTTTGGGCTGCCAATGAAATGATCAGTCTAATAGTTTCAAGACGAGCAACGGGGGCAAATACCTCATCATAGTCAATTCCTTGTCTTTGACTATAGCCTTTTGCCACCAATCTTGCTTTGTATTTCTCCACGTCTCCTTTTGCATTCTTCTTCGCTTTGTACACCCATCTTACTCTGATTGCTTTGTGTCCTTGTGGAAGTGTAGTAAGTTCCCACGTATCATTCTTCATGATTGACTTTATTTCTTCATCCATGGCGTCTCTCCACTTTACGTTTTGAACAGCTTCTTGATAGCTTAGAGGCTCGCAATCACCAAAAAGACAAAAGAGGTTAATGTCATTTTGGTTTTCGGTTACCTCATAAAGCTCTTCAATACTCCTTAGTCGTGGTGTCCTCTCACTTGAGCTTGTTTCATCCAACCTTGGTGTCGGTGAGGTAGGTGGTGTAATATGTTCCTCTATCATTGGTTGTTCCATTTCATCTTCTTCTTCTTCTTCAAAGTAAGGAAGAAAATCGTACTTGTCTTCTTGAACACTCCAATCCCAACAATCTTCTTCGTCGAACTCCACGTCACGACTTATGACAATCTTTCCACTATTTGGATTATAGAGCTTGTACCCCTTGGAGCTTGAGTCATAACCCACAAATACGTACTTCTCACTTTTATCATCGAGCTTTGTTCTCCTTTCATCAGGAACGTGGGTATAGGCAATGCTTCCAAACACTTTGAGGTGAGAGATCCCTGGCTTCCTTCCACTCCATGCTTCTTGTGGTGTCTTCTCATGCACACTTCTTGTTGGGGAACGGTTTGTCAGGTAAACCGCACATGCCACTGCTTCGGCCCAAAACTCTTTCGGCATCTTCTTACTCTTAAGCATGCTTCGCACCATATTAAGTATGGTTCGGTTCTTTCTCTCCGCTACTCTATTTTGTTGTGGCGATCTTGGTACTGTTAGTGGGCGACGGATTCCATGGTCTTCACAATATTTATTGAACTCATTTGAAGTAAACTCTCCTCCTCGGTCAGATCTCATGGCCTTAATGGAAAGACCACTTTCTTTCTCCACAAGGGCTTTGAACTTCTTAAAGTTTTCAAACACTTCCGACTTCTCCTTCAAGAAATAAATCCACGTTTTTCTAGAATAATCATCAATAAAGAGGAGAAAGTATTTATTCTTACCAAAAGATTTTGGATTGATTGGTCCACAGACATCGGTGTGTATGAGCTCTAGCGGTTTTGTCGCTCTTGACGTTGATTCCTTTGGAAAGCTTTTTCGGAATTGCTTCCCAATTAGACATCCTTCACATAGTTAGTCTGGGTGGTTTATACTAGGTAAGCCTCTCACCATCTCCTTCTTTGACAAATATTCTAGACTACCGAAGTTAAGGTGTCCAAATCGTAGATGCCATAGCCACGAAGAGTCAGTATAGCAAGCCTTGAGACACTTTGCCACATCATTTTGAATGTTCAAGAGGAACATTCTATTCTTTGACATAGGCACCTTAGCAATCAAGTTATGCCTACAATCTCTTAAGAAAAGACTATGTTCTTTCAAGTGGATGCCATAGCCTTTCTCTAATAGTTGTCCCAAGCTCAAAATATTATTCTTCATGTTAGGAACATAGTAGACATTGGATATGAATTGATGACTCCCATTCTTCAAGCGTATGAGAATTTTACCTTTGCCTTTGAGTGGTATCTTTGAGTCATCTCCAAATGAGACGTCGCCAGTTGTCGCTTCATTGATCTCTACGAACATGCTTCGATCGCCGCACATGTGGTTGCTTGCGCCTGGGTCGAGGTACCACTTGTTTCTTTTCTCTTCAACTTGGCTTTGGCACGCGAGCAGCAGAGTTTCTTCTTCTCCACCTTTTTCTTCTACAAAGTTAGCTTTCTCCACAACCTTCTTTGAGAATCTACACTCAGATGCGTAGTGACCGATCTTGTTACAGTTGAAGCACCTGATTTGTGACTTGTCGCACTTGGACCATGAATTTCCTCTTCCACGACCTCTTGTTGTTTGTGGTTTCCAACTTCTTTCTCCATTGTTGAAGTTGTTGGAGTAGTTGTTGTAACTACCTCTTCCTTCTCCTCCATGTCCTCGTCCACGTCCATGATCTTGGCCACGACCTCGTCCTCTTTGGCTTTTGTAATTCACATTGTTTCCTTCTTTTGCGTTGAGTTGTAGTAGTTGCTCCATAGCCTCCTTTTGTTTAATTTTTCTCTTTTGTTTTTCTTCGTATGCTTGTAAGGAACCCATGAGTTGCTCAATAGTCATGGTCTTTAAATCCTTGTTTTCTTCAATGTTGGTAACAATGAAGTCAAAACTTGGATTTAAAGTGCGAAGTATTTTCTCCATGACTTTCACCTCATCAACATCTTCACCATTTCTTTTAAGTTGATTGACTACGGACAATACTCGAGAAAAATAATCAGAAATTGACTCAGACTCTTCCATAAATAAACGTTCAAACTCACCTCTAAGAGTTTGAAGACGAATCTTTTTCACTTGCTCCACTCCTTTGTTGCAAGTTTGAAGCTTGTCCCATGCTTCTTTGGCCGTCGTTGCATTTGAGATCTTCTCAAACGTATCTTCATCCACCGATTGATAAATGAGGAAGAGAGCTTTCTTGTCTCTCTTTCTTGACTCCTTCAATGTCTCCTTTCCACCTTGACTTAGTGAGGCTTCATCTTGCTCCTTGAAGCCTTTCTCAACGATATCTCACACATCTTGAGCTCCTAGTAGCGCCTTCATCTTGATACTCCAATTGTCATAGTTGTTCTTTGTGAGCATCGGCATTTGAAAAGGGAAACCTCCATTCGCCATCTTTTGAGGATCTTCAAGCTCTGATGCCACTTTGTTGGAAATAAGACCTTTTTTGTGTTTAGAGAAGGTGTGTGAGAATATTTGAGGCTTAAAGAGAAAATTGATAGGTAGGAGAATTCTTTATGGAAGAGAGAATTTGTATTTTTGCTTGATACAAAAGTGTAGAATTACATCTCTATTTATAATACTCTAAGGAGAACTCTAGACACACTAATTCTAGAGAGTTCTCAACTCTAGGAATTTCAAGAGCATTCTAGAAAATGTTACAACTCTAAGGAATATCTAGACACTCCATACACTACAAGAGTTTTCTAGAAACATGACTCAAAATTACCTAAGCCCAAAGTAGTTAAGCCCAAAAAATCCAAACAATATGCTTAGGCCCAAATCAAGTTTAATCTTTCAACAATAATCCCATGCTGATGTGATACTATGCTTTTGTTGTTATCGTGCTGGTTATGCACCTAGCTTATTTTTGTAACATGAATATTAATATGTGCTCGTGAAATGTTCCATTTTTTACATTGCCAGTATTGCCAAGTTTGTTTTGGTATTCATATTCTTAGTTGAATGATGGAACTCACTCATTACATTGCTTGAATATGTCTTAACTTAAAGCATTTAGAAAGTGCAGCTGTTTTTTCTTCAGTGTTGCCAAGACAAGCGTGGAAGATCATTTTACTTTCCACACCTTAACTAATATTATGTCCAAGCATGACCACAACTCAGATGCATTCATGTTTAAGTTGTATGCCTAAAACTGCCGTTGAAATACTCTTGGGAAATGATGAATATAAAATTTGAATCTATCTTTGGTACACTGCTAGTTAGTGTTTGGAATTTTCTTATGTTAATATCATCACTTGAGGGTTTGAGTTTGTTTCAAGTAGTTTTTCTCATGTTTGTTGTGATGGCATGATTAGTAGTTATCCTCACTGTATTTTTCTTGGTCGCAATGCTGTCATCATTACCATATCATGTATTTGAGCCAAACCCAATGTGGCAATAGGATTAGTGTTGATTTTTGCAACCTTGTCTATCCTGGAAACTATGTTGTCCTGTATCCTAATGCCATACTCGAACATAAAAGGTTATCATGAAGGTTTGTGTGAAGCATGATGGGAGGATAGGGGGCATTAATGCCCTGATCATATCTGGGATGTATGTTCAAATAGTGAGTTGTAATATTGATGTCAAAAGTCACATAAATGCTTTTTTTTTAACACTGCTTGTATTTGATAACACATTGTTTTGTTTTCACGTTTGAATTTATTCATGTATTATCTATCGTGTTATGTTGTTGGATCTCAGCTTGGTTTCAAAACATGATGAGAAGGTTTTCCTTTACTAAGTACACCTATTTTAATGTTATTTTAATATCTGTTGATGTCCTCATCTCGACCTGCTATAAGTCCCGCTGGCTGCCACTTGTTCTGATGCTAACATCAAAGAAAAGTGAATGGAGAGAGGAGCAGGGGTTTGATCTATGCTGTTATGTGTTAACATCAGTATTGGTCAGGGTGAGTGATGTTTTCTCTTTTGGGTTTGGTTTGATACATCAACTTTATTTGGTTTTTGTTGTGATTCTGGAGACGGGTTCCATTTTTCTTTTTCCATGCTCATATGCGCAAGTCAAATGATCTCAATACTGTCAGCCTGCTCATGTGTTTGCACTTGTTGAGTATGAGATGATATTATGTTTATTTTGTTCTAGTCATTAATCACAGCTCATCATGTTGATAGCTTTTATTTCAGTTTGAATATTCTACTTTCATGGGCATTTTTCGCCATGTTTGGGTTGGTGTTTTGAGCTGTTTAAGGTTTAAAGTTATTCTGTGTCCTGAGTGCTACACAATGATGTTTTATTTTGCGGTTTTTTAATGAGATTTGGGGTGGTTATCATTGGAGCAAGATGAGACCATATCACTGCCTGTTGGTGATGTTTCACGATAGCCTGGGTTTGTTTTACATGCCTGCATGAAGGATACGAGGCCGTGGCAACACATGATTGGCCCGGTTGTTGTCTTTGTCGTTTAGCATTTAAAGCTCATAGTGACCGGTTGACAATATGTTACCTATGATTTTGTGTATGCTGCTTCCTATTTTCTTATTTTTCTCTTTTTCCGGTCGCTGATGCTCACTCTTTTAAGTCTTGGGCCTTGAATGGAAACGCTAATAGCACCCCACTGCCAGAGGCCCAGTCGTAAACAAGCACATCTCCGGCTCCTTCTCACTTTACTAATGCACCCTCTGTCTGTTTTGTTAATTAAGTTGTTGTTGTTTAGTAATTAGGATATACATTAATTAATTGTTTAGTGTTAATTAGGTTTTCACCCTTAGTTAATTAGGATCTATATTAATCATTTAGTTAGATTTAATTAGGTTAGTAAATTAGTTTGTTAACTAAGTTTTTAATTTAATTAGTTGACTAGTTAGTAAGTTAATTATTTAGTTCTAACTAGAATTTAGTTTATTAAATTAATTAGTTTTTTTAGACTTTGGTTTATTTAGGATTTGACTCAATTAGATTTTATTCTTAGTTAATCCTTAAAATTAATCTTGACAATTCCGTAATTTCTTTTTCCTGATGTTTACCCTTAAATTTAATTCTTGATTGCTTTTGTTTGTAACTAAGTCCTGATTTGTGATGTTTATTTCATTGTGGCTTTTAGATCTATTATGCCTGTTTGTACTTCCTTCCAAAGGAAAGTCTTTCTATTGACCTCAAAGTCATAGATAACTCAATACCAGCTTTGACCTCATACTCATAGCCACTCCCCTCCTTGACCTCATAGTCATAGGATATCAGCCTTGACCTCATAGTCATGGCCACATTCTCTTTGACCTCATAGTCATAGGATGCTTTCCTTTTGGCCTCATAGCCATTCAATCATAACTTAGCAATAGGTTAGAGTTTTTGAACTCTATGTGATTCTCATCATCATGAGAACTCACTTTTCCCATTACAACTTAGACTTAGAGAGTTTCTTAAACTCTACATGAGCTCATACTCATGTCCCCTTGGAACTTTGGCCACAGTCAATGGTTCCTGACCCTTAGTTAGGTGAACTACGGTTGCTCGGATTCTTTAGTCAGATACGTAGGCACGAGACACGACGTCTTGGTGAGCAAACTTAGCGTACATACCCTTAGGCCTTTACCTTCACCTTAGTACATATTCCTTTAGCAAGAAAACATAACATAACACAAACTAAACAAGAGGTTCCTGTAGAGTACTACCGATATTAAGAGTGCTAATACCTTCCCTTAGTATAACCAACCCCCGAACCTTAGATCTCCCCCCTTTAGGTTTTCTCGATCTTGAACCTTTCCTTTGGATAAATCAAAGTCGGTGGTGAATTTCAAAGTTTTGCGATGCAAGTTAATTAATAGCTTGTTATCCGATTCTCACCGCAACACATACTAGCAGAGTTTTGTTTACATCTCCCTTTATATGACTTTCATGTCCATTAATGCACCTCTTCCAGTTCATTTTCCATGATTTTTTGTTTTGAACCATGAACATTCATCCATGTTTTCTAGTTATGATTAATATAGAATAGGGTGTTTTGTTTTGGTAATTTTGATTGGGATAAGACAAAGGGACCTATGCCATGCCCTGAGGTCATTTTGCTAGTGATAGCATTAGAATTGGGTTGGAGAATTGGCTAGCAGCGTTTTGGTTCTCTTGTAGGGAAGATTTTAATGATCAACTGATATTAAGTGGTTCACATGATTGGTATTAGTGAGCATTGGCTGGTGAAGCATTTTTGAACGCGTAAAGGTTTATATGCTCATGGGGTGGGCACATACACTGGATGTATGGCCATCCTAGTGGTAAGAGCATGCGCGTATTCACTACAAGGACTGGGGTTCGAATCCCCCTCGCCCCAGTCCTTTTGTTTTAATTTTCCAAAACAACTTTGTTTCACATATATTGTAGCATTGCCCATACATGTTAAACGCGCACAAATGGCATGGTTGGCAAGTGTTTTGGGCTGTATCGCCAAGGACATGGGTTCAACACCCATGAGAGCTCTTTCCTTATATTTTTTACCACATGTTTCATTTTGTATTTTTAATTCATGCTTTAAGTTCAATAATACATAACTTGATCATTTTTTATCTTTTTTACCCATTCCTTTTGAAAATTAATCTTTATTGTGTCTACTTTTTGAACATAAAAAGGAATTGATGAAAACCAATATTTTTGAGGTACTTATTCATGTTGGAAGTGGAGGGCCTTTTAGGGTTTCTATTATGAATACTCTTTACTTCTTTGATTCTTTTATCATGATACCTTGTTCATCTTGATCTAGTGATGCCTAATGTATGGTTCTAACTTTGTATGGTGTTGTAAACTTTGTTTTACTTAAATACTTTGTTATTTAATGTTGCATCTTCATGCACATATCCCCACAAACTTCTTGTTTCATAAAAAACTGTTATTCTCCCGATTTCAAAGGAAAGTCCTCTTAATTTGACTCATAAGTCAATAAACAATCACACCATCTTGGCCTCCTAAGAGCCAAGTTCCCTCTAGGCCTCCTAAGAGCCTTTGTTCATTCTTGGCCTCCTAAGAGCCATTGAATCTTAACTTAGAAGTAGGATAGAGTTTCTAAACTCTATGTGGACTCATCACATTGAGTATCCACTTTTCCCTACCATAACTTAGACTTAGAGAGTTTCCTTAAACTCTAAATGAGCTCATACTCATTTCCCTTTGGAACTTTGGCTATAGTCAATGGTTCCTCAAATTCACCCTAGTTAGGTGAACTACGGTTGCTCTGATTCTTTAGTCAGATACGTAGGCACAAGATGCGACGTCTTGGCGAGCAAACTTAGTGTATATACCCATAGGTCTTTACCTTACCCTTAGCATAGATATCCTTAGCAAGAAAACATAACATAACACAAACTTAAACAAGAGGTTCCTGTAGAGTACTACAGATACTTAGGGTGCTAATACCTTCCCTTAGTATAATCAACCCCCGAACCTAGATCCTCTTAGAGTTTTCTTCGAACTTTACCCTTTCCTTTGGATAAATCAAAGCTCGGTGGTGAATTCAAAGTTTTATGATGCAAGTTAATTAATAGCTTGTTATCCAATTCTCACCGCAACAGAAATGGAGACTACACTGGGGATTATGTTTTGAGGGTTAAGCCCACCTTGTTTTTGCTTATGTTATTTATGCTTGTTTGCTATACTTGTACATATCTGTATATATTTGTATATTTGTATATATGTCTGTATCTGCTTCGATCTTCTGTTTGACAGGGTGCTACTATTAAGTGAAGGGATAAGTCCTAACCCGGATTTGAGTGCACTTATTATAGGACGATGGTATATTCAAGGAGGCTTTGAGGGAGTCGATTCCCAAAAAAGTTGACTTGAGACACTGTAACACCCTTCTAACCCAACAATTATTTCACATACGTATTGAAATTAAATCAAATAAAATCACCACTCAAGGGTGTCACACACATTCACAAAGGCATCATAATTATTTTTCCTGCTCCGTAACACGGGTTGCAACATATAGGAATAACAACTTATTTTGGATCAACATCTCCTTTAAAACAAAGCGTCGCAGCGAAAATATCGTCATAAAAATAAAATCTCCTTTATAAAACAACTCATAATAATTTAACCTCATAAATATTTGAATTTAAAACAACTCAACATCAAAAATCCTCATGAAACATGTTAATCAAAGTAACACAATACTTCAAGCAAAAGCGTTCCCAACCCCGATGTTACATAATAAGAGCAAGACACACCCTCTACTCAACTGAAAAGAAAACTGACTCCAAAGTTAACACTTCATGCTCCGCAAACTATTCTTGGTTATCTGCACGTTACCCACGTAGATGCAACATTCAAACAGGCAGGGTGAGTAATCACAATTCAATATAAATCATATAAATAAAAGACATTAACAGGAAATAGTTATTTTGATCAAATACTACAGTGACTCACCCATAACATCATATAAAACATCACATCACCAATATCACTCATATGCAATCATGCAATGCCACAAAGAATGAAATGCAACGTCATAAAAATGCATGTGGTACCAAATCGTCATAATAATGGACACTAGGCCATCAACCCTCCAAAGATCCCCACCAATAGGATCGATCCCGCATTTGGAACCGGAGCACATCATAATTACTTCATATCCGCACAATGGGAATGAAGCGTCGTCACAGAGTATGCATATGAATGTATGATACACAACATCATTAATTATCATCATCTAATAAACATCATAATGTGCATCATCATTCATTAACTCTCATATACGTCATGTCATCACATAGCAGCAATTTACAGCAACATCACAGCATTAATCAACAATCAACACGCATTTATCGAACATACCTCATTATACCCTACAACCACTACACACCTTTTCATCCTTTAATCAAGCATTTCATATTATCACGTCAACATCAACAAAACAAGCATATAATACTTCAATTTATACTCACAACATCACAACAACAAAACGGCATTTATATAATATAAATATACAATTTTCCACTTATTTTCAGCTAATAAAAATCATGTTTTTCAGTCCCAGTTCGAGCTAAGCGAGCCCCTACCCGGGCTAAGCACGCTGCTCACTGCCTCTAGGAGGCGAAATTCTTCCAGACTGCGCTAAGCACGCTCGACCGCGCTAAGCTCCCTCTGCGATTTTGGCAGAAAAACCCTGTGATAACAACACTTCTCCATCTGTGATTCAACACCCCTAAACCAGACTTTATCCTTAAATTATCATAGATTATGTTATTATAACCTATATCTATCCCATATACGTCAATCACAACAATCATCACATAGCAAATCATCCAAATCCATCATCTTTAACCTCCAATTCCTAGGTTCTCCCCCAAAACCCCAATCACCCACCAACACCTAATCTTTATATCAAAATATTGCAAAGTGATACTCCCCATACCTTAGAATATTGTCTCCTTCGACCTCTCTTGAAGTTTCGCAGGAATTCTTCTATGCTCTAGCCTCCTTCTCACTTGTTTTTTAGAGCACCTTTGCCCCTTCCTAAAAAATAATACGAATAATGAGTTTCTTTCACTATTCTCTCTTAAAATACCCCTAAATGTGCTCTTCCCATTATACCCTCACTTGTCCATCCCTAATGATCAACATACCCTCAATACTCTCACTTCTATTATTTTAAATAATAAACAATAATCTGAGTAATACTATTTGATTACTCTTACTATTAATATTATTAAAATAATTTCACCACAATGCATCGTGCCACATAACCACATAACGTCAAAATCACCTTATATCCTCAAATAAGCAACAAATAATCATAATCGAATTTGGGGTGTTATAACTCTCCCCCACTTAAGGAATTTTCGTCCTCGAAAATTTACATGAAGCAAATAGAGTCGAATATGACTCCTTCATCTGATCTTCGCGCTCCCAAGTCCAACTTTTACCAGCTGGTCCTCCCCATAAAACTTTCACCAAACCAATCTCCTTACCTCACAGTTATTTCATTTCTTGACCATCGACACGCACCGACAATACTTCCACAGTCAGGTTATCCCTCACTTGTACATCATCCATCTGAATTACATGCGACAGATCCGAAATGTACTTCCTCAATTGAGACACATGGAACACGTCATGCAAATTCGCAAGTGACGGCGGTAAAGCATTTCAATAGGCTACTTCTCCTAACCTCTACGATATCTGATATGGACCAACAAAACATAGGGTGAGCTTCCTAGACTTCAAAGCTTGACCCACACCAGTCACTGGTGTCACTCTCAAAAACATGTGATCTCCCTCTTGGAATTCAAGTGTTTTCCTCCTCTTATCATGGTAGCTCTTCTGACGACTCTGTGAAGCTTTCATCCTCTCTTGGATCTTCCTAATCTTCTCAATCATCTCTTGCACAATTTCAGGTCTGAGTACAACACTCTCGCCCGACTCATACCAACACAACGGAGTCCTACACCTTCTCCTATACAAAGCTTCATAAGGCGCCATTCCAATGCTAGCATGAAAACTATTATTGTACGAGAACTCAATCAACGGAAAATGGCTATCCCATGATCCTCCATGATCTAACACACAAGCCCTTAGCAAATCTTCTAAAGATTGGATAGTCCTTTCTGTCTGACCGTCCGTCTGCGGATGATAGGCAGAACTCATCCTCAACTTAGTACCCAACGCATCTTGGAAACTCTTCCAGAACCTTGATGTAAACCTCGAGTCTCTATCTGACACAATACTCAAAGGTACCTCATGTAACTTCACAATCTCCTCAAGGTACATCTCGGCTAGCTTCTGCATGGAATGATTAATCTTCATCGGTAAGAAATGAGCCGACTTAGTTAATCTATCCACGATCATCCAAATTGAATCATTTCCTTTAGCAGTCTTCGGCAACCCCACCACAAAATCCATGGAAATACTATCCCTTTTCCATTATGGAATCCTCAACGGCTGCATCATACCTAAAGGCTTCTGATGCTCAACCTTCGACTTCTGACAAGTCAAACACGCATAAACAAACTCCACAACATCCTTCTTCATACCTGGCCACCAAAACAACTTCTTCAGATTTTGGTACATCTTCGTAGCACCGGGATGAATACTCAGTCTACTTCGATGTCCTTCTTCTAGAATACTCTTCTTGATTTCTGGAACATCCAGAACACGTACTCTATCTCGAAACCTCATCACACCATTCTCATCAACCCTGAAGTCACCTTCGTTACCTTGGTTAGTCAAAGTCAATTGGTCAACCAACTTTAGATCGGATTGTTGTCCCACTCTGATTTCTTCCAAAATACTACTAGTCAACTTCAACATTCCCAACTTCACACTGTCAGGAGTCGCTTCACATACCAAACTCAAATATCTGAATTTCCCAATTATTTCCAACTCTTTCACCATAAGGATCGACATATGCAATGACTTTCTGCTCAACGCATCGGCCACTACATTTGCTTTTCCCGGATGATAACTTAAATCAAAATCAAAATCCTTCAACAACTCTAACCACCTTCTATGCCTCATATTCAATTCCTTCTGATCAAACAAGTACTTCAGACTTTTATTATCGCTGAACACCTCAAATTTAGAGCCAAATAGATAATGTCTCCAAATCTTCAACACAAACACCACCGTGGCTAATTCCAAGTCATGTGTAGGATAATTCCTCCCATGAACTCGCAATTGTCTCAAAGCATAGGCAATAACTTGTCCATTTTGCATAAATACTCCACCAAGACCCATCTTCGATGCATCACAATACACTACAAAAGACTCACTCAGATTAGGAAAAATCAACACTGGAGCAGTAGTCAACCTCTTCTTCAATTCCACAAAACTCTCTTCGCAAGCTACATCCCACACAAAATATTGACCCTTTCGAGTCAACTGAGTCAACGGTAGTGCCAACTTAGAAAAGCCCTCAATAAACTTGCGGTAATAACCCGCTAATCCCAGAAAACTCTGTATCTCAGTAGCAGACTTCGGAATCTCCCACTATAACACGACATCAATCTTAGAAGGATCAACAACAATCCCGCCACTTGAAATCACATGGCCAAGGAAACTCACTTCCTTCAACCATAACTCACACTTCGACAGCTTTGCATACAACTTCTTCTCTTTCAGCACTTGCAACACAGTCCTCAAATGCTCGGCATGTTCTTCTTCAGATCTAGAATATATTAAGATGTCATCGATAAACACCACCACAAACTTATCCAAATACTCATGAAAAATCTGATTCATGTACTCCATGAACACACCAGGTGCATTAGATACACCAAACGACATCACAGTGTATTTATAGTGTCCATACCTCATCCTGAAAGCCGTCTTCGGAATATCATCAGGCTTAACTCAGATCTGATGATAACCCGACCTCAAATCAATCTTGCTGAACACACAGGCACCTACTAGCTGATCTATCAAATCGTCGATTCTCGGTAGCGGATACTTATTCTTCATAGTCACTTTATTCAGCTGCTGATAATCAACACACAACCTCATACTCCCGTCTTTCTTCTTCACTAACAACACAGGAGCACCCCACGGAGGAACACTTGGTCGAACAAACCTCTTCTCAAGCAACTCTTCCAACTGTTTATTCAATTCACTTAGCTCAGAAGCTGACATCCGATAAGGAGCCATCGACACTGGACTCGTACCTGGTATTAAGTCCACTGCAAACTCCACCTCACGCTCTGGAGGCAAATCACTGATGTTATCTGGAAACACCTCTGGGAATTCACAGACAACCAGCAACTCCACACTCGCAGCTTCACGATCAATTTGCAACGATGCAAACATTGCAAACACCAAAGCTTCGTCTTCTTGAAGTTCGTCTACCTACTTAGCAGACAAGAACATCGACTCCCCACCATTATCAATCTCAGGAAACTCTACAGTCTTGTTATAACAATTGATATAAACATGGTTAAACTCTAACCAGTTCATTCCAAAGATCACGTCAATTTGGTGCATGGGTAGGCACACCAAATCCATCACAAAACTCTTCTAAAAAATCGTCACAGGACATCTCAAACACACAAGGGTAGTAGTAACAGAACCATTAGCTGGAGTTTCTATTACCATATTCCCATTCATATTAGATAACTTCAAACTAAATCTATTAGCACGTTCAAGCGATATAAAAGAATGAGTAGCACCAGTATCAATAATAGCAACCAACTCGGTATTATTAATAAAACAAGTACCTCTAATCAGGTTGTCCTTCTCTAGAACTTCTGCACCACTCAAAACAAACACACGGCCACTGGTCTGGGCAGCAGTAGTAGTCTTTTTCAGCTTCTGACATTGAGTACTGATATGACCTTTCTCACCACAATTGAAACAGGTCGGACCTTCATCTATGCAGTCAGTAGCTCTATGCCCTTCTTACCACATCGATAGCACCTCAACACATTATTGGTGCACGCATCAGCACGGTGACCTTGCTCGCCACACTTATGACACTTCCCAGAAGCGGGAGTTGCTCCCCCACTTGTATTTTTCCCCTCTGAAGCCTTCTGCTTCCCTTTGTCAACTGAAGTTGTATAAGGCTTACCCCTATATTGCCCTTTCTTCTCACTCAACTGCTTGTAGTGAGCAGATCGAGCTCGGATGTCCTCATCGTAGATTCTGCTCTTGTCAACCAACTCAGCATACTTGCGGATCTGCTGATACCCAATACCCTGCTTAATCTCTGGTCTCTGGCCATTCTCAAACTTGAGACACTTAGACATCTCAACATCAGCACGATTGTAGTGCGGACAAAACTTCACCAACTTCTCGAACTTTGCGGCATACTCTGCCACAGTCATATCTCCTTGCTTCAGCTCAAGGAATTCCACTTCTCTCTTTCCACGAGCATCCTCTGGAAAATACTTCTCCAAAAACTCCTGCTTAAACACAGCCCAAGTTATCACAGTGCCAACATCTGCAAGTCTCTGATAGGTGTTATCCCACCAGTCTTCAGCCTCTTCTTCCAGCATATGCGTTCCGAACTGAACCTGTTGCTCATCAGAACACCCCATCACCTGAAAGATCTTCTCGTTCTCCTTCAGCCACTTGTGTGCACTTGCTGGATCATGCGTACCCACAAAAGTCGGTGGATTGTTCCTTTGAAACTTCCCCAAAGCACGAAACTCATCAGGAGCTCCACCATTTAGATTCAGCTGCGCCACCACATTAGCAACCGATTCCAACGCATCAGCAATCGCATGATCATTTCTTACAGCCATCCTGCACACTGTAGCGCAATTTTTGTGGTTTCAAATCACTATCGCTTGGGTACTACAGTTCGATTCATTTTTTATCCTATTAAGCTGATTAAGGAAGGGAAATAGATGTCTCCAATTAACCCTGCTTGCCTACCGAGGTTAAACAGTCAAAACTGTTGGTTTACAAATGCTATCAAAATAGGGGGTTCTTCCTTTGGGTTATTAACCTAAAAACAGTGTCTAGGCTATTGGGTAAGATGTTAGGACTGATGCTTTTTGATTGATGTATGAAGGTGTGGGATTTTGGGTTTTTGATTGGTATGCTCGCTAAGATTTTGCAATCTTATGCCTACGTATTCCCGTTACAGGGAAATCAGAGCGATCGTAGTTCCCCCTATTCTAAGGGAGGAAAAAGGTGTTTTGGTGTCTTGTTCAAAGCCCAAGATGGAAGGTAAAGGGGTGATTTGTATCTTGTTCAAAGCCCAAGATGTGAAGCGGAAGGGTCTATTTGTATCTTGTTCAAAGCCCAAGATGTGAAGCTGAAGGGTTTATGCTGAGAGAGAACTTGTCATCTCTAAAGAGGAGTTGTTGATGTTTGTATGCTGTGCTAAAAGGTTGATTGACTCAACTGGGGTTTTCTTTATACACAACCTAAGAGGAGGCTAGAAGTTGACTTTTCTGAGGAAAATGTTCTTTCTGTCTTGTACAAAGCCCAAGATTGAGGGTAAAAGGGTTTGACTCAACAAGAGAGTTTGTCATACTCAACAAGAGAGTAATTTGGTGTCTCGTATGAAGCCCGAGACTGAGGAAAAATGGAAGATGGACTCAAAGAGAGAGTCCGAAAAGGTGATTGACTCAACAAGAGAGTCTGAAAGTTTATTGACCAAACAAGAGAGTCTTTTATACTCAACAAGAAAGTGTTTTGTTGTCTCGTAAGAAGCCCGAGATAGAGGCTAAAAGGAAATTGACTCAACAATAGAGTCTTTTATACTCAACGAGGGAGTGTCTTATATGTGTCTTGTATGAAGCCCAAGGCGGAGGCTAAAAGTGGTTGACTCAACAAGAGAATCGTTTATACTAAACAAGAGAGTAGTTTTTATGTGTCTTGTACAACGCCCAAGACGGGGGCTAAAAGGAGTCGAATCAACAAGAGAGTCTGAAAAGTTTAGCTCCGCTGGGGAGGAATCATTTGTACAAAGCCCAAGAGGAGGCTAAACTTACTGCTGAGGATTATTGAGATCCCTAGGCAGGTCCAAGTGTGGGGCACTCTTAGGAGAGAGATTTGGGTTTCTTCCTAGGTTTGAAAGGAACTTGAGAATGTCTTTGAGACTCAAGGGGTTTAGACTGTCCAAGTCTAGAGTTTTATCTTTTTACTATGCCCAAGAGGAGGCAAGGACATTAAGGGATGAGTATCAACCCTAAAATGGCCGAAGTTTCGACGCTGGAAAGACTACTCTAGCAAAGGATGACTAAGTTCTGTCTTATATCTTAAGAGGTCGTCAGGGTCCTTGTATGAAGCCCAAGAGAAGGCATGAGAACTTCTAAGAAGCCGAAGGGTCCTTGTACAACGCCCAAGAGGAGGAGGAGATGCTTTTAGGAAGCCTGTGGGTCCCTAAACCCCGAGAAGTTCAAGACATGCTATTCACCGAGAATAGATCAAGCCAGGAAAGTCCGAGAATTTGGAAGAAACTCAAGAGATGCCATTCACGGAGAAAAGATCATCTCCAGGGAGTTAAAGTTTCTTTGACAATTTCTAAGGGTAACAGTCTGAGAAAGGGTTCACCGAGAATGCTGCCTTTCACGTCTCCATATTGTTTAACCCCAAGAGGAGGGAAGACTGTATCTAGTAATCCTATGGGTATCTAGTTTTGTTTGTATTCGAGAGTGATCAACAGGCTTTACCTAGTACTAGACGTAGTTGTCGGGGAAAACTCTAAATAACTACACTAGTATTACACAGTTGATATGTGACAAGTATATAAAAGTTTATGAAAGAAGACTTACAGTGAAACAGACCCACAATACAGTTATATATATATATATATATGAAAGCAGTAAATGAAAGCGGATAAACACTTACCCGTTGTAGAGCTTCCATGTTGTGTGGTTAGTTGTTCAACAAAGAAAGTTGGATTTGGATTCAAAATTAAAGGAGAAAGTGCTTTGAAAAGATTGTTGGGGCTTACAGCTCAAGGAGAGGCCCAAGGTTTTGGTTAAAAGGGGATTGGGTCTTACACTCTATTAGAGGCCCAAAGAGTTTAAAGAAAAGAAATGGGCCTTCCAACACGAGGGTAGGCCCGGATGGTTTGATTTTGAACTGGCGATTGAGCCTAGGTGTTTTGAAAATACAGTGGGACTTATACAATGAATGAGGCCCAAGGTTTTGGGTATTTACAAAAAGGGGTTGGGTCTTACACTCTATTAGAGGCCCAAGGATTTATTTTTGTACAAGTGGTGGGGCTTACAGCTCAAGGAGAGGCCCAAGGATTATTTTTGAACCGGCGATCGCGCAGAAATTTTTTAAAACACTATGGGTCTTATACAATGACTGAGGCCCAAATAATTTGGTTTCAAAAAAGGGGTTGGGTCTTACACTCTATTAGAGGCCCAAAAGTGTTTTTAAGAAAAGGAATGGGACTTATAGCTCGAGGAGAGGCCCAGATGATTATTTGTTTGAAAATGACGATCACGCCGAGCTTTGAAAACACAGTGGGTCTTATACGATGACAGGGGCCCAAATTATTTTGGTTTTCAAAAAGGGTTGGATCTTACACTCTATTAGAGGCCCAAATAATTTGAAAAAGATTTGTTTTAGGGTACTAAACCCATAAAACCCTAATTTCATCATTTTAAAGTAATTTATTCAAGTAAAATTAATAAAATGATAAAAATACTAAATAAGTGCTAATAAACAACTTATTATTTATGGTTAAGGTTTGGAGAACCAACTTATGATTTATTTCAACATTTTTGTGATTTTTTGCAAAAAGAACCAATGAAAAATAATTAAAATTGAGGGAGTTATTAATTTTCCAAATCATTTAAAAATAATATGAAAAATGACAAAAAAATAGGAAAAAGTGGTAAAAATAGGATCTGGGGCGAGGGGGATTCGAACCCCAGACCTCTTGTGTGCAGTGCACGCGTCCTACCACTGGGGTGGTGATACATCCATGTACTAAGCTCAACCTAAAAATATACAAGGCATGCCTTGATTTTAGGCCTGACCAAGGCAAGGCAAGGCAAGGTTTTGGCCAAAAACGTGAAGCTTGTAACTTTCTCATTTCTCTATGGATTGGGACAAAATTTAGGTCTATCCTGACTAGAATTTCACAAGGAATCCAATGGTGGTGGTGTTTTTTTTCAGATCATGCTCCTATTGAAAAACCTGATAGTGGTTTTGAAATAGGTCATGATTTGCATTTTCTGTGCTATCTCTTGTTACAGGCATGAATTACATGATGAATTGGTTCAAACACAACATATATAACATGTATAAGATGTGCATGATCAGTGGACATCAAAGGAAAGCATGATTCAAATAATTCAAGTTGTGATGCTTACCTCTTTTTGGACCTTTTGTGCAATCTGCCAAGTGCTTTGTTCCAAAAATGATTTGATGCTTTGGACACCCTCAAATGATCTCTTAGAAGCTTTTAGGATGGTTGGAATCAGCTGGAAACGTCAGGAACAAGTTTGAGCTTTTTCTTGCAAAACGGGCAAAAGTGGCCAAAATAGCAACTCTCTCAAATGGTGTTCCAGATGTGGGGAACCATTTGGGACAGTTCAAGGATGATATTTGGAGTGTGTTTGAGGTTTTATCTGGTTTGGAAAGTGACTGAATCAAGACATGGCTTGAAAAATGCATAAAAGTCCAATTTTGAGGTTTTGAGAGGTGACTTTGTGATCTTGGTGTTACAGGTCACTTGTGAGAGTTTGGACAGCTTAGATATGACATATTGGATGTGTTTGGATCATGAGTTGTGATGGAAATGCTCTCTAACTCAAAAACTCAGAGTTCCTTGCTAGAGAAGGTATTTTTGCCTAGAGAAAGGGATTTTGAGGAAAGCATATATTTGATGGCTTTGGTGTACTTAAACTGAGCACAAATGAGGTCTATTTATAGTAGAGCAAGTTTGTTTTGGGAGCAATAGTGAATGGAAACTGCAGCAGAGGTTTGGTAAATGTTGAACAATGAGAATCCAAGTCTCCTCTAGCCATTGACTAGAGGTTAGAGCACAGGCTGCTGGTTCCCTAGTTCTTGGATCAGTCTTGACTGAATTCAGTTGGTAATGGCTCAGTCCATGCCACCTTGGTGCATCCATTAAATGCTCGAAACCAAAATTGGAGTCTTGTCCCTCTTTTAGGTATTTCTAGGTTTGGCATGCTACTTTTGGTTCCAAGGACTTGGGAGGCTGATGGATCAGTGTTTGTCCCTCCTTGGTCCCCCATTGAGGTGTTCAGATGGATAGATTTGCTTCCCCTTTGCAAAATTTGAGCAAATCGAGAAAAATGCTCAAATCTGCCTTGTTATGACAGTTGCAGCAAGGCATGTTGCCACTGTCATAACTTCTTGCTCAGATTGAGTTTGGTGAAGTTCTTGGTCATTTTGGAAAGCCCTCATATGATACAACATATGTGTGATCATAGTTGGTCTTGACACTTTTTGTATCCAAGTGAAAAGTACGCCTACATTTTGGAAAAGTGAAACAGATTCTGACTTAGTGAAAATTTCACTAAGTGTAGGAAAAAAGTGACATTTTCACTATTCTTGATTTTGATCATTCCATAACTTAAAATCCATGAGGAATTGGGATGAGTGGTAGTTGAAGCTTTTGTAGAGGGCCATGAGAGCTATAAATCCAGCTTTGAATGGGGGAAAATGGCCTTGTGGTTTAGGAGTTATGATCCTCCAAAGTTGGCACCCTAGCCACTTTGTTCCATAACTTAGAAAATTTCTAAGTTTTTTTATGGTTACCCCTTTTACAAGTTATCCCACTTTTCTTGATTTTTATTGATGAATGATGATTCCAATCACACATTAACATCATTTTGGGGTCAAAGAACCATATTTGTGAAAAATCTCAGAAAGTCAAAGTTTGACTTTTGTGCACACTTGATTTTTTATCAGATGAATTCAAACTGTGCGATCCTCTATGAAATCAAGTCCTTGACCTAAATCAAACTTGCTGGACATGTTCCATGGGAGTTATAGGGTGTATTGAATCATGTCCCAAGGTTTGGGAGCATGCCTGGGTCAAAACTCAAAGGTACAGTTGACTTTTTCCTCAAAACCCTAATTGTGGTTCTGATGAATTTGAAACTTGTTGATCAAGCTTCTTGGATTATTCCATTGTTACAAATGAATCAATGTAGTGTGTTAGAGACCCTCAAATCATCTCTTGAGATCTTGGCTCATGTCTTGTCGCAAAAGTCAACTTAGGGGTGAATTAGGTCAAGAAACCCTAATTCCTGATTTTTGATAAATGCATCCCCTGAGGCTAAATTGACTGGATGATTGGGGCCATAGCATCTTAGGTTGTGCTTTGAAGCATTGGCTCATGCCCAGAGGAAAATTTCCATCTGGAGGCCTTGGTCGACCAAAACCCTAGTTTTGTGACACTAGCGATCTTGAGGCTTGATCCACTTGGAATGCTGCAACATTGTGCTTGACTCTTGATGTGGGAGTCTTATTGATCCATTGTGGATGTTTGAGAGGTTTAGAGAAGTTGAAGATCATGACATTCCTTGATTGATCTTTTGTCTAAGAGCTATGAGAGGGCTTGAAACCCTAAATTTGATTGTCGTGGATGCTCACCCATCTTTGGGGAGACTAATGAGGTATGATGGTTCATCCATATTGTGATTATGGTTTGTACAATGATGGAAAATCTTAGTGGTCAAAATTTGGGGTATGACACACACCACCAACAAGGTTAGAAGAACTAAAACATCGACAATGTACACACACTCGTCGACTGACAGGGGACTGACAACACGTAAAAACCTGGCCGGACGGACCAACCTGCTCTGATACCACTAATGTAACACCCTTCTAACCCAACATTTATTTCACATACGTATGGAGATTAAATCAAATAAAATCACCACTCAAGGGTGTCACACACATTCACAAAGGTATCATAATTATTTTTCCTGCTCCGTAACACGGGTTGCAACATATAGGAATAACAATTTATTTTGGATCAACATCTCCTTTAAAACAAAACGTCGCAGCGGAAATATCATCATAAAAATAAAATCTCCTTTATAAAATAACTCATAATAATTTAACCTCATAAAAATTGGAATTTAAAACAACTCAACATCTTCAAAAATCCTCATGAAACATGTTAATCAAATAACACAATACTTCAAGCAAAAGCATTCCCAACCCCGATGTTACATAATCAGAGCAAGACACACCCTCTACTCAACTGAAAAGAAAACTGACTCCAAAGCTAACTCTTCACGCACCGCGAACTATTATTGGTTATCTGCACGTTACCCACGTAGAGGCAACATTCAAACAGGCAGGGTGAGTAATCACAATTCAATATAAATCATATAAAGAAAAGACATTAACAGGCAACAGTTGTTTTGATCAAATACTACAGAGACTCACCCAAAACATCATATAAAACATCACATCACCAATATCACTCAAATGCAATCATGCAATGCCACCAAGAATGAAATGCAACGTCATAAAAATGCATGTGGTACCAAATCATCATAATAATGGACACTAGGCCATCAACCCGTCAAAGATCCCCACCAATAGGATCGATCCCGCATTTGGAACCGGAGCACGTCATAATTACTTCATATCCGCACAATGGGAATGAAGCGTCGTCATAGAGTATGCATATGAATGTATGATACACAACATCACTAATCATCATCATCTAATAAACATCATAATGTGCATCATCATTCATCAACTCTCATATACGTCATGTCATCATATAGCAGCAATTTGCAGCAACATCACAACATTAATCAACAATCAACACGCATTTATCAAACAAACCTCATTATACCCTACAACCACTACACACCTTTTCATCCTTTAATCATGCATTTCATATCATCACGTCAACATCATCAAAACAAGCATATAATACTTCAATTCATACTCACAACATCACAGCAACAAAACGGCATTTATATAATATAAATATACAATTTCCACTAATTTTCAGCTAATAAAAATCATGTTTTTCATTCCCAGTTTGCGCTAAGCGAGCCCCTACCCGCGCTAAGCGCGCTACTCACTGCCTTAAGGAGGCGAAATTCTTTCAGACCGCGCTAAGCGCGCTCGACCGCGTTAAGCGCCCTCTGCGATTTTGGCAGAAAAACCCTGCGATAACAGCACTTCTCCATCTGCGATTCAACACCCCTAAACCAGACTTTATCCTTAAATTATCATAGATTATGTTATTATAACCTATATCTATCCCATATACGTCAATAACAACAATCATCACATAGCAAATCATCAAAATCCATCATCTCTAACCTCTAATTCCTAGGTTCTCCCCCAAAACCCCAATCACCCACCAACACCTAATCTTTATATCAAAATATTGCAAAGTGATACTCCTCATACCTTAGAATAATGTCTCCTTCGACCTCTCTTGAAGTTTCGCCGGAATTCTTCTATGCCCTAGCCTCCTTCTCACTTGTTCTTCAGAGCACCTTTGCCTCTTCCTAAAAAATAATACTAATAATGAGTTTCTTTCACTATTCTCTCTTAAAATACCCCTAAATGTGCTCTTCCTATTATACCCTCACTTATCCATCCCTAATGACCAACATACCCTCAATACTCCCACTTCTATTATTTTAAATAATAAACAATAATCTGAGTAATACTATATGATTACTCTTACTATTAATATTATTAAAATAATTTCACCACAATGCATCGTGCAACATAACCACATAACGTCAAAATCACCTCATATCCTCAAATAAGCAACAATTAATCATAATCAAATTTGGGGTGTTACAGACACCATCACTCAGTTGAGGCCCTTTTGAGAGTCTAGTCATGTTGAACGAGTCTATTCGTGAAAACGTGTTACTCTCTACCTAGGTGTCAGTGATATTGAGAACCGTAGTTATCTCCAAATCCCACTTGGCCTTTTAGGATGTAGTGCAAGGACTATGAGGGAGTCTATTCCTGAATTGGTTGTTACGCGATACTACACTCAGACGAGATTCTCTTGAGAATTTTATTGACTACCGAGTCATTCGGGAAATCGATAAAATCTGAAAGATGGATTGCCGACTCTGGGAACTTCCTAGAACCCTGTTCTACAGATGAAAACCTATAGTACACACCAATGGGAAGGGTAAATCATGGCTCCATGCTCTTGACCTTAACCCAGACCTTTTGCTTGTGTTCTTGTACATTTGTGAATATGTGCATATATGTGCTTACTTTGCATTCATACATCATAAACATCATTTCAAATCAGTTTCATGGAACTCAGACCTTCTTTTGTGAATATCATAGGGATATCATGGACAGTTTAAGAAGGAATACTGTGAAATACACTTTCAAGAGTCCTAAACTGGATGACCTAAGGAGATTGGGTGACTTACTGATATACCCCGAAGGATTCAAAGACAGATATGGGAAGCTGTGGATCTTGTTAAGGAAGAATGTTGATGAAGGGCTCCTCTCTACTTTGCTTCAGTTCTATGATCCAAAGTACCATTGCTTCACTTTCCCTAATTATCAACTCTTGCCTACCCTTGAAGAGTATTCTCAGATAATTGGTTTGCCTATTAAGGATGAATCTCCATTTCCTATCTTCGAGAGGAACCCCAAAGAGGAAGAAATAGCTAAGAAAACTCACTTGGAGTTAGTTGACATCAAAAACAACTTGACTTCCAAGGGAGGAATTTTTGGATTGACTGCTAAGTTCTTGTTTGGAAAAGCTCAGTACTATGCTAAACATTCAAACAGGGTTGCCTTTGAAGCCATTTTTGCATTGTTCATCTATGGACTCTTCTTGTTCCCAAATATTGACAATTTTGTGGACCTGAACACAATTAAGATCTTCTTAAAGAAAAATCATGTACCAACTTTGCTCGCCGAGGCTTACCACTCAGTCCATTTGAGGAATGCCCATGGTGGAGGTCAGATCACTTGTTGTGCCCTTGTGCGGTATAGATGGTTTATTTTGCATCTACCGAAGGCGGGCGCATTTTGGGATCCCAAGAAAGGATGGTGGTCCAAAAAGATTATGGCTCTTTCTCATTCAGACATTGACTGGTATAACCGTGTGTACGGTGGAATTTTGATCACAGATAGCTGTGGAAACTATGGCAATGTACCTCTTCTTGGTATCAAAGGAGGAATCAGCTACAACCCCGTGTTGGCTCGTCGACAGTTGGGGTACCTGTTGAAGGATAAACCTCTTAGTATTCATCTAGAAAACATCTTTTTTGAAGAATATGACAAAAATGAAGAACATAAGAAGTTGATCTTGAATGCCTGGGGTAGCAGACACAAGAGGGGAAAGAGTTCTTTGGGAAAACCTAACTGTGTGTCATTGGAGCCCTATCTCCAATGGGTCCGAAGAAGAGCCATTGAGTTGAAGATGCCTTACAACAGACAGGAACCAATTGCTTTGAAAAATGAACCTGTTCTATATTTTATGTTAAGAGAAGAAGAGCTGGAGATTTCTTTGAACCAAACCCAGCAGTCAGAGGAAGCTTGGAAAATCAAATACCAAGTGGTTGTGGAGGAGAACCTAGAACTCCAGTCTTGAGTCTCTCTTCCTCTTATATGTCTGAATGATACCTAGCACCTATTCAAGACAATGGCGACAATGAATAGAATTCTGAAGAACCAAGAAGATTTGAAAGAGGATGTCAGAATCCTCAAATGCCAGATGAATTGGGTTCTGGAAACTTTGCAAGCTCTGATAAAGAAAGAGGAGTATGCTCACCCTATTACTCCAAGAGAAGTTGTCAGTTTATCATCTTTTGTGGTTCCTCTAACTCAAGAACCTCCTCAGAATCAAGGGCAAGATCACTGTCAACCACGTCAGCATTCTCGACAAAGACCTAGAAAGCCAAAGAAGAATTTCACTCCATTTCCAATACCATACAGTCTGTTCTTACCAGATTTAATCAAAGGTGGATTGATAGTGCCAGAGGAGATAGATCCAGTGCCTTTTCCGTGCTCGCCAGGCCTTGACGCTGACGTCCGTTGTGACTACCATGCTAGGGCACAGAGGTATTCAACTGAAGATTATAGAGTGCTCAGAAACAAGGTTCAAACTCTGCTTGATTCCAATGTGATCTCATTCACACCTCAAGGCATTCGAATCAACAATCATTTGCCATCTCCTGTGGTTCTCCCATACCAGGGATCTGTCTTTGGGGAAATTTCGTACCAGCCAGCATTTGATCTTGGTCTTACACCAGAATATCATAGTCATCAGGTGTCTACCAAAAGGGCGTTTCAGCCTCCTACAGTTGTTTCTCCTCGAGGTTCTCAAGACCAAAACAAGAGAAAGTACCTTGTCAACTGCCAGCCCATTCTGGTGCCATTGAGCAAACTCTTCCTGCTGTTGATGCAGAATAAGTTGGTAACTCCTCGACTTCTTAACCATGTGCCAGGACCTTGGTACAATCCCAACCTGACGTGTGAATTCCATAAGGGAGCCGAAGGGCATGACTTGGATGGTTGTTAAGCCATAGAATCTACTGTGCAAAGGCTGACCTATGACAAGGAACTGATTCTTGAAAAAGATCGCCTGGAGATTGAATGCAAATTCTATACTGGGACAATGGGGCATCCCATTGAAGAATGTAAAGAGTTCGAAGCTAGACTGCTAAGCCTGCTAAAAACACTGCAACCTCGGGAAGGTGAGTCAGGTACCAATGCCTCGACTTCTGAAGCAAAAGGAAAAAGATTTACAAGGCCTCTTAGGATTCTGTATCATAAGGAACTAGTGATCAGTGGCAAAGGTGTTCACCCACTTGGGCAGGGAAACTGAAATCTTCTGAAATCAATTCGCCAAGCTGGCTGTATTTTGTTCATTTCAGTATTTTCAATTATATTTCCTTTGCACTTTGAATTTGTATTTGCTTATAAGCATTTTTGTACTTTCAAATTTGCAAGATTAATGAAATGTTTGTGCACCTTTTGATTAAGTCCATTCGTTTCACTCATTTACTTTTATGTTCGTGAAAAGCAAAAAATATATCTTTATCTTGTTTCTTTCCACTTATTAAATTGTTGTTAAGCAAATATTGGGGAGGATGATGAAAATATTATTCATAATTGCTGAGGTATGCTGCCAATTAAACCTTGCCGAGGATGTAAGGCATTGTTTCAATTCCCAAACACTGGAGAAATAAGGAAGATAATGCCTCGTTAACCCCTTCGAACCTAGAAGCAGGAGTTTTCTTTCCTTACACAAAAAACCCTTAAATCTCAACCTTGGGGTGGGTAGGTCTCAGTTTAACTTGGTTATAAATTCGAACGCAGACGCTTTATACAAGACACCAGTCTGCTCTCTCAAGTCAGGTGAATAAATGTTGTACAAGTTGTTCCCGAAGCGACAAATAAGGAAGGATCATTGAGAAATCCTTAATCAAAGATTGAGCCGAGTCCCTTTCAAGGAAAAAGCCAAGAAAGATGGGAAGCCCAAAACTTTGCCTTATACAAGAAGGTTTGTACAACAGACAAGAAGAAGAGGTCTCATAACCTCAGCAAAGACGAGAAGAGGTCTCATAACCTCAATCAAGACAAATAAAGACAAAGAAAAAGAGGTCTCATAACCTCAGTGAAGACAAGAAGAGGTCTCAAAACCTCGACAATAAAAGATAACCAAATTCTGCAAGGGAGTAATGACTACAAAGGTGTCTGAATCGTCATCAACTATCATCAATTCAGTTCCTAGCCTATGGAAATCTGAATGCATAGCTTGAGTTAACTGAGTGTAGCATTAGAGTTCATCACAAAGATGGGGTGGGTACAAATAAACTTTGAGCTTTGATCTTTTGTTTCATAAACCGTGAACCAGACCACGTTACAACCCTTAAAAGACCTAATTGAGGTAAGGTTGTTTGAAAGCATACTACAACAAAGTTGATTAACCTGACTCCTAATAATCTTTGCGATTCGTGTGTATTGATCACTTCATCTACCAGGCTATAAGTGTCTAGATTCACCTTTGCCTTTGATTATTTAATCATTCCACCATGTGTGTTCCACCAATAAAACTTGATTTCAAAAGCTTGTATGAATTTTTCATTGAAATTGCCAACTTTAAATAAACAATACTTGTTTGCAAAACATTTCAATATCAAAGAAATCCCGACAAATGCAGCCAGCTAGGAATTTTGACTTATTGAAAGAAGCTCAATCAGGGGCAACCAAGCGGAGGGATTTGCCAATCCACCGTTCCAAGTGCTATTGAATCAGGGACATAACTCTTAAAGTTCAGAATGCTGGAGCAAGTCTTCTTGAGGTCATCTTATGACAAGTGTGGACTCCGGTGACCCATCAACAGGGGCAAGTTGTTTCCCAGTTGTTTCTACTAGAGTCTAAAGGACTTTGTATTGCGAATACAGTTATGTTGGGGCAGTTATGTCGAGGTTCATTTCCCTTCGAAAGTTTGAAGATATTGAAACATCTGATATGACAATTCTTCTGTAAAATCCTTTTGACGACTTACCCTCACAAATCAGTTATTAAGGGGCAGTCAGGTCGAGATTCGGTAAATCTCTAAAAGGCCTATCATTCTGAGGCATCTCTTTCACAGATCAGCCAGTCTGAAGAACAAGTTCCAGGACCTTGTTGTGTAAATGCAGTTAAACAGGGGCAGTTATGCCGAATTTCGTGAATCCCTTCAAGAGTTTGAAGATATTGACACCTTGTATGTCAATTCTTCTGTAAAATCCTCTTGGTATTTTCTTCTAATAGACCATGTAATCTGGGGCAAATGAGTTAGGCAGAACTACTCAGCCTTTGTGACATCTTTTGCTGGCTCCCCAGTAAGCTGTTACATCAGCTAAACTTGACAATTCCTAATGGATCTTTTCTCTCAAGTGAAGAGATCAAGCTCATGATGGCAATCCTAGTGAAGTCGTGACGCTATACCCCAAGTGGATCACCTTTTTTTCCCCAGAGAAGTTTGTAATCTTGAAGTAGAACCACTGATCCTGCAAGTTCATCCCCAGTATTGGTCCAATCTGATGAGTTTGGCCGGGTATCCTTGTCGAGATGTTTATTACATCTCCAGTTTCGCTTCTTGTCTGTTTTGTCAGCATAAGCATAAGCATGGCATACATGCACTCACATGCCTAGCATCATATCATTTTTGCTACCCCTTTCTGGTGTTTACCTGCTTTGTTCACTTTGGCGTTATCTCCCCAAGTGACTGGGTATGTCTATTTCTCTCCAATAGAGTTGTCAGCCCTGGGCATAAAGTTCCCTTTCTTTCTGAATCCCCCACGGAGACCAATTCTCGTGGATGATGGTTGATTCACTTATCTCTTCCACAATTGGATAAGATACATCCCCATTCGAGCTCATTCCTCAATGGTTGGAGTCTTATTTCCCGTTTCTTTCTAGCTCGCTCCTAGATTGAACTTTGGTCCCTGGAAGGTTAGGTTGTTGAACCTAGTTTGAACGTGCATTTATTTTGCACCGTGTCTCGTAGGAAGAATCTTTTACAGATCCTCGTTGAAGACAAAATCCTTTCTCCAACAATGTTGTGATATCAAAATCTCTTTGGAACTTATACCCAATAAGTAGCAATCTCGTGGAGAAGCTTGTCTTCATATGGTGATCAGTGGCTTATCTATCTCTGGTGTTGTCTAACCCGTTTTGCAATCATAATTGGTATTCCCCAGGAAGTCTAATCTTCATTTATGCAACCCCGGTATTGATCTATCTGGCACCTAATCTCCTCATATGGATACCCTAAGTCTAGAAATCACTGGCATTGTTTATTTCAAGTCACATATGAACCTAAACTTCAGGTCAAATATGAACCCGTTGTTTGAACCCAGGTCAGATATGAACCTAAACTTCAGGTCAAATATGAACCTAAACTTCAGGTCAAATATGAACTCGTTGTTTGAAACCAAATCAAATATGAACCTAAACCTCAGGTCAAATATGAACCCGTCGTTTGAACACAGGTCAGATATGAACCAAAACTTAAGGTTAAATATGAACCCGTTGTTTGAAATCAGGTCAAATATGAACCTAAACCTCAGGTCAAATATGAACCCGTCGTTTGAACCCAGGTCAAATATGAACCTAAACCCCAGGTAAAATATGAACCTGTTGTTTGAACCCAGGTCAAATATGAACCTAAACCTCAGGTCAGATATGAACCCGTTGTTTGAAACCAGGTCAAATATGAACCTAAACCTCAGGTCAGATATGAACGTGTTGTTTGAAACCAGGTCAAATATGAACCTAAATTTCAGGTCAACTGTGAACCTCGATTCTTATCCAACTTATATTGGTTCCTTAACCTTATCCCCAGCTAAAAGTCCGGTCATATTTTAATATCTGGCGCGCGAGTTCACCTATGTCTTTTCTGGCTTTTCTTGAAGGTCCCGTTTGAACTCTTCAGTATAAGAAATCCCTAGAAAATATTTTGTTGGATGCTTATCCTTTTGTTTCAAACTGATCCCCAGTGGAGATCATGCCTTCTTTCTAGTTTCATGCCCAGTAAGAATGCGTTTCATTTTCCCTGGCGTCGTCCGGTCACGTATGAATCTGTCGATCATCTCCCTGGATTGTTCCCCAGTGGAGAATACCTCTCTGGATCCTATCTCCAGTTGAGAATCTCTAGGGTGTTCCCCTTTACTTTTCTACGCCCAGTGTTTCCTTAGAGTCTCCCCGGTGAGTCTCTTTTGTTGGTCAGCCTGTATCCCCAGTGAGTTTTCCTCATGGATACTAACCTTCATCCTTCCCTGTGTTTCTCACCTATGGTTGTTTGACCTTTACCTCTGGTGTCTTGGTTGTCTGCATTTTTTCACTATCATGACATCATATCATCATACTAGAAGTTCATGGCATGTCAGCATTTGCATGTCCGCCGCTTGTCCTTAGCATTTGCATTCCATCTAAGGGCAAAATTTTCGGTTTGCTATATTTAAATACCTTTCACCTTGATGTCCCGAGGATTTCCACTCCTTGTACCATCTGGTAAAGCTATTTAAATAGGGGCAACTGTTGTACCCCAAATTTTACCTCTTAGATGTCATAACATCTTGCATAGATATTCAGGATCAATCATATGTGTATTGCTTAACTAACCCATATCTTGCATCCTATTTCTCTTATATTTGAAAATTAGGGTTTACACAGAGAGATTCAAAGTCTCCTAAGGCATTCTATGGCTCCATGCAATCATCACAAAGGTTAACTAGTTGTGTGGAACTAGGATCTCAAGACTTTGAATCAAGTCAAGTTAACAGAAGATCACCAGACCAAAAGGTGGAATTAGGGTTTTAACCTGAGGAATCACTGAAGAATTTTACCATGTTAAGTCAAGATTTGATTAGTTCATCAACCATTTAAGTTTACCTACATTCAAGAGGTCTCATTCAACAAGAATTCAAGATCATCTGGCTCTCATCATGAGTAGTTTGAGCCACAGTTTCACCCTGCCCCCAAATTAGGGTTTTGTTAAGACAAGTGGATATTGGTCCTTAATCTTGACCAAGAGTTATTCTCAAACCCTGGAGCTTGACTCCATGTGATAGTAGACATCCCTAGGGACCATCTATGAGCTTTAGATGTGATGGAAGAAGCAAGATCATAAGAGATTATTCCAGTGCATTCACAGTTGAAATTAGGGTTTTGACTGAAACCCTAATCTTTGAGATTTTGATTCAAAATGAAACATCCAAGACCTCAACTCATCATAACATGTCTCATTGATGATTTAAAGTATTTAAGATCAAGTTTCAAGAAGTTTTCTGGCAAAGGAAGCAATGTTTGGTTCATGAAACTTTTCATATGTGAAAATTTCCCCTCTTGTGCAAAATTGAAATAGTCATAACTTCCAAACCGCACATCCAAATTGAGTGACTCAATGCCCAAATGGAAGCTCTTTCCATGAACTTTAAAGTGTTAAATATGACTTTTCTCCAAAAAATGCATGGTTGGTGAGTTATGAGACCTGGAAGTTAGACTGCCCAAAGACTTAGAGAAATTTTAGCACTTTTGCCTTAATAATTAGCTGACTTTAACCTCATTTTTCACCAAGATCCCTTGTGATTCAGAACTTGGGTCCAACATGAAAGTTGTAGAGGGCATTGAGGGCTTTCCAAAAAGTACTATAACTCCTCAATCCATTGAGTGAGCTTGGAGTTTCGAAGCTTCAAAGTTGGAGGTTTCATTTCTTAAAACTCAAGAAACCAACTTTTGTGTAATGACTCAAACACTTCCCTAATCACCAAATCTTTATGTTTTTAAGTTCTAATGATGGATTTAACTTTGATACAAGCCTTGCCACGAAATTTCAAGTTGATTTGCATTAAAATATTAGTTTATGTCTTGTTTGTGCAAGTGGTATGAGGAAAGAGAAACTTTTCCAAGTAACAAGTATTTGTTTATTCCTTGAGCCTCTCACCAATCACTTCTCACCAGCTTGTTCTCATATGTTCAGAGATATTGGAAGATTTTTGTTCAGCAAGTAAGGCTCCTCACGAAGGAAAAAGGGCAATGTTGGCATAATGTGTAAATGTGACCATGCTTAGAATTCTCAATCATTCCCTATAAATAGCAGGCTTTTCTACTCAGTTTAGACACCAACATCTTTCACAACACACTCTAAAACACTTCTGAGTTTAAAGTCTTGCAAGTGAAGAAAGAGAATGAAGCTTGCTTTGGGAGCTTTTGCTAGTTCAGCAAGGAAGGAGTTTGTTTACACTTGAAGTTACAGTGGACATATTCCACTTGGTAACGTTTCTCCTTCATACTCTATGTTCATGTTCATGTACATTATTATTATCATTATGCTCTCACCATGAATATTTATGTAATGTTTTGGGCACTTATACCTTTTGTGCATAATGTATGATTATTGTGTTCATGACCATTATGCTGAAAATGTTCATTATGCTTGTCTATTGACATTTTGAAATGAGGAAAGGCCAATGTGAGCATTTTATTGATGTACTGAGATGTCATGATACTGACTACCTTTGTTGTTGGCTTGGATGCTATGGTTTGAATAAGAGCAGGTGAGATCCTTGTTAAGGTTTATTTCACTATTATTAGCTTGAGGTGTTGAAACTACTATAGACCTCTTGCCTTTGTTTGTATTGGTGTAAGCCTTTTGTATTAATAACTATTTAGAGTTCTGGCAGGGATTGGTTTATTTACACTACATGTATAGGTATATGAACTGTCTTCTATGTCATCTACGTTTGTATTCAAACTTGTGTATCCATGATAATATGATTTTGTTTGGAATACCATGAAGATATCCTGTAAATGACAGATCTCTGAGTTATGTTTGTTTACTTATCCTGTTGACACACAACTTTGTATACGTTGGTAACATATCCAAAATCTTGTTTTGCTATTGTTATGGTGCTTGATTGTCTGCATTTTGTCTTTGAGGAACCACATGCTTATGTTCTGAAGTGTTATAGCTGACATCACAGACTTTTCTTCATGTTCATGCTAAAGTTCATGTGCTTAGGCTGCCTTAGAAACATTTGTTCTGGATCACATGCCTAGGCTGTCCTATATATGAATGTATGCCTGCTACCCTCATGTTGTGCTTTGTGTTCAGGGTGAGTGTGTAAACATCTAACATGCCACTTGATGTGTATCTAAGTTATAAGTATGAAAACTGTTGCCAGGCTGTGTATTCATGGTGTGTGTAATAATCTGACTTGAACCATTTCAACATAAGTGTTATGTATTCATAATGTTGTGTATTCAGGGTGTTGCTAAGCTGTTTGCTAAAATCATAATATGTGTTGTGCATTCATGCTTGGTTTGAATCATTTTAATATGTATTCATTGTTAAGTAGGAGCATCAATAATATGATTAGAGTTTGCATGTGTGCTTTGTTTTTTAAATTTCTCATATAATATGGAGGTAGCATGAAGGTTTTAATGAGAGGCATATTGGGTGTGACAAGTTCCCTCTTTTCTCATTTTCTCTGCGGATGATTATCAAGATGTATGCTATCCATGTCATAATAATACTGCTTTCATGATAGAGTTTGGTTTCTACTAGTCCACATGCTTATGCCTTATTTTAGGATGTCTTCTTGCTACAAATAGGCTCTTGCTCACTTGTCTTGGCTGATTTTTTGCACATGACTGTATGTTTGTCCTTTTGAATGATCATATGTTTACACATGATACCATGTAACCTGGATTAATGTTGGAATTTCTAAATCTCTTGAGGTCTTTGTCTTAATGCCATATGCCTGCTGCCATTATTCATGTTGCCATGATTGCTGAATATGCTTTTGTTGGTAAAAGATTCTTTTTTATGAGTATGCTTGTTTCAATGTTTTGGTGCTTATACTTGCCTCAACTGGTCTGAATTCACCCACTGCCATGTGCATGGATTGATTGGAAAATTGTGAACTTTAACTCATGAGTTGGCATGGCTCTGATCACTGCTTGCACTTGTATTTTGTTCTAGCTTTGTTTCTGTTTTGCATACATATTTGTCTTTGTTACCTTGATGATGTATTTGTTGAGGTCAAGCAAAGATGTTTAGTTTGTTTGCCTTTTGGCTAAGATCAATTGTAGTAGCATTCTTGCCTTCCCTTAAAACTTGAACCATGAATAGGCCTGATACCCTGCTGATTTTGTTTGGAACTTACTTGATACTTTTCTCAAATGCTACCAATTGTTGATATGAAACACGGTGTGCTTTTTGTTCTCATACCAATTGCTGGTACATTTTAAGTTTGTTTGCTGGTAAGTGTCCTCTTATCACCATCTACAAAATGTCATTGCTTTGCACCTTCATGATATGGTGTTATTGGATCAGTCCTTGACCCTATACTGTTTTCATGTGTAAATACTAGGGAATAATGTTCAAAAGTTGTTCAGGTTTGTGATGGCATGCTAAATATGTTATTTCTTGATTACATGTCTATATGTGACCTTGGTGCCATATACCAAGGCCTTCCTTTAACAGTCCAACCCTTGTGTGATTGATAATGTGTGAAGCTAATAGTTTGTGTTTACACACTGCTAACTATGATTAGAGGAACAACATGCAGTGTCATATGATAACTTGTTAATGTCTGTTCACACCCCTTCAATACCCGATACTATGTTGTTTATATGGCAAACTCTGATAACATGTTGTTTGCATCTCCATTGTTTAGAATATGTTGAAGAATGATAGTATGAGCAATAATACATATGGTTTGTAACTCATGAATACTATGTCAGAGCATGTCAACACAACTTGGTTTATCTCCATCATGTTGCCATGTACAGGCTTGAATGAATTTGATTGTTGTGTTCACATGGCAGAAAGATTTTCTGGTTTGTACATACTAGCAAAGTTTTGTTTACATCTCCCTTTATATGGCTTTCATGTCCATTAATGCACCTCTTCCAGTTCACTTTCCATGACTTTTTGTTTTGAACCATGAACATTCATCCATGTTTTCTAGTTCTGATTAATATAGAATAGGGTGTTTTGTTTTGGTAGTTTTGATTGGGATGAGGCAAAGGGACCTATGCCATGCCCAGAGGTCATTTTGCTAGTGATAGCATTAGAATTGGGTTGGAGGATTGGCCAGCAGCGTTTTGGTTCTCTTGTAGGGAAGATTTTAATGATCAACTGATATTAAGTGGTTCACATGATTGGTATTAGTGAGCATTGGCTGGTGAAGCATTTTTGAACGCATGAAGGTTTATATGCTCATGGGGTGGGCACATACACTGGATGTATGGCCACCCCAGTGGTAAGAGCATGCGCGTATTCACTACAAGGAATGGGGTTCGAATCCCCTTCGCCCCAGTCCTTTTGTTTTAATTTCCCAAAACAACTTTGTTTCACATATATTGTAGCATTGCCCATACATGTTAAACACGTGCAAATGGCATGGTTGGCAGGTGTTTTGGGCTGCATCCTCAAGGACATGGGTTCAACGCCCATGAGAGGTCTTTCCTTATATTTTTAAAACATGTTTCATTTTGTATTTTTAATTCATGCTTTAAGTTCAATAATTCATAACTTGATCATTTTTTATCTTTTTTGCCCATTCTTTTTGCAAATTAATCTTTATTGTGTCTACTTTTTGAAAATAAAAAGGAATTGATGAAAATCAATATTTTTGAGGTACTTATTCATGTTGGAAGTGGAAGGCATTTTAGGGTTTCTATTATGAATACTCTTTACTTCTTTGATTCGTTTATCATGATACCTTGTTCATCTTGATCTAGTGATGCCTAATGTATATGGTTCTAACTTTATATGGTGTTGTAAACTTTGTTTTACTTAAATACTTTGTTATTTAATGTTGCATCTTCATGCACATATCCCCACAAACTTCTTGTTTCATAAAAAACTGTTATTCTCCCGATTCCAAAGGAAAGTCCTCCTAATTTGACTCATAAGTAAATAAATAATCACACCATCTCGGCCTCCTAAGAGCCACATTCCCTCTAGGCCTCCTAAGAGCCTTTGTTCATTCTTGACCTCCTAAGAGCCATTGAATCTTAACTTAGAAGTAGGATAAAGTTTCTAAACTCTATGTGGACTCATCACATTGAGTATCCACTTTTCCCCACCATAACTTAGACTTAGAGAGTTTCCTTAAACTCTAAATGAGCTCATACTCATTTACCTTTGGAACTTTGGCCATAGTCAATGGTTCCTCAAATTCACCCTAGTTAGGTGAACTACGGTTGCTCTGATTCTTTAGTTAGATACGTAGGCACAAGATGCGACGTCTTGGCGAGCAAACTTAGTATATATACCCATAGGTCTTTACCTTACCCTTAGCATAGATATCCTTAGCAAGCAAACATAACATAACACAAACTAAAATAAGAGGTTCCTGTAGAGTACTACAGATACTTAAGGTGCTAATACCTTCCCTTAGTATAACCAACCCCCAAACCTAGATCCTCTTAGGGTTTTCTTCGAACTTTACCCTTTCCTTTGGATAAATCAAAGCTCGGTGGTGAATTCAAATTTTTGTGATGCAAGTTAATTAATAGCTTGTTATCCGATTCTCACCGCACCAACGGTCTTCTTTGGCTTTTGACATTGGGTACTGATATGACCTTTCTCACCACAATTGAAATAGGTTGGACCATCATCTTTGCAATTAGTAGCTCTATGACCCTTCTTACCACATCTGTAGCACCTCAACACACTATTGGTGCACACATCATCCTGGTGGCCTTGCTCGCCACACTTATAACACTTCCCAGAAGCGGGAGCTGCTCCCCCACTTATCTTTTTCCCCTTTGAAGCCTTCTATTTCCCTTTGTTAGCTAGAGTCGTATAAGGCTTCCCCCTATACTGCCTTTTCTTCTCACTCAACTGCTTGTAGTGAGCAGATCGAGCTCGACTATCCTCATCGTAGATTCTGCTCTTGTACACTAACTCAGCATACCTGCGGATCTATTGATACCCAATACCCTACGTAATTTCCAGTCTCAGCCCATTCTCGAACTTTAGACACTTGGACATCTCAGTGTCAGCACGGTTGTAGTGCGGACTGAACTTTACCAGTGCCTCGAACTTCGTGGCATACTCCGCCACAGTTATGTCTCCTTGCTTCAGCTCAAGGAATTCCACTTCTCTCTTGCCACGAGCATCCTATGTAAAATACTTTCCCAGAAATTTCTGCTTAAACACAGCCTAGGTTATCACAGTGCCAACATCTGCGAGTCTCTGAAGGGTGTTATCCCACTAATCCTCGGCCTCTTCTGATGGCATATGCGTTCCAAACTGAACTTGTTGCTCATTAGTACACCCCGTCACCCAGAAGATCTTCTCGATCGCCTTCAGCCACTTGTGTGCACTTGCTGGATCATGAGTACCCACAAAAGTCGGTGGATTGTTCCTCTGAAACTTCCCCAAAGCACGAAACTCATCTGGAACTCCACCATCCGGATAAAGCTGAGCCACTACCTGAGCAACCGATTCCAACGCATCAACAATAACACGATCATTTCTTCCAGCCATCCTGCACACCACTAATAAGGTTAGAGGAAACCAAAACATCGACAATGTACACACACTCGTCGACTGACAGGGGACTGACATCAAGTAAAACTTGGCCGGACGGACCGACCTGCTCTGATACCACTAATGTAACACCCTTTTCTACCCCACAAATATTGTAGCAGAAATAACATAATATCAGAGTAAAATCAGAACCACCTCAAAGGGTGCACATTTCTCAATAAAATTCAAATAAAACAATTGCTCCGTAAACAATAGGTTTTCCTCAAATTAAATCAAAAGGGCATCAAATAGCAGCGGAACTCAATAATTCAAAATCGAAAGGTTTTCAATAAAAGCCATAATCCTTCAATAAAAATAAAAACAAAATAACAATTCAACATGGTTCGACTCAACGACCCAACCCAATGTTACATTATCAGAGCAAGACCCTCTACATCGACCAAAAGCAAAATAAACTCCAAAAGTCCTCGAAGGCATCCACAACTAAGCCTGATCACCTACATGTTACCCACGTGGAGGCTACATTCAAACAGGAGTGGTGAGTAATCACAATTCATTATAATCAATATAAAAACAAGATATGCATAAAATGGCGTCATTATTATATACAACATCATCAGGGTCATCACAAAGGAAAACATAAAAAATCACGATATCATAAATCACATCAATGCCAAATAAATGCAATTCACAACAAGACTCATGCATGTGGTACCAATTCATCAAAGTCGATGGACACTAGGCCATCACCCCCCAAAGATCCCCCATCATTAGGATCCATTCTACACAAGAACCGGAGCACGTCAAAATTTACCTCACATCCGCACAATGGGATTGAAGACACAATAGACCGAAGTCTGGAATGCTATGAATGCATGATATACAACGTCAATATCATTATCATCAATAAAAGTCATTATGTGCATCATCTTTCATCAAAATCTCATATTAATCATATCATCATTCATTCATCAAAACATCATGAATCATCATCTCATAAACATCAATATACTCATGGTAATTCATCAAAATAATCATAGCTCAAAACATCAAGACCACACAAGAATCATATAACAAGTTCGCGAACAGCAGGCGTTCACTAGAAAGTTCACTTTGCGAACTTGTTCGCTTTGGTGTTCGCCTAGCGAGCTTCCAGCGAACCCCAAAATCCCATACAAAAACCATAGGAATCCCCATTCTGTCTCTCCCTTGCTACCTCTATTCGCCTAGCGAAGTTATTCGTTGGAAAGTTCGCTTTGCAAATTTTAAATCATGATTAAAATTTCATCCCAGTATCTCAAACAACGTCATCGCGCATTCGCTGCGCTGTTCGTCCAGCGAATCTGGGGCGAGTATTCGCTTTGCGAAGGATTCCTTTGCTTTGCGAGGTCGCGATTTCCTGCAATCGCTGCTACGTACCAGTAGCACATCAGACCCCAAAAATCTTACGGGTTCAGCCTCATTTTCCCCAAAAACACCCCCAAAACATCCCTAAGGTATTAAGGCAACAAGGACACAAAACCTACGACTATTAGGCCTGTTTATTACACTATCCGAAGCTTCAATTTCACATAAACCTTCACAAACCCACATAAACCTCAAAAATCATCTTTAAACACATCGAATTCCTATATCGAAAACAATGAAAGGCAATACTCCCCATACCTTAGATTGTCGATTCCAAGCTTTCTTTCTTTAGTTCTTGAAAACCTTATCGAATCCCAGGCTTTTCCCTCTTTCCTCGGAGCTCTGGCTTTTTCCCTTCTTTTCACGATCTAACAAAATGAATCATATTCCTCTCAAATTCTCCTTTTTGTTAAACCTAACCCTTGGGCTTCTAAAATGGGCTTTCCCAATATTACCCTCACTAATTCCTCCTTAAAAGTCCAATTTACCCTTAATCCTTCTAATATTATTTAAATTAATAATAATACTAATATATTCTATATTATATAGTATTATTTAAATAAATAACCAAAACTCTACAAAAATACCGACGTCAACACAAACCACCAAAATTCACTAAAAATCATGAACATTATATTTAAATAAATTAAATAAATACCCTTAAGAAATTTGGGGTGTTACATTTAGTGCCTTAATCCACCAAGAAAGGTGATTGAAATCGATGATGAAGTGATCTTGAGCCTTGATTCAATTTGGTCCTCTCTTCATCTTTCCTTCTCCCTCTTTTTCTTTTTCTTTTCTCTTGATCAATTGGATGATTTGTTGTCCATCTTGTTCATGATGTTTGGATTGATTCTTGATGAACTTTCATCATTTCAAATCTATCATTTGATTGATCATTGATCATTGGAGGTACTTTGGATTGATGCATAAGTTTGTCCTAAGTTGTCATGAAGGATTGATTGATGTAATGGACCAATCTCTTTGCCTTAGTGCTTGATCCCTCCTTGGTTTTTACTTGTGCTACATTTTTTAGGAGTATGATTTCTATGATATCTCTAGCATGTATGGTACATAAACTGTTATTGATCGACCTCCCATAGTATGATCTTCCTTATAGATTGTGCTACGATTGCTTTACATAGCGCTAAATTTGTCCCATATCGGATTATTAACTCTAACATCAGTACTAACCATATTATTGTGATAACTTTTACTTTATGCCTTTTACTTTTATTACACCTTTATTTTTATGCCATTTATATTCCTTGCCCTTTATATTGCTTTACTCTTATCATTTACATATCATATTGCTATTGTTTATGTTTATGCCTTTTTCCTTTTGTCCACTTGGACTTTTTTCTATTTCTTTTAAGACATTAATAAAGGAAAAAGCCCCTTAAAAGACTTCATTTCTTCCTTGGATTATTTGTTACTATCCCATGCTTGGACGTTGGACTTATGGACTTAGATTTAGGTTCTTGATCCTTTGCTTTGGAGTTGTGACTTGAAACCTTGGAATTCATCTGGTACCTATGACCTTGGGTTGACTTTTTTGAAGACTTGGTTTGTGCTTTGCTTATTTGTTTCTTGTTGCTTAATCCAAAGGATGGGAGTTTTGGCTTGACTTATGTCAGAAGCTTGCTATCTTGGTTAGATCTCTCCTTCCATAGCTTTTACTTTGTGCATTAGGGTAGTCTCTTCATCTCCTTCCCTTCTTAAATTTTCAAAATTTTCCCCCTTTTTCAAAACCTTCTTGTTTTTAAACTTAAGATACTTTCTCATTAAACCTTGACTTTGTCAAGTGATTTTTAAACTCCTTTTCTTGAATAAATGTTAATTCATCTTAAGCATATCAAAACCATTTTCATAAGATTTAAAAAATATATAACCCATCAAAATCATTTTGTGCACTTTGTGCACTTTTCCTTTTAAACTTTTTCTAAAGGTTTAGACATGAGTCATTTTCATAGTTGAGATGTAATTCTCCTATCCCCATAGTGATGTTTGATGTTGATTCTTTTCAACTTGAGAGAGTTAGTGGCATACTTGTTGATCTCTATCCAAGTTGGAGCCCTTCTCAATAGTGATGCAAATATCCATTTGCATACACTTGTGGGTGACTAGTTGAGTTTTCAGCTTAAAATGACAACTTGTATTTCCATTAAAAAATAATCAAAATAAATATTTTTTGTTATTTTTACCACGAACTATGAGGTTTTTATCCTCTATTGCACTTTGTGGGTACGTAAGCACTAGGCTCTAGAAGTCTTGTCAAACACCAAATACCCTAAAAAAAAATTCTCTTCTCATCTCCTCAATCTTTTGCAAACAACATCTTTTAAGCCAAACATATATTTTCAAGAGGTTCTTATAGAATACTATAGATGTTTTGGGTGCTAACACCTTCCCATTGGATAAGCAACCCCCTTACCATTTGTATCTCTGTTTTATTAGTTTTGTTTTAAAACTTTTGTGGGTTTTGTTCGTTCTTTTCCCCATTCCTTTGGAAAAATAAAAGTGCGGTGGCGACTCTTGCTTTATGAGTTAAGTTAGTCAATAACTTAATCTCAAATTTTCCCGCTACAGGTAGTCCATCCTACCAAACGGTAGAATAAAGCTTGAGACAAAACAAGGCCTATGGCCTTTTATGGTAGTTTGCGTATCCCTGACGGTAGTTGGAATTTTTATTACTTGCGGTAGCGAAACCACCACTCCTGATAAAGTTGTCGAAAGAGGCATTTGGCTTATAACAGGAGAAGTTACTCAAACAGAAGTTGAAGTTCCTGTGCCACCAACCGTTGATTCAATTAGTTGTTCTTCTATATCTGGAGCATCATTCTGTGGAAGGGAAGTGTTTTTTGGACGTGCCATCTCAACAAGAGTTTTACCACTCCTCAAATGCATAAACACTCAAACATTGGAAAATTTGTGAGAATAACAAAATAAACAATGAAGACATAACACTTTATAGAAAACTTTGAATTTTTCACACAAAGGGTCCTACTAGGCATGGTAATTTGTTTACTGGTGTTTTCAGTAGATCAAATCATGAGTTTTAGTTCACTTAATGGATCAAAGTCGAAAAAATCCTATGGATAATTTGTGTAGAAAGTTTGAGAAAAGTGTGTTTGTGTTTGGGTATTAAATGTTTGAATGACGGAAAATTGGATAGAAGTTTCAGTAACAATGATGTAGAATTGTTTGAGAAAATAAATTAAATAAAGAACACAACAAAAGTGCTGAAATAAATGCTTTGATTAAAGAATAAAACAAGGGATGCAGATTCATACATGTTCTTACAAATTCTTTTCTCTACCTGACTTGGATACTTGAGTTATATAGAGAATCCTGATAATATTTGCGAACCTTGATCACCTAACTAAGATCGCTTTATATACAAAATACATCAATAACCTTAAGAAAATCTTTTGGTGGCCAAGAATGAAGAGAGATGTTGCTCGGTTTGTATATACATGCCTAACTTGCCAGAAGTCGAAGATTGAGCATCAGAACCTGTTTGGACTGATGCAACTATTGGAAATTCCAGAATGGAAGTGGGACAATATAACGATGGATTTTGTGACTAGGTTGTTGAATACTCCTAGAGGGTTTGATGCGGTTTGGGTTATTGTGGATAGGCTGACTAAATCGGCGCACTTCGCCCAGATTATGATCAGTTTTCCATTGTAGATGCTGATTGAGATTTACATTGCTGTGATTGTGAAGTTTCATGGTATTTCGTAGAGTATTGAGTCTGGAAGAGACCTAAGATTCACATCCAGGTTTTGAGAGAGTTTATAAGAGGCTTTGGGTACTAATATGTAGTTGAGTTCTTCTTATCATCCACAGACCAATGGTTAGATTGAGAAGACTATCCAGTCTTTGGAGGATCTTTTTAGGGATTGCGTCTTATAACAATGAGGTGCTTGGGACATTTTTCTACCATTGATCGAGTTTACATATAATAATAACTACCATTCTATTATTGGAATGGCACCATTCGAAGCTTTGTATGAGAGGAGGTGTAGGAATCCTCTGTGTTGGTACGAGACTGGAGAGAGTGTTGTACTTAGGGGTGACTAGTTGAGTTTTCTCCTTAAAATGACAACTTGTTTTTCATTTTAAAATTAATCAAAACAAATCTCTTTTGTTATTTTTACCACAAACTATGAGGTTTTGATCCTCCATTTCACTTTTTGGGTATGTAGGCACGAGGCTCAAGAAGTCTTGTCAAACACCAAATACCCTAAAAAATATTTCTCTTCTCATCTCCTCAATCTTTTACAAACAACACCTTTTAATCCAAACATAGATTTTCAAGAGGTTCCTATAGAGTACTACAAATGTTTTGGGTGCTAACACCTTCCCATTGCATAACCAACCCCCTTACCCTTTGTCTCTCTGTTTTATTAGTTTTGTTTTAAAACTTCTGTGGGTTTTGTTCATTATTTTCCCCATTCCTTTGGAAAAATAAAAGTGTGGTGGCGACTCTTGTTTTATGAGTTAAGTTAATCAATAGTTTAATCTCAAATTTTCCCGCTACAGAAAAGTGGCGACTCTGTTGGGGACTAGTCCCTAGTGGGTTTAGCCTATCTTGTTTATCTGTGTTATATTATTATCTGTTGTTTGTTGTTTGTTTTTTTGTGCTTGGTGATCTCTTAGTGGTGAGATAAGTCCTATACCCAGACTTGAGAGCACTTGAGATAGGATAGGGTATAGTCATGTTTGGCTTACGTGGAGTTAATCCTTAATAAGCTGACTTGAGATCCCCAACTCAGTGGAGGCCTCCTTGTGGGTAAATATGCTGAACAAGTAAGTTGTGAAGGCATTTTACTTTTGACCTGAGAGCCTGAGAGACTGAGGACCTTAGAACCCTTTAACCCATCTTGGCCCTTTAGGACGTAGTGTGGTGACTATTCAGGTGTCGACTTGAATTAGTTGTTACATGATACTACACTCAGACGATTTTCTCTTGAGAATATTATTGGCTAACGAGTAGTCGTTTAAGCCGGTAATATCCAAAAGATGGAATCATGACTCTGGGAACTTTGTAGAACCTTGTTGTACAGGTCATTTTAACCCCTAGTACACACCTTGTGGGTGGTTCTTACCCTTGACTCCATGCTCGTGACGATGAACCCTTGTACCTTGTTTGTGATCTTGTTTGTGGTTGTTGCATAATCATGCACTCATGCATTCATGAACATCTTATTTCACTGAGTTTTCAAGGAACTTAGAGATTCTCTTTGGAAACATCGCATATATTGTGATTATGGATATTGGAAGGAGGAACACTCAGAAGTACAGTTTCAAAGCTCTTGATCTTAAATATTTGAGAAAGCTAGCATCCTTTGTGACTGATCCTGTAGATTTCAAATATCGTCATGGAAGACTTTTGTCTATTCTTTCTACCAATGTTGAATATGGAATTCTTAATACTCTTGTGTAGTTTTATGATCCTGTCTATCGGTGCTTTACATTTTTAGATTATCAGCTTCTGCCTACCTTGGAGGAGTATGCTTATCTTGTGGGTATGCCAGTTTCTGACTGAGTTCCTTTTAGTGGTTTGTAGGAGGTTCCCAAGTCACAAGTTATTGCTGCAACTATTCATTTGAGGAAATCTGATATAGACGTTAATCTTACTATTAAGGGAGGCATTCAATGGTTGACTTCTAAGTTCCTGATTGAGAGAGCTTCTACTTTTGCTGGTGCTGGCAATATGATGGCTTTTGAGGCCTGGTCTTGTTCCCTAACATTGACAACTTTGTTGATGTTAACACTATTCGGATATTCTTGATTGGGAATCCTGTTCCGACTTTGCTTGGCGATACTTATTTCTCTATCCACCATAGGACTTCTAAGGGAAATGGTACTATTGTTTGTTGTGCACCTTTACTGTACAAGTGGTTTATTTCGCACTTGCCACATTCATCTAATTTCAAGGAGAATAAGGGATGTTTAAGGTGGTCTCAGAGGATCATGTCCCTTACCAACGCTGGTATTACTTAGTATTCCTATGTGTATGATAATGTCAAGATCATTGATAGTTGTGGGGAATTCTCAAACGTGCCTCTTCTTGGTACACAAGGTGGAATTAACTACAACCCTAGCCCAGCAAGACGTCAGCTTGGATATACTTTGAAGGATAAACCTAATAACATTCTGTTGGAAGGTTTGTTTTTCCAAGAAGGGAAAGACCCTCAAGTTTTGAAAGAGAGGATGGCTCATTCTTGGCATAACATTCATAGTAAGGGAAAAGGAGAGCTTGGAAGACAGAATTGCATAGCTTTGGAACCTTATACTCTTTGGGTGAAGGAAAGAGCAAGAGAACTTAAGATGCCTTATGCTTTTGAGAAGCCTATGTTTTTAGTGGTTTCCAAACCACTCACTTTTCCTACTGAAGATGTGAAAGAACTTCAAGAAGCTCTAGCCAAATGGAAGCAAGAGAAGGATATATGGGAAAACAAATTCCATGCTTCGAACCTTGAGAAGATAGAGTTGCAGAAGCAGTTAAAGGAGAAATATGATTTGATAGAGTTGCTTAAGCAACATGCTATGAAGAGACATAAAGAAGATTTATTTTCCTCTAATACTTCATCATCTTATCCTCCCACCTTAGGTGCTTGGAAGGGTATTGTGGATCAGCTTGTGTTGGAAAAGGCCACTATGAAGGATAGTTATGAGAGGGAGATCAAGAGGCTCAGAAGGAAGTATTAACTTGGAATTGGATCATCCTCAGATGTGATTCCTTAGGATCTATCTTTTTCTTATTATAATTTGATCCTTTGTAACTTGTACTTCCAAATGTAACTCTTTCCAATTATCAATAAAATGAGATTTTCAGTATTTCACGTGTTATTTCTTTATGATGTTTTCTTTATCTTAAAGTTCCTTGAAAACTGAATGAGAACATTTTCATTGCATATCATACATCATTCTGCATCTGGTCTTGCTTTTGAGAGTTTTACAGGTGTCTTATTGCTTTTCTCTTAGTATTCTCAGAAGTTAAGTTGTCTCACTCGTACAACACTTGGGCTAACTCTCAAAGTAAAATGGATCATTTAGAGCAAGAAAATTGTGAACTCCATGAAGAGGTGACAACCCTCAGGGATGGGATGGAGAGACTCAATGCCTTGGTAGAATCTCTAGTTGCTCTTCAAAATCAGTCACCTCATCCTCTTCCCACTCCTCTGCCAACTCAGCCTCAAACTATTGTGATTTTTGAAGTTGTGTCTGTGCACGTTTCTGTGGACCCGATCAGTGCTCCACCACACGAAATGCCTACTGGATTTCCCTGGGGAATGCCTTTGAACTTTGTTCCTGAAGGTTACAAACCCGCTGTTGAAGTTTCGACTGTTCAACCTGTCATGACTATTCCTCCACTTGTGGTGCATGCTGTCCCACAGACTGAAGTACCTATTTTTCATGTTGAACCAAGTGAAAGCTTGGGTGTTTATGAAAGGATGGACGAATTCCAAGACCAGTTTCAAGAGATGCATAAGGAAATCAAAGCTTTAAGGGGGGAAGAATTGTTTGGAAATAATTCTCATGAGATGTGCCTTGTTCCGAATGTGAAGATTCCTGCCAAATTCAAAGTTTCTGATTTCGAGAAGTATAAGGGAAACACCTGTCCTCAAAGTCACCTTGTCATGTACGTAAGGAAATGTCCACTCATACAGACAATCATCAACTACTAATCCATTATTTTCAAGATAGCATCACTGGCGCTGCTCTGAAATGGTATATAGGATTAGACAATACTCAGATCCTCACTTTCAATGATTTGGGAGAGGCGTTTATTCGTAAATATAAATATAATTTAGATATGGTGCTGAACTATGATCAACTCCCCGCTATGTCACAAAAGGAGAAAGAAACTTTCAAAGAGTACGCCCAAAGGTGGCGTAAAATTGCTGCACAGATTAGTCCTCTGTTGGAAGAAAAAGAGACGACGAAGATTTTCTTGAAGACTTTGAGTTCTTTTTACTATGAACGAATGATGGCTAGTGCACCCAATGACTTTACCGAGATGGTAAACATGGGTATGCACCTGGAAGAAGGGGTTTGTGAAGGAAGATTGACCAAAGAAGGTAATTCTGCTGGAAGTACTAAGAAATATGGGAGTGAGTTTTCTAAAAATAAAGAGGGAGAGTCCGATGCCATTTCTCAAGAGAGACATAGAAGACACAAGGAAGAAACAATCATCATCATCAACAGGTAGCTTCAGTTACACCTGTCATTAGCCCTGCCCCAGCTGCTCAAGCTACTTCAAATTATCAACCACGGTTTCAACAGAGCAAATATCAACAACATAATCAACATAAGTTCGATCCATTTCCAATGACTTATGCTGAATTGTACCCTGCTCTGGTGCAAAAGAACCTTGTGCAGACTAGAGACCCACTGACTATTCCAAAAGGGCTCCCATGGTGGTATAAATCTGATCATTTATGTGCCTATCATCAAAGGGTACCCGACCATGACATCGAGAATTGTTTTGCATTAAAAGCTGAGGTTCAGATATTAATCCGGAGTGGTATTCTGTCCGTCAAGGATCTTGGACCCAATGTTCAAGCCAATCCTTTGCCTAAACATAGAGGTGACAATGTGAATATGGTAGATAGATGTCCTGGCCCCTATCGTATTTTTGATGTAAATTTGATCAAAAATTCCTTGGTTGATATGCATGCTAGTTTATGTAGACTGGGATACTATGAGCATGACCATGTTGCTTGCCGTATTTGTTCAAGGAACCCTCGAGGATGCTCTGTGGTGAAAAGAGATCTTCAAGAAATGCTAGATCATAGGCTTATTCAAATCACTCGCTCGAGGTATGATGTTGATCATGAAGTAGATGTCATAGTTCCTCACTTCAATATACCTGAGCCAGTTGAGATTGCTTATAATAGTCGGAAGTCGTCAGTTTCTCCGTTGGTTATTTGTCTACCTGGTCCTACTCCCTATGAATATGAAAAAGTTGTTCCTTATCAATAAAACACCACAATGATTGAAGATGGTAAAAAGGTACCCATTTCATCTCTTTCTTATGTTGTCAATATTGTCGATGTTAGTAGGGTGACCCAGAGTGGTTGTGTATTTGTTGTTGCACCTCCTAAGAAGGATGATGATATCCCTGTTAATAAGCCAATTGTATTTGAGACGTCTGTGGTACAATCTGTATCTGGATTGATAACTAGGCAATCTAGTGGTTCAAGCCAGAATGTTGATGATAAGGTTTTGAAATTTATTAAAAAGAGTGAATATAAGACTGTGGATCAGTTGCTGCAAACTCCATCCAAAATTTATGTCTTATATTTGTTGATGAACTCTGAGGTTCACAAAGATGCTTTGAGGAAAGTTTTAGAAAAATCTTACATAGACCATGATGTGACCATTGATCAATTCGATGGTATTTTTGGCAATATAACAGCTTGTAATAATCTGAGCTTTAGTGATGAGGAGCTGCCGGAGGAAGGAAAAAAATCATAATATGGCCTTATACATTTCAATGAATTGTCAAGAGGACGCATTATCCAATGTGTTGTTTGATACTGGTTCATCTCTGAATGTAATGCCAAAGTCCACTCTGTTAAGGCTTTAATATCAAGGCACTTCGATGAGATACAGTGGGGTCGTTGTTAAGGCTTTCAATGGATCCATAAAAACTATGATAGGGGAAGTTCATCTCCCTGTAAAAATAGGCCCACAACCTTTCATAATTACATTCCAAGTTATGGACATTCATCCTACATATAGCTGTTTGTTGGGCAGGCCGTAGATTCACGAAGTTGGAGTTGTCACTTCGACTCTCCATCAAAAGTTAAAATTTGTGAAAAATGGGAAGCTGGTTGTGGTAGGTGGTGAGCAAGCCATGCTGGTAAGTCATCTTTCATCTTTCTTCTATATTGATGCTGACGAGGCTATAGGAACTTCGTTCCAAGCCTTATCTATTGTTGACAATGATGGTAATAAGAGTGTGGCATCCATTTCTTCTCTGAAAGATTCGTAACAAATTGTGGAAAGCGGCCAATCTGTTAGCTAGGGCAAAATTGTTGAGCTTGCTGAAAACAAGAATAGAGCTGGTCTAGGATTCTCTTTTGGTGAAACTAGAAGAGAATTGATGTGTAATCAAGACATATTCCACAGTGCTTGATTCATTCATTCTGGATATCAAACTGCTGCTGCAATTATTGAAGATGATTCAGAAGAAGACATATCGAACTTCGTGACTCACGGAGTGATCTTCCAGAATTGGACAGCTGTTCACATTCCTTCTATTGTTCACGCTTTAAAGTAATTTGTTTTTTTTTTGTGTTTTTCCAAAATTCTTTCACTCTGCCCAAGGTGAAGGTGAATATGTGAGGGATTTGTTTCATCTTTTAATATCATGAATAAAATTTTATTTTGCTTATTCATATGTGTTTTTTATCTTTTTGCTTTTTCTGGAAAATGGTAACCTAAAAAACCAAAAGATTATAAAATAATTTCAATATCTGCATAATACTTGCACATTTATTTGTTTCCTAAATTCAAGCATATATCATTGTACAGATTGATTGATAAACCCATTGAAAACAATGTCCCTATGCCCTCTCCCAACTTTGAATTCCTTGTGTCTGAAGGTGAAGAAGAGAATATTGAGGAAATTCTTGATGAGATTTATCTGTTACTTGAGCATGAGGAGAAGACCATTCACCCTCACAAAGAGCCAGTGGAAGTAATTGACTTGGGTTCCAAAGAGGATAGGAAAGAAGTCAAGATTGGGGCACTGCTTCATCCAGATGTTAAGAAGAGGATGGTAGAGCTTCTTAAAGAGTATGTGGATGTATTTTCTTGGTCTTATCAAGATATGCCACGTCTTGATACTGATATCGTGGAGCATAGATTTCCTTTGAAACCAGAATGTCCGCCAGTCAAGAAAAAATTGAGAAGAACTCACCCCGATATGGCTGCGAAGATCAAATAGGAGGTTCAAAACTAGATTGATGATAGTTTTCTTGTTACCGCTGAGTATCCCCAATAGGTGGACAATATTGTGCCTGTTCCAAAGAAAGACGGTAAAGTCCATATGTGTATTGATTACAAAGATTTGAATAAAGCTAGTCTGAAAGATGATTTTCCATTGCCACACATTGATATGTTGGTAGATAATACGTCTAAATTCAATATCTTCTCCTTTATGGGTGGTTTTTCCGGCTATAATAAAATTAAAATGGCGCCCAAGGATATGGAAAAACAACATTTATTACACCCTGGGGAACATTCTGTTATAGAGTGATGCCCTTTGGTTTAAAGAATGTTGGTGCAACGTACCAGAGAGCCATGACCACTCTGTTCCATGATATGATGCATAAAGAAATAGAGGTCTATGTGGATGATATGATTTATAAGTCAAAGTTTAAAGAGGATCATGTTGAGTATTTGTGGAAACTGTTTCAGCGTTTGAGAAAGTTTAAACTCCGCTTGAATCCTAATAAATGTACTTTTGGTGTCCGTTCAGGAAAGCTTTTGGGTTTTATTGTTAGCCAAAAAGGTATTGAAGTAAACCCTGACAAAGTCAGAGCTATTCAAGAAATGCCTGTTGTTGTACCCTAATTTTTACCCCTAATATTTCTCACCTCTCATTTGCATCTTATACCACAAACACGATCATGCTTTGGTTCCTTTATCCCTCTCTTCTTTGGGTTTATGCCTTGCAGGGAACACCAAGCACCTGTGTGTTTCTTGTTTGTCTTTATTTTCTTATGTTTACTAACCTTTAATCAAAATCCAAAAATATGTTTGTTTTCCCTTTTACTAACTTTTTCAGGAAGGATTTGGGTCAAGGATATCAAATAACAGTCCATCAGCTCGAATGAATTTCATCTAATAAAGTCAAAGTTGATCTACACATAATTCAAAAATTCACCTGATAAAGAGTTCTCAAGTTTTTGATTGATTATTATTCAAGAGACTCCAAGGTTCATGTGTTTATATCCATAACTTATTTGACAAGCAAAAAGAATCGAGCTAGAGCCAAGACAGTGCAACAAAAAGGCAATTTTCCCATTTTTTCACTAGTAACCGATTACCACTATATGGCTAATCGATTACCACGTGGAAAATTTGAAAAAAAATCAGCAAATTCAAATTCTGCAGCATTTAGCACCAATTTCATCATGAGAATATTCTAGATCACTTTCAAATAATTCCACTACCTCATCATAAATAATTCCACACCTTTACTAATCACCACTTGATCTTGATTTTCCCTCCAAATTCAAATTCCAAGCCTAATATTGGTTCCAAACCAAAATCCAAGCCACCAAAATTCCCAAGCCTAAACTCTATAAATAGAACCCTAATTTCATTCATTCTTCAAGCTTTTGATAGCCAAAAAACCTCTTGCAAATTCTCTCCCCAACCACAAAATTCACTCAAAGCTCACTTTCTTCTTTTGAAAGTTAACAAGATTTTAAATTGAATCTTGTTCAACTTTGAGCTAAACCTTCATCCAAACTTGTTTTCTTCATCAATTCTTGTAGATCAAGGCTTTGGAATTTGCATCTTGAAGCAATTTGAAGGAATTTTTAGATTTGGAGTGGTAATCTCATTTTCCACCATTGTTGTTCTTGATTCATCTTCCACAAAGTGATCCTTTAACAATTCTTGTTGCTTGATCTTTAGATCTTGCAAATTGTGTTTCAATTGGTGTATTTACTGTTGTTTACATTGAAATTTCGTGCACAATCCATTCCTTGATCATGCTGAATTTAGAAGGAATGCTAAATTTTGGAGATGCTGAATTTTTTGCTGTTTTTCTGCTGTATTTGCAGTGGTAATCGATTAGCCTGAGAAAGAATGGTGTTTTTCACCTATTTTTGGGACTGTTTTGGTTGTTTCTTCATTCCTAACCCCTTCCCTTTATTCTTAGCCTTAGATCACATAATTTTGTGGTTTAATTTGGATTTCTCTTCATCTATTTCTCTTTTATTTGGATCGATGAAAGTCTTATAGATCTTAGAATTTCTTTGTTGAATTCTTGATCAAGACTAGACCATTACCTTTTTTCTTTTCGTGCGGTATTGCTTTCGGATGACGATTTACATATCGCTCATCTAGCATGCATTAGCATAACGATCATTTTGACCGGCCTCGAGTAGGGTGACTTCTATATAAGTCACTTGGCGATTGCTTAACATAGCGCTACATTTGTCCCTCCCTCCGAATCGGAACTTGATCTTTCATGGCCCAAACCTTTTGGTTGTGTAAGCCCAAGGATGGTTAATATTTTGTATTAGGTTCAAAATCTTTGAAGCTTGTTGTGTAGAGGCTTTGATTCTATCAATCTTCTAACAAATCTTCATTAACCTTGACCTAAGTACATTGTTTAATCATTATAGTTCAAGATGCGAGACAGAATAGTCGGTGTTACTTTTGAAGGCTTATGGCATTATGGCCTTTGTGCTACTATTATGTATATACTACTACATTACTATTACTATACTTTTATGATTCCTTCTTGCTCCTTATCTCTCTTTATTTTTATTGCTCATTGCTCACTATATCATATCATGTTTAGGTTTCTGTCATTTTCACTTTGTCCACTTGGACCATATGTTTATACGTATGCCTTATTCTCTTTGTCCACCTGGACCAAAAACATTAATCAAGGCCAAAACCTCTAAAAAAACTTGTGCTTCTAATCTTGGACTATGGTTACTATCCTTTGCATTGGACATGGAATTTTGAACCTAGACCTTGGACTTCAATGCTATTCTTGGATCCTTGGACTTAGAACTAGGACCTTTTCCCTTTGCTCTGGAATTATAGTTTGAAGACTTTGGAGCTTTGTGCTTTTGCTTGGTTTATGGTGAAGATGGCTACATTTGTGGTTAGATTTTTCTTATCCTTAGCGTTTACTTTTGCTTTAGGATAGTCACTTCTTCTCCACCCTTTCTTCAATTTTCAAATCTTCTCCCTTTTTCAAAACTTTCTTCCTTTCTAAACTTGAACCTCTTTTACAATAAACCTTGACTTTTGTCAAGTGCTTTTTCAAACTTCCTTTTCTTTAATAAACGTCAACCAATGTTAACCATACTTGACCATTTCAAAAGACGTAAAAAACATTCAAACTCCTTTTGTGCCTTATGCACCTTTTCTTTTAAAACTTTTTCATAAGGTTAGACATGATTCATCTCTTTAAGTGGAATTATTTGCTTGGAAATGACGACTCATCTTTACATTTAAAAAGAAGCATAACAAACCTATTTTGTTATTTGTACCACAAACTACGAGGTTTTGATCCTATATTGCACTTTGTGGGTACTTAGGCATGAGGTGACAAGTCTCTCCAAACACAAAAATCTTTAAAAACAATTTCTCTTCTCATCTCCTCAATCTCTTTTCAAACAAACCTTTTCAAACCAAAAAGCATAGATATTTCAAAGGGTTTCTATAGAGTACTATAGACGTTTTGGGTGCTAACACCTTCCCTTAGCGTAACCAACCACTAACACCCCAAAATTTGCCCTCCTATTTATACCCAATAAGTGGCTTAGGCTTCGCCTTGCATGTACTTTTAGATCATAATCATTGCATATGCATCATTGGTTTTCCAAAGGCATGGGATCAGAAGTTTCCATGGTATGGATTGTTCAAGCCAAAGAGAAAGAGATAGGCTCAATTACTCAAGACACAAAGGCCCTTCAAGACTCAATGCATCTCATTTAGCTCACCATTTCAGCAAGAGATTGAGATTGGCAAGGAATTTGAAGAGAATCACTTATCTCCTATCTCTTGATCCAATTAGGGTTTTGGTCATCTGAGTATATGATAACTCCATTGAGAAAGAATCTTGAAGCTTTGATACCATCTCATCACCTACAACATCTTGGTTTAAGATGATCATCATTCACTCTAGAGGAATTAGGGTTTTGACCATCAGTAAACAACTCCTAACCTTCAAGGCCAAAACTAGGGTTTTGCCTAAAAACAGTTTATTTCTGATTTTTGGGCAAGACTTGATTCCATGGCTTTCTATAGGTTCTCAAGTATCTAGGGTTAGAATATGGAACATCAATGTCATTCAGAAGGGATTCAATTGGCCAGATGATTGAGAATCAACCAAATTGGGGATAAAGTCAACTGATCAATGAAAAAGTCAACTCTTGACTTTTTGAGGTCAAATTTGAGTTCATCATGTTAAATATGATCAATGGATGAGATTTGATCAAGAAATGTCAAAGGAATCATCAAAAATCAAGAATTATGAAAAGTTACCAATTTTGGAAATTTAGGGTTCTTAAGAACTTTCCATTTTGGGAAAGTTTTCCTTAGATTTCAGTCATCTTCAAGCCCAGATTCAAGCATGATGCAAGCTTCATGTCAACTTTTGTTAAACATGAAAGTTGTAGTATACATTCCCAGCTTTCCAACCATATAAAGAATGCTTCATTTGAATTTCTAGATCAAAAGTTATGATGCATTGAAGTTGGGGTCATCAAGTTGTTCACATGCAATAACACCAATTCTTGAGAGTGTGCTCAACTCAAGGTCTCAGGTTCGAATCCTACTAGGTGCAATCAACTCTTGTGTGGGCCAGTCCATACAGAGCTTTGCTCTGGCTTGAAACAGGGCCCCCGCTAGTGGACGGTGGGTATTGGTCCCTCTTGGATTAGTCGGTCGCAAGGCCGGATACCAAGATTTTCAAAAAAAAAAAAAGTTGTTCACATGAAAAAACTTAGAATTTTTCTAAGTCCCTAAAGTCAATTTTGTGTACATAACTTTATCACCATTTTTCACTATGTTAAAGGCCTTAATTCAACTTGATTTTCACATGAAAGTTGTAGTATCAAATGAGACCTTTAATTTGGTACCAAAATCATACCATGTGATCCAATATCCATGGAGTTATACTCCTCCAAAGTCATGACCAAACAATTGTGAAACATGAAAAATACTTAGAATTTTCTAAGTGTAAAAACCAGATGGTGTCAAGGCATGTTCATGGCCATTCTTCTTAATGTTTAAAGCTTCATCTCAACTTATGGCCAACATCAAAAGTGTGTTATCAAATGCCATCTTCAAGTTGATACCAAGATCTTGCCATTGGATTCAAAACTCACCAAGTTAGGTTGCTTTAAAGTCACCACCATAGATATTCTCTTCAACATGCACCATGGACATTTTTTACTCTAAAACTCCAAAGAAAATTTGTATACATGTTGTAACATTGGTTATGCGCATAATCTCATAACATGCTTATCACATTTTGCCTTTTTCAACCAAGCCATAAGCTTACATCATGCGCACCATGTAACTTTTACTTCATATGGCCATGAGAGAGAGAAAGACATAAACTTGCAAAATAAGTTGTTATGCATTGTGTACTATATCATGACCATCTCATATCACCATAAAACCATACATCACACTCACAAAACTCTCCCACCCGTGCCATTATTCTTCACTCTTACTTCTTCATTTTTCACTAACCACACTTACTAACCATTAATCATCCATAGTTAGCACCCTAACCAACATCATATAAACCTCTAACCATCACCATTTCATATAGTTACAGTAGTTACAGAGAGAGAGAGAGAGAGAGAGAGAGAGAGATCCAAGAAAAATCCATTGTTGCACCCATTGTTGAGAGCTTCGAATCTCACTTCTCTGAGGAGATTTCTCCAAGTTTCTTTCACAATCATCATCACTAATCCTCCTCTCAGCCTCTGTTTGCAAGAAAAGCTTCTGGGAGCACTGCACTACCCTATCCGATTCCATTAAATCATCACTATCATCTTGGAAGTGTCAACAAGATTCAAGAGTTTCTGAGCATTTATTTTGCTCCATTGTAGATTACAAGGCCTTGCACGAAGTTTTCAGGGTTTCCATTAACGAGGTTTAAAGCTCCATTAAGGTCAGATTTCTTGAATCCTTTTTGCATCATGTTAAGGCTAGTTATAACGTTTAGAAGCTCATGATCATGTGCATCTGAAGCCCTTCCCATGAAGGCATTGATTGGGGATTGAAACAGGCTGAGGTGTGAGAGTTTAGGAATCTCAGATCTAACTTATAGGCTTCGTATCTCTTGATAGGGTGATCTTTTGAGAAAACTAGACTTGGATATAGATCCTACGTGACGAGACGAACAAAAGCATGGCGTTATTTTTCAATTCTGGGTTTAGTCGCCACACGCCATGGTGTATTCCCACCGGAGAAGACGACCGGAAGTCTTCTCTGGCCACCTGCAGGTAAACCCTAGCCTTTGGTTAAACACGTGTGTGGCATTGTTATTGGGCCATGTAATTAGTCATTACAACGTGTAATTCCTTTCCTCCCGCGTGTATTTCATTTTGAATTGGCCAATGAATCCATTACAACGCATTAATGAATAACACATATTTCCCACTTGCTTCTCTCATTCCCTTGTCTTTTTCTGAATAATAATAACCATAATCAGAAAAGTTTTGGTTTTTGATGGGCCCTGCGCAACTGTCTATGCGCACCTCCCCCATTCCTAGCCGAATAGACACTGAACTAGGATATTGCTTGTGTAGCACCCCCTCCCCTTTTCTTGGTTTTTTTTATTTCTTTTTTGTACACGTGTAAAAATTGATTATTGAAAATATATTCTCTTGGAAAAAAATTCCCAATTAATTCATGGATACACTTGAATGTTTTAATTAATTTTTGGTGAATTTTAATTGCATTTTTGGGCTGGTTTGATATATTTCTTTAATTTTGGATTGAATGGTGTTCACATTGACATACCTTGTGATCCAAGCCTTGAAAAGTGACTTCCTCTAATGTTTTGGATCTCATTGTATGTGTGAACCTAGCCCTTTGATGTTATAACATGTTGATGTTCATTTGGTGCTTTGGTCATGATTTTTGAATCACTTTTGAATTCTATCTTTGGAGCTTGGTTTGTATGATCACTTTTGATAACATGCTTACAATTTGTGATTGATTGAACCCCTTTGATGCAAAATTTTGGGCCAATATTTTGTACATAATCAGCCTTTGACCTTAGCATGAGATTACCAATTTCTCATAATTTTTCAAAGCTTCTAACTATTTTTCATGGATATTTCAATATGTGCTTATTATGTGGATATATGTCTAGAACTAGGTTAGGATTGAGGCTTGTATGTGACCACTTTAAACCAACTTTGAGGATATGTTGGAGCATATTCATGATGACATTAGGATGTGCAATTGTGATACTTGGATGTTGCTCTTTGATCATAACTTACATGCTTCATGTGAACCCTAATTGAACACTCGATGTTGCTCGATGCTTATTTAAGTGTTTGGTTTGATGATACCTTTATGCAACCCTCATTATGGATCTTTTGTGCATATTTTAACACATGTTTTAGCATGAGGTAGAGCCTTCCCATATTGGTTTATAGGTCATTTCATATGCCTTTAATTGATGTTAAGCTTTCACAATTGTTGAACATGATTGAGCATCCACCTTTGTTGCTTTGCACTTGAACTTTGATATGCCTTATTTGTCCAATACTTTTGATATTCAAATGTTAAATTTCATATGTCATTTACCACTTCCCTCTATGTGTTAATACTTGATTGGCTTGACCTTATCATTCCTTTTACATGCTTGAATGTCTTTTGTTGCTAGTGGAAGATTAAGTTTGACTTTGGTCATTACTTGTAACATCTTTTGAGAGCATGTTGTGATGGTGACTTTGTGGAATCTAAATGATCATTTTGAATGTGGATAACATGTGTACATTGATATTATCATGAGTTAGGGCTTTGTCATCCCTTTTTATAATAGGTCACTTGGTATGATTTGAGTGATGGTACTTTTATGTGAATGCAAGCATGATTTGTGCATCAACTTTGATCGCCTTCTTAACATCATGTGTATGCCATATTTGCTCATTTATTTTGGGGTTCAAATATCGAATATTATAGGTATTTTACCTCTGATGTGTATGCTTTGACCTTGCCTTGCTATGTTCTTTCATTTCTCTTTGCTTGGATGACAAGTTACATGCTTTTAGAGGATGTTTAAGTTTGGTTTTGTTCCTTACTTGCATTAACTTTGGAGAATGTATTTGACATGAACTTTTGTGACATTTTGAGGTTGATTTCAAGAATTGAATATATGTCTTCAATTCTGACTTAGGTCTTTCAAATGTCAACTTTATGCTTGCTAAGTCAATTTATGTTCATAAATGTTTGATACATGATTTAGGTAACATCTTTGAGTAGAATTGCCTAGTCCTTTGAACACAATTTGGTGTGACTTTCATGAGCATTCTTGACATTTCAAACATCATTTAAATGTCATTTGCTACTGCCTTGCATACTTGGATACACATTTGACTTGACTTGAATATCCTTTACTTGCTTGACAATTGACATGTCATTGTGAAATTGTTTAGGTGCTAGTTTTGGTATATACTTGTAATATCTTTGGAGATTGGTTTGTTATGAGAAATTTTGTGGTAACTTGAGATGTTTACACATTGAATCACATGTTTCTACTTCTTACCTAGGTCTTTTATGAGTTCATGTCATACTTGTTCACTCATTTGTAATCATGATTGATTGAAACATGCTTAAGGTGACATCTTTGTGCATAACTTGCAAACCTCTTGAACATGACTTAAACTACTTTCATGTTCACTTCTCACTACTCCAAGCTTACATTTGACATGTTTACATCATGTATGTTACTTGAATACATGGCTTGATTCCATTGGTGTGACTTGTAGGAGTCATTTTGACATAGTTTGTGAATAACAAATGTTTGTGGGTTGGTGTAGGATATAACTTGCATTCTTGTATGCTTTCTTAGACCTTGACATGGATATGGTTTGATAGGTTTAGCTACTGCCCCTATTAGGTGCATACACCTTTAGGACACATATCACTTTGTTTATCGTTTGACATTCATCCTAGTGTAGTCTTAGGACTTTAGCATAGTCATAATTGCATAGTTTTGCATTTTGCTTTCAACTATTCAATAGTTGAGCTTGGCTTGGAGTTGGTAAGTACTTGTGTTGATTTACATAGTTGTTTACACTTACAGTACTTCTCTTTCATCTCACTTCTTCTTTACTTCTCCCTTTTGTGATTGAATCATCTAATGTTTACTTGTGTATGATCACATGATCCCTTAGGATTCCTAGCTTGAATCTAATTTTGGATTAGGTTCAAAGTAGGAGAGACATTAGGTTTGCAATCCATGCATGATAACAAGTAGGATAGTCCCTTCTACCTCAACCTTAGGACCATTGTGTATGACAATATTAGGACTTAGTTTCCCTTAGTTGTTTTCTTTACAACCTTTGAGTCCTTTCTCTTCTCATCTCAAAACAAGTTCAAAACACCTAATAAATACAACGAGTATTGTACGCCACGAGCCTTAAGTACATGGGAAGTGACAAGCGGGCGTCCCTCCTTACCTTGTCTAGGGTGTTTTGCATGCGTCCCGTCTTGGGTAGATTTGCAACGCATTCGATCCTATGTCATAGACTTTAGTGCAATACGAGTTTCGAACTAACTTAAGCCACTTCTGTCTAAAAAACACAAACAAAGTTCAAATCATTTTATCCTTCGGGATTAACAGGGTTTCAAATCATTTTCAGAAAAGAGCACGTTATTTCCGTTTTGTCACAAACAGGCATCGACCCTAACTGCCGGACGCAAACTTAACGTCACTCATAAAAAACACAATGACCTTGTAGGTCGAACCAAGACTGCTCTGACTTCCTCTCTCCTGTATGATTAAGGATACGTAGGCACAAGACGACAATGTCTTGGCAAACAACCTTCCCCCACAATCCCGTAGTCCTCCGAATTACGTTGACTCTGACTTTCCCATTCCCGAGGGAATACGTAGGCCTAGGACGACGATGTCCTACCGAGTCACCTTTTATTTTTCAGTTTCCGTTTAGCAGTTGCGCTTTAGATAGACACACCCTTTGATTAGACAACAAGCATGGATCCCATCGAGTACGATGGAAGCGAGGGGGTGCTAATACCTTCCTCTCGCGTAACCGACTCCCGAGCCCAGACTATGGTTGCGATGACCATGTCTTTCCATTTTGAGGTTTTCTTCGATCGTTTCCTTTCCCTGCGTCGGGATAAATAACGTTCGGTGACGACTCTTCTGTCTTTTCCGCCAGTTGATTTTCGAAGATGCGACAATTGGCGATTCTGCTGGGGACCTGGTTCCCTAAGCGAGACAATCCTAACGCTTGTCTGTTTTTTGGTTATGGGGTGTTTATTTGTACGCTTTACTTGCTTTATTTATGGCTTTATTGTATGGTTATTGTTATTGCATGGTTACCGCTTTTATCGCATTTACTTTCCTTACTATATTTCATTATTGCCATATATACTGGACTGTGATGTTTGCTGGTGGGATGGGTGTTCAGAGAGATAAGCCCAATACCCAGGCTTGAGTGTACACATAGAACTAGAGTGGAAAGTAGTGTGGCATGCGTAGCGTCTTGGTACGTTTGGTTCTCACGAAATCCACACCCAGACGAGGTTTTCTTGGGAGATACTCTGATTTGCTCGTCTTGTGCATGTCAGGGTGTTAACTTAGAAAGCTGTCGACTCTGGTGACCATTCCCGAGGACTCAGTTGAGGCACTCCTCCTAAGGGGCGATAATGTCAGACCAGAAATGGAAAACACATTACGCTTCTTGATCCGAGGACCCGAAGCTGGGAACTTGCTATAGGATGACCTTTTGAGGGGAATCAGTTGGGGCCTCCTTAATGATGATGATGCCAAACCAGAAATGGTGAACATATCATCATTTCTCGACTTGAGAGTCCGTGACGCTGAGGATCCTTAGTTTTAGAACCCACGTGTGAGAGGGGCTGGGTGTTTACAGGTTTGCAGGTAACTTTGACTTCCAACCTACCCGGTTTTCTGGTATTCTTACAGAAGTGGACAGTTCATCCTATCATATTCAGTAAGTTGTTATTCACAGTTCTGCACAGACTCTATTCACACAGTTCATCACAGACACGTCCAGATATATACAGCACCTCTGATACCATGCATATGCATTGCATTATTTCATACCCTAACATTCATGTTTTTTCATTTCCAGGTTCATATCTTACTATTGATTCCGGTCAGTGGGTTCTATAGGGATGGATACCAGGAGAAAGAACAATGTGGCATACAGATATCCGAAGCCGACTCTAGACTTACTTCATAAAGTGGTAGATATAGCTGATCCTGGTGTTCTTACTAATTTCAGAAAGGAGTATGGGAGGTTATTGAATGTTGTCCGTAAAATCACGAAGTATGAGCACGATGCTATTCATACCCTCTTGTAGTTCTACGAGCCTCAGTTGCGCTATTTCGTCTTTCCGGATTATATTCTGGCTCTGACACTGGAAGAATTCTCTTTCATCATGGGGATCCCTGTCAAGCAAAGGGTACCGTTCTTTTTTTAGGAATGTCCAAACTTAGAAGAGGTTGCAGCTGCCCATCATGTGGGTCAGTCAGTTCTGAGTGATAATGTTGTCGATAAAGGAGGTTTTAAAGGGTTTCAGTTGGAATTTCTGGTTAGCCAAGCTCATGTGTATGCCGACGCCAAAAGTTGGACTATTTTCAATGCTATCTTGGCTTTATGCATATATGGGATTGTCTTGTTTCCTAATGTACATGATTTTGTGGACATGCACGCTGTTAGGATCTTCATCTTGAAAAATCCAATACCTACTCTTCTTGGTGATTTCTATCATTCTGTGTACTTCAAGAACGAGAAGAGAAGAGGAGGGTCTGTAAGTTGTTGCACGCCACTCTTGTCCAATTGGTTTCTGAATCATCTTCCTCAGACCGGTGCCTTTGTTGATACAAAGGATTCTCTGAAGTGGTCTAAAAGGATAATGGGTCTGACTGCTGACAACATTGTCTGGTTTGATCATCAGTTGTTGGGTACAGAGATTATTTCCAGTTGCGAAAACTTTCCAAATGTTCCTTTGGTGTGTAGGAAAGGTGGGATCAATTACAACCATATTCTGGCCGTCTGACAGTTTGGGTATGCTTTGAGTACTCCTCCCGAAGACCAAGACGTTGCAGAATCTTTGTTTTTTAATGGTGCCGAATACCAGGAGATGCTGAGGAGAGTTGTGAGTGCTTGGGCACATATTCATAAAAAAGGGAAGGTTGTTCTTGGAAAGAGTGACTGTAGAGCTTACTCTTCTTATATTGAGTGGATCCAGAGGAAAGTGGAAGAGGTGATTTTTTCTTTCTCAAGGGGCCATATTCGTACCCATTAATGATAGAGCAACCCACCACTGTTGCTATTGAAGAGTTCAACAAGCTGCAAGCTCTTGTGAATGAGCTTCGTGTAGATAATTCCGACTTGAGTAGCCATCTTCAAGATGCTCTGCATATCAACATGGGATTGGAATGTAAGGCTCAAGATGCAACGAAGCTGCTACCAGAGAAAGAGATAGACTTTGTAGACAGGGCTCAGTTCTACCAGAAAGCTAAGTTGGCTGCAGAATCTTCCGCCAGGGCTCATAAGTAAACTAAGCAACGCTTGTCTGAGGTAAATGTCAAGCTTGCTGACTCTCAGAACATATGGGTTGAAATCAGGGTTGAAAATGAGGAACTAAAGGAGGAACTCTAAAAGGCGAAAAGAGGCAAGAAGCACTTCTCCGACAAACTGAAGGAAGCTCAGAAGGAGATTGAAGAGCTCAGGGTTCAAGTTGGTATTAAGAAGGAAAAGCTCAGAGATGTCTTTGGAGACGACGATAGTGCGGAGCACATTGTTAAGCTGAACCAAGGCATTGGGAAGAGAAATAAGCTGATTAATAGGCTGATAGAGCAACCAATTCACCCTGACACCGAAGCCCTTCTCGAAGAGGTCAAAACCAGTTTGTATGGGTTAGGGGTTTGGGATTGATTTGTATTTGTATCTCTGCATGTCGTCTATTAGGATTACCATCAGGCTTGTTGATGGACTCACCATTGGTTGTATCAGACTCCTTTGTATGACTTTCCAAAGTATTATATAATGAGATATTTGTTTCAGCCGTATCTGTTTCAGTAGTATTTTCTCAACGGTGTTTGTTCCAGCTGTATTTTCTCTGCAATATCTATCTATATCGGCTTTATTTTCTCAATATTGTATCTGATCCCTCACCCGGTTAAAACTGGAATCAAAGTATAGATATACCCTGGAAATAATTAAACATGGCATTTGCATTTGCATTCACGCATTTCATTCTTTGCATAGCATGTGTTCACTACTGGATTTCTTATCTTGTTCAATTTATTCAGGCAGGATTGCTGATTATCATCTTCACCGTTATTCCACTCGTCAGAACCAACAAAAAGCTATGGAACAGGTGCAAGCAGAACTCCAAGACTTTCGTAACCGCATGAATCAGTTCATGGAAATGATGCAGAATGTCTCTCAAGGACAGGAGCAGCTGAGAACTTTGGTACAGCCTCAAGTTGCACGTGTTGATGAAGAAGGAATTTTCACGGTGGTGTTCATGTTGTTCCTCTGAGCGGAGGTAGTCAGGCTGGTGTTCTTGTTGTTCCTCCAAGCGGAGGTGTTCCTATTCCTACTGTTGTCATTCCTCCGGGCGGAGGAGCAGTTGGAGGTATTCTGGTCATTGTTGGTGGGGCTGGCAGTGTAGGTGCAATGCACGGTGCGGGAGGCCTTCACTGGGAAGATCATCAGGATGATGTGTTTTCTATGCAAGGGGTTGATGCTGGTATTCCAACTGAAGTTGATAGAAAGTTTAAGCTGATAGAGGAGCGGCTGAGAGCCTTCGAGAATCAAAACTCTTTAGGGCTTGACATGGCTGATTTGGGATTAGTCCTAGGGGTGAAAAATCCTCATAAATTCAAAGTGCCTTCCTTCAACAAGTATACTGGAACCACTTGCCCTAAAACCCACATTAGGGCATACTACAGAAAAATGTCCTCTTATTCTGAACCACTTGCCCTGGAACCACTTCTTCCAGGATAACCTGGCTGGGGCATCCCTAGAATGGTACATGCAGTTGGAAAGGAGTCACATCTGCAGCTGGCATGAACTTGCCATGGTGTTTTTTGAACACTACCAGAATAATACAGATATGGTGCCCAACCGTATGCAATTGCAGAGTCTTTCACAGAAGAATAATGAAAGCTTTAAAGAATACACCCAGAGGTGGCGTGAGTTGGCTTCTAGAGTTCAACCTCCTATGGTGGAGAGAGAACTCATAGACATGTTCATGGCCACGCTGCAAGGGCCGTACTATGAGTGATTGGTGGGATGTTTATCTACGAGGTTTTTTGATCTAGTATTAGCTGGAGAGAGAGTTGAAAGCGGTATTAAGTTTGGCAAGATATCGAGCAATGGTGGATTCTCAGTTGGAAGACATAAAAAATCATATGGGGGAAAGAGAGAAGGAGATGCAAACTCAGTTTCTTCGAATCAACGTAAGGGCAAGGCTCGTCAGAATTACACCCAACAGGTTGCTACCGTGGCTATTTCGGCCACGCCGCAGCAACAAAACCCTGCTCCGCGCAGGTATCAGGACCGGTCTAAAGTAAACAGGCCTTTTGAGATGCCTCCGATGCCGTATGCACAGTTATTCCAACATCTGCTACAACTCCAGCTGGTACAAACAAGGACTTTGGCTCCACCCACGAGCGATCTGCCACCTGGGTATGATGCCAACGCACACTTTGAGTTTTATTCCAGAGCTCTGGGTCATAGTATCGACAATTGTAAGGCATTCAAACACAAAGTTCACGACTTGCTTGATACAAAGGCTATCAATTTTACAAATGATGGTCCGAATGTAATCCAAAACCCTATGCCCAATCATGGTGGGGCAAGGGCGAATGCCATAGATGATGGGGAGCCATTGGATCTGATAATGGACGTGAACGAGTTGAAAACTTCATTGTCAGTAGTCAAGGAGAGATTGTTGAAAAGTGGGGTTTTTCCAAGGTGTTTAGATGATTGCCAAGAGTGTTTGGTGAAGCCTGAGGGTTGTGTTTCCTTGAAGTCAAATATTCAGAGGTTGATAGACGATGGACTGTTATAATTTGATCGTGTTAATAGTGAGAAGAAAGTTGTTAATAATAGTGAAGATGTTGCTACAATATCCATTCCGTATAAGACGGTTAAAATTTCAGCACCGGTGAGGCAAACGCCAGTTATTATCACCGTTCCAGGACAGATACCCTACGAAAGAATTAAGGCCATCCCGTGGAACTACAGAGCCGAAGTATTTTGTAACGGGCAGAAGCAGGAGTTGGTGGGTTCATCAGGGGGAGGATCTATTGCTGAAATTATTGTAGAAGCTGGAGCTATTACAAGAAGTGGTAGGGTCTTTTCGCCGTCTAATGACAATATGGGCAGTTCAAGCCAGGATAAGGGAAAGCAGGTGGTTGACATTTCTGGGAAGAGGCCAGTTGTAGAGGATTCAGCACAAAAGAATGTTGATGAAGCTTTCTCGAAAGAAGTTGATGAATTCATGAGAATAATAAGGAAAAGTGATTACAAAATCGTAGACCAGTTACATCAAACGCCTTCCAAAATTTCTATTCTGTCTTTGTTGTTGTGCTTAGAAGCGCATAGGAATGCTTTGTTAAAGGTGTTGAACACAACATATGTTCCACAAGAGATATCGATGAATCAGCTTAAGGGCGTGGTGGCGCACGTAAATGCTGGAAACGGTTTGGGTTTTACGGATTTGGACTTGACTCCTGCAGGGAGAAACCATAATAACGCTCTGGACATCTCTATAGAGTGTAAAGGTTCATTGTTATCCCACGTGTTAGTGGATACCGGTTCTTCATTAAATGTTCTTCCCAAGAAAGTGCTTATGAAGCTTGATACTCAAGGGCTGATTTGCACACCCAGTGGTCTGGTGGTACGGGCTTTTGATGGCTCCAAAAGGTCGGTGTTCGTAGAGATCGTTATACCCATCAAGGTGGGACCAGAGGTTTTTGACGCAACCTTCTATATCATGGATATCCAACCAACATATAGTCGTATGTTGGGCCGCCCCTGGATTCATCACGCTGGGGCAATGACATCGACGTTACATCAGAAGTTGAAGTATATGGCCGAAGGGAAGGTTGTTACAGTGTGTGGGGAAGAGGATATAATGGTTAGTCATCTGTCAACTTTCAAGTACGTAGAAGTGGACGAAGAAATACATGAAACTTTATGCCAGGGTTTTGAGGCTGTTCAGATTTCAAAGGAGCCTCCTGTGGAGGTTAATGAGCCCGAAGTTTCTATGTCTTCATTCAAGGACGCACACGCAGTGGTGGATTTTGGCGATTCTTAGAAATGGGGTCAGGTAATAGATGTGCAGATGAAGAAGAATAAATATGGGCTGGGATACAAGCCGTCCAAGTCATCTCAAGGGCCTCCAAAGTATAATGGTCCGGTTCAGTTTACTAGTGCGGGAGTTTTCTTTAACAAAATCAATGCCATTGGTGATGATGAAGGGGACAGTGATTGTGACATGGACCAATGGATCTGCCTATGTATTCCTGGCCAGGAGCTGCGTAATTGGTCTGCTAAGGAAGTTGTCTAAGTCTCGTGCGAAGAGTAAGTGTTGTTGTTTTATATATGTTCAGTCTTAAGTTCTACCCAAGACGTAGCGATTATTTTTGTAGGGCCACGATGTTTTACTTTCAATTTGTATCATTAATAAAGAACGTTTTCGCATTCAAATATTGTGATCCCTGTCTTTCAGTTTTACTTTTGTGCATTTATTAAAAGTAAAATGGCAATGTGTTTTTGTTTGTTCATGATTGCATTCATAATAAACATAAAACACACTCATGCAGGTTTATCAGTTTAGATTCCACCGACCATGATTCAGCTATCGCTCGGTATGACTTCGACAATCCCATTTATTAGGCTGAAGAAGAGACTGACGAAGACTGTGACTTGCCTGAAGAATTAGCCAGATTGCTAAAACAGGAGGAACGGATCATCTTACCTCATCAGGAGACATTGAAGTTATCAACTTGGGCACCGAGGATGTTAAGAAAGAAGTCAGAATCGGGGCCGCCTTAGAAGACAGTGTAAATGGAAGATTGGTTGAAATGCTACGAGAGTATGTGGACATCTTCGCCTAGTCTTACCAAGACATTCCTGGGATCGACATGGATATTGTTGTGCACCGGCTACCACTCAAAGAGGATTGTCCTCCAGTTATACAAAAATTGAGGAGAACAAGGCTGGACATGGCCGTTAAAATCAAAGAAGAGGTTCAGAAGCAGTTAGACGCTGGTTCTCTTGTCGTGACGAATTATCCTCCGTGGGTTGCTAATATCGTCCCTGTACCTAAGAAGGATGGAAAGGTCAGGATGTACATTGATTATTGCAACTTGAACAGAGCAAGCCCAAAAGATGATTTCCCGCTTCCCCACACTGACGTGTTAGTTGACAATAATGCTCAATATTCTGTATTTTCCTTCATGGATGGCTTCTCTGGGTATAACCAAATCAAAAGGACCCCAGAGGACATGGAGAAGACGACATTCATAACATCGTGGGGAACTTTTTGCTACAAGGTAATACCCTTTGGATTGAAAAATCCAGGGGCAACCTATCAGCGGGCGATGGTGACTCTCTTTCATGATATGATTCACAAAGAGATTGAGGTCTATGTTGATGACATGATCGCAAAGTCACAGACGGAGGAAGAGCATTTGGTGAATCTTCAAAAGCTATTTGAAATATTAAGGAAATTCAGACCGAGGTTGAATCCGAACAAGTGCACCTTCGGGGTGAGATCTGGTAAATTGTTGGGCTTCATTGTTAGCGAAAGAGGTATATTAAGGTAGATCTTGCTAAAGTAAAAGCCATACAAGATATGCCTTAACCGAGAACGAAGAAAGAGGTTTGTGGTTTCTTTGGGAGACTGAATTACATAGCCCGATTCATCTCTCATCTCACAGCCACGTATGAACCTATATTCAAATTATTGAGAAAAGATCAAGAGGTTAGGTGGAATAAAAACTATCAAAAGGCATTTGATAAAATAAAAGAATATTTGCAGGAACCTCCGATCCTCATGCCGCCAGTACTAGGACGGTCGTTGATTATGTATCTTACGGTTCTTGAGAATTCGATGGGGTGTGTACTCGGTCAACACGACGAGACAGGTAGGAAAGAGCATGCCATCTACTACCTAAGTAAAAAGTTCACTGATTGTGAATCAAGATACTCAATGCTGGAGAAGACATGTTGTGCACTCGCTTGGGCTGCTAAGCGTTTGAGGCAGTATATGTTAAATCACATAACCCTATTGATTTCGAAGATGGATCCGATTAAGTATGTGTTTGAGAAGCAAGCATTGTCTGGGAGAATAACTCGTTGGAAGATGGTTTTGATAGAATACAATATTCAATATGTTTCCTAAAAAGCCATCAAAGGAAGTGTTCTATACGAATATCTTGCTCAACAACCGATCGAGGATTATCAAATGATGAAGTTTGAATTTCTAGATAAGCATATCATGTTTTTGAAGATGAAAGACTGTGATGAGCCTTTGCCTGATGAAGGACCAGAAATTGGGTCTCAGTGGAGTTTAATCTTTGATGGGGCTGTTAATTCATATGGTAACAGAATCGGGGCAATCATTACTACTCCGAAGGGTTCTCATATAACCTTCACCGCCTGATTGGCGTTCATATGCACCAACAACGAGGCAGAGTATGAAGCGTGCATCATGGGGTTTGAAGAAGCTATTGATTTGAGAATCAATAACCTCGATGTATATGGTGATTCTGCATTAGTGATTAATCAGATCAGAGGAGAATGGGAAACTCGTCAGGCAAACTTGGTGCCTTACAAGAACTACGCCAGAAGGTTGCTACCATTCTTTGATAGGGTTGACTTTCATCATGTACCACGGGCTGAGAATCAGATGACCGATGCATTGGCAAAGTTGGCTTCAATGTACAAGGTGAATCGGTGGAATAAAGTTCCATCTATCAGAATTATGCGTCTTGACAGACCGACTTTCGTGTTTGCAGCCGAAGAAGTGTCAGATGGCAGGCCTTGATATCATGACATCGAGCGCTTTCTCAAGAGTCAAGAGTATCCGGTCGGGGCATCCACCAAGGATAAGAAAACTTTGAGGAGATTAGCAGGCAACTTCCTGTTGAATGAAGATGATGTGCTATACAAAAGGAATTTTGACATGGTCTTGCTGCATTGTGTTGATGAACACGAGTCAAGCCAGTTGATGGAAGAGGTTCACGAGGGTTTTATCGGCACTCATGCCAATGGGCATGCTATGGCCAGAAAACTGTTGAGGGCAGGGTATTACTGGATGACTATGGAGTCCGATTGTTTTAAATACGCCAGGAAATACCATAAATTCCAGATTTATGCTGATAAGGTGTATGTGCCGCCTATTCCTCTAAAAATATTGACATCTCCTTATCCCTTTGCTATGTGGGGTATCGATATGATTGGAAAGATTGAGCCGACTACATCCAATGGGCATCATTTTATCCTAGTCGCCATTGATTACTTCATAAAGTGGGTAGAAGCAGCCTCATTTGCCAACGTCACCAAACAAGTGGTAGCTCAGTTTATAAAGAAGGACATCATCTGCCGTTATGGTATCCCGAAGAGAATTATTACTGACAATGGTTCAAATTTAAATAATAAGATGATGAAGGAGCTATGCCAGAGCTTCAAAATCGAGCATCACAACTCTTCTCCATATCGTCCGAAGATGAATGGTGCTGTTGAGGCAGCAAATAAGAATACCAAGAAGATTGTGCAGAAGATGGTGGTAACGTATAAAGATTAGCATGAGATGTTGCCTTTTGCTCTACACTGTTATCTTACTTCGATGCATACATCGACTGGGGTGACTCTTTTCTTGCTGGTGTATGGTATGGAAGCAGTCCTACCATTAGAAGTTGAGATTCCTTCATTAAGAATTCTGGCAGACGTGAAACTCGATGAAGCTGAATCGGTACAATCCAAGTTGGATCAGCTAAACCTTATCGAGGAGAAGAGATTGGCAGCCATTGCACATGGCCAGTTATATCAAAGAAGGATGAAGAGGGTCTTTGATCAGAAAGTGCGTCCTCGGTGTTTTCAGGCATGCGAATTGGTGTTGGAAAGGATCCTTCCTCCTCAGACAGATCACAGGGGCAAATGGACTCCAAACTACGAAGGGCCATATATTGTGAGAAAGGTTTTCTCTGGTGGAGCCTTGTTACTCTCAACCATGGATGGCGAAGATTTTACATCCCTTGTGAACACAGACGCAGTAAAAAAATACTTCGCATAAAAGAGACTCGTTGGACCACAAAAAGAAAAGTCCAGGCAAAAAGGGGCATCCCAGCGAACCGCAAAAAGAAAAAGGTTCGGGAAAAAGTTAGGGATAAAAGAAAAAAAAAAGAATAAACCCGCAAAGTTAAAAACCTGAAAAGGAAAATTTGGCAAAAATGGGTATCCCAGTGGATTGAAAACCCGAAAGGGCAATCGAGGCAAAAGTTAGGGATTTAAAAGCGAGAGGCGGCAGTCTGCATTCGATCTATGAACACTTTTGCTACTTGGGAATTTCAAAATAAAGGAATCAGTCCAGTCAGTGTTTCTAGCATCTGCGGTCGAAGCATCTGCGGATATAGAAGACGTATTGGGCATAGTTGAATCGAAGCATGGTGGATATCTGTTCCCACATTGCTGACATATGTATTTTTCTTTTCATTTTTGTGCAATTACCTCTTTTTAGAAATTGCTTCCGTTGTAAATGCCTATTTATAGATCGATTCAATCAATAAAATTTTCATTTCACTCAAAAAGCTATTCATTTATGTTTTTACTTTTACTGTTTTGTTTGCAAAAAGGTTAGGTATGTGAGGGATACCCTTCTAGCTTTCTTGTTTTAATGATGTCAACAAATGCATTAGATTGTAATTTGAGCAGTATCACTTCACGTGTCGGTCATGTCTATGTTGGTCGTGTGTCTAGATGTATAAGATCTTATTCTTTCCAAATATATATGTCCACAAGTGATCTAATAGTGTCTAGCATGTATGTCTGACTCTGGTCTGGTGAAAAACGATTCAAAATTGAGTTTTCTTAAAAAAACTGCCTTATGCGTCGACCTCAGCAGTCATGCGCTGACCTTTTTACCTCAAAAAGGTCATGCGCTTACCTGTGAGTGATAACTCAAAATTTGACATTTTATGCGTCGACGCATAAAGTCCACAGGTCGACGCATGACCTTGTTTTTTTTTTACCTCTCCACTTAACTTCGTTTTTGTTACTTTCTGTTATTTCTTTTGGTCATATTTTTTGATATAAATAGTTTTGGGTCTTCATTTTTCATATAGAACAAGAAACGTGAAAAATATATGTCAGTTCTCTCTTCATCTCCATCTTCTTCATTGTGCAACCAAACAATTACACATAATCATCTTTGTTTGTGTCACCCATTGTTAGAAGTGATAACGTTCAGAATTTAAGAAGTGTGATCTTCATCTTCTGGGTTGAGCGTTTGGCAGGTGTTTCTTGAATCAAATCAGTTGGGTTTGTCCTCCAAGAATCGAGGAGATTTTGGGGGTTTTTGTACAAACTGCTCTTTCTACAGGGATTCGGCTGGGCGAAGGTAACCGGAAATTGGCGCAACTGTTTCAGTTTAGTAGCTGTAATCAGATGATCGTAGAAGAAGGTTTGGGTTCGAATTCTTGGAAGTTTTCAATTGACCGAGTGAAGGTAACTGAAGAACGAAGTTTTCTTTCGGTTTAGTAGCGTGGGACGGTAATTGAATCAACCAAATTCGGAGCACTTGATTCATCTTGAATCAAGGGAAGAGAAAATTCTGCATCGACGATCGAAGACGTTCGGGGTTTGTATGTTCATAGTTTTCTCTTGTAACAAACAATTTGCAACAGCAACATATATATATATATCTCAATTCCGTTTGCGGAGTTGGGGGCAGACGTACCCAAAGCGAGGACGATTGGGGAACTGCCTAATCAAATCTCGGGTGTTCTCTCTCTTTCCCTTAACTCTTTTACATTTCAGTAGTGTTCGATTTCGTAACGTTGCAAACTATCGTAATTTCTGTCGTGGAATAATTGTACGTTGATAAACTGCTTTTGGTTAAATCAATACAATTCGTTGAATTGTGTTCTGTAGCAGCTGCACATTATTCTCCATAGAAATTCTGCACATAGTGTGTTTATGCACACTACGTGTTTGATAATTTGTTTTCAAGCAAAATTCGAACACAGTGCTTTTAATTGTTTATCAATTAACCTCATTGGATTGGAATAAACATCAAGCAAGTGATTAATTTGTTGTCTGCGTTTGTAAGTGAAATACTCATAACTGAATTTTTCTCCTTCATACTCATCCAAAATATATTCGTGCATATCCGATCCTTTTGGTAGAAGGTTCGTTGTAGACGATTTATCCAGCAGCAGCTTCCGTTAAACAAAATTTTTAAAACAGAATTTTTGTAGTCCATTTGCGTGTAAAACTCAAGGGATCTATTCAACCCCCCCTTCTAGATCCATAGCCATCGTCTAACAAGTGGTATCACGAGCTCCGGTTTATTCTGGTGCTTCGGTAAAACTTCTTGGATCATGGCGAACGAACCTAAGGGGCTTATAATAGAGCTCCAGTTTTTACAGGTGAAAACTACAGCTACTGGAAGGATTGTATGCGCGTTCATATTAATTCCTTAGATCGGAAGGTTTGGAACGTTATTTTAAACGGTCCCATGGCAATTGCTATGACTAACACGGAAGGCGTTGTCGTTCCTAAACCCGAAGCTCAATGGAATGAGGAGGACGAGAAAAAGTACAGTTATGATTGGAAGGCTCGTAATATGATCATCTCCTCCTTGGGAGTTGACGAGTATTATAGAGTCTCTCATTGTGAAACGGCCAAAGCCATGTGGGATGCTTTACAAGTAGCTCACGAAGGCACAAATGATGTTAAGTTGGCTCGTATTAATACACCTACGCAAGAGTTTGATTTGTTTTACATGAAGCAAGGGGAAACCATTGCGGATATGCAAAAACGATTCACTCACATTATCAACAAATTGCATGTCCTTGGTAAACCAATTCCAAATGAGGTTTCTACTAATAAAATTCTGAGGTGTCTTAGCAGGGAATGGCAACCAAAGGTTACCGCTATCAAGGAGGCCAATGATCTTGCTACATTAGACCACACAACACTCTTTGGTAAACTCGATGAGCATGAGCAAGTGCTCATTAGCTTGGATAAGTATGAGAAGAGTATAAAGAAAGAGAAGGCAAAAGATACGGAAAAGAAGTCGATAGCTCTTAAGGCTTCTTGTTCAAAGTCCACACATCAAGAGCAAAGTGATGATGAAGCCAAAGATGACAAGGATGAAGAATTCGGTGATGATATGAGCTTATTTGTGAAGAGATACAATAGATACATTCGCAAGAATGATATTCAGCACTCGGACAGAAATCTTGTCAAGTTCCGGAAGCAATCTAGAAGTGAAGGACATAAAAATGGCAAAGTAAAGGGGACGTGCTACAATTGTGGAAAATCTGGGCACTACAAGCCGGATTGTCCATCCCTAAAGAAAGACAAAGATAAGGATAAAGACAAGAGTCGCTCAAACAAAAAGTCCAACAAGTCTCGACGAGCGTACATCGCTTGGGAAAGCGATAGCGAGTCGGAGAAAGATGACTCTTCAAGTGACGAAAGTGAATCCGTCAACCTTTGTCTCATGGCACCTCACAACAAAGGAAAAGAGGTAAAATACTCTAAATATGAAAACTGTCAAAATATGTCTCATGCTGAATTGAAAAGAGCTTTTGACACATTACACCACGAAGCTAAGGAAGCATTTCAACGCTTAGCTTCGAATAAAAAGATTTGTTCCTATTTGGAGAAAAAGGTTTCCGATTCCCAAAAGGAATTGGAAGATCTTAAAAACTCTATGGTGAATGTATCAAAAAATAATTTCGATAAGGATGAATATACATGGTTTGACCTTGGGGGCTGTGGTACTTGTCACATTTGGCAAAGAGAGGTGAGAACCCTCAAAGCCAAGTTAGACAAAGCTCTCATGCCTAAGATTACATTTGCTATTGATCGATCACACTATCGTGAAACAATGAATAATCCGTATCAAAAATACACGTATGTGATTCGAGATAGTGATAGCAAATGTAAACTCCAAACAAATCGTGATTGCTTGTATTGTTGTAAGCCCGGTCATACTATTGCTAAGTGCCGCTTTCGGAGATATCTTGTTCCAAAGGGCATTTATCAATGGTTGCCCAAGGGCAATATTGGTTTCACTTACCATAAAGGACCCAATGAGAATTGGGTACCTACTCTCCCTTGATTATTTTTGTAGGTACAAAGTCTTGAGACCACAGAAAGAAGATGGGTTCTAGATAGTGGCTGCTCAAGACATATGACCGGAGACATATCTCTTTTCATCGACTTTGTGGCGAAGAAAAAGGGGTTTGTCACTTACGGAGATAACAACAAGGGACAGATTCTCGGTAAAGGTAGTATAGGTAACCCCTCATCTACTACTATCTCCGATGTACTTCTTGTGGAGGGCCTTAGACACAACCTTTTAAGCATTAGTCAACTATGCGACAAAAATTATAAAGTCTCTTTTTCAAAGGATTGTTGCGTAGTTGAAGAATGCAACAAGAAGAATGTGTTTAAGGGCTTGAGGGTGAATAACGTCTATATGCTAGACTTAAACGAGGTATCATTGGATGGAGACAAGTGTTTAGTCACTATGAATAAAGATTCATGGTTGTGGCATAGACGCTTGGCTCATATCAATTTTGATTTGCTTAATAAAATTGTCTCTAAAGACCTAGTCATCGGTTTGCCCAAAATTAAATTTACAAAGGATCATCTTTGCGATGCATGCCAAATGGGGAAGCAAACAAGGATCTCTTTTAAATATAAAAACATTGTTTCAACTATGAGACCTCTTGAGCTCCTCCATATGGATCTCTTTGGACCATCTAGGGTTAAAAGCCTCGGTGGTAACTACTATGGGTTTGTTATAGTCGATGATTTTTCTAGGTTTTACTGGACAATCTTCTTGGCAAATAAGAGTGATACTTTTTCAGCCTTTGAACGATTTGCTAAGTTATCTCAAAACAAGTTAAACACAAACATTGGTTCAATCAGAAGTGATCATGGAGGCGAGTTTGAAAATCATTTATTTGAAGCATTTTGTGATTCCAACGGAATTGATCATAATTTTTCCGCACCACGTACTCCTCAACAAAATGGGGTAGTGGAACGTAAAAATAGAGTTTTGGAAGAACTTAGAAGGACTATGATCAATGATAGTGGATTACCAAAATACTTTTGGGCAGACGCCATAAGTACGGCTTGTTACGTTTTGAATAGGGTGCTCATCCGGCCTATTCTAAACAAGACACCGTATGAGCTTTTAAAATGGCGTAAGCCAAATATCTCTCACCTTCATGTATTTGGTTGCAAATGTTTTGTGTTAAATAATGGAAAAGAGACACTCGACAAATTTGATGCCAAGGCTGACGAGGGTATTTTTCTTGGATACTCTCAGTCAAGTAAAGCTTATAGAATCTATAATAAAAGGTTACGTGTAGTTGAAGAGTCAGTTCATGTTTCTTTTGACGAGTCTTATCTGATAAATGTCGTAGAAGGTAGTTCTTTTCATGGTGCAGGTGTACCTACTGAAGACATACTCAAGGAAAATAATAAGGAAATTGATCAGCCTGAAGCAGTGCGTATTGAGGAGGAAAAGGATCACCAACCAGTGAAAAGTGAGGATGATCATCATACTAATGAAGATGAACTTCCTCCAGCTTGGAAGTATTCAAAAGACCATCCAATTGACAACATTCTCGGTGATATCTCTAAGGGAGTAACTACTCGCTCTAAACTTAGTAACTTTTGTTATTACTCTGCTTTTGTCTCCCAAGATGAACCTAAAAACTCTAAGGAAGCATTACTCGATGAGCATTGGTATCTATCAATGCAAGATGAACTAAATCAATTCTGGAGAAATGAGGTTTGGGACCTTGTCCCCCCTCCGCGAGATCATCGAGTAATAGGCACCCGATGGGTGTTTAGGAATAAACTTGATGAAAATGGAGTAATAACGCGTAACAAAGCTAGGCTTGTAGCGCAAGGCTATAACCAAGAGGAAGGAATCGACTATGAGGAAACTTATGCGCCGGTTGCCCGACTCGAGGCCATACGCCTTCTACTTGCCTACGCTCGCACAAAGAACTTTAAATTATTCCAAATGGATGTTAAAAGTGCATTCCTTAACGGGTATATATGAAGAGGTGTATGTTGCCCAACCTCCAGGTTTTGAATCACATGAATATCTTGATCATGTCTATAAACTTAAGCGAGCTTTATACGGACTTAAACAAGCCCCTAGGGCTTGGTATGAACGTCTAAGCAAATTTCTACTTGATCAAGGGTATTCAAGAGGAAAGGTTGACACAACCCTCTTTATTAAACGTCAAGGAAAACACTTAATTTTGGTACAAATTTATGTTGACGATATTATATTTGGGTCTACTAACATGACCTTGGTAAAGGAGTTTTCTAGTTTGATGCAGGGGGAGTTTGAAATGAGCATGATGGGGGAGCTAAACTATTTCCTCGGATTGCAAATCAAACAACTTGAAGAGGGCACATTCGTGAGTCAAACGAAATATTGTCTTGAGTTACTAAAACATTTTGATATGCTGAACTGCAAAGCAATAGATACTCCTATGCCTACTAGTGCTAACCTCGATCGTGACGAAAAGGGTAAGGATATTGAGGTAAAGAAGTACCGAGGTATGATAGGATCTCTTCTTTATCTTACCGCATCACGTCCCGATATAATGTTTAGTGTATGCATGTGTGCAAGGTATCAGGCACATCCCAAGGAATCCCACCTGAAGGCAGTTAAGCGCATACTTCGATACCTATCTGGTACTCCAAAGTATGGGCTGTGGTATTCCAAAGGAGGTGCTTGTTCTTTAGTTGGATACTCCGACTCCGACTTTGCCGGGTGCAATTTGGATAGGAAAAGTACTAGTGACACGTGTCACTTTTTCGCAAACTCCTTGGTGAGTTGGCACAGCAAGAAACAGGTTTCCGTTGCTTTGTCAACAGCCGAGGCGGAATATGTTGCCACCGGTAGTTGTTGTGCTCAAGTCTTATGGCTTAAACAACAATTACTCGACTTCAACTTAAAACTTGAACGTATTCCAATTTTGTGTGATAACACTAGTACGATTAATCTAACTAAGAACCCTGTACTACATTCACGCACCAAGCATATCGAAATACGCCATCATTTTCTTAGGGATCATGTAGAGAAAGGTGATGTTATCTTTGAGCATGTTGACACTAAGAATCAACTTGCTGATATATTCACAAAACCATTAGCTACAGAGCCTTTCTTTCATATCCGTGGAGAACTTGGCATTCTCGATATCTCGGATCGTGCATAACATCTTTTTGAATTATGATCTTCACATATATATATATGTATATGCTTGTATTATTTTACTAACAATGCAAAGAGAAATTCATTCATATGTGAGGGATCTCTCCGTCATGACGTTCAAGGTAATATCGTTCCAACTTATAGAGGTTAATCAACATTTTGTGCCATGTTACTTACTCTAATCTTGATGTTTATTTCATTTTGAGCACTTATCATTCATGTGAATGTTTGGTTCTGTGTGTATATGTGTATTTATCTGCTTGAAACAAGAATTTTGCAAAAATCTCACTTTTTCACTTCCATGCATCGACGCCTGACTTCATGCGCTGACCCATTAAAACTCACGGGTAAGCGCATAGCCATATGGTCAAGCAATTTTAAATTTTTAGGAAGCATGCGCCGACGCACAAGGTTTACAGGTCGACGTATGAAGAATTCGCTCAGTCCTCTTTATGTTCCTGGGTTGCGTGCGCCGACCTATAAATGCTTTACCTTCCCTATTTTCTCATTGCACATTAAACTATGATTATTGCATGTCATCTAATTAGCTTTTGTGGTCAATCTCTCCCTATTCTACTCTTTTAAACCTCATTAATCTCAGTAAATCTCCACTAAACCCCCATTAAAACCCTAATAATTAGCAAAGGGGGAAGGCTCTATATATCTACTGCAAGGCATTCAAAGGATTTCACACATCTTCTCTTCTACCTCTGCAACTATCAAGTTTGAGAATCTTCCTTGAACCCTTTTTCAACAATGGCTTCCAGAAGAAAGGCTGGTACAAGAGGAGGAAGAGGATCCACATCGCAACAAGGACCAACAAGAAGCTCATCCCCCCAACGGGTAACGTTTGAATCTTTAATTTCTGAAAGGTTAGCCACTCCGTTTGCGGAAATATTTTCTAAACGGGCTGTTATTAGACAACATGGATTTTATCCATTGATGGGTCAAGATTTTCACATTCCTGAAATTTCTGAACTCATCAACTTTCAAAATCTGAATGAATTTGTTGAATGTGATGACAAGTACAGTGAAGACTTGACTAGGCTGTTCTATTGTGGATTGAAAGGACAATTTCGTGGAGCTGAATTCAAATTCTCTATAAATAATACAGTATGTCAGGTGACAAACAATGTATGGTCTACATTGTTTGTGTTGAAAACTGATGAAAATCTCCCAAAGGTTACTGATAACACCTTTGTTCAGGGGTATGAATTCAAGACTGCTCTGAATTCAATGTTGAGGGAACCATATCCAGCTGAGTTTGTGGCAAGTGACGCATTTCCTAAGAGTGTCACCACAGGTCACTTAAAATTTAAGGAACGTATTCTTCAGTGGATCGCTGCTCGCATCTTGAGGCCTAAGAAAGGAGGCCTCTCAAGAGTTGAACAAGCAGAGGTGCATCTCATCTACATCCTGAGGGAAAAGATTAAAATCAACTGGCCTTACTACTTTGCTTCCAGAATATTTACAACTCGCAGCTCTGGAAAATGTTTAGCACTTGGATATGCATCTGCTGTGGAAAATTTTCTGAATCACTTTGATATTCCTATTCCACAGATTTGTCATATTCACATTACTGCTGAACAACAGTTTCTTGCTAGAACTTTGTCCATGATGGGTTACTATTGGAGCTCACGTAAGCAAAGGTTCATCTATAGATCAAGAGCTACCCATCCTGAACCTGTCCATCTTAAAGCAAGTGAGGATGAAGGAAGTCAAGGTAATGGAGATCATGTTGGTAATAATGAAAATATGGTGATACAGGAAGACATTGTCATGCAAGACAATCCACCAGAAGAAGAAGACAATCAAGAAGACACTCAGGCATGGATGGGATATCAACCAGAAGAATCCTATGCCAATCAAGGCTGGGGTCAGTGGAATCAACAAAACTACTGGACCAACCTTGGCGCTGTATATGTTCCTCCATCCTATGATGCTGACTCTGAATGGCAGATTCCAGAAAATTCTGCTCCACCAACTCCACCGTCTCAGCATTATTCACAATCCAATGATGAAATTTTGGCAAGGCTGACTGAGTTATCTCTGCAACATCAAGAATTTCAAGCGCAGCAGGAAACTCGATACCTGACTCAACAAGAACAGCTTACCAACTTGTCTAACCAACTGTCATCTCATGCCACCAATTTCAACAATTTTGCAAATGCTGCTATGACAAGGTTCAATCAAATGGATGCCAATCTGACTCAGCAAAATCAAAATTTAGCCAACAGCTTTGGTAACCTAAATAGCACCTTGATTGACCTCAACCTTCAACTAGAGGAGTTTCCACCACCAAGTCAATACCACAGGGGACGAGGGTATCCATTCAGGGGGAGGAGACCATAAATCTTAGGGCTTCATGTTTAGTTGTGCATGAATTTATGTTTTGTTGTTTGCGTTCTGTTATTTTTGACATGTGCTGCACCTTTCTGTTATGTTTTTAAACTTTATGAAGTGAATGTTTTGCTTTAATATCGTTGTTCCGTATTTAATCATTACTTGTTTACATTAGCGGTATCATATGTGGATACTGGTAATTGTTTTTGTTGTTGCAAATATATGATGATCCACTACATATTTTCATATGCTATTTTGACCATTGTTCTCTCGTCTTTTTGATGTTGTCAAAGGGGGAGAAGAATTACATACAAGCTACAGAGCTACAGAAACATTAAAGTGTTAAAGACAGGGGGAGCATTGACCATCTCAAATTACATCTTTCGTAACAATCAAGGAAGTGTTGCCATCATCAAAAAGGGGGAGTATGTGAGGGATACCCTTCTAGCTTTCTTGTTTTAATGATGTCAACAAATGCATTAGATTGTAATTTGAGTGGTATCACTTCACGTGTCGGTCATGTCTATGTTGGTCGTGTGTCTAGATGTATAAGATCTTATTCTTTCCAAAAATATATGTCCACAAGTGATCTAATAGTGTCTAGCATGTATGTCTGACTCTGGTCTGGTGAAAAACGATTCAAAATTGAGTTTTCTTAAAAAAAACTGCCTTATGCATCGACCTCAGCAGTCATGCACTGACCTCAAAAAGGTCATGCGCTTACCCGTGAGTGATAACTCAAAATTTGACATTTTATGCGTCGACGCATAAAGTCCACAGGTCGACGCATGGCCTTGTTTTTTTTTACCTCTCCACTTAACTTCGTTTCTGTTACTTTCTGTTATTTCTTTTGGTCATATTTTTTGATATAAATAGTTTTGGGTCTTCATTTTTCATATAGAACAAGAAACGTGAAAAATATATGTCAGTTCTCTCTTCATCTTTATCTTCTTCATTGTGCAAACAAACAATTACACATAATCATCTTTGTTTGTGTCACCCATTGTTAGAAGTGACAACGTTCAGAATTTAGGAAGTGTGATCTTCATCTTCTGGGTTGAGAGTTTGGCAAGTGTTTCTTGAATCAAATCAGTTGGGTTTGTCCTCCAAGAATCGAGGAGATTTTGGGGGTTTTTGTACAAACTGTTCTTTCTATAGGGATTCGGCTGGGAGAAGGTAACCGGAAATTGGTGCAACTGTTTCGGTTTAGTAGTTGTAATCAGAGGATCATAGAAGAAGGTTTGGGTTCGAATTCTTGGAAGATTTCAATTGACCGAGTGAAGGTAACTGAAGAACGAAGTTTTCTTTCGGTTTAGTAGCGTGGGACGGTAATTGAATCAACCAAATTCGGATCACTTGATTCATCTTGAATCAAGGGAAGAGAAAATTTTGCATCGACGATCGAAGACGTTCGGGGTTTGTATGTTCATAGTTTTCTCTTGTAACAAACAATTTGCAACAGCAACATATATATATATATATCTCAATTCCGTTTGTGGAGTTGGGGGCAGACGTACCCAAAGCGAGGACGATTGAGGAACTTCCTAATCAAATCTCGGGTGTTCTCTCTTTCCCTTAACTCTTTTACATTTCAGTAGTGTTCGATTTCGTAACGTTGCAAATTATCGTAATTTCTGTCGTGGAATAATTGTACGCTGATAAACTGCTTTTGGTTAAATCAATACAATTCGTTGAATTGTGTTCTGGAGCAGCTGCACATTATTCTCCATAGAAATTCTGCACATAGTGTGTTTACGCACACTACGTGTTTGATAATTTGTTTTCAAGCAAAATTCGAACACAGTGCTTTTAATTGTTTATCAATTAACCTCATTGGATTGGAATAAACATCAAGCAAGTGATTAATTTGTTGTCTGCGTTTGTAAGTGAAATACTCATAACTGAATTTTTCTCCTTCATACTCATCCAAAATATATTCGTGCATATCCGATCCTTTTGGTAGAAGGTTCGTTGTAGACGATTTATCCAGCAGTAGCTTCCGTTAAACAGAATTTTTTAAAACAGAATTTTTGTAGTCCATTTGCGTGTAAAACTCAAGGGATCTATTCAACCCCCCCTTCTAGATCCATAGCCATCGTCTAACAAGGTATTTTTGATAAACATTGCATGTGAAAACATTAAGCTTTACATAGCATATCGAAAACAATGAAAATTGCTTGAGCATGGGATATTGTGGATGGCAACCGAGGTGGCCATTTCGCATATAGAACATCTTGTTATTTGATGTGGGTTTGCAGGGTGGCAAGATTTCTTCTCCCTAGTAGAGTTTCTCTCTCTAGCATATAAGATCCAGCATAACATAAGCATCTTTGCATGGTATCCTCCAAATACGTAGCATTTCCATTTCGTATGGAGTATTACGCCATAGAAAAATTCAAACATATGCATTTGAAGCATAAGCCAAGTTTGATACCTTCTTTTCAGGGCTTGTCCCCAGCAGAAATTTTGTAGTTCAGGAGATTCAATCTTACGTTATCCCCGGTGAAGTTGATGATGAATTCGTTCATCATTCCTGTACTCCCATGTAGAGTTGTCTCTTAAGGTTTCTCTTTTCCCCAGCGCGTAGCGTACGATTTTTGTCAGTGACACGACCACCTTACCGCAATGTTGGAATTGGGTGCTACTTTCTGATATCTTATTTATCCTATGAAGCTAGAAAGGAAATGGAAGATATCTAAAACTAACCTTGCACACAAATGTTTTCTTTAACAAATGCTAAGAGATCGGGGATTGGGTCTGGTTATACAAACAGAAGTTATTAACACCCAGTGTATCTATGGTAATCCATATGAACTCTTTATTGCATGTTTCTCTGTTAACTTTAAACTATTTCTTATGTTTATCTACTGTTGCTTGGGAAAGTTTCTCCTTTGGGAGTGTTGAGAGAATGTTTTTGTTTTTTTTCGGGTTTTCCGTTGTTTTTGGGAAGGTACTGGACCTAAAGTTTTTGATTTGTGTGCTCGCTAAGATTTTGCAATCTTATGCCTACGTATGTAAAGAGATTTGGGAAATCAGAGTAGTCGTAGTTCCTCCTATTTAAATAGAAGGAAAGGTGTTTGGTGCCTTGTTCAAAGCCCAAGATTGAAGCTATCAAAGTATTTGTGTCTTGTTTAAAGCCCAAGATTGAAGCTAAATTTTGATTTGAGAGAGAATTAGTCATCTCTAAAGGGAGAATATCTCACCTATTCATCACAAAATGTTGAGAAATTGATTATAAGGGAAAATTACTGGGGTATGTGGATCCAACAATGCCATAATTTCCTTTATAAAGGTGATGTCATGAAGGAAGAAAGCTTTAACTCAGTGTAGAGTAATATCACTTTTCCTTTATGAATCTTTCATGCTAAGAGAGGGACATTGGCTTGGATGTTAGGAATCCAGAGGCTTGCCACTTATAGCTGTTAGATGAAAGATGAATTTTAGCCAGAATAGAGCAAGGACTCCAGCTTAGATTTTGAATCAACAAGTGTGCCACTTACAGCAATTATCTGAAAAAAGGTTTTGACGGTTTGTTTTGATATGTGATGTATAGAGGAAATATTCTCCTGCAAAGTGGACCCATGGTCTCATCTGAGGGGGTGTTTTATTTTGGTGTGCCTTGATCAAAGCCCAAGGTTGAAGCTAAAATAAATTGACTCCAGTGAGGAGGGTTTTATCTGTCTTGTACAAAGCCCCAGATTAAGGCTGAAGGAAAATGACTCCACCGGGGAATGTTTTATCTGTCTTGTACAAAGCCCAGGATTTAGGCTGACTGGGGAAAATTCTTATATGAAGCCTAAGAGGAGGCTATCTCTTGAGGATTTGTGGAAATCCAGGAGCAGGTCCAAATTGTATTTTGGAATCCAAGGATAAGTCTTGACTGAACATGGATAACATTGTCTTGATGAATGCCACCTCTATGCATCAGTTAAATGCTTTGAGACAAAATTGAATATTTGAAGCATCTTGAATTCTAGGGATGACATGCCTAAACATAGATTCATGGACTTGTGAGGCTGATGACTCAGTGTTTGTCCCTTGGTTGTTCCCCCTTGAGGTGTGCAGATGGATAACCATGCTTGAATTTGCCCAAATTGATCAATTCGAGCACTAAGGTACAAATCTGCCTTGCAAAAACAGTTTGCAGCAAGGCATGTTGCAGCTGTCATAACCTCTAGCTCAGGTGGAGTTTGATGGAGTTCTTGGACATTTTGGAAAGCTGATATATCCTATTTCAACATGATGTCCAACTTTGGTTTTAAATTAACTTGAATTACAATGAAAAATGCCTCTACATTTTGGAAAAAATAAGGCAGATTCTGACTTAGTGAAAATTTCACTAAGTATTGGAAAAATGTCATTTTCATGTTTTTAGCCACTTTGATCACTCCATAACTAAAAAACCACGAAGAATTGGAATGAGATGTAGTTAACACTTTTGAAGTATGTAATGAGAGCTACAAATCAAGCTTTGGATCATCCAAAATGGTTGCTTGGATCTCAAGTTATGGTCCTTGGAAGTTGGTACCCTAGCCACTTTGTTCCATAAGTTAGAAAAATTCTAAGTTTTTTTATGGTTACCCCTTTTACAAGTTAACTCACTTTCTTTGATTTTTCTTGATGAATGATGATTCAAATCACATATTAACATTGTTTTAGGGTTAAGGAACCTTGTTTGACCAAAAATCCAAAAAGTCAAACTTGGATTTTTGTACAGTTGACTTTTTCATCAGATGAAATTTTGACTTTGTGATTCTTTTGTGAAATCAATCCTTGGGCTCAATTAAACTTCATGGATGGCCTCCAAGGGTATTTATGAATGTCTTGGACCCCTCCCCAAGGTTTGAGATCAAGGGTAGGTCAACAGTTAAGGGTAGGGTTGACTTTTTTCATCAAAAACCCTAATTTGTGATTAGATGGTCTTGAGTTCTTGTGGCTTATGATTTAAGCTCTTTGAGTCAATAAAATCTTGTAAATATGTCAATATGATGTTTTGAGTTCTTTGAAGTTAATTTTGAAGCTTCAAGCCATGCCTCACTTCACAAGTTAACTCAAGGGTTGAATTAGGTTAAAACCCTAATTCCTGAATTTTTGATAGATGGATCTTCAAGGTGATTTTGCCATTGTGGATGGGCTCTTGAGATTCCTTTGAGCTTAATGGACCAAATATTAAGGCATTGGCTCATGCCCAGATGGAAATTTTCATCTGGAGGCCTTGGTCGACCAAAACCCTAATTTGGTGACACTGGCGATCCTGAGGCTTGATCCACTTGGAATGCTGCAATCTTGTGCTGGATTCTTGATGTGGGAGTCCTCTTGATCCATTGTGGGTGTTTGAGAGGTTAAAAAAGTTGAAGATCATGTCATTTTTTGATTGATCCTTTGTCTAAGTGCTTTGAGAGGGCTTGAAACCCTAATTCTTGATTGTAGTGAATGCTCAACAATGCTTGAGGGGAGTGATGAGGCATGTAAGTACATCCATATTGTGATGATGATTTGCACAATGATGGGAAATCTTGGTGGTCAAAATTTGAGGTATGACAGATGCCTCTATTTAATCTTCTTGGACCCGAAGGTGTGAATGGAGAAGATATTCGGGCATTCGGGGTGCAAGAGGATTAAATATCGGAATACCTGAAATTTTGACGGTGGTTATGAATGGAAATTTGCTCATCCATGTTCTTTTGCTAAGAAATAATGCTTAGAAAAGGATAAAAACTTCCCCACGATCCTGGTCTTCAGCCAAGGAACTGGTATTAGTTTCTGATATAAACTTCCCCTCGATCCTGGTCTTTAGCCACTGAACTAGTCTAAGTTTCTAAAATAAACTTCCCCTCGATCCTGGTCTTTAGCCACAGAACTTGTCTAAGTTTTTGAATATAAACTTCCGCCCGATCCTGGTCTTTAGCCACAGAACTGGTCTAAGTTTTTGAAATAAACTTCCCCTTGATCCTGGTCTTTAGCCACGGAACTGGTCTAAGTTTTTGAAATAAACTTCCCCTCGATCCTGGTCTTCAACCAAGGAACTAGTCTCAGTTTCTTTTGTCAATAAACTTTCTTGACAAGGGACGCTATTTGTAGCGGTTTTCCTTAAACTTCTCGTTGAATTTTCCTGGAGAGATGCCATTTGACGGGAAAAAGCTTTGATGTCAGACTTGCTTGGGAGCTCATTCATCTGAGTTGTAGAGGTGCACAAACTTCTCCGTTGGAGATGCCATTTGTTGACTCTACTGGGGAAAACGAGTCTCTTGAGAGGTTGTTTCCTGCTTGGGAATATTACATCATACTTTTCCTCGAGACCTTCTCGGAGAAATGCCATGTGATGCAATCTAATTTAGAGGTGCTGATGACTTCATTAACATTGACTCTTTTGGAGAGAAAAATCAATGTGTTACTGAGAGTCTTTAGTTGCGAGGCTTTCTCTGGGGATTTTCCTTAATCCGGGAAAGCGAAGATATCATCTTCAATGGTGAAGAGTGACGTTTGTCGAAGGTCTTTTTGTCTTTTAGAGGTTCAAGTTATTAAAGTGGTCGGGGACTGTCTCTAATCCAGAAATAAACCGGGGAAGAGAGATGGTTTAGACAAAACATTTCCTAACAAGGAAAGAACAGACAACTCGATTGAGAGGACTTTTATCCCTAGGGACTAAGACTGACTAGAGTGATAGTGATGCAATATGAATATATATATGAATCAATAATGCATGATGTATGTATGTTTATGCTGACAAAACTGACATGACATACAGACTAGTGGATGAACATGACTGGATACTAAGCCACTGCAGGGGATGAAAAGTATCACTGGTTCAAGATAGCAGTTATGCCTTGCTTAGGAAAAAGTAGTTCTTGCGGGGAAAAACGTTGGTCGAATTTAGGAGGTAAGAACTCTACCGGGGATATCAAATGGGAAAATCACATCTGATATAATTGATCCTTCGTTCAGGCATACTGGTTTAGAAGGAGTACTTTGATTCTGCACTTTGAAGCTTAATCACCTTTGGAGAAGAAATCGATGTTCTTTCGATGTTCAACAGTCAAAAGAATTGCCATCTTTATTTTAAAAGAAGAAAAATTTGACAAGTAAATTCATTTTTGTTTTATTTCAAGAATCGTTAATCATGTTAAAATGTCGTTCTGTAAAGCTAAAACAAATAAGAATTGCAAGCAAAAGCACTAAGGCTCAAATTTTATTGATAAGATGGAAATCAGCCAAACGCGTGATTCCATAGAGTATTTACAAAGTTAGAAAATGGTAATTTAAGGGAAAAGGGCTACATCGAAACATAACGACCGTAATCCTTCTACCAACTTTGAAATCTGGACATCCTGAGCTTCCGTCAAAGATGACCTTGACTGGAGTTTTCCTGATGGATGGCATGAGTGTTGTGGGGGATTTGCCCCTCGTCGGACGTAGTTACTTGCCATTTATCCTTAATTTTTGCCTGGATTATACTTTGAGATTTCCAATCCATCGGGATGATTTTTTTTTTTGTTTATGTCTCTAATTTTTTCCTGGACCGCCCTTTCGGGTTTTCAATCCACCGAGACGTTTTTTTATTTAGGCGAAGTATTTCTTGACTACGTCAATATTCGTGGGGTAGGCAAACTCTTCTCCATCCATGGTTGCGAGTCTCAAGGCATTGCCTGAGAAAGCTTTCTTCACCACATAGGGGCCGTCATAATTCGGAGTCCATTTGCCCCGGGAATCAGTGAGGAATGATTGTATCTTCTTGAGCACAAGGTCTCCTTTTCTGAAGACGCGAGGTCTGACCTTTTTTTCAAATGCCTTCTTCATTCTTTGCTGATATAACTGACCATGGCATATTGTTGTTATTCGCTTTTCTTCAATCATATTCAGTTCATCGTGTCGACTTTGACACCATTCAGCTTATGTTAACTTAGCTTCCATCAATACCAGGATTGATCAGATCTCTATTTCTGTGGGAAGCACTGCCTCCATGCCATATACTAGAGAGAAAGGGGTTGCCACTATTGAAGTGTGGACAGATGTGCGATAACCGTGAAGAGCAAAGCGTAGCATCTCATGCCAGTCTTTATATGTTTTAACCATCTTCTGAACAATCTTCTTGATGTTCTTGTTAGCTGCTTCTACCGCTTCGTTCATCTTGGGTCGGTAGGGAGATGAGTTATGGTGTTCGATCTTGAACTCAATGCACAACTCTTTCATCATCTTGTTACTCAAGTTAGATCCATTATCAGTAATGATATGGCTTGGAACACCATAACGGCAGATAAGATTGTTTTTGATAAATCGGACCACCCCTTGTCGGGTTACATTGGTGTATGACGCTGCTTCTACCCACTTGGTGAAGTAATCAACGACTACTAGGATGAACCGATGTCCGTTTAGAGCCTTGGGTTCGATCATGTCAATCATGTCGATTCCCCATATGGAAAAAGGCTATGGGGAAGAAAGAACTTTGAGACGTGTTGGCGGTACATGGATTTTATCTGAGTATATCTGACACTTGTGACATCTCCTCATGTACTTGTAGCAATCGGATTCCATGGTCAACCAATAGTATCCTGCTATCAGAATTTTTTTCGCCATTGTGTGTCCGTTGGCATGAGTGCCAAAGGATCCTTCGTAAATTTCTTTTATCAGCATGTCTGCCTCTGGTCTGTCTACACATCAGAGCAAGACCATGTCGAAATTTCTCTTATAGAGTGTGTCACTGCTCAGGAAGAAGCTTCCTGCTAGCCTTCTGAGGGTCTTTCTGTCTTTTCTGGATGCCCCAGGTGGGTATTCTTGTTTCTGAAGGAAGCATTTGATATCGTGATACCAAGGTTTATCGTCTATGACTGCTTCAATTGCAAAGATGTAAGCGGGCCGCTCAAGGCGCATTATGTCAATCTTAGGTATGTTATTCCATTGACCTACACTAATCATGGAAGAGAGAGTGGCTAGTGCATCAGCCATGTGATTCTCTTCACGAGGGATGTGATGAAACTCGATTATGTTGAAGAATGGTAACAGCCTTCTCGCAGTCTTTGTAAGGAATCAGTCTTGATTGGTATGTGTTCCAATCTCCTTTGATCTGATTGATAACCAGGGCTGAGTCGCCATATACATCCAAGTTCTTGATCCTTAAGTCGATCGCTTCTTCGAGACCCTTGAACGTTAATCGGGTGGTGAAAGGAATGTGGGTACCCTGAGGTGTTATGATGATTGCCCCAATTCCGTTTCCATAATGATTAATAGCTCCGTCAAAGATTTGTCCCCATTGGGAACCTGGTTCTGGCCCTTCACTGGGTAGCGGTTCATCGCAATCTTTCATTTTCAAATACATAACACCTTCGTCTAGGAAGTCAAATCTGACTGATTCTCGATCGTCAATCGGTTGATGAGCTAAATGATCGGCTAAAATGCTTCCTTTGACGGCTTTTTGAGCAGGGTACTCGATGTCGTATTCTGATAATAACATCTGCCAACGGGCGATTCTTCCCGTGAGACCAGGCTTTTAAAAGACATACTTGATCGGATCCATTTCGGAGATTAACCAAGTAGTGTGACAAATCATATATTGGCGAAGACGTTTGGCTGCCCAAGCCAGAGCACAGCAAGTTTTCTCAAGCATAGTATACCGAGTCTCACAGTCGGTGAATTTCTTGCTCAGATAGTAAATGGCAGACTCTTTTCTTTTTGTTTCGTCTTGTTGGCCAAGTACACAACCCAAGGAGTCTTCCAAGAATGTTAGGTAGAAGATCAGCGGTCTTCCCTCCACTAGAGGTGATAGAATTGGTGGATTCAACAGGTATTCCTTGATACTGTCAAAGGCAGTTTGACAGTCTTCTGTCCATACACAGCTTTGATTCTTTCTGAGTAGTTTGAAGATTGGCGCGCATGTCGCGGTCATAAGGAATATAAATCTGGAAATGTAGTTCAAACATCCCAGGAATCCCCTGACTTGTTTTTTAGTCTTTGGAGAAGGCATTTCTTGAATAGCCTTGAATTTGTCAGAATCAACCTCAATTCCTTTCTGGCTAACGCTGAACCCTAGCAGTTTTCCTGAACGAACACCGAATGTGCATTTATTGGGATTCAAGCGGAGTTTGTACTTTCTCAGACGCTCGAATAGTTTTGACATGTGGGTCACATGCTCCTCTTCTGTCTTAGATTTGGCAATCATATCATTGACATACACTTCTATTTCTTTGTGTATCATGTCATGAAACAGAGTAGTCATGGCCCTTTGATAGGTTGCCCCAGCGTTCTTCAAACCGAACGACATTACCTTGTAACAAAAAGTGCCCCATGGGGTGATGAATGAAGTTTTCTCCATGTCTTTCGGCGCCATTTTTACCTAGTTATAGCCCGAGAATCCATCCTTGAAGGAGAATACTTTGAACTTCTATGTACTGTCTACCAGCATGTCAATGTGTGGTAGGGGAAAGTCATCCTTTGGACTGGCTTTGTTCAGATCCCTGTAGTCTACACACATTCTGACCTTTCCGTCCTTTTTTGGAACTAGTACTATGTTGGCTAACCATTGAGGATATTCTGATGTGTCGAGGAAACCCGCGTCAATCTTTTTCTATACTTCCTCTTTGATTTTGATGGCCATGTATGGAGGAGTCCGTTTTAGTCTTTTTTTTTTACTGGCGGACATTCTGATCTCAATGGTAGATGATGTTCCACGATGCTGGTATCCAACCCTGGCATGTCTTGGTAGGACCAAGAAAATACATTGGGAAACTCTTTGAGAAGCTTTATCAATCCTTCTTTGACAGTTGGACTGAGCAGTGCCCCAATCTTGACTTCTTTTCTCTCTTCTTCTGAACCCAAGTTGACCGTTTCCAACGGCTCTTTGTGAGGTTCAATGGACCTTTCCTCTTGCCTGAGTAATCGGGAGATCTCTTTTGGAATTTCTTCGTCATTTTCTTCTTCAGCCTCAAATACCGGGAATTTAAAGTTGGGAGAAGGCGTTGGATCGTATGTTTCGATGGGGTTTAAAACAAGCAATCTGCATGACGTGATGATTTGTTTTTAGAAGAGATAGAGAAAATGCAAGAGTGTGTGCAGTGTATTTTCTGAAAACTGCTTGTTTTTATTATTTGAGTTGTTTTCCGGATTACCATTTTTTGAAAAAGTGAAAAGAGAAAACAACAATAAATGCAGAAATTATAGAACGACGTTATTTTATTTATGATTTAGTCGATTCTTGAAACTACAGCCCTATAAAACAAAACTCTGTCACTTCGAGAAAAGTAAAGAGAGACATTTACAGAAAGTAAGCCCTATCAAAACATCCGTTTCACCTGGGCAGGGTGAAAGGTTAAAACAAAAACAGCAATTACTTAGACTTATGAACAACTTTCGGAACATGGACAGCAACCCATTGGCGGCAAACTCCTCGGTGAATCACAAATTCGGGTACCTTCCTTTTTGGCTTGTCTTCAGAAATGACGCTGATTTCTGGTGGAGCAGGATCGTTGGAATCTGTCTCCCAGGCAGATTTGTCGTAGGAGGATTCTTCTGTTATATCTTGCACAATGTTTGCACTCTCAGGCGGATCTCCCCATCCAGTTGGCTGGATGTCTTCGAGCCTGATACGAGAGCTTTCAGGAGCGGTGTACTTGACCATGAAGTCGTATTTGCCACTCGGTTGTCCTAAAGTGTCCCACACTTCTTTGGAACTAGAGGAGTCATCCCTTTCGATGACGTTGACCTCAGGAAAAGCGTAGTTAAGGAACTCTTGTCCTGCAATCTTTGCAAATTCATCGTCGTGCTGGATATTTTCTGAATGCCCTGAGTAATGGTCCCATGATTCGGTGGGGACGCAGGTATTCTTTTCAATGATGCTCAGCTGATATGGATCGTTGGGCTGACTCTTTTGCCCCAAGTCTCCTGGGTACAGCTGCCAGATAGGCAGGCCATCCATTGGGCCATAATAGTCATGGTCAAAGTTTTCTTTCATCAGAGTGTCCTCCTCTAATGAGTTTGGTGGAGCTCGGCATCCCTCCGGATCACAATCTCTGTATATCATCTTGATGTCTGATCTTGGTATATATCTCGGACTCTGTGCGGGATAGTAAAATGGTGTAGGCACTTCTCCCTGAGACATATAACCTTCCCCGTTAAGATAGGACTTCCATTCTTCATCTATATCATAGGAATCACCCTCTTTGATGGTATGCACTTCTTGAGACACCGGGTGAAGGAAACCTCCCCTATGGAAGAAGTTCTTAATGGGATGAAGACTTTCATTGTTATTAGCAGTCTGGGTACAGGTTGAGGAAAAACCAAGACCTTTCTTTTTCTTATTGTCAGCAGGAATGACAAGCTGTTCCCATCCCTTTGCATTGTTACTTTTGATCACTTCGAGAGCATCTTTGTACGAGGAAATCGACGTTCCCTTTTCTGATTGATTGTTATTGCTCACCGAAAGCGCTTGTAACTGGGTTCTAACAACCTCCTCTGGTTCTACACAAGTGGACGACGATAAGTTGCTCACGATCAAGGCTTGCTCTCCGCAGACTGTGACTAGTTGGTCATTCTTGACGAACTTCAGCTTCTGGTGAAGTGTCGAAGTGACTGCCCCAGCCTCGTGTATCCAAGGTCTTCCTAACAAACAGTTGTATGCTTCCTGAATGTCCATGACCTGGAAAGTGACATAGAAAGTGTGAGGACCGATAGTTATGGGAAGGTCGACTTCGCCGATAATTATTTTTCCAGATCCTTCAAATGCTTTGATGATGACCTCACTGCCTCTCATCGGAGATCCTTGAAATGATAGTTGCATCAGAGTAGACTTTGGCATAACATTCAGAGCTGATCCGGTGTCTACCAGTACGCTGGCTAAAGCATCGTCCTGGCAGTTGACTGTAATGTTGAGTGCCATATTATGATTCTAGCCCTCTTCCGGCAGTTCTTCATCACTGAACCCCAAGTTGTTGCAGGAGGTGATGTTGGAGATGATGCTGTCGAATTGTCTTATTGTCACATCTTGTTCCACAAAGGCCTGCTCTAAGACTTTATGTAGAGCTTCTCTGTGAGCTTCGAAACTGAGTAAAAGAGATAGCACAGAGATTCTTGAAGGAGTTTGCAACAGTTGGTCAACAATGTTGTACTCACTTTTCTGGATGAGCTTCAGCATCTCATCGTTGTTCTTTGAAAGGTCGGGATCACTGGATTAACTGACTGGTTGATTAGGAACTTCTATTTGAGGTTCCTTTCCTTTGGTGGGTTCTCCAACTCCTCGGTTGAAGACTCGACCGCTCCGCGTCACTCGACTGATGTCTGCAATATTCACGATGGAGGGTAATGGAGTTTCCTTTCCATTCTCAATTATTGTTGAACCGTATTTGTAAGGGATAGCCTTATCGGATTTGTATGGTACTGGTCCTGGCAGATAGATAACTACAGGAGCCTTCTGATTTTTCTGACCATCGTAGTCGGCCTCAATTGGTTCAAGGTTGAGAATCTTTCCACTATCAAGAGGAACTCTTGATTCATGGAGTAAAGGGATTATGGCGCATACATCTTTGGCCACTTCTCGTTTAGGGATTAAGACAACATCTTTACCTTGATCAGGAAGATAGTCTGACATTACGTTGATCGGACCAAAGCTTGAACCTGGTTGAACCTCTTTATGGTCTAACTGACTTTGAAGGGCTGCTCGCACGAGGTAGCATCCTTGGTTATTCTCTGAGCAAACTCTATAGCGCTCATAGTTGTGTGGTGGCACCTGGCCATGTCAGCTTTGTATGCAGTGTAACCTTACTAGATCTGTTTCCATTGATCGAACATCCTGACTTTGATGCCTAGTAGGGTTCCCGTCAGTCATACTGACTTGTTGTGTGTCTTCATCTAGATAGATCGGAAGCCACCAGTGATTCAACAAGTGTTGAAGCGTTCTTTGAATAACTGCACATCCTTGGTCACTCTCACGACATACTTTGCAGGTCTGATAATCATGCGAAGTCATAAAACTGAGCTGGACTTGCTTAGCGTGTAATTTCATCAGACTGGTATTCATCAAATGAATATCAAAGATTTGAATCATGTTAACTTGATAATGACTTCTATCACGGTAATCCTGTATCCATCCAAGATCCATCTGACGCTGGAGGGCCTCTTGTACAAAAGAGCATCCCTGATTGTTTACCGAGCAGATCAGACACAAATCATAATCGTGCCATGGCAGATCATGATGTTGGCTTTGCCTTGAGTGCATTGCCACCAAGTTGACATTCATTGCACAGATGTCGTGGTTTTGAATGATGTTGGAATTTGTATAAGTCATGTTGACTTCACGAATTCGGTGATCTTGGATCCATCCGAGATCCATCTGTTCTTGTAGAGTTGATTGCACCATAGAACACCCTTGATTGTTTTTAGAGCAGATATCACACTGGTGATAATTATGAGACGGTACATGACCATACCCGCTCTGTCTACAATGCATCTGGACCAGGTTGGTTCCCAATAAGAGTACATCATGAATTTGATAGTTGTGTTTAGACTTTTCCTCTATCAAATTTCCCGCAGCTTTCTCGTGTCGAGGCAACGTGTTCGTCTGAACATTTAGATTTGTATCCTTGAAGGATAAGACCCCGTTTCTGACAAGCTTCTGTACATCAGACTTGAAGCTGAGACAGTTTTCTATGTTATGCCCTGGTCCTCCTTGATGGTAAGGGCAAGTCTGATCCACTTTGAACCAAAAAGGCGGATTTTTTGGTACTGTAAGAGGAGACCTGGTTTGGACGTTCCCCTTAACCAGTAGTAGTGGAAACAGTTCTGTGTACAACATTGATATAGGGTTGAACCCTGGTGGTCGTGTTGTACGATTGTTGTTGTACTGAGGACGAGCCTGCTGAAGAGGCTGTTGTGTCCTTTGCTGATATTGTTGTTGATTCGGTTGGCTCTGAGCAACCTGAGGTTGATACGTCGGAACAGGCGTAGGGTTGATAGCAGGAGTTACAGCTGCTACTGGTTGGTACCGCCGCCTTTGCTTTTCGAGAGAGATATTACCAATATCTTGCTCTTTTTTCTTAGGGAAAGCATTACCGTATCTTTTGGTACTGCTTGATGGTCCGGCATCTTTGACCAGACGTCCTTCTCAGACTGCTTCTTCAAGACGTACTCCCATGTTTACCATTTCAATAAAGTCACTGGGCGCACTGGCGACCATTTGGTCGTAGTAGAATGAGCTTAAGGTTTTCAAGAAGATTTTTGTCATCTCTTTTCCCTCAAGAGGTGGAAAAATCTGGGCGGCAATTTCACGCCATCTCTGAGCATATTCCTTAAAGGTTTCCTTATCCTTCTGCGACATGGCTCTAAGTTGATCTCTGTCCGGTGCCATGTCCAGGTTATACTTATACTTCTGAACGAAGGCAACTCCAAGATCTCTGAAAGTGGCGATCTTAGTGCGGTTTAAACCCATGTACCATCTAAGTGCGGCACCGGTTAAACTATCTTGGAAATAGTGGATCAGTAGCTGTTGGTTCTCTGTCTGAGTTAACATCTTCCGGGCGTACATCACCAAATGACTTTGAGGGCAGGAGTTGCCCTTGTATTTTTCGAATTCGGGCACCTTGAATTTGTGCAGAATTTTCATATTGGGGACCAAACAAAGGTCTACGGCGTCTTTTCCAAATAGACACTGACCGCGAATGGCATGCAGTTCCTTCTGCATTTCCAGGAATTGTTCCTAGAACTCATTCAATCTGTCGTACATACTTTCGTTTCCACCAGAAGGTATCGGTGGAATCTGTCCTTCCGGAACAGTGTGTACCACGGGTGGTGGTATAGTCATTACGGTTGTGAGTCTTGGTGCTTCCCTATCCTGAAGTTTGTAACCTTCAAGAGTTGCTTTCATGCCCCTTGCATGTTCGCTTTCCCGAAGTTTGTAACCTTCAGGCCCAGCGGTTCCTGCTACAGTTTCCGGATCTTCCGTGATCGGCGGAATATATCCTTCTGGGATATAGTTGAGTAGCATGCCCCAGGGACGATCTTTAGGCATGTTGTACCGAGGATCATACTTTTCCACTATGGGTGTAGATGTGATCTCTGAGATCACAGTCTTTTGTTGTTGTATTTGAGTTGCTGCCAAAGATTGCATGTCATTGTGAATTTTTCTCAAATCTTCTTTCAGAGCGTTGATTTCTTCTCTCAGCTCTTTGTTCTCTTCCTCGAGATCATCCATTTTCTTTTGTCGATTGGCCCGAGTATTGTACAAATGAGACAGTTTGACTCTAGAATCGAGACACAAACGTGAGATTCGTAGGGAAGAAGAATGCGTTATGTGAGAATGATGAATGATATGCAATGATTATATATTAAAAAAAATTTAATCAAAAGAAACTTCAACAATTGGATTGCAAATATCATACAGTGGGGAAACCCCGTTTTATTGAATTCAAAGACTGCAGAAATGGAAATACAGTAATTTACAAAGTACTGAAAAAGGAAATGTCTAAGCTTATGGATCTTGAGTCCTCTCTGAGGAGAGCTCAGGTGCTGGTTCTGGTATTTTCCTTTTCTTTGACCGGGGCTCTTGAGCCATTGTCGTGTTCTCATCCTTTTGCCAAGTGAAAAGAGCGAGCAAATTCCTTCGGTCTTCTTGATTTTCTACAGCATGTTGCTCTAAAATCTCGATCAGAGCATCTTTTTATTTTAACAGTTGCTGTATTTTGGTACACTCCACATTGAGAATGCGGTACTTGTTCTTCCAAGATTTCTTTTCCGTTGAACTTTGTTGAGAGTGACCTGGAGTTTTCCCGTATCAGACATAAAATAAAGGACAAATTCCTTTAACGGAAGAACTTCTTGACGAGGGTATGGCATCCTCAGCTTGAGAGCTTTAGTTTATACCCAGTGGAGATAAGGTTCCACCGAGACACGATCTGGTTTTCCTAGAGACTCTCGTCCCTTTCGGTGAATATGTTTCCAGGCATGCACTATTTCTGTCTTTAGTGCCCTGTCATTTTCTCTTTCCTTGAAGAAAAGACCTTCCAGATGAACATTACGCGGGATATGTCTCATCGGGTATCCGAATTGACGACGAACTAAAACTGGATGATAATTGATTCCTCCTTTAGTTCCTATGAGGGGTATATTAGAGAAGTTTCCACAACGGTCAATGATTCTTATCCCGTCATAGATCCGATTGTACAAGTCTATATCAGAGTTGGTAAGAGACATGGTTCTCTGTGACCAACGCAAAGTACTCTTGTGATCCCAGAAAGCAGCAGACTTGGGTAAATGGGAAGTGAACCATTTGTATAGCAGGGGTACACAACATGTGATCGTTCCTCCGCTGTACAAATTCCTTAAGTGTACAGAATGATAAGCATCTACAAGCAAGGTTGGTATGGGGTTTCCAATCAAAAATATCTTAATGGCATTGATATCAACAAAGTTATCAATGTTGGGAAACAAAAATAACCCGTAGGTGAGTAAGACAAAGACGCTCTCGAAAGCAATCATGTTCCCTATACTAGCAAAGTACAGAGCTTTCTTTACCAAAAACTTGGCTGTGAACCTTGGATTCCACCCTTAATGGTCATGTGAGTCCTGACTTCTGACTCGTCTAAATAGATTGCTCTTACAAAGATTTGATCCTTTGGAATTTCTTCCAGCCTAGAAAAGGGAGTTTGGTCAGTAATGGGTAAATCAGTCAGGTGAGATTACTCCTCCAACGTTGGTGCTAGTTGATAATCCGGGATTGTGAAATAGTGATAAACCGGATCGTAGAACTGAATCAGTGTAGACAGGATTCCTTCGATTACATGGACCCTTAACAGAGACAGCAGTCCTCTGTACTTAGCTCTGAAAGCATCAGGGTTGGTGATCATCCTTGCCAACCCTCTTAAATGCTCTAGTTTTGGAACCTTGAAGGTGTACTTGTGAGTCTTCCTTCTACCAAAATCCATAATGCAATCTTTCTCTCTGATGTTTGCAATCATTGTCTTAGTTTAATTTGAAAAAAGAGACTAAAAAAGAAGACATTTTTCTTTGTTTAAAGTTTTTTAATGAAATGAATGCATGAATGCAGTACACAAAAACATAGAAAAAACATGGGTCAAAGGTTCTGCGTCACGAGCATGGAGTCATGACTCTACCCATTCCCAAAGGTTGTACTGCTGAATTTTTGTACTTGTCCTCAAAATCATTGACTCCCCTTGGGATAACAACAGCAGGCTGGTTCACCCGAGTGAGCTGAAGTATCTTAGGGTAATCTCAAATGAGGGTAGTATCGCGTGACAACTATTTCTGATAGCTTCCGCACTACAAAATAGTCACATAGTCTCAGTCTACTAAATCCTCAGTTTCATGGATACCACAATCGAACAATCTACTTTCAACAACCAAAGTCGTTTAGACATTAAATCCGCAAAGGCTATCTTCACTGATTCGATGGTCTACCAGGATCGCTTATTCATGAATCACTCCCTATAAGACCCCTCGTCTATGCCATCACTTATCTTAGGTATCACTCAAACTTTCCAGATGCGGCATCACCCGCAGTCCCATTAGCAGAAAAATAAACACGGATATCAATTAGGAAAAGCGATATATATATTTATTCCTAAAACTAACATCCTAGACCTCTTAAGAATTCTAGTCTATAATCCTGACAGATCAACGACTTTCCCCAGCAGAGTCGCTATTTTCCTGTAGCACACAATTTTTGTCGGTGACGCGACCACCTTATAGCGGAATTTGGGTTTTCTCCTCAATGAAGAGGAGGGGGGTGCTACTTTCTAATTTCTTATTTATCCCGTGAAGCTGGAAGGGAAAGGGAAGCTATCTAAAACTAACCTTGCACGCGAATGCTTAATTGAACAAACGCTTAAAGAGATTGGGAGGTCCGGGGTCAGGTTATACAATGGGGAGTTGTCAATTACCCATCCTATATATGGTTATCCATAGGATGTTAGCTTTAGGTTTCGCTTTGTACTTGATGGTGTTTATCCGTTAATGGGTTGGGAAAGTTTCTTGGGAAATATGAGAGAGAGAGAGAGAGAGTTTTTGATGATGTTCGGGTTTTTCCGATGTTTTTGGTAAGGTACTGGACCTAAGTTTGGTCGATGTGAAGGTATTGGACCTAGAGTTTTTTATTAGTATGCTCGCTAAGATTTCGCAATCTTATGCCTACGTATTCCCGTTTAAACGAAACAGGGAAATCAGAGCAATCGTAGTTCCTCCTATTTTAAGGGAGGAAAATATATTTGGTGTCTTGTTCAAAGCCCAAGATTGAAGCTAAAAGGTTATTTATGTCTTATTCAAAGCCCAAGATTGAAGCTAAAAGGTTTAACTGAGAGAGAACTTGTCATCTCTAAAGGGAGACAGCTCGTCTGTTTATCACAAATGTTGGGTGATTGTTTATAAAGGAGGGTTACTTTAACTAGAATATATGGAATCCAGCAATGCCTTAATTTCCTTTATAGGGGATTTGTCCTGAAGGAGAAAACTTTAACTCAGTGTTGAGCAATGCCATTTCTTCTTAGGAATTTCTCATGCTAAGAGAGGGACAATGGCATGGATGTAAATAATCCAGAGGCTTGCCGCTTACAGCAATTAGATGAAAGAGAGGATTTACCAGGATAAAAGATGGGCAACAGTTTGGATGTTTGAATCAACAAGTGTGCATCTTATAGCAGTTATCTGGGACTAGGGTTTGTTTTGAAGGTCTGTAAGCGATAAACAGAGAAACGACTTCCTACAGAGGGATTTTGATTTCCTCTGAGGGGATGTTGATTTTTGTGTGCCTTGATCAAAGCCCAAGGTTGAAGCTAAGAGGTTAATTGACTCCACTAGGGAAGTCCTTATACAAAGCCTAAGAGGTGGCTGAAAAAGACTGACTCAACAAGAGAGTGTTAATATATGTCTTGTACAAAGCCCAAGATTGAGGCTAAAAGAGACTGACTCTTTTGGGGATATCATTATATAAAGCCTAAGAGGAGGCTAAAAGTTTGACTCCACCGGGGAGGGTTTGTATGTGTCTTGTACAAAGCCCAAGATTGAGCCTGAAAGGAAACTGACTCTGTGGGAAAGAGATCTTTATCTGTCTTGTACAAAGCCCAAGATTGAGGCTAAAATGAGACTTTTACTGACTCAGCTGAGGATATTTTAGGTGTCTTGTACAAAGCCCAAGATTGAGGCTAAAAAGAGTTTGACTCTGCTGGAGAGTATTATCTGTCTTGTACAAAGCCCAAGATTGAGGGTGAAAAGAGTTTGACTCTGCTTAGGAAATTATTTCTCAAAGCCTAAAAGTAGGCTGAGAGGAATTGATTCCGCTGGGGAAGATATTTGTCCCAAGCTTAAGAGAAGGTTTTGAAGATTTATGTCTTGTACAAATCCCAAGATTGAAGCTAAAAGGGTTTGACTCAACAAGAGAGTGTTTTTATCTGTCCTGTACAAAGCCCAGGATTATGGTTGAACAAGCTGGAGAAATCATTATACCAAGCCTAAGAAGAGGCAAACTTTTTCTAGGGGAAATCTTTATACCAAGCCTAAAATGAGGCTGGAAAATATTGACTCAACAGGAGAGTGTTTTTATCTGTCTCGTACAAAGCCCGAGATTGAGGCTAAAAGGGTCGACTCAACAAGAGAGTGATTGACTCAACAAGAGAGTCTAAAAAAGGTGATTGACTCAACAAGAGAGTATGAAAAGGCTAGCTCCGCCGGGGAGAATAATTGTACAAAGCCCAAGAGGAGGCTAGCTATGTTGAGGAAAGATCATTATACAAAGCGTAAGAGGAGGCTATCTTCTACTGGGGATTATTGAGATCCCGAGGCAGGTCTAACTGGGGAATCAACTCTTGCTGAGGGTTACAAAAGAGTTGAGGTATCAAATGCCTTAAGGTTCTGATTTGGGATAGTGTTAGACCGATGATAAACTGACCCTGGTTAGGGATTTTTAGGAAAGAGACTGGGTTTTGAAACCCTTTGGAGATTGATCCAGAATGACCGGGGTTTCTCCTATGTTTGTAGGGAACTTGAGAATGTCTTGGAGACTCAAGAGGAGATTTAGACTGTCCAAGTCTAATGGTATGTAAGAGTTTATCTTTGTATGATGCCCAAGAGGAGGCAAGTGTTTTAAGGGATGAGAATCAACCCTAAATTGGTCTGAGATTTGACACTGGAAAGACTGCTCTAGCAAAGGATGACTAAGTTCTGTCTTATACCTTTAAGAGGTCTTCAGGGTCCTTGTATTAAGCCCAAGAAAAGGCATGAGAACTTCTAAGAAGCCGGAGGGTCCTTGTACAAAGCCCAAGAGGAGGCGAGGATGCTTTTAGGAAGCCTGCGGATCCGAACTTAAGAAGAGTTCAAGAAAAGTTTCACCGAGAATAATCTTTTCTTTAGTGAACAATTCTATGGTTTGAACAAATTCAAGAGAAGTTTCACAGGGAATTAATCCTCTCTGGGGAAACTGAATTTCTTTGACAAATTCTAATAATGACAGTCTGAGAAAAGGTTCACCGAGAATACTGGCATTCTCTTTGTTCTATATTTTTTAAGCCCAAGAGAAGGCAAGACTGTATCAGGAAATCCTATGGGGATCTAGTTTACTGTATTTAAGAGTGACCAATTGGCTTTACCTAGTTCTAGACCTAGTTGTCGGGGAAAACTCTAAATAACTATACTAGTATATATACAGTTGATATATGGCAAGTATTTAAAAGGGTATGAAAGAAGGACTTACAGGGGAGCGGCTTCCCACAATACAGTTATATATATATTAAAGCATGTAAAAGAAAGTCGATAAAAACTTACAGGCGAGCAAGCTTCCATGTTGTATTGTTAGTTGTTCAAAGAAATTAAAGAAATTTTTGATAACAACATGTATGTTTGAATCTAAATCAAAAGAGAAGTTGTTTTTGAAAAGATTATTGGGGCTTATACTCAAGGAGAGGCCCAACAGTAATTTTACTGTTGTTTATAAACTGTACTGGGACTTATACAATGACTGAGGCCCAAAATTATTTATGTACAAAGGGGTTGGGTCTTACACTCTATTAGAGGCCCAAAGACTTATTTTTGTACATGTTATGGGGCTTACAGTTCAAGGAGAGGCCCAGGTTATTTGATTTTGAACTGGCGATCGCGCCGAGATTTTTGCAAATACAGTGGGACTTATACAATGTCTGAGGCCCAAAATGGTTTTGGTTAAAAAGGGATTGGGTCTTAAACTCTATTAGAGGCCCAAAGATGTTTTGAAAAAGAGAGATGGGACTTACAACATGAGGGGAGGCCCAGATGATTTTATTTTAAAAGGCGACGACCGCGCCATGCTTTTGAAAATACAGTGGGACTTATACAACATCTGAGGCCCAAAATGGTTTGTATTTCCAAGGGATGGGTCTTACACTCTATTAGAGGCCCAAAAGTGTTCGAAAATTTAAAATCGAGAGAAACCCCTAATTTTAAATAAAATGTTATTTTTCAAAGGTAATTTAAATAATAAATGATAAAATATCAATTATATTTAAAAACAAGT